>OY770262.1:183285633-184497300 GCA_963669355.1 Chorisops tibialis
AGACTCGGTTGATGAAGGCAGCAAAGCCATATTAAAAATCAGCAGCTGGAGGACTCGGTCTGTGGATCGAGACGATTGGGGGCGACGACTTCAGGAGGCCAGGGCCCGATTTGGGATGTCGCGCCATTGATGATGTTGATGATGAGAAAATTAGTGTATTGGGTTTAGTGAAATTGTGCAGTTTGTATGGGAGGTGGTAGAAGGATTGTGAATTTATTAATGACGTATTTATACTCTAGATGGAATCTGAGAGTATTATAAGTTCGCTCTAAGGTTTGTAACGCCAAGAAATAAGGCTCGGAGAAAAAAATGAATGATACAGAAGTTAATATTATCACTCAAAAATCTCAAAACCGGATGTCCGTCCGTCCGTCCGTCCGTCCGTCCGTCCGTCCGTCTGTCCGTCCGTCCGTGCGCTCTCTAGCTTGAGAACGCGTTGAGCTATAAAGTTCAAATTTTGTACACGTCGTTTTTGACAAAAAAGTAAGGTCAAGTTCGTGAACGGGCCAAATCGCTCCACCCCTTCTACCCCCTCCCATACAAAATGACACAATTGCGCAATTTGACAATAAACGGATTTGCTCAAAAAGTATAAAAGTTATTGGCCTGAAATTAAGAATATATTACTTTTATGATAATATCAATCTATCGTATAAAAATTGTGCGTGTCCTCCCCCTCCTTCTACCACCTCCCATACAAACTGTACTTATCATGAATTACTCTAAGGCAATTTCCTCAGTGCTTAAAAAATTCAGCGGGCTGAAATTGTGCACCAAATATTTATTTAAAATTATTAGTAAGGTCAAAAAAAATGAGATGATTAGCTTCACCCCTTCTACCCCCTCCCATACAAAATGACACAATTTCGCAATTTGACAATAAATGGATTTACTCAAAAAGTATAAAAGCTATTGGTCTCAATTTTGGTATATGTTACTTTTTTAATGATTTAAATCTACAGTACAAAAACTATTTGCTTCCTCCATTTCCTTCCACCCCTCCCATACAAACTACACTTTTTCCTGAAATGCTCTAAGCCGATTTTCTCAGAACATATAACATTTGTTGAGCTCATATTTTGTAATAAATATTTAATAAATACTATTACTAAGATGAGAAAAAAAATATTTGATTAGCTTCACTGCTTCTACCCCCTCCCATACAATATGACACAGTTTCACAACTTTACAAAAAATCGATTTTCTTAAAAAGTATGAATGGCACTAGTCTGAAATTTAAGGGATGCCAATTTTATAATATTCCTAGTTATTTCTGAAAAAATCATTAAAATCCCCCCACTCTTTCTACCATACCACCTCCCATACAAACTGCACATTTTCACTAAATCAAACTCACTAATTTTCTCAGTTCCCATTCAGTTTTTGGAGTAAGCATTTTGTATAAAACATTTTCATAGCTACTTTAGCATGATGTCGAAAAAATTAGTTGAATGCTATCATCCCTTCTAACACTCCCCATACAAAATTTCTTGGGATCACAAAAAATTCTATTTCATCTAGAGTATCGTAAGATTGCGCTTTACGCGCAATCGTAGCCCTGTTATGTTTAAAAATAACTGTAAACATCATTTAATTGACATATTTTAAATTGCAGATAAGTAGCATTCATACTTTTCAGGAAAATCGATTTTTTGTAAAGTTGTTGAATTGTGTCTAATTGTATGGAAGGGGGTAGAAGGAGTGAAGCTAATCGCTTAATTTTTTTTGGTTTTACTAATAATTCTAAATAATTATTTAATGCATTATTTCAGCTCGATAAATTTCATACGTACTGAGTAAATTTATTTAGAGTATTTCATAAAAAAGTGCAGTTTATATGGGAGGTGGTGGAAGGAAAAATTATTGTAATTATTATAAAAGTAATATCTTACAAATTTCACATCAATAGCTTTCATGCTTTTTGAAAAAAACCTGTTTATTGTCGAATTGCGAAATTGTGTCATTTTGTATGGCGGGGGGTAGAAGGCGTGAAACTAAATGTCTAATTTTTTTCGGCCCTACTAATAATTCCAAATAAATATTTAGTGCACAATTTCAGCCCGCTAAATTTTATACGTACTGAATAAATTAGTTTAGAGCATTTCATGATAAGTACAGTTTGTATGGGAGGTGGTGGAAGGAGGAAGAGGGCACGCATAATTTTTATATGATAGATTTATATCACTATAAAAGTAATATATTCCGAATTTGAGACCAATAGCTTTTATACTTTTCGAGCAAATCCGTTCATTGTTAAATTGCGCAATTGTGTCATTTTGTATGGGAGGCGGTAGAAGTGGTGGAGCGATTTAGCCCGTTCACGAACTTGTCCTTACTTTTTTGTCGAAAACGTCGTGTACAAAATTTGAACTTTCTAGATCAACGCGTTCTCAAGCAAGAGTGGGCACGGACGGATAGACGGACAGACGGACGGACGGACGGACATCCGGTTTTGAGATTTTTGAGTGATTACATGAAATTCTGTATCATTCATTTTTTTTCTCCGAGCCTTATTTCATAGCGTTACAAACTTTGTGGCAAACTTATAATACTCTCAGATTTCATTTCAGAGTATAAAAACTATAAGTTCTCAAAAAATGAGGAATAATACCTTGGTATTACTTTTCTCTGCAGAAGTTTCAAGAGACCATCCTTCAAAGACTTTGAGACCCATTTCTCTTGCGTATAAGTTTTACACTGCTTCTTGCAAGAATCAGAGCTTTTTCTTGCTATTTTGGTTTGTCCCTTTACTTTTCGAATTATTTAATCAAATTCATGTTTTCCATAAGACCCACAAGGGGGTAGTTGTAGGGTGAGGTCTTACCAGTTCCTGCAACTATCTTTGGAGACTAGCAACTCCACGGACCTGAGCTAACAATCCCCCTGTGGGATGGGGGCTATAGAATTTACCCACAGCCAGTCCTGCTTGCCCTAAAAATGGCACATGGACACTCACTGGATCATGGGCTTATCACCCGTGATCTTGAGACCTAACTGATACGAGAAACGGATTCAGTGCCTCGCTTACAGACTGATTCTACGGTAACGACTTTTGGCAATCGAAAACGGACTATTATTGGCTTCTGGAACGTTCGAACTTTGAATGACGGAGGAAGAGCTGGAGTTACTCGGTCCTTGCACCGCCAATCAGTGATTGACCGTGAAATGGAGCACTATAACATCCAAATCTTGGGCTTGAGCGAGGTCAGGTGGATAGGATCAGGAGAAGAACGAACCCCTAGTGGAAACACTATTCTGTACATTGGCCCTGAAAGTGAAGCCAAAAATGTCCTTACACCAAGAGCGAGAAACAGTCTCATTACCTGGGAACCAATCTCGGATAGGATTATCGTCGTCAGGCTAAGGACCAGTGTCAGAAACGTCACAATTCTGCACTGCTACGCACCAACTAATACCGCAACATCTGGTGACTTAGAGGAGTTTTACAGCCAACAGAGTGCCACCTTCGAACGTGTTCCAAGAGGTGATATTATCATCATCTCAGGAGATATGAACGCCCAGGTTGGATCAGACAACACTGGACTAGAACACGTCATGGGGAGGCATGGTACCCTTGGGTCGATGCGTCACGACCTTGGATTAAGAGACCCGAAAATGGCGAATTATTTGTGGAGTTTTGTAGTACTCGGCAAATAGTCATCAGAGGGACCCTTTTTCCATACAAGAGTCATCATAAAACATCTTGGGCTTCCCCTGATGGTATTACTCAGAGCCAAATGCTTGAGATTGTGTACAGCAGCTATCCGACGACCACAAATTCTTCAAATGAAGCGCAAGCTTAATGTGGATAAGCTCAGAGATCCCAACAAAAAACTCGAATACACCACCATTCTACGCGAAAAGTCATCCATATTGGGTGAATATGAAATGCGCACACTGGACGGCAATTGGGAGGCAACCAGAAACACTTTTCTAACTAGTGCTGAAGAATCTGTGGGATATGTGCAAAGCGGTGAGAAACCCTGGATGTCGCAAGACACATGGGACAAGGTTGGCAATCGGAAAAAAGCCAAATTGGCAATCATCTCTCAACCCGATGTCAACCAACGAACGCCCGATTTGAGGCAGAACTACCGCGAAGCTCATATACAGCTTAAAAAGGCTGTTAGACACGACAAGAGAAAGGCCATTGAAGATCTGGCAAACAAGGCAGAATCTGCGGCTTTGTTCTTATTCTGTTCGTTCGAAGGAGACTTCGAAGTTCGGTGAAAAGCTTTGACTCGAATTGTGAACCTTGATCAGTTCTTACTGTGGTGGGGACTCCAAATCTTGGAATATACTGGCATACGAAAGCCTTTGCTACAGTTACAGCTGTCATGTCTTTCATTCCGCGAGCTTCCCTGTGCGAACGGGTGTCAGACAAGGCTGCATATTATCACCAGCCCTGTTTTTAGTGGTAATAAATGACATCTTTAAAGCTGAACTGCAAGGTGGGGAAGGTAAAGGTCTTCAATGGAGACTATTTAACATCTTAAGTCACCTTGATTATGCTGATGACGTGTGTTTGCTTGCACATAATCGTTCGGACTTAGAGTCAAATGTTCGCTCGTTGCATTCTAAATGCAAAGAGGCGGGACTGAAAATAAATGTGCGTAAAACCAAATACATGCACATGGGTTCGAACGCAAGCACACCGATTGTTCTTAACGGACAGGATGTGGAAGAGGTGCAAGATTTTTGCTATCTTGGAAGCATTGTCAGCATGGACGGCGGAGCCGAAAAGGATGTTGAGGCTCGGCTAAATAAAGCTCGTCAGGCCTTCGGTATCCTTTCCCCTTTCTGGAGGTTAAGAGAGATCTCCCTTCGCACGAAGCTGCGAGTTTTTGACGCATGCGTCAAATCCGTGTTGTTATATGGTTGTACTACGTGGAAACTGACCGTTCGACTTACCAAGAAACTACAGAATATTCTGGCCAGAAGTCTCCAACGTCAAACTTTGGAGTACAACTGGCCAGACTAAAATAGGTAATGCGATTCAAAGGCGGAAGTGGCAGTGGATCGATCATACTTTAAGGAAACCAGAGCGAAACATCGCAAATTAGGCTCTGGATTATAATCCTCAAGAAAGACGTCGGGTTGGTCGACCATGTAACACATGGAAGCGAGCAGTTGAGCAGGAGGCCAGAGGAATAAACAAGTCCTGGCAACAGCTTAAGGCCGATGCTAAGGATCGCGCCTTGTGGAAGAGAGGTGTTTCTGTCCTATGCTCCTATAGGGGATCTTAACAGGAATTTGATTGATGCTTGGAAATGATTCTGGGACCTAAATCTCTTTTATCTTCAACAGTTTGTAGTATTCGAGTACTAATCCCAAAAGTGCCCACAAAAAACTGCCTACACACCATGATTTTTTCTCATTTGTGAAATAGGCGAAGCGCATTATTCAAACAGCGAGGATCATTTTCTTTCCCATATTTGATTTTATTTGGCGGCATGCAAGATGCAATGAAATCACGTTGCTTTTATAAATCACAGTATTCATTAAACATAATTAGCATTAATAATTAGCAATGTGACAGTGTTGAAAAATATGCGCCAGCTTTTCGTATAACGGAATACCGACACATCTGCTTCCTGGTGGCCAAAATTAGAAGTATCAATCATGACACTCTTCCATAAAGAAGTATTCCATATTACCATTCTTCCTATGAGTTTAATACGAATTCGACATTGTTTGAGTTGTGACAGTCTTGTTCCGAGGTAGTGAAATATTCAATACATTTACATTTATTTCAACATCTTCTTCCGAAAAAAGGTTTAAAGGGTTCCCCATATAAAAACTGTGCACATTATGTGGATGGGTACATTTTGGCGAGATACGTGTATCAGCGTCGGTGGGTTAGTGGTAGAATGCTCGCCTGACATCCCGACTGGCCCGGGTTCCGTTTCAGATACATGTATTTTTTTACAAATTTTTTTTTTTTCTAAGATTCATAATTTCTGCGAATCACGGCTGCAGATGTGCCCGTGCGATTCAATGCGAATAATAATTATTGGTAGTTAAACGCATTGCTGTGAGGACATTCTCTTACGTATACGTGGGAAGTGCGGCTTGTTTTTAATATTGTCCTCCAATGCTTCGTCACTTTCGTCTCTTCCTGCCAAAGATTCTATTATGTGATCAACTTTATCCTTTCCTATACCGATTCAACAGTAACCAATCGCGATTTCCTAAAATGTATTCGGTATTCTAAATAAATTACAAAAACAAAATAGATCTAGAGATGCAATTAATAACAAAAATCAGAGCTTAGATTTGTTTCCTGTTGAAAACAATACTTCTTATTAATGAAGTATAACAATGTAATTATTGAAATTAAATATTATTGAAATTAAATATCCTCATTAAACTAAAACCAATTTACATCCTCCACGATTTTTATTTCCACCTATCAAAAAAACCCACGCGTAAAAAAAAATATTAAATACCACTTAAATATCGAATATTTCCATTCATTCAGGAAAGATATTACAAAGCAGGTAAAATTCATTCAGGTTTCTAATTACATCTGACATTTGCCATTATGGTCTCTAAAATATGGGAAGTTGATAATTCAATTGTACTGTGGTTTTTAAAGAGCAGGATATCACAAGGAGACAAGCAACATCCTCGAAACGACGAGAATCAATAATTTGATGGTACATATTTAGGTTTCAGCACTTAACGCTTGAATTAAAAGCCCCAATATCCTGCAGTAATGGTAATCAGTTTCTTTTAGGCAAATCAGATTTTAAACAAAATTTACATTTAACAAAACAAAAAAGCATAATTTTACTCGAGTTGATTAAGAACCCCCACACCAGTCGACTGCATATGTAATTGTCTTCGATAATTGTGAAGGATCGAATACAATTAAAAGATGTGATTTCCCCGAAGAGATGAATTTTCCGTCTAATATAGAAGCATAATAACAAGAAGGATACCGAAAGGATTGACGTTTTTTTTTTTTTTTTCATCAATACAATGAGCCAGTGATTGAATCAAATTAAGCCTTAATATGCGACAAAATGAAATACCACGATTCATGACAAAAACTTCGAGGGTGTCCTTATGGTTGTTGGTAATTTTCAGCTTCAGCTTCTTCTTCAAATTTCTTTGAATCCTGTGTAGATGCGCAAAAATCATCCCGACTACTTTCAGATCGAGTATAAAAGCCAGAAACGTTTAGTCTTCGGCAAACAGTTCGAGTCGATTGGTTCGTTCAACAAGTAAAGTTCTCAAGCAATAAAATCGTTCCGGAAGTGTTTCGAGTGCTTTAAAAAGTGTTTTTTTGAAATCTTCAACCAATAAAAAATGGCATTCAAGCATGGAATTATCGTTGTATTTTTGGGTCTGGTCATAATTATGGCCCTAGCTGTTCAATCTGAAGCCACATATCGCAAGCCACCTTTCAACGGAAGCATTTTCGGCAAAAGGAATAATGTTGGTGAGTTTTCTGATAAATATTATTGTCGGGGTAATTGAATAGTTATTGATTTTAATTGCTTTTCTTTTTCGCTATACAAAGATTATGACCCTAATGGCAAAGCCCTATCAGCAATGTGTGAAATTGCACTGGAAGCTTGCCAGTCCTGGTTCCCGCAAGATAAAAAATAAACATATCTATTGTGTTAAACTCTTTGTAATTTAAAATTTACTTATAACTTAAATAATAATGGCTTGCGATCACCGAAAATTTATAATACATGTTTATATGAAAAAAAAGAAAAAAAAAGCACATATTTGTGAATAAAATTTGTACTCTTTATGCCTAAATTTTGTGTTTTATTGTGATTTTTGGAGTCGGTCGTAAATTTATTATTCTTGGGATAAGCTAAGAAAGCGTTGGAAGGCAGTATGTAGGTTAGGGTGGTTACAGATAGGTGAAACTAGATTAGATTACACGCTGCGGTAGAATTGGTTGCCTCTATCAATGCGGCCATTGATGGGTCTATTGCATTGTCCGCCGGTACATATTTTAAAGTTAGTCATCGCATCCCGTAGAATTGATAATCCTTAAGATACCACGTAGAGGAATGGCCGAAAATTCACTTGGTTGCATGAATTGTTGAACGAAATAAAAGAGTTTTTTGTTCACCAATGGTTCACATTCATAGAGAATATGCTCTGGTGTTTCGTCTCTGGGAGTCCAATTCTATAACAGTGTCGAGTTAGGACACCAAGAGTCTAGACTGATTTTTATTGCAAATATTCAGAAGTTCTTTTAACCGAATGTTTTGGCATAAGAAACTTGCTTATTGACTGGTACCGAGTCCCAGTAAAAGGCTCACTGTGATTTTAGCCACATTTGATATCCATTTTTGCAGTAAAGAGTGATATTCCGCAGGAAGAGGACCTGCGAAATCAAATTCGGATCCTTTCCTGTCCAATGAGTCAGCTTGCTCATTACCCTCAAAGCATCTGTCTTCTGGGATCCAAATGAGAGTTACTTTGCTTTTATTCATAGTTCTGTTAGTATCTAAAGACAGTCCCACACTGGCTTCAATCGTATTTGAGATGATTGTAAGGCTAGGATAGCCGCACGTACTCCAAATATTCTAGCTCCTACGCCTTTAGAACCATCTGTATACCGGATGATTAATGGTTTTCTTAGATTGGGTTTGTTGGACAACCAGTCTTGATGATCTGGTAAGATCCCTTAAGTGGTTTTGTAAATGTCTTGCTATATTCAGAGAGAGGTTCCCATATATCCTTTTCAATTTCCAAAGTCAGAGAAGGGCACGCAATTTTGTGTCCTGTGCAGTCTTCAGTGATGAATAATCGGTATGTTGTATTACATTATGGCATTGCTTCGGTATTACCAGATAAGCAGATGTGCTGCAGTGGAAGTGGTACGCATTGTTGCTGTTAATCTAGTGGACGCAAGTCTTTGTATTTTGTTCAGCTTTTGCTGAGTGGAGTTTGGACACCAGATTCCGGCACAGAGCGTGAAATTCTTAAATCAGAGATCTTAGGCCAAGTATTTTACCTTATATTCTGCGATCGATTCTCTTTCTCGTTGCAATTTTAGGCCAAGTATAAATTTAAACTTCCGAGAATTACGCTTGAAGTCGTTTTCAGTGAAAACGCAATCTTTTATTATCTTTTCAGTCCGAACTTTCAATCGTCAACTATTTGAATTTCGACGAGTAACAGCTCGATTAATGGATCCGATACCAAATTCGGTACCAGCACGAGAGGACTAGTTCCTATCCAGTAACTCTATTCCTGAGTAGTATCTTGTAGTGTGTTATGCTACTGTACTGATGCTGCATATGTTACCATGAGCCTAGCAACGGTGGTATACATCCACTATGTCAGCTTTGGATTGAACCCCTAGATGGCTCCTGCAAATCCAGAGGGATATTTTAGTTTTTTTCTAGAACATTGTCTAAAAGTTTCTCATTTAGAATTACTCCCACAAAATTTCACTTCAATAGAATATTCCAATGTTTCACCAAAAAGTTTGAGCTTTTCAAATTTTTTTTTAATTCTATTTTTGATAAAATCCTACTTTTGTGCACTAGGCTGTTACCTGGCTTAGAGCGCTCTGTACTATTTCTCCTACAATAGTTGAAGGAAACTAAAGAGATGGGGCTCTAGGGGCGGGTTCTTCTTCTTCTTCAATGGCGCTATAGCCCAAATCAGGCCTTGGCCTCCTGACCTTCAGGTTCCTTAACATTTTCATTATTTATTGCGAAAGAGTTGTTAGCTCTTCGCACAATACTCTATCTACGAATTTTTCATTTTCGTACAGTGAGGTAACCAAGATATATTCAAGCAGGCAGTGTGCTGGAATTATGCATCGACCGGGATTTGAACTCACGACCTTCGCATTGTAAACCAAACACGCTACCCACTAGACTACACCCTAGCTTGATAATGGCGGGTTATTGTCAACAATTTAACACTTAACTGTGATTACAATCAATAGCTGCAGTACAAACATACAAAGAATCAATATTTTATTCGTTTATTTATGTAAGTTCGGATTTTAATCGGGGAGTGGGGTATGTGGTGTTAGAAGGAGTTGATAATGTTAGTAATTCCAAGATTTTAATGGTTCGGTGAACGTTTTCACAATACATTTCGAATTGAAAGGAAAGATGTTCGGATTCTACACTGTTACACTTTATTATTCGTGACGTTTCGGTCTCTGCTGAGACTTTTATCGAACTGAGTTTTTTTTACGACCGTCGAAAATAAGTTAGGGAATCACCCTTTAATGCGCGATGCATAGTTAAGTGGCCATGGGTGCGGGGAAACAAGTGGAAACAGGAACATTAGTAGGGAAACACAGGATGGGAGATTTTGAAGTAGTGGGGAACGTTTTTCATAAATTTTTGGAGGTTGTATCCGGTTGGAAAGAGATTGCCTGGTAATGAATTTCACAACACTTTCGTCCGAGGAATGACTGTTCTCCACGGCAAGGGCTTCACAGTGTACTCGTGTGAGCATGCAGCTTGGCGAGTATTTCGGGCGGCATTGAATATTGGTGGTATAAGAGCTTTTAGTTCATTGCTGCATTTACCATGGAAGTGGGATAGGGGCTGTAGAATTCACACACTGCCAGTCCTGCTTGCCCTAAAAATGGCAAATGGACACTCACTGGATCATGGGCTTATCACCCGTGATCTTAAGACCAAACTGATGCGAGAAACAGATACAGCGCCCCGGATACGGACTGATTCTACGGTAACGACTTTTGGCATTCGAAAACGGACTATGATTGGGGGAAGAGCTGGGGTTACTCGGTCCTTGCACCGCCAATCGGTGATCGACCGTGAAATGGAGCACTAAATCTTGGGCTTGAGCGAGGTCAGGTGGACAGGATCAAGAGAAGAACGAACCCCTAGCGGAAACACTATTCTGTACATTGGCCCTGAAAGTGAAGCCAAAAATGGCGTGGCGTTCGTCCTTACACCGAGAGCGAGAAACAGTCTCATTAGCTGGGAACCAATCTCGGATAGAATTATCGTCGCCAGGCTCAGGACCAGTGTCAGAAACGTCACAATTCTGCAGTGCTACGCACCAAATAATACCGCAACATCTGATGACAAAGAGGAGTTTTATAGCCAACTGAGTGCCACCTTCGAACGTGTTCTAAGAGGTGATATTATTATCATCTCATGAGATATCAACACTGGACTAGAACACGTCATGGGGAGGCATGGTGACCCTTGGGTCGACGCGTCACGACGTTGGATTAAGAAACCCGAAAACGGCGAATTATTTGTGGAGTTTTGTAGTACTCGGCAAATGGTCATCAGAGGGACCCTTTTTCCATACAAGAGTCATCATAAAACATCTTGGGCTTCCCCTGATGGTGTTACTCAGAGCCAGATCGACCATTTGGCTATAAGTCGCTGATGGAGAAGATGTCTCCTCGATGTGCCAGCGAAACGTGGAGCTGACGTGGGGAGCGATCACCACTTGATGGTTGCCTGCTTGATATTGTGTACAGCAGCTATCCGACGACCACAAATTCTTCAAATGAAGCGCAAGCTTAATGTGGATAAACTCAGAGATACCAACAAAAAACGCGAATACACCACTATGCTACGCGAAAAGTCATCCACATTGGGTGAATATGAAATGCGCACACTAGACGCCAATTGGGAAAAAAAACCAAAAACCTTTTCAAACTAGTGCTGAAGAATCTGAGGGATATGTGCAAAGCGGTGAGAAACCCTGGATGTCGCAAGACACATGGGACAAAGTTGGCAATCGGAAAAAAGCCAAATTGGCAATCATCTCTCAACCCGATGTCAACGAACGAATGGCCGACCTGAGGCAGAACTACTGCGATGCTTATATACAGCGTAAAAAGGCTGTTAGACGCGACAAGAGAAAGGCCATTGAAGATCTGGCAAACAAGGCAGAATCTGCAGCTTACCTTGGTGATATGGGTTTATTATTCAAAATCATGAAACAGTTGACGAACAGGAATTTCACCGCCAACCACCTGGTGAGAGATGTCAACGGAACTCTCCTTAATATGAGTGAACACCAGTTGCGGCGATGGAAGGAATACTTCTCTGATATTTTAAACATCTTGTCAGAGGAATATATTCCAGAAACAGAACAACTACCAAACATCCAACCGCAACAATCCTCTATTAGGGACGATCCCCCAGATAAGGAAGAGATAGTTTCCGCCATTCGGTCAATGGCGAGAAGGAAAGCTCCAGGTATAGACAGACTACCAACCGAACTCCTCAAAGCGGATCCGGAAATAACAGCCGATATACTCCTCCCACTCTTTACTGAGGTTTGGAATGAAGGAAGATATCCGACTGAATGGAAGGAGGGCGTCATTGTGAAAATTCCGAAGAAAGGCGACCTTCGGGATTGTGGCAATTGGCGTGGTATATGTCTACTTACTGCCGTATCAAAAATTATGGCTAAGGTAATTCTCAATAGGATTAGTGATGTCGTCGAGAGTACTCTCGAAGTTTATCAGGCTGGATTCCGTAAAAGGTCGTCTTGTACCGACCACACAAATACCCTACGGATAATATTAGATCAGTCAGCCGGAATGGGCTCGCCACTACATCTCATGTTTGTGGACTTCGAGAAGGCTTTCGACAGCGTTAAGCGAGATTACATATGGAATGCTTTGCGTAGGAGAGGTATTCCAGATAAGGTCATAGCTATGATTAAAGAATCCTACGAAGATGCAAGGTGTCGCGAGGAGAGCTGTCCGAGAGGTTCCCTTTGCGAACGGGTGTCAGACAAGGCTGCATATTATTACCAGCCCTGTTTCTGGTGGTAATAAATGACATCTTGAAAGCTGCACTGGAAAGTGGGGTAGGTAAAGGTCTTCAATGGAGACTATTTAACATCTTAAGTCACCTTGATTATGCTGAAGACATGTGTTTGCTTGCACATAACCGCTCGGACTTAGAGTCAAATGTTCGCTCGTTGCATTCTAAATGCAAAGAGGCGGGACTGAAAATAAATGTGCGTAAAACCAAGTACACGCACATGGGTTCGAACTTAAGCACACCGATTGTTCTTAACGGACAGGATGTGGAAGAGGTGCAAGATTTTTGCTATCTCGGAAGCATTGTCAGCATGGACGGCGGAGCCGAAAAGGATGTTGAGGCTCGGCTAAATAAAGCTCGTCAGGCCTTCGGTATCCTCTCCCCTTTCTGAAGGTTAAGAGAGATCTCCCTTCGCACAAAGCTGCGATTTTTTGACGCATGCGTTAAATCCGTGTTGTTATATGGTTGTACTACGTGGAAAGTGACCGTTCGACTTACCAAGAAACTACAAACTTTCGTGAACTAATGCCTCCGACGCATTTTAGGAATATACTGGCCAGAAGTGATCTGCAACGACGAACTTTGGAGCACAACTAGCCAGACGAAAATAGGTATTGAGATTCAAAGGCGGAAGTGGCAGTGGATCGGTCATACTTTGAGGAAACCAGAGCGAAACATCGCAAAACAGGCTCTGGATTATAACCCTCAAGGAAGACGTCGGGTTGGTCGACCATGTAACACATGGTAGCGAGCAGTTGAGCAGGAGGCCAGAGGAATAAACAAGTCCTGGCAACAGCTAAAGGCCGATGCTCAGGATCGCGCCTTGTGGAAGAGAATTGTTTCTGTCCTATGTCCCTATAGGGGGTCTTAACAGGAATTAGATTGATTGATTGACAATATATTAAATGAATGTATACACCCGCAAAATTTTAACTTTGTATCTTTTACCAGAGCTATAAAAAATCCTCCCTCCCCTAACACCGCCATCTCAAAAATGGTACCAATATCGCAGATCATTTAGCTCTACAATCTGTCAAATTTTCAGCTCAATGGGATGGGATTTCGAGACATAACGGTTTGAAATTTTGACGCCATCATTTTGGAAATGCTCCCCATTTCCTTCCGCTACGGTTATGATCAAATGTTATATTTTTCTCACATTTCGCTAATTAGCTTAATATATGTTCCAAGTTCCATTTCCATAGCTTAAAAGCTGAAATATTAATTCTTAAGGTTTTTTTCTTTGCACCCCCTGACCCTCCCACCTACAAGTATTGGCCTCCTTCTAAGTTGAAAAATAAAATAGTCCAAAAATAACAAGTTTTTGTGCTTAGTAATTCGGAAGATATAATCATTTGGACAAAAAAACAGGAGGCCGACAATTTGTCTTAGCTCCGCCTTTTCGGACCCCACGGGATACAAAAATTAATTTATTTTTCCCCAATAAACCAAAATATCCGATTTTTAGCTTTCTATCTGCATTCGTAGTGTAAATATTAGTAAATGTAGTCTTTGACTCGAGCCGTTCTCCCGCCTTCCCCATCAACCTGACACTGCCTAAAATTTAGATAATAGCACTCACTTACGCAATCTTATAATGCACCTAAAAATCAACATCCTATTTCTAAGGATATGAGTCCATATGTACGGCGTACAGAAAGACTGATTTTTTTTTTTGCTTTTTAAGGCATTTTTAGAATAATAAAGTAAAATCCTGCAACTCTTGTGGCGGAAACTCTGCTGAGGGCCTCATTCCCGTACAGATTTTAATTAATGGGGCTCCTCTGGGTCGGGCAGCACCTGTTGCCGGCTGCTCAGGAGCGTGGGCGTGGAAATTTTGCCCAGAGGAACCGCCATTCTTGGAAGGTGCTGAAAAAAAAATAAAAACCTACCAAAAAAAAATCCCAACAGGAGGTGGCGAGGACACGGACCGGCAGGCAGCCCCAGGGCTTCCAATCGAGTCTTTACTCGGCTAGCATGCTATTTATTGCTAAACCACCTCGAGCCTCACATAGATTTATCATAACGCGTGGAATTTTAAGATAAAAAATATATGTGCAAAATGTATTCCAATTTTATATTGAAGAAAAAAAAACTTAAATATAACAACCAAATGTGAGTACAAAAAAATTATTTTCTTTTTTTTTTGGGTACCTTGTTTTCTTTTTTTTTCGTTGAGGCCCGTATGATGATGAAGGAAATTATCGTCCGTATTTTTTTGTTGATCTGGATTTTCCGTCGATTTTCTATTTCGCTTGATTTCTATTACTCCGATATTCCGGTGCCGTTGATGAAGATTCTTCACTATTTTTTTTCTTTTTTCGCTGCTACTTTGTGTGTCGTTCCAAGAAGCGTCCGCCGGTCCATTCGTGAGAAAAAAAAACAGCCACCGAACTTGTTCCAAAAAAATTTTTTTCTTTTTTTCCCAGCCGGTAGTAACGTCGGTCTTGCAGTTTTTTTTTTTAAGTGCATTCAATGCACTTTTATATTTATTTTTGTTTTGTTACAAAATTTTGTTTATTTTTTTTCTTTTTATATTTTTTTTTTGTTTTTTTATTTTGATTATAATTATTACAAAAATTTGATTTATATTTTTTTTTATGACAGAATTTAAGAAACCAGCAGGTGGTGGTTCGTAATTTGTAACACTCTTTCTAGCATCTCTTATCTATCTATCGATACTCCCGCTACCATTTCTTGTACCAAATATAATAATTTATTGAGTATTGATTGTTGCTTACCCGTAGTATCGTAGTTCATTTGTGTTTATATTGTTGCATGTCAGCCCTAGTCGTTCGTCGATTGTTCGCGGTTTTCGGCTCTCTACATGCATGCGAGCGCATATATTGCTTATCGATTGTGTTTTGCGAGCAATGAACGAATAGCGGACGAACAGCGAACGAATATAAAAAGAGAGAGCGCTTATGATGAAAGTCAGTTGTACGTTGATACACGATCGGCGGTAGGGATGAGTGAGCGAGTGTGCCATGTGGTCCTCGGGTCGGGGCGGAGTTGAGAAGCAAGCAACGGTAAGCGAGGCGGAGCTCAGCAGCAAGCGGGTGAGTCCTGTGATCAACAGGCGGAGTTCAACAAGCGAACGAATGGCGAGCGAATAACGAAGGAGTAGCTAACGAATGGCGAACGAGTGACGAACGAATAGTAAACAAGGAGTGTAAAAATAATTTAAATAAAAGTTTTTGGTTGTTTTAAATTGAATTGAAGTAGTTTCATTTTTATTTCCAGTTTTTGAAATTCAGCAACCCCTTGTAGTAGTGGGTATATGGGTGTTCTGGACCGGAAGTGAACTGTCAGATTGAGCTTTTGAGGGGAAGTGAACTGTCAAATTGAGCTTTTGAGGGGAAGTGAACTGTCAGATTGAGCTTTCGTGGTGAATTGAACTGTCAGATTGAGCTTTCGTGGTGAATTGAACTGTCAGATTGAGCTTTCGTGGTGAATTGAACTGTCAGATTGAGCTTTCGTGGTGAATTGAACTGTCAGATTGAGCTTTCGCTGTTTCTTCAGAGATGGCAGTAGCAGTATCCCTAACTGACTCTTTTTTTGAAATGTCAAGATTGATAAGAGTTGTACGAATTATGATTCATATATGATGAAATTGATATTTACATTGATAGGAATGAACACGTGGGTTATATTTTTAGTTGGACTTTAAGAATGCTTTCGTTGTTTATATTGTGAAATAGGTTGTGGTCAGCATGTTTAGTTTTACGGATTAGGTTTCATATATGATGAAAATTGATAGATTGTGTGTATGGAGATTGTTATTGTTATTAATAGCGTGATATTATTTTATGACGTCATCATCGATTAGGAATAATTCTTTCGAATTTTTTATGGTTTAGAGTATTCATATGATAGGTTGTTTACATTTTTTGTGTATGGAATTTTTGGTTTACGAGTGAGATTGATATGAAAATTTCACCTCAATCCGCTAACATATATGATCATTTTTTGATAAACGAGTTCAAGCTCTTGCACATTACCTGCTTAGATACACCTTGGTACCCCTTTACCTGTCGATATTAATTTTAGAGTAGATTATTGGTTACTGGTTGTAAGAGATTATTGGTTATTGGTGAGTGTATATATTGGTTAATGGAAGAGAGAGAGAGAAAGAGATGATGTATTGGTATTGATCCAGATAGGATGCTGGATAGGGGGATGTTGTATTAGTCCAGATGGGGTATAGATTGTGGTGTATGTGTATATATATATGTGTGTGTGTGTGTATGTGTGGAGATTGTTATTGTTATTAATAGAGTGGTATTATTTCATGACGTCATCATCAATTGGGGTTGCCATAATGTCAAAAAAAAATAAAAAAAAAAAAAAAATTATAAAAAAAAATAAAAAAAAAATAAAAAAAAAATAAAAAAAAAATTAAAAAAAAAATTAAAAAAAAATTAAAAAAAAAAATATTATAAAAATATATATTTATAATAAAAAATTATAAATTACATTATTTTGCTTTTCTTTTTATTATTCCACTTTTACTTAATATTATTCCACTGCTTCTTCCCTTACGAACAGGAATAAACACGATCGTTTGTTATTGCAATTAGTTTTTTCTTGTGTGGTCAGCATATTTCCGATTGTATGGAAAAAGATCCATTCTGCTTGTTTGTGTGTGGTCAGCATATTTTCGATGATGAAATTGATATTTACATTAACAGGAATAAACACGTTCGTTATCAATTGAAATTTAAGTTTGGTGGTTTTAGGTTTCATATATGCTAAGATTAACGATTGAATTCTGTGTGAGTAAAAGTAGATAAGAAAATTTTTGTTATGATAGGTTGTTTATAAATAATTGTTTATAGTTTTGCGGTTCTTTGTTTTTATGGAAAAAGATCGATTCTGCTTGTTTGTGTGTGGTCAGCATATTTCTGTATAAATAAGATTTTATTATAGATAAGAGTTTTAGTATAAAAAGGACGCTAAGAACCTCATCGGCTATAGTTTGTCTTCGAAATTCGTCAAGTGAAGTTAACCAAGTGATTTTTTATACATATAGTTTGTCTTAGAAATTCGTCAAGTGAAGTTAATCAAGTGATTTTTTATACATATAGTTTGTTGTTAGAAATTTGTCAACGAAAGTTAATCAAGTGTGAAGTTAATCAAGTGATTTTTTATATAAAAAAGTAATGGAGTCTGTACTTTGTAAAGTGTGTGGAGTGATTTTCCCGACGGCTGATGGTCTGAAAAGACATGTAGAAATTACTCACAGTAAGTGTTGGCTTAAGCTTTTCAATTTTTTCTAGCTTTTACAAAAATGTATATATTTTAAATAGAAAATACTACGATGAACCGCAACGCAATAGGAGGGAGGAAGGAATTATCTTCAATGAAACGATTGGGGACACCAGTTAAGAACATCATTCCACATAAAACGATTAAACTTAGCCCACCTTCATCTTTCAAACTTTGTGATTTGTGTCAGGTGATGGTGAAAATACTAGACTGGAATCACCACATTCGTACAAACACACATAAAAGGAATAATATTCAAAGTTTTGATCAGCATTTCAAGTTAATTAAGAGCACCTACAAGAATAGAATTCAAACGCTTATATACGAAAATAAAAGCGATAATATATTAATTCCGGAAATATTTTTAAAAAGTCTAGAGGAACCACTAATGGTCATCTTAAAAAAAATATTAGAAACATCATCCGCTATAAAGTTTAATATTGAGCTATTTGCGGATTACATGAAAACCTGTTTGAAAGATGACAAGGAAGAAAGCGAATGTGTGATAAGCATTAAATCGTTTCAACCAAAAATGCAAACCATTCTGGATGAATGTGACTTGCAGTTAGCATTCAAAAATAACGTTGATAGCATTATTAAGAAAATGCAAGAGTTCCAAGAAAGAGATAGTGGATGGACTCTGGTGAAAATAACCCACTGCGAAATATGCGTAAACGAATACAAGCCGCTTAGGGGAACGAAATACGTGCGTTTACCGCCTTTTATAACAGATAAACATGCTTGTGTAAACGTAAAAAACGATGATGAATTTTGCTTTAAATGGAGTATAATTTCCGCATTGTCACCGGTGAAAACGCATTCAGACAGACCATCGTCATATCAAATATCCGATATAACACAAAGTGTTATACATCTTTCTAATGGAATAACATTAAAGTTCAACGATCTCGAGTTTCCACTGAACGTGCAGAAAGTGGCAAAGTTTGAGGAATTAAACCCATCAATTAGCGTCAATGTGTTTGGGTATGAAGCAGAAAAAATTGTGGGCCCATATTATCACACAAAGAATGAGAAAAAGTGTCATATAAATTTATTACTGATACAAGGCACTGATGAACTGAATCACTACGTCTGGATCAAAAACATTTCAAGGTAATAACATTGAGTTTTTTTCTTTTTCTTTTTTTTTAATTTGTTTTTTTTTCTGTTTTAGGTTGATCCATTATCAACAGACGTTACACGTAGATAAAATTTTCATTTGCAATACATGTCTGCAACATTTCCATAGTGAAAAGCCCAATTACAACACAAAAATGAGTGTGGTAAGGTTGTGTCCAGCATGCCAAGTCTCGAAAAATCAACTTTACAATTTCAACACTATGAGCGCCAATTGGATGTACCATTCGTTATATATGCAGACTTTGAGTGTTTACTTGAAGAGGTTAGTACCTGTTTTGCTAACCCAGAAATATCTTCATCAGCTGTTGTTCAGGAGCACACACCATGTGCCTTTTCGTATTACATTAAGTGTACTTTTAATTCGTCATTAGATAGGTTAAGAGTGTATAAGGGAAAAGAGTCCTCTAAAAATTTTCTAGATTCGCTTGTGAGGGATGTGAGGTGGCTCTATTCTAATTATATTATGAAACCAAAACCTATACCTAGACTGACAACACAACAGATGAAAATTCAGACTGAAACGGAACTTTGCCACATGTGTAAGAAACCTCTTCTCGACGATCGAGTAATAGACCACTGTCATTTAACGGGGAAATATAGGGGTCCAGCTCATAATCAATGTAATTTATTATTTAGAGTGCCTAAATTCTTTCCAATCTTTTTTCACAACTTTTCTGGGTATGATTGTCATTTATTCGTAAAAGAACTAGGGAATATAGATGGTGATATAAAAGTAATACCTGAAAATAAAGAACGGTACATTTCCGTATCGAAGAGAATTACAGTAAGTGATACCAATACGGTGGAATTAAGATTTTTAGATTCAATTAGATTTATGAATAGTAGTTTAGATGAGCTTGTTAGATATTTACCCGAGGCAAAACTGAAGACAATACGTTCAATATACGGTGAAGAAAGCAAATTTAAACTGCTCACAAGAAAGGGTGTATTTCCCTATGAGTATATAAATTCGTGGACTCGTTTGGATGATGTTTGTTTGCCACCAAGGGAAAATTTCGCGAGTAAATTAACAAATAGTGAGTGCAGTGAAATCGATTATGAACACGCACAAAAAGTTTGGAAAGAATTTAATTGCAAGACGCTTTGGGATTATTTAGAGTTATATTTGAAGACAGATGTTTTGCTTTTAACGGACGTATTTGAAAATTTCAGAAAAATTTGTAAACAAATCTATGAGCTGGATCCCTGTCAATACTATACTACTCCGGGGTTAGCGTGGGACGCTATGTTAAAAACAACAAACATTAAACTAGAACTTTTGACTGACATTAACATTTATAATTTTATTAAACGCGGTATTAGAGGGGGTATTACACAATGTTCGCATCGACACTCTGTGGCCAACAACAAATACATGGATAGTTTCGATGAAACGAAACCCTCAAAATACATTACATATTTGGATGCCAATAACTTGTACGGATGGGCAATGTCTCAACCTCTTCCACATTCTTCATTCGCATGGGTTGAAAATGTCAATGAAATCGACATTCGCAATATTCCGCTGGATTCCGATATTGGATACATATTAGAGGTCGATTTAGAGTATCCCGATTCAAAACACAATGACCATAACGATTTACCGTTTTGTGCAGAAAACAAAGCAGCACCCGGTTCTAAAACAAACAAGCTTATAACGGATTTAACAAACAAACATAAATATATTATCCACTATCGGAATCTACAACAGTGCCTAGAGAATGGTTTGAAACTTGTTTGCATTCATAGGATTTTACAATTTAAACAGTCTGATTGGCTAAAGAGTTATATCGATTTAAATAGCTATCATCGTACAAAAAGCACAAATTCATTTGAAAAAAATTTCTTCAAGCTATTGAACAACGCGGTATATGGGAAAACGATGGAGAATGTGGAAAAGAGAAAAGATGTAAAATTAGTTACAAAATGGGAGAGTAAGGGAAGAAGTTTAGGTGCCCGCGCTCTTATAGCCAAACCAAACTTTCATAGTGTAGCTATATTTTCAGAAACTATGGTTGCTATCCAGATGGATAGAGTAAAAGTGTGCTATGATAAGCCAATTTATTTAGGTTTTACCGTTCTTGATATTTCGAAGCTAAAGATGTACGACTTCCACTATAACTACATAAAACCCAAATACACGAACAATGTTCTTCTAAACTATATGGATACGGATTCATTTATTTATACAATTCAGACAGACGATTTTTACACAGACATTTTAGACGACATTGACAGACACTTTGATACTTCAGAATATTCGAAAGACAATCCCTATAACGTTCCTTTGAAAAATTGCAAAATATTAGGACTAATGAAAGACGAGACGCACGGAAAAATAATAAAGGAACTTATAGGGTTACGATCGAAAATGTATTCTATAAGTATAGATAATAGTAAAACTATAAAAAAGGCCAAAGGTGTTAAAAAGACTGCAACAGACATATTGACAATAGACAATTATAGAGAATGTTTATATAGGGAGAAAATTTTTAGAGGAAATATGTATATATTTAGATCTAAGCTTCATAAAATTTATACAGAATGTATTAATAAGATAACTTTAAGCCATTTAGATGATAAGAGGTTAATAAAGGATGATAAAGTAGTACATATGCATGGGGACATTATAAAATTTAAATTTAAAATAATAATAAAATATGTATATATTTAGGTCTAAGTTACATAAAATTATTTAGAATTTAAGATAATATTAAAATATGTATATATTTAGGTCTAAGTTATATAAAATTTATACTGCATGTATTAATGAGATAGCTTTAAGCCATTTAGATGATAAGAGAGACATTGTGATATTTAGAATTTAAGATAATAATAAAAATGATTCTTAATATATAACAGCTTTGTTTCAATCACAATTAGAAACCTTTTTTTTACATTTTTCAGCACATAAAGCCAATTTCTTATTTTCTATTTTTTAAATTACACTACATTTGAATTGTATTCAACTCTACAATATCGTCAACTTTACATGTTCCAACAGAGAGGAAATAGAGGAAAATATTCTGCGTTTAAGATAAAAGTGTTTCCATCCAAGATCAAGGTCATCGACATGCTGATTATGATATGACTAAACAAAAAATTCGTACATCTTGCATATTTATAGAAATTTTAAACATTTCACCGAATCAAAGTCTGATTATAGTTGTACTTAATATTGCATAAATTTAGAAACATTACTGCTGAGTGTTGTAGGGAAAAAAGTATAGATTTTTTTTTTGAATATTCGAGAATCAATGTGATTACAAGTTGGTTGGTTGGTTGGTTGGTTGGTTGTATAGCTGTATAGTTGGTTGGTTGTATAGCTGTATAGTTGGTTGGTTGTATAGCTGTATAGTTGTATAGCTGTATAGTTGGTTGGTTGTACAGCTGTATAGTTGGTTGGTTGTATAGCAGTATAGCTGTATAGTTGGTTGTAAAGCTGTGTGGTTGTATAGCTGTATAGTTGGTTGGTTGTATAGCTGTTTAGTTGGTTGTACAGCTGTATAGTTGTACAGCTGTATAGTTGGTTGGATGTACAGCTGTATAGTTGGTTGGTTGTATAGCTGTATAGTTGGTTGTACAGCTGTGTGGTTGTATAGCTGTATAGTTGGTTGGTTGTATAGCTGTATAGTTGGTTGGTTGTATAGCTGTATAGTTGGTTGTACAGCTGTATAGTTGGTTGATTTTATAGCTGTGTAGTTGGTTGGTTATATAGTTGGTTGGTTGGTTGGTTGTAATCACATTGAGGCTCTAATAATCAAAAAAAAAAAAAAATATATACTTGTCCCTTCAACACTCAGCAGTCATGTTTCTAAATTTATATGAATACTGTATATATGCTTTGAATTCTGTTCACTTTCAGCAGCCAAGAGAAGTTATTTCCTATCTTGATTCGAATATCAAATAAATACAACTATATATAATCAATATGAAGACTTTGATTCAGTAATATGAGAAATAAAGTTTGAAAAACTATATTTAAAAACTGAAAGCAGTAATAAAGCTGTATAAGGCAGTACACCTCAGTACAGAAGCAGTATTAAAGCTGTACAAAGCAGTATTAAAGCTGTACAAAGCAGTACAGAAGCAGTATTAAAGCTGTACAAAGCAGTATTAAAGCAGTATTAAAGCTGTACAAAGCAGTATTACTGCTGTACAAAGCAGTATTAAAGCAGTACAAAGCAGTACGATATCTGTTAATCTGTTGTTGTTGTGTAAGAAGGAAAAATGCAGAAGTCGACCGATAAAAATATTCTTAGACAAGTTATAAAGTCTACTAACTCGATACGTAAAAAATATAAGCAATTAAAAATCGGTAGAGTTAATGCTGAAACTCTCTGAAAACTGTTTCAATGTTAAAGAAAATAGCTATTCTATATAATATAACCGATACATATCGTAATTTTCTTATGTTTATTTACTTAAAAAAAATATCTTGATAATAAATATGCTTAAAACCATTATTCAGTTTGTTTTTTTTCTTGAAATATGCATATTAACCAGAATTTGGTATACAAGTATAACAACACACAAGACTCTTTTATTTCTTAACTTATAGTAAAATTTAATAAGGTAAGTTGGTATCATATGGTTACGAGTTGGTAGCAGGTGGTTGTATGGTTGTTTGTATTTTCTAGTGTTGTAGTTGTTGTTGTTGTAGTTGATATGGTTGAATATAATTATTTTTCATACTGGGCAAAAGACAGGTGTTGACTTACAATGAACTAAAAAATAAAAAAAAATCCTGAAAAACAGTACTGGAAAAAAGTGAATGAGAGCTTAAACCTATTAGAAAGCCGTTGAAAGAAATCAAATGATTTCCGTATTATTATTATTTCTTATCAGTTTACAATTTGTTTGTCAATTGTTTTAGTTCTGTAATAAGTAAGTTCTTCTGTTCTCCGTTAAAATTAACTGTATTGGTTGAAAATTCGTTTATTACGTCTAAAATTTCTTTTATGTCAATTATGTGGATGATAATATTTGCTTTGATCACTATTTCTACTTTGTTAAGTTGTATTTCTGTAAATCCTGTCAGTTCGTGTACGTTAAATAGCCCATTAATCGGGTTTATCAGTATTAGGCATAGGAATATTGTCATGCGAATCTGTAAATTTATGATTTTTTTTTTTTAATTTTTTTTTAATTTTTTTTTTATTTTATTTTTTATTTTTTTTTATTTATTTTTTTAATTTTTTTTTAATTTTTTTTTATTTTTTTTTTTATTTTTTATTTTTTTTTTGACATTATGGCAACCCCAATTGATGATGACGTCATGAAACTATAATCGATGACCTTATGGCAACCCTAATGGATGACGTCATGGAACGTCAGTACATCATCACTAACCAACATCCCATACAAAGCTTACCCCTATTGCATAACAGCGTTATATCCATGTAATCATACAAGTGCTTCATCTACCACAAATACAAGTTATTTTCATACAAATCTTAGAGCTTGAACTCGTTCATCAAAAAAATGATCATATATGTTGGCGAATTGAGGTGAAATTTTCAGACCAATCTCACTCGTAAACCAAAAAATTCCATACAAAAAATGTAAACAACCTATCATAACAAAAAACTCTTATCTACATATATCAAACGAATACTCTAACCCATAAACAATTCGAAAGAATTATTCCTAATCGATGATGACGTCATCAAATAATATCACGCTATTAATAACAATAACAATCTCCATACACACAATCTATCAATTTTCATCATATATGAAACCTAATACGTAAATCTCTTATCTCTACTAATTCATAACAAAACTCTTCCATACAACTATATATGCTGAGCACAACCTATTTCACAATATAAACAACGAAAGCATTCTTAAAGTTCAACTAAAAATATAATTGTTTACAATTCGTGTTTATTCCTGTCAATTTAAATATCAATTTCATCATATATGAATCATAATTCGTACAACTCTTATCAATCTTGGCATTTCAAAAAGGAGTCAGTTAGGGGCATAATTTATAAAACTCTTATCAATCTTGACATTTCAAAAAAGAGTTAGTTAGGGGCATAATTTATAAAACTCTTATAAATCTTGACATATCAAAAAAGAGTCAGTTAGGGGTACTGCTAGGCGCTAGTGTCGCCAAGGAGAAAACGAACTGCATTACCCCATCCCACTAATTAGTATTGCTATTAGCCACCTCCGCTCGTGGCGCTAGTGTCGCCAAGGAGAAATCGAACTGCATTACCCTGGCCCAGAACCCCCATATACCCACTACTCCTTGTACACTTCAATATGTACGGCTGTTCCATTTACGTTTAGTATAATTGCATCCCAATCAGGAGTTTGGCAGCCTGTTGGTCCGTGATGATACCAATTAATGCAGATTTTCTATAAAAGACTGTGGGAACCAGGTACCAACAAAGGATCTTCGGGCCAGGAAGATGAAATTTAAGCACGCTCTTAATATTTTTGATCTGGATAGCCGAAGATGGTGATTGTGGGTTTTGTGTGCACCAGCAGCAGAGACCAACAAAGGATTTCATTTGAACCTACAAATACAGTTTTGGCGGTCCCAAAATTTTATTTTTTAAATAAATTTGGAATTAGTTTTATTAGATAAGTATAGGAAGGGGCAAAATCGGTTACATATGAAGACTTTTTGCAGTGAGATTCAAGTGATGACGAACGTTATACTAAGAGCATAGGAGCACATATATACCTAGTCCTGCCATAAGTTCTGTCACATAATTTCTCACATTGGCAACAACTTTATTTTATGAGTGACATTTCAATATCGGCCAGTTTTATAAACGTCATAATGTTGTTGACAGTTGATGGTCATTTAAAGTGTGTTCGTTAACGTGTGAAGATGGAATGGGGTGTAATAGAAAACCGAACTGCAGTGATTGCACTACATAAGTGTGGAAAATCCGCGAGTGAAATTTTCAAGTTGTTGTGCCCGTTAAAAATAACGCAAAGATTTGTGTATCTTGCGATCCAGAGATATAACGCGATCCAGACTATTGAAGATCGACCTCGTTCTGGACGTCCGCGTGATGTACGTTCTTCTGCTGCCATCAAAGCGGTCGAGAGT
The DNA here is from genome assembly GCA_963669355.1 of Chorisops tibialis. Lineage (NCBI taxonomy): Eukaryota > Metazoa > Arthropoda > Insecta > Diptera > Stratiomyidae > Chorisops > Chorisops tibialis. Next base: position 183,311,884 of record OY770262.1, read on the forward strand.
CGAATTCGTCGAAATCCGCTTCGTAAACAACGAATCATGGCTCGAGAGATGAACATCTCCACCCGAAGTATGTCTCGCATCATAAAATCTGACCTCGGGATGAGTGCCTTTCGACGATCAACGGGACATTTGCTGACTGAGCAGTTGAAGCAAATTAGGAGCACCAGATCGAAAGAGCTCCTTCGGCGGTACGGCAACAACAAACATCGAGAAATTTTATTTACCGATGAAAAAATTTTTACGGTGGAGGAACATTTCAACCGCCAAAATGATAAGGTGTATGCCCACAGCTCCATAGAAGCCCGAGAAGTTGCCACTAGGGTACAGCGAGGACATCATCCAGCATCAGTCATGGTATGGTGGGGTGTCAGCTACGAAGGGGTCACCGAGCTTCATTTTTGCGAAAAAGGCGTAAAAACTGCAGCGAAAAATTATCAAACGGACATCCTGGAGGGATGTGTGAAGCCGCTGAACTCTACGCTATTCAACAATCGACATTGGGTTTTCCAGCAAGATTCTGCGCCAGCCCACAAAGCTCGAACCACACAAGCGTGGTTGGAAACCAATATTCCACAGTTTATAAGGGCGACGGAATGGCCTTCTGGGAGCCCAGATTTGAATCCCCTGGACTACAAACTGTGGGCGGAGTTAGAGTCCATGGTGTGCACGAGACGACACCCAAATATCGAGAGCCTTGAGCGATCTTTGACAGAAGCAGTAGCTAATTTTCCGCTAGAAACAGTGCGTACTGCTATCGATGACTGGCCCAACAGATTAAAGAGCTGTGTTAAGGCTAAAGGCGGCCACTTTGAATAATTTGTTGCTTATTTTACTTCCATTAGTATGCCAAAATAAAATATATTTTCCTTTGTCAAAAACTCTTTTTCATTTATACAAAAATTGCCCATATACGTGTGACAGAACTTATGGCACGACTAGGTAGGTAGTTATGATATTCAGAAGCCATATACTTTTTCATTAAATAATATGTACTACATGTATTTTATGTTTTTAAATTGATAAAACAGGTAAATAATTCGTTCGTCAGCGCAATCATGTAATGACAATGAAATTATTTTTACTTACGTAAACTCTTATTGTTACTATTTTCTGCATTCTACAAGATTAATTAGATTTTTTAGTTTAATATATGTTCTTTGCTTCTTCTGTACATTGTAAAATAGAAAAACTTCGACAATTTCTACGAAAGATCATAGAAAAGAATAAAAAATCATAACAGTACTGTACATATGGCATATTTCTAATTATTGTTACATACCGGTCCCAGTCGTTCATCGAGTATTCGTGATCTTCAACTGTTTACTATTCTGCACTCACACGCGCTCACAAATTACAATCAATGAAATGATTCGGCATGAGGGTCCAACAGCATGACGGGCCGACAGCGGTCGACAAGAACGATATACAAAGATGAAGCATTTGTGATGGAGAGTCAATCAGGATTGAGAAACCGATCGAGTCGGAATTCGAAAGCTGATAAAAAGGAGAAGCGAAAAAGGCTAGGAAGGCCCAGAAGATTAGTTCAAGAAGTGATAAATAAAGTTACGGTTGTGTTCAACTTAAAAACGAATTAGTTTCATTTTTATTTGAAATCCAGGGACTCCTAGCACATTTCATTATAATAAAATTTGAATCATCAGAAAAACTGGCGATCATGATTATTTTTAGTAAGGAAATAAATTATACTCGTGTTATTGTAAACATTTCGAAAAAGGGATTCAACCCGTTAACGCATATGAACTGAAAAAGCTACGTTCTCAAGTACTCTCCAAAGGGAATATGCTGTAGCTGCAAAAATTAAGTGGCTACGCGCTATTTATTTGCCGATAATTGGAATCAACACTATGAACTGAAATAAAAGAATTAATCTTTACACCGATAATTTTCGCGATTTATTCATTAGCGATTAATTATATCGCAATTGATAAAATTAACAGTTTTTGTTGTTGTGAGGGGCTAATAACCCTTCCATAATAAGTAATGAAAAAATGTTAAGGAACCTGAAAGTCAACAAGCCAAGGCTCGGTTTGGACTGTAGTGCCATCGTAGAACAAAATATAATTATTTGGCGTATCAAGACCCGTACTTCTTTGGAATCCGGATCTCTCTGAGCCATTTAGCCCTCACTCTTTTAGGTCCCTTTTAGCATTTTTGTAAAGGTTGAGCCAAAGTTCAAGTTATGAAAGTTGCTCAACGGTTATTACCACACAACCCTCCATCTACAAAATTTTTCATTTTCGTAGATTTGGGTGAACAAGCGGATAGTGTACTGGAATTGTACGTCGACCGATATTTGAACTCACCACCTTCGCATTTTAAACCAAAGCGCTACCCAATAAGCTACACCCTAGCTATGAGAAACGAGTCATTCCCTACCTTTCCTCCATGACTGTGTTTGTGCATTACACATAAAGGCCGAAATTGCCTATAGCACAGGTCATTATGCACAAAAAAAAATTATTTTCACAATTCCGTTTTTTAGCATAACTTCCAAATCATGTACTGTAGTAAGTTTTTTTTTAATTTCATTTTAGGCGTTTAATTTGGTCGAAACAAAGACTGGCCTTACTTTATTTTTGAAAAGATGATTGCTAATAAATTTTCCAAAGGGAGACACATCATTTTCCAAGGGAGAGGTGCAGTGTTCTCCCTTTGGTGGTACCTGAATTCAAATCAACACTCGATCGATCGCATAAAATAAGGTAAAAATAATCTCCGGTTTGGAAATTTCCCACTCTCTGCTGAAGCCTGAAATCCAAACTCAAAAATGTGGAAATTTTTTTTTCCCATGTACTTAAATCCGAAATCCTTCTTCTTTTCAAGACCAAATACATTCCCTTCTTTATTCAGTTCTTCTTGTTCATGGTCTATGGTAACACAGCTCAATTTGGTCCTTGGCCTTCAGACTTTCTGGTTTCTTGTGGCTCTCAAACAGTACCCTAACTCCAAATTTTGTATGCTGGAATAATTCCTCGGTCAAAATTGAAATTTAAGATTTTCTTTTCATTATAGATTAACACGCTGCCCATTAGACTACACCCTAATCGATCTCCTAAATCATGAATTTAGAAAACAAAACATGAAAAACTATCACACTAGCATTTCCTCGTTGCCATAACGAAAAAAAACCTACATGGTAACCGCGTTACTAAAACAAATTTCCACACGAAAAAACTACAGTCCGATTGAAATTGTCAGCGCGAATAAATAAATAATATCTAATAAAAAAAAATTGAATGACAAAGAAATGAGCGAGTTCTTGTTGCGGGAAAAAGAATTTCTAAAATTAAACGAAGAATTAAATGTTAAAACGAAAATTCTTCTTGAAAAACCGACTCCTACCAAAGAGAATCGTCATGTTGCCGCCTTCACACGAAACGGAAATGGCGACCACGAATCAAAGGAAATATCTCATAGTCCTAGAGCAATGGATTTGTCTCGTTCGGGAAAGCCTCCGATAAAACCACGAGTTAATCCTACTAAGTCGTATACTATACCTCGAAATTCTCGGCCAAAACCAATCATTTCGGTACGAAATAATTCAAAGTGGAAGCCAGAGGATCCGAGTAATTTGGTCCCAGTTCGTAGTACCACAGAAAATAACGACAATGATGAAATTAAAAGCACTGCGAGAAGGGCTAAGACTGATAGTATTTCTGTTTATGAAATATATAAAAATGGGAATTTCGCTGCAATTAATTCTGTTGGTGAAGAAAATACAAAATCCGAGGTTGAAAACGTACCTTTAACTCCAAGTAGGATAAGCCAATCAAGTATTTCATCGCTAAGCAAGAAGCCATCGTCCACCTTTTCATCAACCAATGAAAAGCTACCGCGGAAAAATTTAAGCTCCGATGGACTCATTAAGTAAATCAAAAGAATAAAAATACTATTTTCCAGTTTATTTAAACCTTTGATTTCAGGTTCCTAAAATCAAAAGTCGCTATTCTTCAAGACGAACTAGAAATCAGTTCAAACGACCTAACAAAAAAGACCGAAGATCTCAGTAAATGCCTTGAAATTCAAAAGCGTATCGAAACTCAACGCGATCAAGCAATCTCGAAAAACAACAATCTTACCAATCAGGTAAGTAAGCTCGAAACTAAGCTTGTTGAGTTTGAACGAAAACGAAAAGAACACGAAGCCGAAACGACAGTAAATAATCGCGAGATGGAAACGCTAAAACGTGAAATACGCCTGATGACACAGACCAATACGAATCTGGAAAAACGACTGTATCGTGCCAACGAAGAATTGGAAAATGTGCGAAATAGTCTCGCGACGGTTCGTGATGCCGATCGCGAAATGCAAGAAACGATACGTAAGGAAAAGGATGAACATGAGCGACAAATGAAAACACTAAAGAAACAACGAACGGAACTAATGACCGCGTATAAGAAACAATTGTATCTGTTGGATAATCTTAAACGACAGAATACATGCTTGGAGCAGGCTCGTTTAATTTCATTTGCCGAAAAGGAATTTACCAAAGTTTTAGAATGGGATTCGGAACAATAATGATTAGTTTAAGGTTGATGGTATAATTGTGGTGTCCGCTGTTACAGTTAGTTGAAGCAGTAATAAGTTTTTTATAAAAAAAAATATGATAACCAAAATGAAAAAGTTGAATATTTGATATCCAAACTCAATTTGTATTGTCAATGAAAAAAAATCAATTTCTATATTTTTCTTTTCAATTTTTTTGCAAAATTGTGTGAAGAACAAAAAACATTTCCGTCTTAGAAAAAAGTACCGCAAAGGAACAATATTGGATGCAACTTCGAAAGTAAAAATCTTTAAGGAATTGCAACTGAATTTATGGCAAGTTGAAGTTGTGTTCCGATTTGATTTACAGTGCTTAATCGTAAGCAGCGTACGCGTCATTATCCGCACCCGTGTTTATTATAAGCGCAATTAGGACCTGTAAGCGTCCCAAAAGCTACGTACACACGATGCTTCATTTTCGTCTGCAAAGCGCATGCCTTCCAGAATAAAACCGCATGCATTAAGTTGAATGACACACATGCAATATTTGCGTAAACGCATATAAAACTACGTCCACACGATCCGATTTTTTATTCAATTTTATGCATGCGTTAAGTGCATGCAGCAACGCAAGAGAATGGTGCCTCAAGCGCATGCGCTACTCGTCTGATATAGGGTTCACGTTCTCTTATTGAAATTTTATGCAAGAAACTTCAAAATTTGATAAATTCATTTACGCACACGCTTTGTGTCATTTTCATCTTAATGCATTCGATTTTCTTCCAGAAGGCATGCGCTTAGCGCACGAAAGTGACGTAACATGTGTACGTAGCTAAGTCGCTCTTCCACAGAACATCAAATGTTCTATAATTCTCAATTAAACTGTTAATTTTTCTTTGCTTTTCATTTTCCTTTGTTTCTTATTACATAGCTACTCAATTGCAAAGAATAAATACCGCGTACAAGCAAATCACTCTCAATAGCGCACGTGATCCCCATTTCAGCCGGATAGCCTTGCGTTATTGCCAGCTTCATAAAATTCAAAGAAAAAGTGCATGCACTTAAAGCACCATTCTCTTGCGTTGCTGCATGACGCATGCGCAAAATTGAACGAAAAAGCAAATCATCTGGACATACCTTTAGAGCACTCTCATTGCAAATCGACACAGCATAAACCTCATGTCAAAAAATTATAATCTCTAGCGAAAATATTCTTTATTATGAACAATTGAGTACTGCTCTGATCCATGAGACTGAGTTGATAAAGGTTGCAACAGTGACCAAAACATCACGATTAGATAAGTCAGAGCTGTGAATTCCAGTGTACACACATCGGCTTTCGAAAGTATTCCCCGAGTGCTATCCCAAAGTTCACCCAATTCACAGAGTGAATCGAAATGAATGATTTTCAACCGGAAAGAATTTCGATCGGAATGAAATCTATGTGGCTGACACTTTATACGTGCCACGTAGCTTGTAGCTTACTTTCGACTTGCTTTCCGTACATTTGCATAGATGCTAAGTTCGTCGGTGTGTACAGACTATTAAATTCAAAGCGCACAAAACATTCATTAAACCAATTGAAAACATTAATTAAAAATACATTTTCATTATTTTTTTAATTCTGTAAAAAAGAATCACATTTATAATTTGTTTACTTAAACATGTCGAGTAGCTTGCTTTTTTTTAAGAAAATAATAATTAAACGAAATAATAATCATAATCAAAATATGTTAAGATTTTTTACAAAAATAGTTCTTAAACTAAATAATAAAATAGTGACTGATGATAACAAAAAAAAAAGAGAGAAACTAAATTAAGATTTTTATCAAGCAATGCTCAACTACCGAAAAATATTACAGCTCTACTTATTTCTATCATAAAAAAAAATTCATCGAAATATTTCGCTTTTTAAATGTAAAAGGAAATTTCGTTTGTTTTTTGATTTTTTGTTCTTTTTTATTTCATAATAAATATATTACTTTCTGATCATTAAAAACAAATGAAAAGTAAAACGTTCGTTTTTTAGGGGAAGAAGTTTCCTTTTTCTTTTTTTTTTTTTTGATTTAAATTTACAATACAAATTCATACACAATTCCTTAACTAGTAACGCGAACAGGCACTTTTTTACGCTTATGTCTTAGCTCCGTACAGTACTTTCTCAGATAGATCATGTAGTCTTGCATTAAAGTTGTATATGCCTTTTTCAGAAAATTTAATAATTCAGTTTTTTTAAAAAAAATTTCTTTGCTATACTTACAGTGTCGAGGACATATCTTGGTATATAGCCTTTCAAATCGAGGCACAACAACCACTCGAATATGCAAGATTCGGGTTTATTCTCGATTTCCCGCATGGCCCAACATGAAACTAAATTTTCTCCGCTAGTTTTTTACAACAAAAAAAAGAAATCAAATTGGGTTACTAATGCAAAAAAAAAGAAAAACTCATTTACCGAATATATTTAGGGTTTTGTGGCACAGCTGGATAATCTATACTAAAGGCAGCACTAACATACACTCTATCCATTTTTCTCGAATCTTTGGTGGCAGTATTATCTAAATTGTCAGTTGCATCGGTATAAAGTTCGTCATCGTCCAACGGTGGCGGTACTTCACAATCGACTGCACCGAAATCTTTAGCACCCAAACTTTTACTAAGCGTACGAAATGCCGTTTTGTTCGTTTTAAGCAGCTTACTATCAATGCCAGCCTCACTGGCCGATTTCTTAAACGAATCCGGATCATCAAGAAGTTCTTCTTCCGATACAGTCGATACACTTCCGGTACAATCATATTCGTATCGAGCATTCGTCCGTTCTGTTTCATCGTCGTCTTCATCGTCTGTTTCGGTTATTACTTTACCGTTCGAACATTCACGCCAGCAGCGTAAATTAACGAAATCACGACATTTAACCATTCCACCGCCGCCTCCTATTGTTGCTTGATACGATATATCTGTGTGCGTATCGATTTTCTAGATTTTTTTTTATTTTAAAGCAATTGGACATTTATTTTAGAAAAATTAACGACTTACCCGAACTATTTTTGATTCGAGCAATGTTGGATTCCATTTTGGTACTTGTTCGATTTTATAGAATAATTCATCAAGCAATAATTTTGGTGGGTATTTTATTCTGGCCTGTGTACAAAATTATGCTCATTTTTATGACAAATTTATTTGAATTCTTGACTAATTCTTTTCTGTAGAAAACAACGAAATCTCTGAAAAGATTTTTAGAGATATCCGATAATCTACAAAAATCTCCTCACAAATTTCGTTTTTACCATAGAAAAGTGCATAATGAAAATCTAAACGAAAACTTTAATCTACATGGCTCGTCAGTTAAGTGCTAAACAAAAATCTACTCACCGTCAATCTATAGACTTTGCCAAGTTTCTCTCTATTTAAACTCCTAATGGTGTCTCCTTTCGATGTTACCTTTTCCACTTTCCAATTGCTCGATTCAAGCAATTCGTAGGCCTTTCGTACGCATTCATTTCCCATTTTGCGATATTCGTCGTCCTGTAAACAACAAAAACACAACAAAATAACGACCAATTACACCTTAAAAATTTGTTCAATAGTTTAAAACATTACAGCACTAAACATTTCATCAAAAAAAAAACTTATACAAAAAATCACAACCTAAACTCAAAGTGATCGAAATCAAACTAAATTTCATTTTAAATTTTTTTCAAAAAACATATCACCACCTCAAAATAAATCCGATCATCCTGAATAATTGAACTCGTACGAAAGAATAAATTTCGTATAAAGTTCATTTCGAGAAATGAAAATTTCAAATTTAAAGTAAAATTTTATTTTACATACGTCCTCTCGCCGGCCGCTTTGCAATTCAAACTGTTACGTCGATGAAAAATTTGAAATTCAATTTCAGATTCGAACAAAAAAAAAAAAGATTTAACAGATTTAAGACAATCCGATGATAATCTCCAATATACAATTCTAAACTTTCAATAATTCTTTTGACGAGATAGAGAGGCGAACAGGCGCTCGCGATTCAACTACAAATTTAATTGAATTAATTCGACATAATTAAATCGATTTCTGGTTTTACTGGGGCGATATATACAAACCGCAATAATTCCTTGTTTAATTGGATTTTCAACGGTAGGATGAGCGTGTATTTAAGAAGATACTATTCATACTTTGTAGTGGTGACTGGTGACTTACCTGCTCATCTTCGTTGTCACTATTGGGCGCGGAATCATATGGAGAGTAAAAATTCGAGCCGGGATCTGCTGATTGGCCATGTCCACTTCCTGATGCTAATAAGGGCGCTAGTAGAGGTGATCGATCTGTTGGTTGATTTGTTATCGCTGGAAAACGAGTAGAAATTTGAAATAAATGACTGAGTTATGATACTAACAATGTAAGAGGAGTTTCTATCCGACAAAAATAATCAAAATCAATTTCCTGTTAAAACTCCCTGCAGAGGAGACGGACAGAACAAATTTTCGTCCGAAACGCGAGATCCGCGTCTTGTTTATCCCGTAACCATCTATTCAAGTGCTCGCTTCCATGTGCTGCATGGTCGACCAAACCGAAGTTTTCCTTGAGAGCTATAATTCTGAGCTGGTTTGGATATACATGGCTCTGCCTTTCTCAAAGTGTGACCGATCCGCTGCCAATTTTGCCTTTAAATCTCAATGCCTATTTTCATCTGTCCTTCTGAAATCCAGATAACATCTGACAAGAAATGCGTTGGCGGCATTAGTTTGAAAGACAAAGAAAAATTTCTTTATTTGTACGAGCTCCAACTAGAGATGGTATGCTATTTCACATACCTGCGATTTTTTCACTGCTATTTACAAAGACCAATCGCATACTGCGATTGAAAATTTAAAAGAGCTGCGATTAGAAGAGCAGAGCAAATGCATACTGCTTACGTTCTATCACCAATAAAATTGCCGCAATGATCATCGCTACAAATCCCAGAGTTTTTGTTCGCACTCGCACATTAATCCCGCAACTCACGCATTTCACGTAACCCCGACGAGATCGTAGCTCAGAATAAAGCTCGTCAAACAAACTCGTTTGGTTCAATAGAGTAATTCTACTTTCCCAGAAAGCGTACCTCATTGAACACTTTGCACCGCACGTTCCACCTCATCGATCGCTAAGCAAATCGTAATTTTCCTACATCTATCAATCAGACAAGACTCAATCTCATAGCTCAGCATAGTGAACACTTCCCCCATTTCCCCCTAGGAATGGAAAGGTTTTCTTTTACTATCCAAAGTAAAGTACGAAAAAACGATCGAGCGCAATCGAGTCAGGATGGCAAAAATGTCAAAGGCATTTCATATACACAAGTCAAATAAAAAAAATACCCGGTCATCGATCGCATACGAGCCAAATAACAAAAAAAAAACCGGTCATCAGTCGCATGGCATATATACAAGCCAAATAAAAAAAAAACAACCGGTCATAGAAAACCAAACCAAAAGGGTCTTTTGTTTTCTTTTTTCACACGACATTACCTACACGAGCAATTTCATCATGAACAACGTAAAGCTCTTATCAGATCCCGAAACCCATGGAAGTCGAATTTTACCCAAGTCCCACCGCTAAATATCAATCGCGCGAAGAAACAGCTTGAACGCCGTTATTCCGATTGCTCTCGATTGCTCTCGATTGCTCTCGATTGCTCTTTCGTTGCTCGATAGCCACTTGGCATATCTGATATATTCCATTGTCTTCGTATCTGTTATATTGCTCGCGATCAGCGATAAATCAGTTCTGTGATATTAAAGACTATCAATCATATAAGCTATCCCAAACCTATATTTGGTGATTGATATTGACACTGAGAGCACGAGCAGTGTGTGCTCTCAGTGATGTTGCTTTAGACTAATGAATGAATGAATTGGAGCTATATGAAACGATTGCGATTTGATAAGGGATTTGCTTAGCGATATTTTGATCGGTGGGATATGATCTGATAGGTGAGGTGTGGAACGTCCGAAGTGGTCAATGATGCGCTTTGCTAGAGTTTTTTTGGCGGATTTTGTTCTGAGTCTCGATCTGGTCGGTTGGCTATCGCAAGTTTCACCGATTTATGTTGCAGTCAGTCCACCGTGTCGATAAGAGCTTTACGTTCTTCATGATGAAATTGCTTGTGTGAGGTATTGTGTGAAAAAAGTAAACAGTAGACCCTTTTGGTTTGGTTTTCTATGACCGGGTATTTTTTTTATTTGGCTTGTATATATGCGATGCGATCAATGACCGGGTGTTTTTTTTATTTGGCTTGTGTATATGAAATGCGATTGACATTTTTGCCATCCTGACTCCATTGCGCTCGATCGTTTTTTCGTACATTGGATAGTAAAAGAAAACCTTTTCATTCCCAGGTGGAAATGGGGGAAGTGTTCACTATGCGCACTGAGCTGGTGGTACTGAGAGATTGGGTCTGCCTGATTGTTAGATGCAGGATTTCGCAGAAAATTACTATTTTGTCTCTTTTTTTTTTTAATTGCGCACTAGCATGGATAATAGAGGTGGAAAAATCACTGCTATTGGAAGAGCTGCTCTTTTTCACAGATATTGAAAAAGAGCAGTCGCAGTGGATCACTGCGATTGGAAAAGAGCAGATTTTGCCATCCCTAGCTCCAATATCTCTTTCGGATTCGCTGTCCATACTGCGCAATGCATGCGAGATAGTAAAAATCTTACAGCTCTTCCACATCTTGACCTTACAATCGGTATGTTTGTGCTCGAACCCATGTACAACTTAGTGTTCATCACATTTATTTTAAATACTTCCTCTTCGCATTTGGAATGCAATAAACATTTTACCTCACCCTCCCAACGTAGCATTTAAGATATTTTTTAAGGCATCCTTTAATGCATTGCGCAGTTAAGTCTCTAACTCCGCCATAGCCCAGTTGAAAAAAAAACAAGAAAGCATGGAGCTAACCTCAATAGTCAGTAACACCTGTGCCACGACAACTCCAGCATGTCATATTTAGCTGAAAACTTCCATCCTTTGTGTACCAAGGTGTATTAAATAAGTAGGACTCGCTCTTCAGATCGGAGGTTGGGCAAGGCGCCGACAAAAAAAAACTGTCCAGAAACCTTGAGAAAAGCTTCGGAAAGGATTGATTCAACATCAGCGACCCTACAAACGTCCATCCAACTAGTAGCGTACGCGTACGATATAAACATCCTCGCAAGATCCTTCTCCAGTGCTAACGACGTATTTGTCAATCTTGACTTCGCCGTAAAAGAAGTCGGGTTGCGCATTAACGAAAGCAAAACAAAAGTAATGACGCAAGCAAGAAAGAGAATGTCAATCAGACAAAATATAACAATTGCGGAGATGGTTTAGCCCCCATGCTTTTCAACTTGGCACCAGAGTAAGTCATCCGAAAAATCCCAGTCGACACCAAAGGGGCACTACTATCCAAGTCCAACCAACTAGTAGCATACGCTGACGACATCAACATACTAGCAAGATCCTTTCCTAGTGTTAAGGAGGTATTTGTCAATCTTGATTCCGTCAATCTTGACTCGGGTTGCGCATTAACGAACGCAAAACAAAAGTAATGAAGCAAACAACAAGAACGCATATCAAACAAAACATAACAATTGCGGAATATAATTTGGAGAATATGAACAACTACATATATCTTGGGGCTAATCTAGCAAATGACGGCAATGAAACAGACGAAATCAAACGACGGATAATACATACTAGCGAATAAGACGTATTATTCGGTACTTCCAATAACGAAATGATTATCAATAAGCTGCGAATATATAAAACTATTATGCGACCTGTGCTCTGTTATGGCAGCGAGACGTGGACATTAACGCGAACTTCCGAAAAAGCAGTTAACGCATTTGAAAGAAAGGTTCTCCGAAGAATTTTGGGACCTGTGAAGGATGGAACGGAATGGCGAATAAGATACAACCATGAATTGTATCAACTCTACGACGAGCCAGAAGCTTCAGCGTTCAGCAAGCTACGTAAACTGCAAAGGGCTGCCCATGTAGAGCGAAGGGAAGGCAGAAGAATCCCCAAACGTGCTCTTAAAGGCAAAGCGAGTGGTAGCCAGCCAGTAGGCAAACCGCGCAAGCGTTGAAAAGACTCGGTTGATGAACACAGCCTACGCCATATTAAATAAACTGCCAACAAGTCGGGCGAAACTTTATTATTCTTGGGACAAGTTGCGGATGTGTGGAAAGTCAATATGCAGGTTAGAGTGGTTAGGGAAGACTAAGTGAAAGGGGGTTCTCGGGCAGGGCAATTGTCAATTTAACACTTTTGCGGAAACGTTCGAAAGCTCCAGTACATATAATCAATATTTCGTTCGTTTATTTATGCAAGTTTGAGTTTATATGAGGGGAGGGGTGAGGAGTGATAGTAAGGGTGGGTGGATGTTAATAGTTTTTTAATTGATTGCTTGAATCACGTCCAATATTCTCTGCATAGAATGTCAGTTTCATAGACGAAGTTGCATAGAATTTTCATAGGATTCGGTGTATTTTACATTCACGAAATCAACCATTTGTATGGGAAGGGGTAGAGGAGGTAGAGGAATCGTAAAACTTGTGACGCAATTTTATTTCCTTTCTCTTGTTGTGTGCTCGTACACAATTTCAAGTTCGTAGCTTTTAATTTGTTGGTTATTAGTTGATTCAATGAAATAGGTCGAAATGATACTTTTGTATGGGAGGGGGTAGAAGGGCAAGCGCGATTGCAAAACTTTTAAAGAAATTTCATTTCAATTATTTTTATAAGTTTTTGTGCAAAATTTGAAATCGATAGCTTTTAAGAGTTAGCTGATAACTGATTTCTTAAAAATGCTCGAAATAAAAATTTTGTATGGGAGGGGGTAGAAGAGGTAGGGGAATCGCAAAATTTGTGAAGCAATTTTCTTTTCTTTCTCTTTTAAGGTGCCCGTACAAAATTTCAAGTTCGTATCTTTTAATTTGTTGGTTAGCAGTTATTTTATTGAAATTGGTCGAAATCATACTTTTGTATGGGAGGGGGTAGAACGGCAAGTGTGATCTCAAAAATTTTGACGCAGTTCCGTTTCAACTATTTTCAAAAGATTTTGTGCAAAATTTCAAATTGATAGCTTTTACTAATTAGGTGATAATTAATTTCTTAAAAATAGTCGAAAAAAATAATTCTGTATGGGAGGAGGTAGAAGCTTTCAAGGTATTCGACCAGTTAATATTTCATTCTTTTAAAAATTTTTTTTAAATGCATTTCTACCTTCAAATTTCATTCAAAAATTTTCAGTTTATGTGGTTTTCTCATTGCACATGAAACACCTTGTGGGCGTCGGTGCATAACAGTTGTGGAATTTTTATTATTTTTTCTGTATGTACAACAAATAGATCTATCCACAAGAAAAATTTAAATTTTGTATCTTTCACCAGAGCCCTTAAAAAATCACTCAACATTTTCGACATTTTTAGTTACCACCTCCCTCCCCTTACACCTCCCGACATAAAATTTTTACCAAATTTAAAAACTACCTAGTTCTACAATATGAAAAAATTTGAATTTGATATCTGCACTCAATTTTGAATTATAACGGTTTGAAATTTTGGAAAGTGCACCATTTTTGAAATGCTCCCCATTTCCCCCACTACTATTTTGTCCAAATGTTATATTTTTCTCGTATTTCTCTAGTATAGCTTAATATAGGTTCAAGATTCAATTACATAGCTTATTAAATAGCCGACATATTGATTTTTAAGTGTTTTTCTTTGCACCCCCTGACCCTCCCCCTTACAATAATTAGCAATTAGGCTTCAAAATATCAATTTTTTATGGTAAGTAATTTCGAAGATATAATCATTTGAAAAAAAAATCGGCTAACAATTAGTTCTTAGCCCCCCTTTTTTGCACCCCAATGGATAAAAAAATCAAAATTATTTTTACAAGTTGTCTCACAAACCCCTCTATATGTATGTTGAGTCTTAGCTTCGTAGCTGTTACCATGGTTGAGATATTTGAATTCGTATTTTTCGGTTTAAGTACTCCCCCTGAACCCGTACACCTCCCAAAATGGGTGTCCGCCTGAGATCCGCAACTATCTACAATCCCCCCAAAAATGAACTTTCTATCTTGAAGGGTTTGGGAGTTAATGTGCGCTGAGCGTACACACCGGCGTACGGCGTACAGACAGACGGATTTTTATACTCTAGATGAAATCTGAGAGTATATTGTGTTTGATTTACCGTTTGTAACGCTAAGAAATAATGCTCGCACAGAGCCGCTAAGGGTACAGAAATATTTGTTGTCGCTCAAAAACTTCGATTCCGAGTTGCTGTCTGTCCGTCATAACTCTCGAAAGCTTTGAGCTATAGTGCTAAAAATTTTTGTGTGTCACTTTTAGCGAAAAAGTAACTTTAAGTTCGTGAACGGGTCATATCCCCCAACTCCTTCTACCCCCTCCCATACAAATTTCACGAAATTCCGAAATTTTCAGAAATTAATTTTTCTTTGAAACTATTTAAGTTATCGACTTGAAATTTGGGTGAAAGTATTACAATATAGATGTCATTAATATGACTGAATATTAATCCGATCCCGTCACTCCTTCTACCCCCTCCCATACAAATGCGTAATTTTGAAAAATGCATTTTTTCGATTTTCATTGAAACTAGCAAAGCTATAAAAACGAATTTTTACCGGAATTAATTTTTTTATAATTGCAATCAGTATTGAAAAAATTATCAACTTCACCTCACTCCTTCTACGCCCTCCCATGCAAATTTCACGAAATTTTGAAATGTAAATTAAATTATTTTTTTTCGAAACTGTTAAAGCTATCAGCTTCATATTTTGCTTAAAGTATAAAAATAGAAATATCAATAACGAAAAAAAATGTGTTTTGATCCGTACATTCCTTCTACCCCCTCCCATACAAATGCATAATTTTTGTTAAATGCATTAGATCGATTTCCATTAAAACTAGAAAAAGTATAAACTTAAAATTTTGCCAGAATTGGTTTTTTAATAATTGCAATAAATGCTAAAATTATCAGCTCCTCTTCACTCCTTCTACCTCCTCCCATATAAATATCTGTATTATAAATTCAAGGAAAGCATTTCTTCTTCGAACATATGAGAGCTATCGATTTTGAAATTGAAACAAAGCCTGGCGTTAATGATGTCGATAAGCAGTTTTAAAATCTTCTAAGCCCCTCCACTTCCTCTGCCACCTCCCATACAAATGCCAAAATTTCAGGAAAAACTAAGTCCAATTGAAAGTAATGAAAGCTACAAACCTTAAATTCAGCACGAAATATTTTGCATACCACACTAGGTGTCATATCCAAAAATTACAAACTTTCCTCCTCTGCTTCTACCACCTCCCATACAAAAGTCACTATTAATTATTCAAAAGAATTAGAGGTGACGTATTTTCCGGTACATTGAACTCTTTCTCATTTCATCTAGTGTATCATATGATTGGGCTTTACGCCCAATCATAATTCTGTTATGTTTTTTTTTGCATTTTAGGCTAATTTAGTCATGAAGCGCAAAAAACAAAATTTCAGGGTAGCAAATTTTTTTTTCCAAGTCCAATACTTTATTATTAAAATAATAAAGTAAAATTAGCAGCTGACTTCAGGAGGTCAGGGCCCAATTTGGGCTGTCGTGCCAATGATAACGATTATAAAACTGTCTGGCAGATGCAGTTCGATTAAAATACTGAAACGAATGTTTTCGAATTGACATTCATTTGTAAAAAAGAGAGTCCTTCGACGACAGGAACCTTTTTGACTGTAAAGTATATAGAGCTTCATATCTTTCAGAATAGTCTAGGTGACAGGTTTACAGGCTTCATCGCAGTCATCGGAATCAAAGCGCAATTTCCAATTAAAAACATTGAAGAACTTGTTTATAAGCCGTCCTCCCCCTCCAACACTTTTTTAAAATGCTAAACAGCTGAACGGGCTGCCTTAACTGCCAACAGGTTTTGTGCCACAACTAGAAATTGTGCACAAATCAAAAAGTGATCCGCATTTCGAATTGGTAAATAAGTTAATTAAGGATGGTTGGTGAGAAAGAAATCAAAAAGGTTGGAGAATTATCCTGCAAAATGTTGATAAAATGGTCTGATAATACGAAATCTCAACCCTTAGCTGCCTCAACTGATCAAGGTAATACTGCGAATAACGAAATTGGGGCTTTCACTAATCTTATCTCGGAAAATCCTCTCTTTGGATCGAGACGATTGGAGGCGACGAGGCCAGGGCCCGATTTGAGCTGTCGCGCCATTACTGATGATGATGATGAAAAAGTTACACGGACAAGTTGCACGCATACATATGAAAATAGAAACCGCCCAATCTAGACAGGCTGACCTAACTCTTTCAGATGCCTTCTTCTTCATAGAGTAACTCGAAAAGACTGGCTGGAATATGATTGGATCATTGAACAATAATATTTCAAGTTCAGTGCAACCAAAATTCAATGCTATCTCGCCTGTCAAAAACGTCGTCAAAATAGGAGCTCTGCAATTTTCGGTGATCAAATTTTAAACAAGTCTTCAAGAGTTGGCAATTCGTGACAGCACTGTTACGGAAAACCTAACATGGAATGACTATATTTTCGACATCGCCATACTCTTCACTATTCAAATCTTTGACAATATACAATTCGTTTACGAAGCCACGACTCGAGTATACATGTTTTTTATGGGCAGACGCTGTAATTCAGTAATACATTTATTGATCGCTCGACATGAATCCGAAACACTCTACCAACTGTATTCAGAAGTTCAAGGCTATTGTCAATGGTATCTTCCGAGTCCTCCTCATCCCTTATCCGTCCCACCTCTCTGGTACTAGGAATATTCCAATATTTCCGAGGGAAAAGAAAAAAAACCTGACAGAACGTCCTAATTTGGGCTATAACGCCATCCTAAGCAATTTCAAGCTTTAATACTCACACCAACAACCCACACACTTACCTGAAAAATAGCTTCTAGCATGCCGTTCCTGCGGAATTACGCGACAGTCCAAGAACCACGCTTCTCCCCACGACAGAACAAACGATGTTATGATAAGCACTACTTGAAATACCGGTTGCGGCGAAGCTGTCCACTGAAAAAAAAATAACACAATGAATTACTAATTAGCTTTATAATTGAACATTATTCCATGACGTAACTTACATCATAAACAAATACTTTTGATATCAAGAACATGCAAGACCCTGAAGTGGAAAGCTGTAAATACGAAATCATTGAAATTAATCAATTTACTTCATCAAAAATAAACAAACACATAAGAAAAATCAGCTTACAGCAATTATAAGCCAATGATTCACATAAAGAATAGCATAGAAGAGTATTAGAAAGACAAATCGACAAACAGCGGCCATAACAACATCAAATAGCGAGCTATAAATCGTATAATGGACCACTTGTGTCTTCAGTGCGTTATAAATATTGTCACCGGTTATCTGTAAAATTAAAATTATTAATTTCTTTCAACTAATTCAAATAGTTATTAATCCTTACCAGAACACAAATCAACCATAACAATGATACGAAAAACATATCGAATGTAACGAAAAGACAAAAAAATCGTCGCACAACAGACATTCTTCCATCTTGCATGTAACCGCCTAAGAACTCTTCCGTGATTAAATTAATGGAATGCGATCGACCTAGCCGAGAGATAAAAGAGCGGATAGATAATTATTATATATTGCACAATGAACCCGCGCAAATTGACATTTTAACCTTAGTCTACTTTTGTAAAATCCAGATAAATGTTAAAATGCTGAATAGCCAGCTAAATACTTACCAATGTCGAGATGATGACTCCGTACCGACATTGTACTGATATTGTCGTAAATTGACTGTGCAGCAGCCCTTATCTCGTCATTATTTCTCATCACTTGCCGCCTTTTTCGTATTCTGGTTTACATGACAGCAAAACGGCTTCAGATTGATGATGTTGGTTTTAGGGAGAATTTGATAGGGTGTAAAGTTAACGTTTAGCTTAACGTGAACATTAATATATTTTTTTTAGCGGGGGCTGTTACAGTTCGATTGTTCTGAAATAAAACAAATGGCATGACATTATTCAACAGTGTTTTATATTCTGATGGGATTGGCACAGCTATATTTTTTGTGAATAGTGCAAACACGCTACTCGACATAGAAGAAATGTTCTAGCGTAAGTGTATGAGGCAACGAAAAAAAAAGTTCAAGAACGATTTAATATTTTCTGCACATAGTGTTAATTTCCAACAGTTATTGCGAAATAAGTATCTTTAAATAAAACAGAATAATTGAGATATCGGGCTGACATTTATTACAGGTGTAGTACACATGTTAAAATTATGTATGGAATTCGATCTCGTTTATATAACCACCGCGAGCACGTTTGCAGCGATCAATTCTTTAGAGCTAATTTTGCAGTATTCTACCACACATATCGGCCGGAGCGTTGGCAATTTCGCGTTCGATATTGTTCCTGAGCTAACGTTGTTGGCTTGGCATAAAGCAATGACTAAACGTAACCTCATAAAAAGAAATCCAACGGCGTTAAATCGTATGAGCGGGGTGGCCATTCGGCTGGACCATTTCTCTAGATAACACGATTACCGAACAATAGATCAATTGTTTAACCAGCTGTGTGGCATGTGGCACCATCTTGTTGGAACCAAATATCACTGATGTCAAGTCCATCCAATTCTGGCCACAAATTGTCTTCCAACATGGCACGATAGCGAACTCCATTGACAGTAGGTTAGGTTAGGTTCGTGGAGGGGTTGGACACCAATGTACGTAGCTCCATTGTACGCCTCCGTGTTTTTACCATGTGGACCTACATATCATTCAGCCAGGTGAAACTAATGAGCTTCACCGGTTCAAGGGACTGGAGATCATTCAGATCTGTGAAGAAGTACTCTCCGATAATTTGTCTTCGAATTGTTCGGAGGCATGGGCAATGGCAGAGGAAATGCTCTATAGTCTAATCCTTCTCACCACAGCCTCTGCAAACGTGGTCGGTTGTAAGGCAAAGTTTTCGAGCGTGTTTTCTAAGAAGACAGTGGCACGTGGCTAGTGTCCATAGGGAGTTTCTGTCGAGTCTAAGGATTTCTCTCTATCAAACCCAACTCATAACATCTTCGTGGTGTTACACGACTCGCTTTGTAACCATTTGAGATTGTCCCTTCCATACACTTTGGTAGCGTATATTGTCTTAATAACTTTTAAAGCCAGCCGATCCGCCATTTCGTTTCCAGGTATATCTCGATGCCTCGGAATCCAACAAAGTCGCAAAGTGAAGATTTTCTCCAATTCTTCCAATATGTCCGTACAATTGTTGAAGCATCTTGAATTGCAGCTGTAAGCGGGGGGGGGGGGGGAGGAGCCTTCAGTGCAGCTCGGCTGTCCGAGTAAAAACTAACTCGCTTACCTTCTGCATGCAAGGCCAGTTCCGCCCCTTTCGCAATAGCCATTACCTTTGATTGGAAGACCGTGGCATATTCTGGTAGATGCCTGGAAATTTGCAGATCAAGTCTTTTAGAAAAGATGCCACAACCTACTCCCTCTTCCATTTTCGAACCATCAGTAAATATCGCAATCTCGTCTTTCTGCATAACATAATTGTCAGTCCATTGCTTTCTATCAGGTAGAGTGACCTCATAGTGCTTCACAAAGTGTATCTTGTAGTAGTAGTATTGTATCACTACTATAGATTGGGCAAGAGCATTAATTTTTCCCTCTTAAGGATGGTGGCATGAGATTTTTTTTAAATTGGTCCCATGCCATGCGCCAGAAATTCCAAGTCTCACCGCCGTAAAACCTGCCTTCTCTAGAATTACAGCATTCAGCGGAAGAAGACCCAAAATAGCTTCCTGTCCTGCTGTGGGCGATGTACGTAATGCCTCCGTTATGCCTATGCAGGCGATTCTCTGAATGTGACTCAATTGTATTTGGATATATTTCAGTTCGGTACTTTCTCACCAGACCAACGCAACGTGTGTATGGTAGTATGATACTGATACACATCAACCTTGCCATATTTGGCTTCAGTCCCCAACTTTTAGCGAAAAAGCAGTTTTTACATATGAAGAAGGCATTGTTTGTTTCTTAATTCTCTCAAAGACATTCAGTCGCCATCTCAGATCGAATGGATTGGATGGCAGATTGAAACTTTCTATACGTCGTCTTCTAGTGAAGAGTATGAGCGTAGTCTTGTCAGGGTTGATTCTCAATCCACACGAATTAAACAACTGTCATCAAGATTTAGTGCACTTTGCATCAATTCGCTTACAATTGTAGGCTATTTCCCACTAATTTGGATGACTAAGTCATCAGCATAGGCGACAGTGCAAAACCTAACAGCGATTAGCTGATTGAGGATACCATTCACAGCTACCAGCCAAAGTAAAGGTGACAGAACTCCTCCTTGGGGTGTTCCTCTATTCACTTGTTTTGTCCTAGAGGCGTTTCTCATTGTGGCAGAAATATTTCTGCCCACCAACATGAATCCATTCAGTGAGCACGTGCGATTAACGCGTCTATTAGCGCAATTGTGCATATATTATTGAACGCGGCCTATACATCCCCAAAAGCACTCAAAGTGTACTCCTTGAGCTCAATAGATATTTCAATTTTCGATACTACTGTGTGCACTGCTGTTGGGAAGGACTAAGGTCGGCGATGTTTATGGTTGCACTTATGTGAATGAAAAATGTCAGACTTATTCGGCTGTGTATGACTACTTTTGTTTGCCTTCGATATGAAAACCACCTTCACCTCTTTCCACTTCGAAGGCACATATCCATTGAGTAATATGGCGATCATTTTCGTCGACAAGAAAACAAAATAATAATCACACCTTCAGCATGAAATGGATGGGCCGATTATTACTACCGAAAATTGGAGTAAACGCTCTTAAAGTTGCGACCACCGACCGACTCAGAATTTCGGTAGTAATTTTTAATAACTTCTAAACGTTGCTCGTTCGTGAACTTCATCATGATAAAAATGCAAACCTTGAGTGAAAGTTTTAAAACTGACGGATCATTAAAAAAAGTTCAAGGGTGCGTTTGTATTAAAATACAAAATTATTATTATGTTATTGAAAAACCCTTTACTTTTTTCGCGAGTCCGTTCGTTCGATTTTGGTGAATACTTTGGCCTTGAAACGCGTCCTTACTGGACTCGTTCCGATAAAGCTGAATTTTCTTCAAAAAAGTACCATGAACAGGTCTTTTTGGACATGCTTGATCGTGCGAATTGTAATCCCACATTCATGGAGCGCATTGTAACTGGTGATGAAACATGAATCGATGTGCCGAAGCCGAGAAAATCACGCCAAAAATCAAAACGATGCTCATTGTTGTTTTGTGAGCAAATTCGTAAAAAACGGCCCGAATTATGGGAGAATTCATGGATTTTCCACGATGATAATGCGCCATCCCATAGAGCCTCAATCGTGACCGAATTTAAGGCCAAAAAAGCAATAAATTGATTCAATCAACCACTGTATTCACCAGATTTGGCCCCGTGTAACTTTTTCCTATTCCTGAAACTGAAATTACCGCACAGGGGAGCCCGTTTTGAGTCAATCGAGCACATAAAACAAAAATAACCGTGGACTACTGAGGTGTACCGATTTAAGCAAATTTCAACAAATTTTTCATTTTTTTTGATCTCGTTTTACAGGTATTCTAAAATCGATGAATATTTTAAAAACGTAAACAATGATGGATCATAATATCTTTAGTAAAATCTCCTTTTTGTAAGACTAAAAGGCCCCCGCCCTCTCTTTTTGGCACATTTTACCCGAACGGAGTATAAAATGCCCTTGATACATACGAAGGCGGATCGATAATGACGTGTAAAAATGAAGAAGGAGGGGTTAGGTAAGGAATTTGGTATTTTTTACCTGCTTCACCCTTAAATAGATTACCTGCCAAAGTTTAGCCTGATACCTTTTTTGGTTTTTGTGCAACTGCTGTCTAAGCAAGTCAACTTTTAATAAATTTCAAAAATGGATAAAAACGAGTTTCGTGTTGATTAAACATAACTTTTTAAAAGGGAAAACAGCTAAAGTAACCAAAGCAAAATTAGACAAACATTATGGGGACTCTGCACCATCGACTGCAATGATTTACAAGTGGTTTCCAGAATTCAAGCGTGGTCATACGAGCACAGAGACCATACAAAGTTCAGGTCGTCCAAATGAGGTCACCATGCCAGAAATGATTAACAAAATCCATGATCTCGTGCTAGTAGATCGTCGAGTGAAAGTGCGTGAGATAGCTAAGGCAGTAAGCATCTCATATGAACGTAATTGGAATATTTTGAAAAATAGTTTGGGCATGCGGAAGCTATCCGCACGATGGCTGCCGCGTTTGCTCAAAAACTTCACAGCATAATTTGCAACTGTTTCAGCGTGATCAAAATAAATTTCTTCGTCGATTCATAACTGTTGATGAAACATGGATCAACCACTACACTCCAGAAACCAAAAAACAGTCAAAACATTGGATAGAAGCCGGTTCAAGCGCACCGAAGAAGGAAAAACCGTTCCATCAGCTGGAAAGGTTATGGCGACAGTATTTTGGGATTCCAAAGGAATAATTTTCACCGACTACTTGGAGAAAGGAAAAACAATAACGGGAGCATATTATACTCAGCCCGCAAGGGGGTAGTTCAAGGATGAGGTTTTACCAATTCTAGCAACTATCTTTGGAGACTAGCGAGTCCACGGACCAGAGCTAACTATCCCCCTGTGGGATGGGGGCTGTAGGATTCACCCACAGCCGGTCATGCTTGCCCTAAAAAAGGCAAATGGACACTCACTGGATCATGGGCTTATCATCCGTGATCTTAAGACCTAACTGATACGAGAAACGGATACAGCGCCTCGGATACGGACTGATTCTACGGTAACGACTTTGGCATTCGAAAACGGACTATGATTGGCTTCTGGAACGTTCGAACATTGAATAATGGGGCAAGAGCTGGGGTTACTCGGTCCTTGCACCGCCAATCAGTGATCGACCGTGAAATGGAGCACTATAACATCCAAAGCTTGGGCTTGAGCGAGGTCAGGTGGACAGGATCAAGAGAAGAACGAACCCCTAGGGGAAACACTTTTCTGTACATTGGCCCTGAAAGTGAAGCCAAAAATGGCGTGGCGTTCGTCCTTGCACCAAAAGCGAGAAACAGTCTCATTAGCTGGGAATGAATAATAATCTCGGATAGGATTATCGTCGTCAGGCTCAGGACCAGTGTTAGAAACGTCACAATTCTGCAGTGCTGCGCACCAACTAATACCGCAACATCTGGTGACAAAGAGGAGTTTTATAGCCAACTGAGTGCCACCTTCGAACGTGTTCCAAGAGGTGATATTATTATCATCTCAGGAGATATGAACGCTCAGGTTGGATCAGACACCACAGAACTAGAACACATCATGGGGAGGCATGGTGACCCTTGGGTCGACGCGTCCCGACCTTGGATTAAGAGACCCGAAAACGGCGAATTATTTGTGGAGTTTTGTAGTACTCGGCAAATGGTCACACCTTTTTCTACACAAGAGTCATCATAAAACATCTTGGGTTTCACCTGATGGTGTTACTCAGAACCAGATCGACCATTTGGCTATAAGTCGCCGATGGAGAAGATGTCTCCTCGATGTGCGAGCGAAACGTGGACCTGACTTGGGGAGTGATCACTATTTGATGGTTGCCTGCTTGAGATTGTATACAGCAGCTACGACCACAAATTCTTCAAATGAAGCGCAAGCTTAATGTGGATAAGCTCAGAGATCCCAACAAAAAACGCGAATACATCACTATTATACGCGAAAAGTCATCCACATTGGATGAATATGAAATGCGCACATTGGACGCCAATTGAAACACTTTTCTAACTAGTGCTGAAGAATCTGTGGGATATGTGCAAAGTGGGGAGAAACCCTGGATGTCGCAAGACACATGGGACAAGGTTGGCAATCGGAAAAAAGCCAAATTGGCAATCATCTCTCAACCCGATGTCAACCAACGAACGCCCGACCTGAGGCACAACTACCGCGATGCTCATATACAGCTTTAAAAGGCTGTTAGGCGCGACAAGAGAAAGGCCATTGAAGATCTGGCAAACAAGGCAGAATCAGCGGCTTACCTTGGGGATATGGGTTCACTATTCAAAATCATGAAACAGTTGACGAACAGGAATTTCACCGCCAACCACCTGGTGAGATGTCAACGGAACTCTCCTTAATATGAGTGAACACCAGTTGCGGCGATGGAAGGAATACTTCTGTGGTATTTTAAACATCTTGTCAGAGGAAGATATTCCAGAAACAGAACTATCCAACCGCAAGGGACGATCCCCCACATAAGGAAGAGATAGTTTCCGCCATTCGGTAAATGACGGGAAGGAAAGCTCCAGGTATTGACAGACTACCAACCGAACTCCTCAAAGCGGACCCGGAAATAACAGCTGATATACTCCTCCCACTCTTTACTGAGGTGTGGAATGAAGGAAGATATCCGACTGAATGAAAGGAGGGCGTCATTGCGAAAATTCCGAAGAAGGGCGACCTTCGGGATTGTGGCAATTGACGTATCAAAAATTATGGCTAAGGTAATTCTCAATAGGATTAGTGAACGAAGATGCAAGGTGTCGCGTCTTGCGTAAAGGAGAGCTGTCCGAGAGCTTCCCTGCGCGAACGGGTGTCAGACAAGGCTGCATATTATCACCAGCCCTGTTTCTGACGGTAATAAATGACATCTTGAAAGCTGCACTGGAAAGTGGGGAAGGTAAAGGTCTTCAATGGAGACTATTTAACATCTTAAGTCACCTTGATTATGCTGATGACGTGTGTTTGCTTGCACATAACCGTTCGGACTTAGAGTCAAATGTTCGCTGGTTGCATTCTAAATGCAAAGAGGCGGGACTGAAAAGCACACCGATTGTTCTTAACGGACAGGATGTGGAAGAGATGCAAGATTTTTGCTATCTCTTTTCGACTTACCAAGAAACTACAGACTTTCGTGAACCAATACCTCCGACGCATTTTAGGAATATTCTGGCCAGAACTGATCTTCAACGACAAACTTTGGGAGTACAACTGGCTAGACTAAAATAGGTATTGAGATTCAAAGGCGGAAGTGGCAGTGAATCGGTCATACTTTGGCTCTGGATTATAATCCTCAAGGAAGACGTCGGGTTGGTCGACCATGTAACACATGGAAGCGAGCAGTTGAGCAGGAGGCGAGAGGAATAAACAAGTCCTGGCAACAGCTTAAGGCCGATGCTCGGGATCGCGCATTGTGGAAGAGGTTTGTTTCTGTCCTATGCCCCTATCGGGGGCCTTAACGGGGGTTTGATTGATTATACTCAGTTATTGGATCGACTGAATGCTGCAGTCAAGGAAAAACGGCCGCATTTGGCATAGAAAGAAGAGCTGTTTCATAACGACAACGCTCCAGCTCACACGTCTGCTGTTGCAGCGGCAAAATTATTAGAATTACGCTACGAATTGCTTCCGGACCCACCGTATTCACTAGATTTGGCCCCGTGTGACTTTTTCTTGTTTCCAGACTTGAAAAAATGACTTGCTGGAAAGAAATTCACCACAAATAGTCGTCATTAGAGTTACTCTATGAAAAAGAAAGAACAAGACGTACTAGAGTTCGGCCAAGGTGATAACCAGCTTTTCCGTTAAATTTGAAAAAGCGCCCTGCTATTTTCCAGCGTGGGATAAGTAAGCAAATGTGATTGCAATCCGTTCATTAGTACGTGAAGCCTACCAAATTAAATTTTCACCACTTAAAAGTACTGCAAATTAAAGATATTCGCGAGTTAAAATCAGAAAAAGTTGCACGCACACATACGCATCAGGACTGTAATTTCGAATTTCGAACTTTAGTTTTGAAGCTTGTGTTCGTTGTGCTAAAATTCGATCCGCGAGAGATCGAAGAGCCATCCTTTTTGTAACGAGTAACGCTCTAGTATGCAGAACTCCCGAGGATGCCATTCGAACCGATTATCTAAATAAATAAATAAATATTAGACGTATGTTAAAGTAATAAGTGATGTATTCTCTAATTTCGTCAGCAATATCACTCTAATTCAGGAAAAAAACATAACAGGGCTACGATTGCGCGTAAAGCGCAATCTTACGGTACTCTAGATGAAATAGAATTTTTTGTGATCCCAAGAAATTTTGTATGAGGAGTGTTAGAAGAGGTGATAGCATTGAACTATTTTTTTCCCCATCATGCTAAAGTAGCTATAAAAATGTTTTATACAAAATGCTTACACCAAAAATTGAATAGGAGCTGAAAAAATTAGTGTGTTAGATTTAGTGAAAATGTGCAGTTTGTATGGGAGGTGGTAGAAAGAGTGGGGGGATTTTAGTGATTTTTTCAGAAATAACTAAGAATATCATAAAATTGACATTTCTTAAATTTGAGACTGGTAGCATTCATACTTTTCAAGAAAATAGATTTTTTGTGAAGTTGTGAAACTGCGTCATATTGTATGGGAGGGGGTAGAAGCAGTAAAGCTAATCAAAAATTTTTTTTCTCATCTTAGTGATAATGCTAAATAAGTATTTATTACGAAATATGAGCTCGATAAATGTTATATGTTCTGAGAAAATCGGCTTAGAGCATTTCATGAAAAAGTGCAGTTTGTATGGGAGGGGTTGGAAGGAGAGGGAGGACGCAAATAAATTTTACACAGTATATTGAAATTATTATAAAAGTAATATATCCCGAAATTCAGACTAAAAACTTTTATACTTTTCGAGCAAATCTATTTATAGTCGAATTGCGAAATTGTGTCATTTTGTATGGGAGGGGGTAGAAGGGGTGAAGCTAATCGTCTAATTTTTTTTAGCCTTACTAACAATTCTAAATAAATATTTAGTGCACAATTTCAGCTCGCTAAATTTTATACGCACTGAGTAAATTGGCTTAGAGTAATTCATGATAAGTACAGTTTGTATGGGAGGTGGTAGAAGGAGGGGGCGGACACGCATAATTTTTATACGGTAGATTGATATTATCATAAAAGTAATATATTCCAAATTTCAGGCCAATAGGTTTTATACTTTTCGAGCAGATCCGTTTATTGTCAAATTGCGCATTTGTGTCATTTTGTATGGGAGGGGGTAGAAGGGGTGGAGCGATTTGGCCCATTGACGAACTTGACCTTACTTTTTTGTCAAAAACGACGTATACGAAATTTGAGCTTTCTAGCTCAACGCGTTCTCAAGCTAGAGCGCGCACAGACGGACGGACGGACGGACGGACGGACGGACGGACGGACATCCGGTTTTGAGATTTTTGAGTGATAATATTAATTTCTGTATTCATCATTTTTTTCTCCGAGCCTTATTTCTTGGCGTTACAAACTTTAGAGCAAACTTATAATACTCTCAGATTTCATCTAGAGTATAACAACTAATTGCATAAACTCTAACCCTAGTTGAAATGATTGAAAAAGCCCGCCAGATGTGAAATTTCGAAATTGCACCTATGCCAGCGACATTTGCGACGAAATAAGGAACTACAAATAGTACTACATGCATTCTCACCCACACTTAAGTATCGGTTTTCGAACTCGAAAATAAAAAGCGCCCCATCTGACAAGGTGGCCCAACTCTTTTACCAGGTGCCTTGTTCTTTCTTTTTCATAGAGTGACTCTAGTCGTCATCAATGAAACCAACGCATATTTTGAAGGGTTAGAGAAATGTTATTATTTGGAAGGGATCCAAAAATTCGAAAAACGCTGGACTAAGTGTATCGAGCTAAAAAGAGACTATGTTGAAAAATAAGATAAACTTTTGCCGAAGAAATTTTGTTTGTTTTGAAAAAACATTTGCAACCGAAGTCAGAAACAAAATTTTTTGTTCAAAACTTTCTCTATTTTGAACTGAGCTTAACAATTTTTTTAACAGGATTATTTCCCGTAATGTACTTAACACAAAAGCTATAACAAATAATAATTTTCAACTCTCAGAAAAATAAAAAAAAATATAATAAAAATGTCAATTGAGCCACACTTTCAGTTGGACAAAATATTTGCAACTTCTGAAAATAACGACATCATATGCGTAACAGTTTTACTGCGAAACTGCCTGCTTGTATTTTTTCATTTTGTTGTGTGCTTAGCTACGCGTTGGTCGAGCTAATTAATTTTATTTACAAATTATTTATCAGTTGTTGTAATAAAGTCAATATTCTGCGTGACACTAAGTGTTATTCTTTGGTAAATTTAAAACTAATAGAAAGATTTTAAGAACAAATATGGAAAAGAGCTAAAAACTAGAATTCTAAGTGATTATAAAAGTGGATTATCACAAAAAGTACAAAATGTTGTCCACAGTATGTAGAATAGTTAAAATTAAAAAAGTAGAGACAATCCACAAAGGAGAGCGACCAAGAAAAACTACCCAAAGAGATGATTGAAATATTAAAATAAAAATAAAAAAGGATCCTGAAATATCATCCAAACAGTTAAAGAACGAACTGAATTGAAATGTAACCAATATAACCATTCGAAGAAGAGCTGTTTAATATGGACTTAAAAGCTAGCGACCAGCAAAGAAGCCATTGATTTCTAAAAAAAATCTGATGGCCAGACTAGAATTTGCCAGAAATAATACCGATTGGAATTAACAAAAGTGGAAGACCGTGCTTTTTCGGACGAAAGTAAATTTAACTTAAGAGGCACTCATGGGTTACGTCATGTAAAAAGGCCTATAGCTGAAAGACTGAATCTTCGGTACACAAATAAAACAGTGAAATTTGGTGGAGGTAATTTAATGTTCTGGGAATGTTTTTCTAGCCATGGCCTTGGACCTCTTTTTAAAATTGATGGTATAAATATAACGAAATTTTAGAGGAAACGATGCTGATGAGCAAGCATATGCCTTTATTGTGGACATTTCAGCATGACAACGATCCTAAACACACTTCAAAATTGTTGAAGAGTTGGATTAGGAATAATAGAGTCAGGCTTTTGGATTGCCCAGCACAATTGAAAATCTTTGGGCGATTGTAACATATAATCTTCGTAAGTAAAGTTTCTCAAAGAAATTGGACCTATACACAGCCGTTAAAGAAGAAAGGGAAAGAATTTCAAAATGCATTATCGATAACTTGATTTTATCTATGCCCAGAAGATGTGCACAAGTCATCAAAAGTCATGGCCATTCAAGTAAATATTAAAAAACGAAACATTTAAAATAGAAGTTGCAAATGTTTTGTCCACCTAAAAGTGTGACTCAATTGACACTTTTATTTTTTTTCAATTTTCTGAGAGTTGAAAATTATTATTTGTTATAGCTTTTGTGTTTAGTACATTACGGGAAATTATTCTGCTAAAAAATTGATATATCAAGTGAAGTGGACTGATAAGTACTCTCACTAGGCCGCTGAATTTACCTCAGAAATAGAGGACATCGTCGTGGGGGTGAAATCTCGACGGAAGCCCTAAGAAGGATATCGAAGTAGAAACTGAGCATGAGCAGTAAGCCCAGCATTAAGCAGGTGCTTGGTATAAGGGGAAATGTTCACCATGCGCACTGAGCTGGTGATACAGCATATTGACTCTGCCCGATTGTTAGATACAGGATTTCGCAGAAAATTGCAAATTGAACTGTTTTTTTTTATTGAATTTTGTTTTTTTTTAACCAATATGTAAATAATAATAAAATCTTTGAATTTTTCGGATTTGTTTTCATTTCAATTTTCTTTGCTCTTCCGTTTAATTTTCTGTTTCAATTTGAATCATTGCTAAATTTAAAAAAAAAAACTGAAAGTGCAGCTCTTTATAGAGATATTTATCAGTACAATAGCAATTTTTGCCATCCCTGCTCACTAGCTTGAAGAATATAGAGAAAATATTTCCAGATCCTACACTGTTACTCTTTATTGTTCGTGACGTTTCGGTCTCTGCCGAGACCGAAACTCAGAGCAAGTTTTTGCCATCCCTACTAGGGTGTAGCCTAGTAGGTAACGTGTTGGTCTACAATGCGAAGTGTTGGAGACGCAGGAGGCTAGGAATGTCGATAAAAAAGAGGATCGACGAGAAAATAGTCAGTGAGTTGTTGGGAACTGTTTTTGGAATGATTGTTGGTTGTCACGAGAGATTTAATTTAAAAATAATTTATATGTTAATCCATAACATATTTGGCGACGAGGATTTGTTTTAAAATGGACCAAGCGATGCAAGATTTTTTTAAGCAGCAGCAAAATTGGATGCAGAGGCAATCGGAAATCTTGAATGCCGCTTTGGCTAAACTCACTTCAACTAGCTCAGCACCTACCGATGTACTTGAGACTCAGTCATCGGTGGAAAAGACAATGGAGTTTTTATCTAGAAGCATGAATGAGTTTAGTTATGATCCGGATAATGGCATTATTTTCGAGACGTGGTACGCTCGATATTCAGACCGTTTTGAAGAAGATGCCAAGCTATTAGATGACGCTGCAAAAGTTCGCTTGCTGATAAGAAAACTAGATTCGGTAGCTCATACAAGGTATGCAAATTATATTTTGCCACAAGAGCCACGCGATCTCAGTTTCAAAGAGACAAAAGTTAAATTGAGTGAGATTTTCGGCAAACAGATGTCACTGTTCAACGCTCGCTATAACTGTAAGTTGCAAAAGAAACACAGTGATGACTTCATTACATATGCTGGAATAGTGAACAAACACTGCGAAAATTTCAATTTAAAGAATCTTACTAACGCGCAATTTAAATGTCTGATATTTGTGTGTGGATTAAGTGCAAGCTCCGAAGCAGATATTCGCACGCGGCTTCTATCCAAAATCGAAACGGATTCCGAAGTGACTATTCATGCACTTACTGAAGAGGCAAATCGTTTGATGTCTTTGAAACATGACACTAAGATGATTGAGAAGCAGTCACCCGCGGTTCAATGGGTAAAAAAGAACGCCCATAATCATGAAAAGTACTCAAACGAACATCAGAGTCCAAAAAAAAACCATCACGCGCATGCTGGTTTTGTGGTGACATGCACTATGTTGGATTTTGTAAGTTTAAAACACACAAATTTACTCAATGCGGAAACATGGGACATAAAGAAGGTTTTTTCAACATATTGGTATCACCAAATTTGGTCATGCCGATGCGCTATCTCGATTATTGGTTCAACAACCAACGGAAGTTTCCGACACTGTCATCGCATCCACGTCCATGATTGACTCCGAGGTAAATCAAATCATCGTGGAAAATGTGCGTCGGCTTCCTGTCACGTGTTCGATGATCACTAAGGCAACATCCGAGGATGAATTACAGCAGAAGGTTTTACAATATATGCGTTCATCTTGGCCTACAGTGATCAGCGAACCGAATCTGAAGATGCTATTCAATCAGCAAAAGTCGCTTGCCGAGTCAAAAGGCTGTATACTAATGTCGGATCGTATAATAATTCCGGTGATGGTTGTTCTCAAACAACTTCATTCCAGCCATCCTGGAATGAACCGAATGAAGGCTTTGGCTCGAAGCCATGTTTACTGGCCAAACATTGATCGACATATCGAAGATATGGTGGAGAAATGTTCGTGATGTGCTACCGCTGCCAAATCTCCAGTAAAGACTACGCTGTCATCCTGGCCGATAGCGATTAAACCATGGTCCAGAATACACCTAGACTACGCCGGTCCATTCCAAAACTTAAACTTTTTGGTTATTGTGGATGCCTACAGCAAGTGGCCTGAAATTTTTATAATGCCATCTACTACCACGTCGGCAACGCTAAACAAACTGGAAGAAGTTTTTGCTAGGTTTGGATTTCCGGAAATACTAGTTTCCGATAATGGAACAGAATTTACATCACATCAATTCGAGGAATTTTGTACATCCAACGGAATTCAACACATTCGTTCACCGCCGTATCACCCTCAATCAAACGGTCAAGCGGAACGATTTGTTGATACTTTAAAGCGAGCTCTCTTAAAAGCAAAAGGGGAAGACATGACGGCTTCCGCGTTGCAACTCTTTTTAAGGTGTTATCGTACCACACCAAATGCAGCACTGCCAAATTCAGCAGATGTTCGGCAGGAACATACGAACGTTGTTGGATTTGATGCATCCAACAGAATCAACAGTTCCGTTGCAACGAAATACAGAGATGGAACAAAACTTTAACGATCGACATAGCGCTGTTTCTCGTACCTATCAATTTAATGATACTGTCTATGTGAGGAACTACAAGAATAAGAAGATATTGAGGGTTCAAGCCACGATTCTGAAGCGCATTGGAACGGTCAAGTACAAGGTTCGAGTGAATGGCCAAGTTTGGATTCGACACGCAAACCAAATTCGGCGCCGTCACTCAAATGCTACTGCACTGTCAACAGCAGAGCTTCCATTGGACATGTTGCTTGACACATTCGATGTTAAGCCTATCGCTAGCAATCGCAATCCACCGATATTGGAAGAACCAGTCGTTATTAACGCAGACTCCGTAACGGAAGAACCTATACAACCAATATTGGGGCAACATCAATATCCGAAACGTACTCGTACAGCTCCTAGACGACTTCAACCAACACACCACGGAAAAAGACATCCTTCAAGTTGAGACTCTTCACCAGATTTTGTTTAAAGGAGGGAGATGTTGGAGACGCTACTTGGCAAGGAGAATTGATAGTCTAACGCAGGAGGCTAGGAATGTCGATAAAAAAGAGGATCGACGAGAAAATAGTCAGTGAGTTGTTGGGAACTGTTTTTGAAATGATTGTTGGTTGTCACGAGAGATTTAATTTAAAAATAAATAAAATAATTTATATGTTAATCTATAACACGAAGGTCGCGATTTCAAATACCCGTCGACGTATTCCAGCATACTGCCTGCTTGGGTACACTTTAGTTACCTCAATCTATGCAAATGAAAATTCATAGCTGGAGGATTGTGCGAAGGGCTAGCAACACTTCCGTAATAAGTAATGAAAATTTTATGGAACCGGAAGGTTGGGAGACCAAGGCCCGATTTTAGCTGTAGTTTCATTATAGAAGTTCTAATCAATCGCATGATCTGTGAGCGACAGCAATTTGTACATTATGCAAAAGAACATTTTTGTTTTTATTTTCCAATAGTTTACAGGCAACCGTTCAACTTTGCAGATAAGAAATCGCAAACGCCGATAAGACAACAAATATTAAAACAAATTCGTCAAAGACGCTGACCAATCTTATCCATTTAAAAGATAAGAAAATACTTTACAAAAAAAACATGTTATATGCACTCATGACGAATACTACAATAAAAAAAAATGTCAGAAATCACAAAATGCAGCACATAAGACAGTACCCAACGCAAAAGAAAAGCGTTACATTCAAAGCTCATGCAATTTTATTTTTTATAAAATTTTAAAATTATAAAAAAAAAGACAGATATCCAATTTGTGCAAAATCAACGGAAGAAGCAAAACGTGAAACTAATGATGGACATTTTTTTTTTCTCTAGCGCTCTGAACGGATCCACCAAGCTTCTAAGCCATGCAGTTTTCAGTAGAATTTTTTCCACTCACCCTCGCCGCCAATTAAATACGAGCCCTCGGTTAGTTTTCTTTCGCTAAATACAGAAAGTAGAAAAATGGTCACTGGTTAGTTAAAATTTTCGTTGGGGTGGATTCGAAACGGGGAACAAAGCGTGGAACACCTTCACATTTAGGATGCCATGCCCGTGCTCGGAATTTTCTTAGCCGATTTCGCGCGCTTCCCTAAAGCAATAAAACTCTCGACAAGAAACCAATGATGGCAAAAACGATCCAACACAGAACTACTAGAAAATACCACAGACAGCTGCATACCATGCGCAGCGCCTCGCTCATATTTCTTTGTTTATTCGGCCCCGTCGTCCAGCGGATTTCGCTAGTTTTCAGAGTGATTTGATTATTTCGATTTGCGGAAAAATCTTTGTCGGATGAGGGATGAAAACTTTCCACCGCGAACTATTTACTGGGGTTGGGCTTCTTTGTCTTCGTTTCTGGTCGAGAATTTCTCGGTTTCTCGATTCGCACAAAACCTGCGATTTCAAATGAAAATAATTTCAAAAGTTTGCTCTGCTTTGGGGGAGAGAGGGCTGCAAAACACGAGTTTTTTTTTTAATTTGGATTTAAATGAGTAAAATTACGGGCAAGAAGTTTTAGTAAACAATTAAAACAAAATTAAATGAACAAACCCAAATTTCGAACCAAAACAGATGAAAAATCACTTTGACTTTGTTTTAATTGACATTTGTGACAGCGCCAACTTCAGGTTGGACGATAAGAGTATTTTTTTTTGTTTTGTGTCATGGGCAGAGTCGAATTAGGGATGGGATTGTGCGGTAGTGGTCAAGTGGTAGAACGCTCAAATGGTAGAACGCCACGGCCGCTATGACGAGGCGTTTTGACTTAAGTATGCTGATATTTTGTTTCGCCGTAAAATTTCTATTCGCATGTTTTTCAGCTATATGGGAGTTTTTCTGAAGAGTATGAAGGAAAAAATAGCGTATTAGTCCAGTCGGATTAGATTTTTGGGATGAAATGTTGCGATCTCGATGTTTTTTTGTTTTAACCTCATTGTTTTTTGCGTGGATTACGATAAAAATATTGCGGCCACTGGAGGAGTGGGGAAAAGACTCGAAAAATAGCAAAATTCGCTAATTTTCGTCTGTTTTAGTGTTTTTTTTAGTTTTATTACGATATACTAAGCAATATCGAAAAACTAAACATGAAGTTCGATTGCAGACACTTAGACCTTTCATTTGAGTGGTACATTGTTAAATTCGGTTTATTTAAACCTGCGATATAGACTGTTAGTCAGAACGTTTTTGACAATTTTCAAAGAATCTGTGTTTTTGGAAGGAAATGAGTATCTCATAGACTGTAAAAATGATATTCTACCAAAACTTGCGGCATTGCCTCTTAATAAATGCACTTTAAATAACTGAGTCAAAATTCAGCCCAAATTTAGCCGGTTTTATAGAAATTTCACCTGATGAATTTATTAGAAAATGACTTTTCGAATAATTTTTTCTTAACTCTTTTTTTAAGGCAGAAGGACTAAATGAAATTTCCAACTAACCTTTATAGTCACGTTGTATTGTGGACATTTTGATAAAGAATTTGCGGTGCTTGAAGTTTAATTTGACTTATCCGGAACCGAGATATCGAACTTTTTATTGCAGATTTTAAGATTTTTTTAATAATAACGTTATTTTTACTCGAAAAAAGTGCCTTTGAGGGTGGCAAACATATTGTTCTTAAATTGCCGTGTAGCTACAACTTATGAGATGGAAATGCAAGATTAAAGAAAGAGTTGATTACATAAATGCGAGTCTAGCTCTTTTATTACTGGGCTGAAATTCAGAATTCTCTACTAATTCTATGGGTTCTTCGCTATTTTTGTCTTCGATTGTTAAGTTAGTGTTGTTTAGTATCTCAGTATCATCCTCTATTTCATTCTGTATTGCGTCTCTATTTAAATATTTTTTTCCCAAACATGGTTTACAGAAGGAATTGCGTTTTAGACCCATTTTTCTGCAACCGCATCTTTTTAGACACCCAGTTTTGCAGCCAAAATTCATTTTTTCAATCAAATCTTGAGGGATTAAGCTTTCCTTGGAAAAAACGGTTTCAAGAATATTTCCATTTTTTCTCCACCCCCAGTTTTGTGGGTCAAGATTATTTTGCAACCAAAGCTGGCACTGCAATTAAACCCTTAACGCGTGCTGGCGTAGGGCACCTTCGGTGCAAGGCAGTGCGCTTAAATCAATATTTTTTAAGGATCTACAATATTCAAATCGAAATTCGTTCAATGTCATGTTACAATTATTCTTTTTAGAGGAGTATAGCGTTAATACTAGAGAGCAAGAAACTAAAAATAACTTATTTACATCAGATTCAGGCGAGTTAAAGATTTCCACTTCTTGTAGTAATTTAGCATTGTTATTCAGCATTTTCATAGACGTGGTATCACAACCACTGTAAGCGTGAGCAAACAGAAATACTCTCTTCAATGATTTTAGTTCCAAGCTTGATGGTCCATACGTAGCTGCAACTTTTGAACCTTTAGTAGGTTTTTTCAAATAAACATTTGAATTTTCGTCAGCTAATTGTGTTAGTAGCACAAGTAAATCAACGTCTTCTCCAATAATGTAACTTCGAGTTTTATTATTGGATTTTAATATAGCTGTTGTAACTATTAGCAAATCCGCGTCTTCCTCCGCTTGAAGAGTTTCTATATTTAACTGTGCACACTTTTCCCTAAGCATGTTTATTAAAAGATTTTTATTATTATTATTACTAAGGAAGTTTTCTTGTCCTACTAGAACTGGTTTTTCTTCATTTACAAACAGCATTTGATATGAAAAATGTTTACTTCCTCTTCTCGATCTTTCGTAACTTTTTGTGCTAAGCTCTAGATGATATCCATCGAATACAACAATACAAGGAGAATACAAATTAATGTATGTTAAATATTTGGCACAAATTGTCTTAAAGGTATCGCTTGAATGCCAAATTACTTTATGGTGTAAGAAACCTCCATCTATAATATTAATTGATGAACCAGGAATTGATTTTTGTGTCTTGCGAAAACTAATTCCATCAAAAAGTGAAGCTGGATAAGGTGCGAGCTCAAAAGTAAGATAATTTTTCAAGTTTGCACGACTTTCATTCAATAAAATAATTCGTTCGAATATAAAATTTGGATTGACGGAATTCTCCTCTCCATCTATTACGATTTTCGACATCATGGCCTAGAGCGGTAAGACTCTGTCCTTTTTTTTAAACCTAACTTCGCATAATATTTTCCGACAATTCTATCGCAACACTGTTCTCCTATTTTTAATGTTTCATGACAGTTAATGTTATCATTACCTCTTAAGCCACTTTCTATTGATATTAGGTACGGTAAAAAATATTGATTGAAGCACCGAAGGTACCCTCCGCCAGCACGCGTTAAGGGTTTACTTGCAGTGGCAGCTTAAGTTACAAAATTACATTTCCATCCCCTAAGCTGTTGCTACACGGCAATTTAAGAACAATATGTTTGCCTTCCTCAAAGGCACTTTTTACGAGTAAAAATAACGTTATTATTAAAAAAATCTTAAAATCTGCAATAAAAAGTTCGATATCTCGGTTCCGGATAAGTCAAATTAAACTTCAGAATGTCCACAATACAACGTGACTATAAAAGTAGTTGAAAATTTCATTTAGTCTTTCTGTCTTAAAAAAGGAGTTAAGAAAAAATTACTTTACTATTTTCTAATAAATTCATCAGGTGAAATTTCTATAAAACCGGCTAAATTTGGGCTGAATTTTGATTCAGTTATTTATTAAGAGGCAATGCCGCAAGTTTTGGTAGAATATCTTTTTTACAGTCTATGAGATACTCATTTCCTTCCAAAAACACAGATTCCTTGAAAATTGTCAAAAACGTCCTGAATAACAGTCTATATCGCAGGTTTAAATAAACCGAATTTAACAATGTACCACTCAAATGAAAGTCTAAGTGTCTGTAATCGAACTTCATTTTTAGTTTTTCGATATTGTTTAGTATATCGTAATAAAACTCAAAAAACCACTAAAACAGACGAAAATTAGCGAATTTTGCTATTTTTCGAGTCTTTCCCCCACTCCCCCAGTGGCCGTAATATTTTTATCATAATTTACGCAAAAAAACAATGAGGTTAAAAAAAAAATCGAGATCGCAGCATTTCGCCAAACAGACCTTTTTTGATTTAATCCAACTGGACTATTTCGCGGACAATTTTAAAATGCACAAAAATGAATTTTACTAATTTATTATGTGTAAAACCGATAGATTAAGTGGTTTTATAGCGCGCTTGGTACTATTATTAACGATTGCGTTTTAAAATTTCATTTTTGAGCTTCTAACACGCCCATTTCATCATATTCCTTGGCGGGGTTTTCATTTCAAACACGATAACTTGTTTTCGAAACTATCGTTTAACGTAATCTTATTTTTTTTTAATCATTTTCTGGAAAATTTAAATCTAAATCTAATAATAAACTGCCAACAAGTCGGGCGAAACTTTATTATTCTTGGGACAAGTTGCGGATGAGTGGAAAGTCAATATGCAGGTTAAAGTGGTTAGGGAAAGCTAAGTGCAAAGGGGTTTCTTGGGCAGGGCTGTTGTCAATTTAACAATATTTCATTCGCTTCGGCAAGTTTGGGTTTTTATGAGGGGAGGGGGAGGGGTAATAGCAAGGGTGGGTGGATGTTAACAGCTTTTTAATAACTGCTTGAATCACGTCCAATATTCTCCGTATAGAATGTGTTTCATAGACGAAATTGCATAAAATTTTCATAAAATTCGGTGTATTTTATTTTCACGAAACCGGAAATTTGTATGGGAGGGGGTAGAGAAGGTAGGGGAATCGTAAAATTTGATATGCAGTTTTATTTTGCTTCTCTTGTAAGGTGCTTGTATAAAATTTCAAGTTCGTAGCTTTTAGTTTGTTAGTTATTAGTTGATTTAATGAAATTGGTCGAAATCATAGTTTTGTATGGGAGGGGGTAGAACGGTAAGCGCAATTTCAAAACTTTTAAAGCAACTTCATTTGAATTACTTTTATAAGTTTTCATGCAAAATTTGAAATTGATAGCTTTTAAGAGATAGCTGATAACTGATTTCTTAAAAATGCTCGAAAAAATAATTTTGTATGGGAGGGGGTAGAGGAGGTAGGGGAATCGTAAAATTTGTGATGGAATTTTCTTTTTTTTCTGTTGTAAGGTGCTCGTACAAAATTTCAAGTTCGTAGCTTTTAATTTGTTGGTTATTAGTTGATTTAATGAAATTGGTCGAAATCATGCTTTTGTATGGGAGGGGGTAGAAGGGCAAGCATGATTTCAAAACTTTTACCGTAATTTTATTTTAACTATTTTTCTAAGTTTTTGTGCAAAATTTCAAATTGATAGCTTTTGATAGTTAGGTGATAATTGATTTCTTAAAATTGGTCGAAAAAATAATTTTGTATGGGAGGGAGTAGAAGTTTTAAAAATATTTGACCAGTTAATATTTCAAACTTTTAGAGATTTTTTTTAAATGCATTTCCCAAATTTTTAAGTTTCTACCTAAAAATTTCATTCAAAAATTTTCAGTTTATGTGTTTTTTTCATTCCACATGAAACACCTTGTGCACGTTAGACCCCCACTTCGGAGCATAACAATTTTGGAACAAATTACTATTTTTTTTCTATCTATATCAAATAGATGTGTCGACATGCAAAATTTAAATTTTGTATCTTTTACCAGAGCCATAAAAAAATCACTCAAAATTTTCAACATTTTCGCTTTCCACCTCCCTCCCCTTACACCCCCCAACTCAAATTTTTTACCAAAATTAAAGATTATACAGATATCAAATCAAAAATTTGTTAGATTGTAGAGCTATCTGACAAATTTTTGATTTGATATCTGTACTCAATTTTGAGATTTGATGATTTGTAGTTTTGGAAAGTGCCCCATTTTTGAAATGCTCCCCATTTCCCCCCACTACTATAGTGTCCACATATTATATTTTTTTCATATGTCGCTAGTAAAGGTTAGTATACATTTTAAGTTTCAATTACATAGCATAAGAGACAGTTGAGATATTAATTTTTAAGTGTTTTTCTTTGCACCCCCCTTGACCCTCCCCCTTTCACTAATTAGCTTTTATCTAAACTGCTTCTAGTAGATCTATATACTATCTTGACGGTCTCAAAATATCAATTTTTTATGGGAAGTAATTTCGAAGATATAATCATGTGAAAAAAAAATTCGGCCTACAATTGGTTCTTAGCCCCCCTTTTTGCACCCCAATGGATAAAAAAATTAAATTATTTTTAAAAGTTGCCACACAAATTCCTCTATATGTGTGTTGATTTTTAGCTTCCTAGCTGTAACCATGGTTGAGATATTTGAATTCGTATTTTTCGGTTTAAGCGCTCCCCCCGCCTCCCCCTGAACTCGTACACCCCCCAAAATTGGTATCCGCCTGAGATCCGCAACTACCTACAATCCCTCTAAAAATGAACTTTCTATCTTGAAGGGTTTGGGAGTTAATGTGCGCTGAGCGTACACGTCGGCGTACGGCGTACGGCGTACAGACAGACGGATTTTTTTTTTTGCATTTTTAGGCTATTTTAGTCATGAAACGCGAAAAAAAAAATTTCGGGGTAGCAAATTTTTTTTTTTTCCCAAGTCGATCACAATACTTTATTATTAAAATAATAAAGTAATATTATTTGCATAAAAATTCTCCGCATATAACTACGTTTTGAATAGCCATGCGGGACTTTATATAATCGAACCTTCTTTTTCGGATCCAACTACGGCTACGCATAGAACTACGTTTTGAGTAGAATTTAAATTTTCCAAAAAATTATTAAAATTATAATATATATTAAGCTAAACCATAATTTCCCAAAGAAACATTTCCCCTCGGCGGCAAATTATGTAATCCCAATTGATTTTTGTGTGGGGCATTACTAAATAATATATATAACTGTCAGTCGGAGTATTAGGTTGTTCTAGATGAAATGGTTACTTTGCAACTCGTTTACTTATTTGACAGTTATTCTTTATACGTGTGGTCATATTTTGCTCAGTAATCTCATGCGGAGCCCACTTATCCAACTACGGCTACGCATGGAACTACGTTTTGCGTAGAATTTAAATTTTCCAAAAAATTATTAAAAGTATAATATTAAGCTAAACCATAATTTC
Organism: Chorisops tibialis; assembly: GCA_963669355.1. Lineage (NCBI taxonomy): Eukaryota > Metazoa > Arthropoda > Insecta > Diptera > Stratiomyidae > Chorisops > Chorisops tibialis. The sequence goes on from OY770262.1 coordinate 183,353,138, forward strand.
CCAAAGAAACATTTTCCCTCGGCTGCAAATTATGTAATCCCAATTGATTTTTGTGTGGGGCATTACTGAATAATATATATAACTGTCAGTCGAAGTATTATGTTGTTCCAGATGGAATGGCGACTTTGCTAGTGAAATTTCAAACAACTTTAACTCTTATAAAACTTAATCCTTTTTACGGATTTTTTTTTTTAAGAATATTAAGCTTTATCGGCACAAGTCGGGCAAGGACGCGTTTCATGGCCAAAGTATTCATCAAAATGGAACGAACGGACTTGCGAGAGATGTCGAGCGCTTCTGCTATCTCCCTAATACTGGCATGACTATTTTTGAGCACCATTTCCTTTACGTTTTGAATGTTTTCGTCACGGTCGAAACACAAAATTTGAGATTAAACTCTCTGTCCCATAGTTTTATCCATTTAAAAAATCGCCGTGGGCTACTGAGGTGTACCCATTCAACTAGCTGGTGTAAACGTATCGAGTGTCTCTAGTGTAAGCAAACTGATTAACAGACCGCCTTAATTTTTGGGATTTTAATTAAGACCTACCTGCTTACCAAAAAAACAAAATATTGAAATATCATCCCCCAGAGTAATTTTATTTACAAAATCCCGGTACTTTATGGTCACAATGTAATTAAAGTAAATAAAAGAAATAATAAAAAAAACAATAAAAAAAAGTTGAATGAATTATTTGCAATGGGCATGGTCAATTTGGTATATTCACGATTGCTGTATGAACTTTTTCGCTGCGATCTTGAGGCACTTGATATTCTTCGCCTATTGAATGTAAATTGATTTACAACTCTTTGTAATAACATCATCATTATCATCAATGGCGCGATAGCCTAAATCGGGCCCTAGCCTCCTGAAGTCGTCACCTCCAATCGTCTCGATCCAAAGACTACGTCCTCCAGCTGCTAATTTTTAAAACGGCTTTGCTGTCTTTATCAACCGAGTGTTCCCATCGCTTGCTTTGCCTACTGGCCGGTTACAACTCGCTTTCCCTTTAAGAGCACGTTTGGGATTCTTCTGTCTTCCATTCACTCTACACGGTCAGCCCACTGCAGTTTACGTAGCTTGCTGAACGCTGAAGCTTGAAACAACTCATGGTTCTATCTTATTCGCCATTCCGTTCCTTCCTTCACAGGTCCCAAAATTCTTCGGAGGACCTTTCTCTCGAATGCGTTAACTGCTTTTTCGGAAGTTCGCGGTAATGTCCACGTCTCACTGCCATAACAGAGCACAGGTCGTATAATAGTTTTATAAATCCGCAGCTTATTGTTCCTGTGCACTTTCTTGGATTTTATTAATGGAAGTACCGAATAATACGTCTTAGTTGCTAATATTATCCTTCGTTTCATTTCGTCTGTTTCATTACCGTCCTTTGCTAGATTAGCCCCAAGATATATGAAGTTGTCCACACTCTCCAAATTATATTCCGCAATTGTTATGTTTTGTCTGATTGACGTTGTCCTTCTTGTTTGTCATTACTTTTGTTTTACTTTCGTTAATGCGTGACCCGACTTCTTTTGTGGCGGAGCCAACATTGCCAAATACCTCTTTAGCACTAGGGAAGGATCTTCCTAGGATGTTAATGTCGTCAGCGTATGCTACTAGTTGAGTGGACTTGAATAGTAGTATCCCGTTGGTGTCGACTGGGATTTTTCGGACGATGATTTCAGCAAGCGGTCAGCAAGCAAGGTCACCATGATGGTTCTTCTTCATCAGTTGGGGCCTCAATTCAAAGGTTGTTTGTCGTGATAGGTGCTAATGGGGTGGGATTGAGAAGATGTTCAAAGTAGGAAGCCCATCGTCTTTTGATTTCTTGTGTGTCGCTGATAATGTTGCCCTCTGCGTCTTTTGCAGAGACTGGTTTTTGGTTTATATCCTTTTTTTAGGTCTTTTAGTATTGCGTATGCGTCCCGCGTTTTATTTTTTCTCATGTCGTCGTCCATTTTTTGTATCTTGTCATTATGGTACTTTCTTTGTTTTCGCCGATTTTTCAAACTGGAGGACGTGGTCGTTGGACCGAGACAACTGGAGGAGGTGCATCCGGGAGGCCAAGGCTCGATATGGGCTGTAGCGCCATTGCATTGCATTGAACTTGTTTTCGTCTGTAGGTCTTTTTCGCATATCGCCTAAGCTCGTCATATCTTTCTTTTATGGCTCGTGTTGGTCGTTCAGTAAAAATTTTGTACGGAGTCCATGTTAATTTTTCATCGATCGTTAATCCTAAATAATTGGTTTGTTTTCATCCGCATGTACTATATAATTCGCTCTTAGACCTATGTGCTGGATGTTATGGAAATAAAGTAGGTAAAGAGTAGGGTCAAGAATTGAACCCTGTGGAATTCCAATGTTGATGGGTTTGGAATCACAGAATTTGTTCAGGTTTTTTGTTATGTAAGTACGTCCTAGGAAATAATTTTTTATTACATCGTTAGCTTTTCCTCTTACACCTAGTCCATTTAGATCTTGTAGCAATATTTTATGGTCTAAAGTGTCAAATGCCTATTTAAGATCTATAAAGACTGACGTAACATAGAAGCCATTCCCCGCAAGGGGGTAGTTATAGGATGAGGTTGCAAATATCTTTGGAGACTAGCGACTCCACGGACCTGAGCTAACTATCCCTCAGTGGGATGGGAGCTGTAGAATTCACCCACAGCCAGTCCTGCTTGCCCTAAAAATGGTAAATGGACACTCACTGGATCATGGGCTTATCATCCGTGATCTTAAGACCTAACTGATACGAGAAACGAATACAGCGCCTCGGATACGGACTGATTCTACGGTAACGACTTTTGGAATTTGAAAACGGACTATGATTGACTTCTGGAACGTTCGAACATTTAATGACGGGGGAAGAGATGGAGTTACTCGGTCCTTGCACCACCAATCAGTGACCGACCGTGAAATGGAGCACTATAACATCCAAATCTTGGGCTTGAGCGAGGTCAGGTGGACAGGATCAGGAGAAGAACGAACCCCTAGTGGAAACACTATTCTGTACATTGGCCCTGAAAGTGAAGCCAAAAATGGCGTGGCGTTCGTCCTTACACCGAGAGCGAGAAACAGTATCATTAGCTGGGAACAATCTCGAATAGGATTATCGTCGTCAGGCTCAGAACCAGTGTCAGAAATGTCACAATTCTTCAGTGCTACGCACCAACTAATACCGCAACATCTGGTGACAAAGAGGAGTTTTATAGCCAACTGAGTGCCACCTTCGAACGTGTTCCAAGAGGTGATGTTATTATCATCTCAGGAGATATGAACGCCCAAGTTGGATCAGACAACACTGGACTAGAACACGTCATGGTATGGCATGGTGACCCTTGGGTCGACGCGTAACGACCTTGGATTAAGAGACTTGAAAACGGCGAATTATTTGTGGAGTTTTGTAGTACTCGGCAAATGGTAATCGGAGGGACCCTATTTCCACACAAGAGTCATCATAAAACATCTTGGGTTTCCCCTGATGGTGTTACTCAGAACCAGATTGACCATTTGGCTATAAGTCGCCGATGGAGAAGATGTCTCCTCGATGTGCGAGCGAAACGTGGAGCCGACGTGGGGAGCGATCACCACTTGATGGTTGCCTGCTTGAGATTGTGTACAGCAGCTATCCGACGACCTCAAATTCTTCAAATGAAGCGAAAGCTTAATGTGGGTAAACTCAGAGATCCCAACGAAAACCGCGAATACACCACTATTCCACGCGAAAAGTCATCCACATTGGGCGAATATGAAATGCGCACACTGGACGCCAATTGGGAGGCAGAATCTGCGGCTTACCTTGGGGATATGGGTTCACTATTCAAAATCATGAAACAGTGGACGAACAGGAATTTCACCGCCAACCACCTGGTGAGAGATGTCAACGGAACTCTCCTTAATATGAGTGAACACCAGTTGCGACGATGGAAGGAATACTTCTCTGATATTTTAAACATCTTGTCAGAGGAAGATATTCCAGAAACAGAACAACTACCAAACATCCAACCGCAACAATCCTCTATTAGGGACGATTTCCCAGATAAGGAAGAGATAGTTTCCGCCATTCGGTCAATGGCGGGAAGGAAAGCTCCAGGTGTAGACGGACTACCAACCGAACTCCTCAAAGCGGACCCGGAAATAACAGCCGATATACTCCTCCCACTCTTTACTGAGGTGTGGAATGAAGGAAGATTTATCCGACTGAATGGAAGGAGGGCGTCATTGTGAAAATCCCGAAGAAGGGCGACCTTCGGGATTGTGGCAATTGGCGTGGTATATGTCTACTTACTGCCGTATCAAAAATTATGGCTAAGGTAATTCTTAATAGGATTGTCGTTGAGAGCACTCTCGAAGTTTATCAGGCTGGATTCCGTAAAGTTTATGGACTCCGAGAAGGCTTTCGACAGCGAGATTACATATGGAATGCTTTGCGTAGGAGAGGTATTCCAGATAAGGTCATAGCTATGATTAAAGAATACTACGAAGATGCAAGGTGACGTGTCTTGCATAGAGGAGAGCTGTCTGAGAGCTTATCTGTGGGAACGGGTGTCAGACAAGGCTGCATATTATCACCAGGCCTGTTTCTGGTGGTAATAAATGACATCTTGAAAGCTTCACTGGAAGGTGGGGAAGGTAAAGGTCTTCAATGGAGACTATTTAACATCTTAAGTCACCTTGATTATGCTGATGACGTGTGTTTGCTTGCACAGAACCGTTCGGACTTAGAATCAAATGTTCGCTCGTTGCATTCTAAATGTAAAGAGGCGGGACTGAAAATAAATGTGCGTAAAACCAAGTACATCCACATGGGTTCGAACGCAAGCACACCGATTGTTCCTAACGGACAGGATGTGTAAGAGGTGCAAAATTTTTGCTATCTCGGAAGCATTGTCAGCATGGACGGCGGAGCCAAAAAGGATGTTGAGGCTCGGCTAAATAAAGCTCGTCAGGCCTTCGGTATCCTTTCCCCTTTCTGGAGGTTAAGAGATATCTCCCTTCGCACGAAACTCCGAGTTTTTGACGCATGCGTCAAATCCGTATTGTTATATGGTAGTACTACGTGGAAAGTGACCGTTCGACGTACCATGAAACTACAGACTTTCGTGAACCAATGCCTCCGACGCATTTTAGGAATATTCTGGCCAGAAGTGATCTCCAACGACGAACTTTGGAGTACAACTGGCCAGACTAAAATAGGTAGTGAGATTCAAAGGCAGAAGTGAAATCTGGAAGAAGTTCTTGATGCCTCGATGTGAACTTCCTCCAGATTTCGCTGATTTGTTGCAACCTAGTGTTGAGGTAGCTTGCTGTCTTCCGGTTGATGGAGTCCTTTTTGAGGTTGGAAATGATTTTCTCTAACTCCTTGCCTGCTGCATCTTGTTAACCGGTTAACTCGTTGATCCACTACTGAAGCTCTTCCATCGTTGAGTTCTAATTAAACTAAAGGTCTGCGTTAAGGCCCAGACTACGCCAGCTAATCCCTAATGCTTATTGTATGGAGTGGCTGTGTTATAGACCCAGCCAACGCCGATTATCACTTCGGGGTCTCCAAAATGTTTATATTGCGACTGACCTCTTTTGATCAGCCGCCAGACAATACAGTCAGATACTAAATCTGACTGTGTCGATGGTTAGTAGTTCGGTGCTTGGACCGTCCTACCGTTTTGGGAAAGCAGAGCAATAGGGGTTTTTTAAAAGAAAGAATTCTCGGAAAATTCTTAATCTTTATTCTAACAACTTTAAGCCACAAACAAGGGGAACTAGAATGGCCCCAATTTATGGTTTCTGATCTCCTAAATATAATAATTCTGCTGCCCAGTACGCATTTTTCAAGAGCAAAAAAAAAACTAATCTAAGAACCTTTGAATGGCTCTTATTACATAGAGTAAAGAAAAATAAATTCATTTCTTTAATATGACTTACTGCAATCGCTATCTCTTGTTATGCGCAGCATAGTAGCGTGTAGGATTACAATTTGAGTAACAATATTTAAAGAATGTTATGAAAACATTTCTGCTGATGGCAACATTAATGTTATGCGACAATTAAAATGGACAATCATGATGATTTTGCTGATGGCAAAATTAACGTTGTGAGAAAATTATTTCGTTAACAAATAGAAGACAATAATAATTTTGGTGATGGCAAACTTAATGTTATAAAACTTTATGTTGCTGAACAGGCGAATTGTTAATAATTAATTCGACTACTATTGTGTGGTAGGCACCATCAATCAGGATAGTTCGAAATTTGATATCTTTCCTAATATAAATAGGAGTGCGCCCTCCTTGACCAGAATCACGGCGGTTGAGTACAGCAGTAAGCCCCTTCAGATTAAAGTATTGCTTCTCTGAGTTGCATAACAATGTTTCAGCGAATATTAAAATTTGAATGTCAGGGTCTCTAATTCTACCATTTTATTTCTGATGCTTCGTAGATTAGCCTATATGATTTTCATGCATTTATCCTTATTTACAATTTTATGCAGAAATAATCAGTTTTATTTTGCACAACCTTTAAAGCTTTTTGGAAATACAGACATTCTCTGTGGAGACAATTGCCAGACATTTTGGAAGAACAACTACTGCATTGACAGTGAGCTCAAACCATCACTTGTTCTATGAGATCCTGTACATTTGGCACATGTATCGTGTGATTGCGTACACTTTTACGAAGAGCGACCATAGCTTTGACACCTGAAACACCTCAATAAATTGAAGAAGTTACTACTAAAGTCTAAGTTTCTATATTTATTGACAATACGGCTATAATAAACAACCGTTAAGCGAATTAAATTCTTCTCAACGGGCAGCACCAATTCGCCGTAACAACAACTGTCAAAAAAATTGAGCGAAGTCCCCTCAACCAGCTCAATCAATTCACAATCGACAAACATCGAGCTTTTTTCCGCTGTCAAAACAAACTTCGGGCTTGTCTGTCAATCGGAAAAAATGCATTAAATGATTTAACTTAGTTATGAGTTGAGTGTTGCCGAGAAAGGTTTGCATGCGGGCGAAGTTCGTGTCTGTCGGGGCACAGAAAGCAGTGAAAAAAAAATCAAAATAAAAATCTTGGAAATTTGGAAAACGAATTAAAGCGAAAGTCCGGAAGTTTGTTTTCCTCGAAATCGGCTCGACGTCGCGGATATTCTCCCATTTTGTCGCGGGCGACTAGAAAAGCGAAATCCAGCGCTTCCGGGCCTGGAGAAGACGGACGACGGAATTTTGACGGCGGTAGCTGCGATTTTCCTGGTGCCAGCCAGCAAAGAATCAAAAGTGACGCGCAGTGCGAACGTGCGGGATTTGTTATTATTTTCGTCGTAAAGAAACAGAATTTACGTCCGTCTGTTCCGCGGTGATTTGTGCAAAATTTCGCCGCGTCGGTTCTGTTGATTTAGCGAAACGCACGTGAAAATGTTCGAAATACCGAAAATCGGCTGCGAGGACAGCAACTACGACGGAAGTCGGGCGTTCCTCTGGCTCGCCAACCTGGTCGGACTCTCCGTCGATCTTGTAAGTCGCATTTATTTGTTTTTTCTCCAGAGTTTTCGTCGATTGTTGCGTGTGACCTGCTTTGTCGCCATATTTCGTCGGGAAATTGTGGAGCAAACAAAACTCCGTCGTCTTCCCATGGGATGGATCCTGGCACATGTGTCACTCGCCCCAATGTTAACCAACTCGCTGCAATTCTTTCCAAATAGTTCAACAATTGCGTCATGTGTTCTGTTTATTCTTTTCTCGGCTGCGTGGCGAATTTGCGATTCAAGCAAAAAGTTAGGTCATTTCCTTGTTCACTGTGATTTTTTTGCTTCTGTTTTGGTTCCTGTTTTTTTTTTGCTTGGTATTTTGACAGGAAAATAAACAGTGATGCCAGATGGTCGAAATTTGTAGCAGGTTTGAGTGCTCTGTTTGAAAATGGTCCGTTCACAGAGTTCTTTCTACTTGACCACGAGTCGAATATCCACCTACAGCCTTGGAACGATACGAACATAACTTTTTCTTTTGCCTGGAGCGCTGGCGTTTCGTTGAACCCCAATAACGGCTGCCCACTAATGATTGTGGACTCACGCTGACCACCGCGGTATTAATTGACATCACGATCGTATGATTCTCGCTGATAAGAACGTCAACTTTGTTTGTTTATTTCATGCGGCTAAGTGGACAGTAGTGTGCCGCCCGCCAGCCTTATCGTTCGTGTTGTAAATTCTAATTGTCTGCGTTTGGGTGATTTATGGCCGTCGGGAGGGTGGCCCACTGCCGTCTGATTATGTCGAACACCTGTTGTACGTGCAGTTATCTAGGTCGATCTGATGATGAATATTTCGTGATTAAAAACGGGATGGATGACGACTCGATTGAGAAAGGGTGACCACCGCCCTACTTGGGATGTGTGCTCGTTAGCACTGCACCAGCAAAGATAAGGAACTCGGGGCTTGGTTTTGATTCTAATACGAAATGCCTGCCAATAAGTCGGATGTAATTTTATTATTTTTTGGACAAGTTGAGAATGCGTGGGAAGTCAATATGCAATTTTGGGTTGATAGGAAAGACCAGAAAAAGGATTATACTATAGAATCTCTCTTTAATTGGAGACTAGCGCCACTTGATTCTAGATTTTGGTCTGCTTGGTGGTGTTAGTGAGTTTCAGTGACGTAAACTTCTTAGTTTACCAATCTTAATGACATTTCACCTAGAATCAAACAAGTCACTGTCAACAGGAGAAATGTCAATAAGAAATGTAAACAAAGAAAATAAACTTAATATAATTTTGTTTGGAATGTCTGTCTAAATACAGAATAATTATGAAAAGTAACGTTTTCCAGTGACCCGGTATGTACTTGCGACTCTCGGTTTTTTTATAATGGGGTTTCGCCCTAATCCCAGAAAAATGGTTGGCTTGCGTGCGCCTCGTCTTTAGCTAAACCTCTTCGCAATTTTTTCTATTTTTCTTACTCCTCTGGGTATGTTGGCGAATGTTCAGCCAATTCCCAAGAAAGGAACCAAAGCGAACCGCGTCAATTACCGCCCAATAGCCATTACTTCGTTTAACATTCTGGTTTCGTTCTGGACGGTCGACGGGGGATCTTTTAGTCTACCCGACAGAGCGCACAGTTTAATTATACGCAAACAGTTGGCAAACGGGAAAGAACTTCTCGAACTGAGCTCACCAATATGCGTGCAATCTCCACGCACATATGCGAACAATCTACGTGTAAAATATGGCTTAGAATCAGCTGTTTAAAGTGCAAACCAATCAAAATCGTTCATTTGGGAGGTAAGAGTTTTTAATGCGAAAAATTTTTTGATCTATGGGCAACATAGCCCGTTTTCGCACTCAGTCTTCTTTCGCTCTGACAGAGCGTTGGAACTCATGCTTACATAAATATGGCGAAGGTCAAGTTCTTGCACTTGGCATTACAAAAGCTTTTGACAGAGTTCGGCATAAATGTCTCTTAGTTAAGCTTAGGGCCATAGGCCTGAATGATACCTTTGTTAAACGGATTAAGAGTTATCTCTCTGAACGCACTATACGAGTACACCCCTCGGCATAAGTATTTTGACATACGCCACTATACAGGGTGTTTGGTACTCCGTACATAACCTTGTAAGGGGTTATTCCTGGATATATTTCGAGCAAAAAATTGTTCTACGGAGATGGCCAATTTTCAATATCCACGGAGATACAGGGTGATCAAGAAAAGTCCTTCGGACCTGTACCCTCACTCACTCAAAACGCTATATCTTGAAAACCAATAATCGCATTTCAAAGTGTTATAGCTTGTTTTTTAGGGAATCAAATTATCTTTCATTTAGTGTAATAGTCCGTATTGTACCTGTACCCAATCCTGAGGTATTTCCTTCAGACCACAAATTTTTGATACTTTGACCCTCAAAATTCTGTGATCAATGTAGTTTTTCTCAAGAAAACGCATTATAAAAATGTCATTTTAATGTTGTTTTTTTATGTGCCATATTATTGCCTACAAAAGATGCACACATACTTATGACTTAGGTTTTCCCGTTTTCCTGGTAATAAGCGAAAATACATATGGCTTAAAAATAAAATATGCCATAAACCAACCCTCGTTCTAAAAAAACTACCTGAAATGTTGTTAAACTGAAATATTCTTTGTGTCCTTTAATTACTATTTAAATTATCAATGAATGTCCTTTAGGTAGTATTAAAATTATCGAGAAAATAAATTAAATTAAAATGAGTTTCAACACAACTAGTTGCAGCACTTTGCCCTTTTTAATGGGTTACCTAACAAAATGAAAAGCCTATAAAAGCAAACCATATTTCATATTTTTATCAGTTTTAGTTAAATTTGTAAAAGAACAAGGTGTCACTAAAATTTAGAAAAGAATTTCGAAATGCCTGAGTCCACGAACGAAGAATATGCAGACATAATTTTCCTCTATGGAGAGTGTCAGGGAAATGAGCAAGCGGCGCGATCTTTGTATCATCACAGATTTCCCAATCGTCGAATACCTTACCCGAGAGTATTCCAAGACGTTTACAGAAGGATTAGGGAAACAGGCAGTGTTAGGACAAGCAGAGTGAATGCAAATCCTGCGCCGGTAATCGCTGTTTCAATTGATCAACGAATCCTAGCTGCAGTTCAAAATGATCCATCAACTAGTATACGACGCTTGGCATTGCGGTTTAACGTCTCTACGTGGAAAGTTTGGAGTGTCCTGAAAGCAGAACGTTTGCATCCCTACCACCACACACCAGTGCAGGAGCTGTTACCCATTGATTTACCCAAAAGGATGGAGTTTTGCAATTGACTCCTTGAACGACAAATAAGTGACGAGAATTTTATCAGCAACATTCTTTGGACGGATGAGTCCCAATTCACCAGGGACGGTATCACAAACTTCCACAACTTACACACATGGGCTGAGAGCAATCCACATACAAGAAGAGAGGCATCATTTCAGCACAGATTCAGTGTCAATTTATGGGCAGGTGTGATTGGCAACGATTTTATTGGTCCTATTAGGCTTCCGCCTACCTTAAATAGTTCCAATTACTTGCATTTTTTGACAAATGATCTACAGGAGTTATTGGATGATATGCCACTGCAACGATTGGCTTCCATGTTTTACCAGCACGATGGTGCTCCAGCTCATTACGGCCGACAGATCAGAGATTGGTTAAATTCCAATTATAGCAATCGCTGGATCGGTAGAAATGGACCGATACACTGGCCTGCAAGATCCCCTGATTTAACTATTATGGATTTCTTTGTATGGGGACGGATGAAGGACCTTGTCTACGCAACGGAAGTAGTAACGTTGCAGGATCTAAACACCAGAATCGATGCGGCAGCAACAGAAGTAAGGCAGCAGTTGAGGAGTATGAACACAAAGAGAACACTGGCAAAACGAGCTTTAGCGTGCATTCAAAATGAAGGTAGCCATTTTGAACATTTATTGTAATTAAGGAAATTTGAAATAAACCGTAAAAACCATTCTTAAGTTCTTTTAGTTCAAGCGGAGAGTGTTGATCAACCTATTCTTGCTTTTTTGATAAAAGTGCTAAATTATTGGAATGATAATTTCTTCTAAACTATAAAACTTATGCAATGCAAGTGTATGCGTCTTTTGTAGGCAATAATATGACACAAAAGAAAACAACAATAAAATGACATTTTTATAATGGGTTTTTCAGAGAAAAACTACATTGATCTTAGAATTTTGACGGTCAAACTGTCAAAAATTTGTGTTCTGAAGCAAATATCTCAGAATTGGATACAGTTACAATGCGGACTATTACACCAAATGAAAGGTAATTTGATTCCCTAAAAAACAAGCTATAACACTTTGAATTGTGATTATTAGTTTTCAAGATATAGCGTTTTGAGTGAGTGAGGGTACAGGTCCGAAGGACTTTTCTTGATCACCCTGTATCTCCGTGGATATTGAAAATTGACCATCTCCGTAGAACAATTTTTTGCTCAAAATATATCCAGGAATAACCCCTTACAAGGTTATGTACGGAGTACCAAACACCCTGTATAATGGTATCGTTTTTTATAACACTCCCGCTTGATGTAACGGAACTTGTGTTTTGCTCTTTACTTTTCTCTTCTTTTCAGCAGTAAGTGTGAACAAGTTTTCGGCAATTGCTTTATGCATTCTCTTTCTAAAGAGCGAAATGCAGTCTGAGAATAAATTTTAGAACGGCATAAGTATTTTGACATCACGTGATCTAGCTTATTTTTGCACTCCTAATCAGTTTGGCGTTTCCTGCAGCCATTGTGATTACTCTTCTATCCTTTCTTTATCTTCAATTGCAGAAACTTGACACTTTTACTTAAAAAATATGGGAAAAATATATGAATTAAGTGACTTTATAAAAACTCAAATTGATACAAAATATAATTTGGGTATTTCAGTAATAAATATCGCTAAAGAATATAATTTGTCGCGTCAAACGGTTTACTATCAAGTGAATAAATATAAAAAAAACTGAAAGTGTGAGTAACTTACGCCGATCAGGTAGAAATCGGAAAACTACTGACCATGAGGATCGACTGATTGTTCGAAAATTTCGAATCGATCCGCTAAAAACACCTAAAGCCGCGGCTTTAGAATGGAAGAAAAGTTCAAATGTAAGCATTAGTGAAAAAACAATTCGCCGTCGTTTGCAAGATTCCAAAATTAAAACGTACGTAGCAAAGTCGATCTCGTTTATATCTCCTAAAAACAAAATAAACGTTTGGAATTCGCCAAGAAATTTGTGAATAAGCCAATATCTTTTTGGCGAAATATATTGTGGACAGATGAGAGTACTTTTGAGTACCATTCCTCGCCAAAGAAAGTTTACGCGAGAATTTCACAAACGATGCGTAAGAAAGTGGCACCTGTCTGTGAAAAAATTAGCCATGGAGGCGGCAGTGTTATGTTCTGGGGATCCATTGCGTACAATGGCTTGGGAGACTTCGTGCCCATAGATGGTTCCATGAACCAAAAACAATATTTAAGAGTGTTGAATGAAAACGCATTTCCATCTAGAGATAAACTAATCGGTGAGGCATTCGTACTGCAGCAGGATAATGCGCCTTGCCATAAGAGCAAAATGATAACGAAGTTCCTGAAGGATGTTGGAGTCGAAACCTTGGATTGGCCACCACAAAGTCCAGATTTAAATGTAATTGAAAACGTTTATTCATTCATAAAAGGAAAGAGAAGTGGTGACTAACTAGGTCAAAAGAAGGAACCATCGCAGAAGTAAAACAGGCGTGGAACGAAATCCCAGACTTCCTGCGATCGCTGGTGGATTCCGTCCCACGACGACTTCAAAAAGTAATTCAAACTAAAGGAGGATACATATTCTATTGATTAAGATACTTCTTCAAAAAAACAAAAAAAATTTGCCTTAAGAATGTCTAAATGTCAAAAGTGTCAAAATACTTATGCCATACTGAAAATTGAAATCCTAATTTAAAATATTGTAAAGGTACAGTTGAAATGTATGATTTAACTTTTTTTTTTTAAATAAAACATAGATTTGCTTTACCCACAATTTTTTTCAGAATTTTCCGTTGCATAGATTTTAAGTGAAAAAAGAATAAAAGTGTTTTGTTGCATGACAAAATACTTATGCCGAGGGGTGTAGTAATAGATGACATTATTTCTTCCTTTCTACCCAATTGGTTCCGGCGTCCCTCAAGGTTGTGTTTTATCTCCAATACTTTTCGTAGTTTTCAAAAATGATCTTCTGTCGTCTACTCTCAATCCAATCCATAGTTTTGCAGATGACAGTACTTTAGACAGCACCTATGAATTTAACTCTGCTGCGGAATCAAACAATCATTCTAGTGCTTCCAATCGCATGGAGTTATTCAGTTCGCTGAACTCGAATCTCAACTTCATTCTAGAATGGGGCAGGAAAATAGAGTAGAGTTGGACGCATCCAAAACACAGGCCTGTCATCCCTCAAACGTGATGTTTCAGTGTTGTCTCACAATGTAACCGATGATGGTGCACAGATTAGTTCTTCGGAGAATTTCATACTGTTAGGCGTCAAAATTAATGACCACCTGGATTGGGCCCAGAATATCTTTCATATTGCCCTTGACGCCTCTAAACGTCTAAGTATTCTTCGAAAGTGCAAAAAATATTTCACACATATCGACATAGCAACCTTATATAGACCACGTTTAGAGTACAATTCGCATGTTTGTGCTGGAGCACCCAGAACACACCTCGCGTTGCTCGATCGTATTTAAAATCATGCGTTCCGACTCAGTGGAGACGAAACCATCACGTCTTCTATAGATTCTCTTGAGCATCGCAGGAATGTCGGACTACTCAGCATTTACCATAGATACTTCCATGGTAAATGCAGTACGGAACTAAGCGCACTCATCCCTCGACTGTATACTTTTCCCCGGAATACTCGCCATGCTAAACGCACACACGAGTACACGGTCAAACCTTTGCCTTCTTGTAAAGTGAAATATAGGCAGTTATTCATTTCCCGAACGTCAAGACTTTGGAACGATTTGGCAGCTAGTCTGTTTTCCCACAGTGCTTCAAGAACAATGTGTACCATTTCATTTTCGTCTCTCTCCACCTTAATACCTCCACTTCCTATACCGACATAACTGTGTATTGCATTAAAGGGTGACTCCCTAAGTTATACTCGGTGACGTAAAAAAAAAAACGGCCCCAAAGAAAATTGCGAAAAGGGCTTTTCACGGTTCGATGGGCGTGAGTGAACCGCACGCTATGCAGTCGGATGTTTTTAGTAGGCGGAAAAATTAAACTGGACTTCGGCAACTTTATTGCGACCGAGATTAGCAGCACGGGGACAGCCTCACTTTATGCACCACATTTCAAACGCAAGAAAAACAAAGCTATTCAAACTTTCCACTACAAATTATCGCTTCTAAATCTTTCGCTTGTCTCTTATCTCGATTACCTGTCGATCGGTCTAACAGGACTCTTTCGCTTCTGAGTCTTGACTCAAATGCCCAGCTTCAAGAACGCTTGCTTCTATTCGTTCGTATCACATTCGCTATTCTTTTGCCATCGACCACAGTCGCTTTCTTCGTTCCCCTTGTCATGTAATCCCTGTTCTTTGGTTTTCATCGTTATCCGAATACTTTCTCGCTCATACGAGTCAAGCATTTAATCATCTACGAGTCTTTTCCCTGTTGCTGTTGTTGTTTTTGAACATTCCAATCGATATTCGGAATTATTTCGTTCCAGTTCGGTTCTTATTCCTGTCAGTCGGGTCTCATGTATTTTCCTAGTTGATGGAATGCTCAAGGTCGTGAATCTGTTTATTTTCGAGTACGATGAGAAGAATGCAATCCAGATGTTCTGATGATCGCGCGTATATTTGTTTTTGGATGAATGCACTGTGAAAAAATTCACTCAATAAATCTACATCCTAGATCTTTATTTTGTTTTACAAATACATCTCCATCTGTCTCTTAAGGTACGTCCAGACGATACACTTTTTTCGTTGAATTTTGCGTATGCGTCAAGCACAGGCAACAACGCAATAGAATGGTGCCTCAAGCGCATACGTTTTTTTTTTAAATTGGATGACTCATGCAATAGCGCAAGGCTATCCGGCTGATATGGGGATCACGTGCGCTATTGAGAGCGATTTTCTTGTACGCGGTATTCTCTCTTTGCAATCGAGTAGCTATCTTATATGAACCAAGTAGAATGAAATGTAAAACAAACATTTTCAATTTTATTGAGAATTATAGAATATTTGATGTGCTGTGGAAGAGCTACTTACAGATGTTAAGTCATTTTCGTGATTCTAAAAGAAAAGTGGATACAATAACCTGAATAACACACAGCTTATTGCTTGCGCTTTTCATCTAGAACGAATGCGCTCAGCGCAAGAAAATGTCACACAGCGTTTACGTAGGTAAATTGAACTTTTATGCATTTTTATACTCAAGATGAAATCGGAGAGTCTTATAAGTTTGCCACAAAGTTTGTAACGCTTAAGAAATAATGCACAGAGTCGCCAAGGGTACAGAAATATTTGTTATTGCTCAAAAATCTCGAAACCGGATATCCGTCCGTCTCTCCGACTGTTCGCTCTCTCGCTCGAGAACGCGTTGAGCTAGAAAGTTCAAATTTTGTGCACGTCGCTTTTGACAAAAAAGTAAGGACAAGTTTGTGAACGAGCTAAATTGCTCCACTCCTCCTACTCCTCATCATCATCAATGGCGCGGCAGCCCAAATCGGGCCCTGGCCTCCTGAAGTCGTCGCCTCCATTCGTCTCGATCCAAAGACCGCGTCCTCCAGCTGCTAATTTTTAAAATGGCTTTGCTGTCTTCATCAACCGAGTCTTCCCATCGCTTGCGTGGTTTGCCTACTGGCCGGTTACCACTCGCTTTGCCTTTAAGAGCACGTTTGGGGATTCTTCTGTCTTCCATTCGCTCTACATGGCCAGCCCACTGCAGTTTACGTAGCTTGATGAACGTTGAAGCTTCTGGCTCGTCGTAGAGTTGATACAACTCATGGTTGTATCTTATTCGCCATTCCGTTCTTCGGAGGACCTTTCTTTCGAATGCGTTAACTGCTTTTTCGGAAGTTCGCGTTAATGTCCACGTCTCGCTGCCATAACAGAGCACAGGTCGTATAATAGTTTTATATATCCGCAGCTTATTGTTCCTGTGCACTTTCTTGGATTTCATTATTGGAAGTACCGAATAATACGTCTTATTTGCAAGTATTATCCGTCGTTTGATTTCGTCTGTTTCATTACCGTCCTTTGCTAGATTAGCCCCAAGATATATGAAGTTGTCCACACTCTCCAAATTATATTCCGCAATTGTTATGTTTTGTCTGATTGGCGTTCTCCTTCTTGTTTGCGTCCTACTTATTTATTACACCCTAGTAGAAAAAGGGTGGGAGTTTTGAGCTAAATATGACATGCTGGAGTTCTCACAGCTATGCTGCAAGTCCAACTATGTCATACTTTTTGCCTACTTCCTGAGACGCACTGGTGTTACTGGCCATTCCGGTTAACTCTATGTTCCCTCCTCCTTTCTCAAACCGGGCTTGGGACCGTCTATGACGGAGTTCCTCCTACTCCCTCCCATACAAAATAACACAATTTCGGAATTTTACATGAATCCCCTTACTCCCTCCCTCCCCTCCCCCTCCGATACAAACAGCACTTTTTCATCTGTCAACTGGGAGTTTCCTTACGACATATTCAAAAGCCAGATTAAAAAGCTGGGTGCAAGGCGATCTCCTTGATTCAGTCTGGAGAGAGTTTGGAAGCTTGTTGTCATGTCTTTCTCGATGCTTACTTGCCATGTTGAGTTTATCATTGTAAGCCTTGTCAGTCGGACGAATTTCGCTGGCATTCCAAATTCTAGCATTAGGTTGTACAGTACAATCCTCGAGCGAACATTTGACTGTAAGACCGAACGGTTATGTGCAAGCAAACACACGTCGTCAGCATAATCAAGGTGACTTAAGATGTTAAATAGTCTCCATTGAAGACCTTTACCTTCCCCACCTTCCAGTGCAGCTTTCAAGATGTTATTTATTACCACCAGAAAAAGGGCTGGTGAAAATATGCAGCCTTGTCTGATATCCGTTCGCACAGGGAAGCTCTCGGACAGCTCTCCTCTATACAAAACGCGACACCTTGCATCTTCGTAGTATTCTTTAATCATAGCTATGACCTTATCTGAAATACCTCTCCTACGCAAAGCATTCCATATGTAATCTCGCTTAACGCTGTCGAAAGCCTTCTCGAAGTCCACAAACATGAGATGTAGTGGCGAACCCATTTCGGCTGACTGCTCTAATATCCGTAGGATATTTGTGTGGTCGGTACAAGACGACCCTTTACGAAATCCAGCCTGATAAACTCCGAGAGTGCTCTCCACAACATCATTAATCCTATTGAGAACTACCTTATCCATGACTTTCGACATGGCAGTAAGTAGACATATGTATACCACGCCAATTACCACAGGAAGGTCGCCCTTCTTCGGAATTTTCACAATGACGCCATCCTTCCATTCAGTCGGACACCACACCTTAGTGAAGAGTGGAAGGAGTATATCGGCTGTTATTTCCGGGTCCGCTTTGAGGAGTTCGGTTGGCAGTCCGTCTATACCTGGGGCTTTCCTTCCCGCTATTGACCGAATGGCGGAAACTATGTCTTCCTTATCTGGGGGATCGTCCCTAATAGAGGCTTGTTGCGGTTGGATATTTGGTAGTTGTTCTGTTTCCGGAATATCTTCCCCTGACAAGATTTTTTTTACGTAGCCGAACACAATTTAGGGGGTCACCTTTTAATGCAATTTACACAGTCATGTCGGTAAGGGAAACAAGGAGTTAAGGTTAAAACGGGATTAAAAGCGGGAAAAGCCTAAAATGCCGGTGGATGTTGAGTTTGAAACTTCGAAGGTCGTATGACAATGGGAATACGGCTTCTGGCAATGCAAAATATCAGAGAAGTATTCCTCCCATATGAGATGTTTAAAATATCAGAGAAGTATTCCTCCCATCGCCACACCTGGTGTTCACTCATATTAAGGACAGTTCCGTTGACATCTCTCACCAGGTGCTTGTCTGTCAACTGCTCCATGATTTTGAATCAACAATCAATCAAATTCCTGTTAAGACCCCTATAGGGGCATAGGACAGAAACAACTCTCTTCCACAAGACGCGATCCTGAGCATCGGCCTTAAGCTGTTGCCAGGACTTGTTAAGCCAATCATAGTCCGTTTTCGAATGCCAAAAGTCGTTACCGTAGAATTAGTCCGTATCCGAGGCGCTGTATCCGTTTCTCGTATCATTTAGGTCTTAAGATCACGGGTGATAAGCCCATGATCCGGTGAGTGTCCATTTGCCATTTTTAGGGCAAGCAGGACTGGCTGTGGGTGAATTCTACAGCCCCCATCCCACAGGGGGATAGTTAGCTCAGGTCTGTGGAGTCGCTAGTCTCCAAAGATAGTTGCAGGAATTGGTAAAACCTCATCCTACAACTACCCCCTTGCGGGTAGATTTTGAATAGTGAACCCATATACCCAAGGAAAGCCGCAGATTCTGCCGGACATATAGTGCAGCATAAATCATTTAACTCAACAAATATCACGACTTTAATTGTCGATATAATATCTCAAAATGACCGTCTGTTCTTGTTCATCCTGGTGTAACGATGTAAATGGAAAGTTCTGACCAATCCGAATCATACCCTTGACCACTGACCGAAACTGCACTTATTTCAGGTTGAATTATTCAAAAATAAATTCTCTTCGTACGACAAAATTTATTTTGATCATGACGTTAAAATGTAATTTTGTAAATGTTACGCAAAAATTATGAAATAATTGAATGCAATGATGTAGAATAAAACTACTTACTCGAAATCATGATCTGCAACTTTTGTTTTTCAAGATCATGCGATGCATAATTACATAGTTTTGTGGAAATTTTATGTTTACTCAAAATGATAGCGGCGACGAGGTTATGGTCACTTCATGGGCAATTCTGGCAATATAATAAGCTCACTAATCTCAATTTGTGGACGAAAATCAATCAAATATTTTATTTGTTCACGCCTACGATTATTATATTCACACCGGCTTTCGAAAGTACTTGAGGAATTATTTTGAATATTTGAAACAATTCATAGAAAATGTATGGAATATCGCTGAATGAATTTCCTTGATGTGATAGAAATCTACGCAAAGTAGTTACTTTCGTCTAAAGTATCGACTTGCATTGTATGAAAAATTAGCCTAATTTTTTTTTTTACAGAATGACCTGTGTTAGGCAATTTTGGGCCTTATGTGAAATGCACAAACACGAGTCATGGAGGGAAGGAATGGTATTGGGAAAGTAGGGGAAGAGAAAGTGAGAACGTCCGCAACGAGTGGAGAGGCTGGTATATTTTTCAGTTGTATTGGCTGCTACTGACAAATATTTGCAGACGTTATGGGGAACTGATAGAAAGTAAACAGAAACCATCTACTGAGTATATAGACCATCTTCTACTTCAACAATGGCGCTACAGCCCAAATCGGGCCTTTGCCTCCTGATATTTAGGTTCCTTAACATTTTTTTTTCATTTATTGTGGAAGGGTTGTTAGCCCTTCGCACAACCCTCTTTCTACGAATTTTTTCATTTCCTTAGATTGAGGTGACCAAGGTATACCCAAGCAGGCAATGTGCCGGAATTATATGTTGCGCCGGCCGGTATTTGAACTCACGACCTTCGCATTACAAGACCAACACACTACCTACTAGGCTATACCCTAGCTTATATCCTTCTTGAAGTGGAACTGTTTCACTTTTACATCGTTTGCCCATTTTATATCCAATAATTTTTGATCGCCAGTAGCAATTGAAAATTCGTACTTAAAAAAACTCCACTGTCTGAAGTAAGAATCGAACCCACGAGCTATGACTGAAGCAAGCATGCTGCCCACTACGCCATAAAAGCGACATGTTTTCATTATATTGTAGTTTGCGCCGAATGCAATGTAAAAGCCGGCAGTGTGTACAGATTAAGAAAAAATTTGTTCACTTATGATGGCGGGCATGAAAAAGTAAAGGAGATAGAGATTCGCTTATGTTAAAGCCTGAGCAAAAAATACTGTTTTGCTGAATTTCGGAAATGCAAATGTGGGGCGTATGTGTGCGTATTTCCGTATTTTCTTCCTACAAACATTATCTTTAGGTCTAGCCAAAATTTGCCTATGGACAAAATAAATCAAATTAATAGTTTATAGTTAGATCTTTTGGGAAAGTAAGGAACTCTTCGAAAAAATTCCATCCATGGACGAACTCTTTTCTGAAAAACTATCATATCATGAATTTTTCAATCACATAGTTTATTGAAGCTCGAAAGATCGTCCATGGACGAAATAAGTTCAATGAACAATCCTTCATTGAAATTACATATATGAGTGGAAGAACTCTTTTAACTTAATTCTCAAAAAGATTGATAATATCATTTTCCGACCCACGTTTCGTCCATCGATGAAATTTCTAATCAATTTTTAACCAGGAGGAACCTAGTGGTGGGTATAGTGAAGCAGCTTGAATGACAGAAGACCAACGTCCGACTTGGGCTGTAGTGCCGTATTCAGTCAAAATATTTAGTACTATGCGGGGAGATGCTAATGTATTCATTGAAAACAGAAAACTAGAGTAAAAACGAAAAACAGACAATTTTACATCGACCATTTTTCTTTGAACCAAAAAAGATATGGACGAAAAATCTCAATTAGAAAACCGTAGAATTTCATCATCATCTTAAAAATCTTCAGTCTTGTTTTGAACAACACCCGGGAAATACGAGTCTTTAGAAAATTGCTCCAAGTCAAATGGCTGAAAACAAACTGAAAAATTCCACAAAGGATTCTATATGTCTCCCGGTAACAACTGGTTATTCATATTCATTGCTCTTATATAATCAAGTTTATTCCACTTAAATTATCTGCAAAACTATAAAAAAAAGAGGAAAGAAACAACCAGCCGGTCAGCATAAGAACCAGTTGAAAAAGCCTTGCAAAATCGTGCCGTATATTATTCCATAGTATAGCTCTGTGCCGTCATATATGGCCAATTGAACCAACCTAGTTGGTTCAGTCGTCACCATTCACCACACACTGTTGAAGCTAGTTAGCAATAAAACACAGTCTGTCCTCTCTGTAAAACAACTCTCGAACTTCTTCTTGTTTCGGTAACAAACAAGTAACAACTCCGACCCAGACTTGACTCACTTTTCTATTTTAAGTTAAACTCATTCTCGGCATACTGCTGCTACGTTTTGTTGTAAAAGTTTTTTTTTTCTCGGCTTTTGTTTGTAAACTTGGCGCTCATTATCATCATCATCTGATGATGTAGTTTCTTAGTGTTTATGTTGAGATATGAAGACGTATGAAAATGCAAAATGCTTAAGAGTATGCATATGAATTTACAGGTGGTATTCAACCGCGAATAAAGCATTTTTTTTAATTGACGACAATAAACTTGAACAGCTATAAAAACATAACAGAACTACCGTTCCGCGATACTCTAAATGAAATTGGAAAAAGTTTAATGCACTAGAAAATATTTTATCTCAAATTCTTTAGGATATTGAATGGTGACATCAAATCAAAAGCTTTAATGTTTAAGAAAAAAGTTATTTACTAAAATCCAAAAGTTTGGACAACTAGGATGTAGCCTAGTAGATAGCGTGTTGGTCTACAATGCGAAGGTCGTGAGTTCAAATCCTAGTCATCATAAATCGGCGAAGCTTGCTATTGCCGCAACTTACCTGTCCCACCTCACCCCGACGTGATCGTAACTCGGAACAAAGCTCGCAAACAAATCGTCCCTTACCCAGGAAAGCGCACCTCATTGACCACTTCGCACGTCCTACCTCACGGATCAGGTCAAAGCTCACTAAACAAATCGCAGTCGCACTTCACCTACGACCTGTTCATCTGATCATTCATTACTATACTTCATCAATGTAAAGCAAGTAGATATGTAGATATCACCAAAGACTATCAAGTAGGCTTGGGGTGTCTTACATTATTTATAGTATTTGATATCACTATAGATAGACCATATTTGCTCTACTCTTCTAATCGCAGCTCTTTTAAATTTTCCATCGGAATTTCCGATTGCTATAAAAGAGCAGTGGAAAAATCGCAGGTATGTAAAATAGCATACCTTCTCTAGTAGAGACCGTTCTACTTTGCAAGCGCTGCTGGCCACAAGCTAGTGGCTGGTAAATCAGCATCTTGTGACCGCCACTATACTTACTTACAATGGCGCTAAAGCCCAAATTGGACTTTGGCCTCCTGAATGTTTTGCCTCCATCCATCTCGGTTCAGTGACCGCGTCCTCCAGTTTGAAAATCTTGGCAGTGATTTGCTGTCTGCGTCAATCGAATCCTCCCAGCGCTTTCGTGGCTTTCCGACCGGTCTTTGTCCGTTGACTTTTCCTTTTAGTGTGCGTTTGGGAATTCTTCCGTCATCCATCCGCTCCACATGACCAGCCCATTGTAACTTTTTAAATTTTATGAGGGTTGACACTTCTGGATTGTCGAAGATGGCATACAATTCTCTATTGTATCGTATTCTCCAGATCGAGTCTTCCCTCACAGGTCCGAGGATTCTTCTGAGGACCTTTCTTTCAAAGGCGTTAAGTAGTTTTTCGGACGCCTGAATTAATGTCCACGTTTCGCTGCCATAGCATAGCACAGGTCTTATGATTGTTTTGTATAGCTTAAGTTTTGTTTTCCTGTGCATATTCTTGTTTTTGATTATTGGAAGTACCGAATAATAAGTCTTGTTTGCCATCATTATCCTTCTTTTAATTTCGATGGGTTCGCTTCCATCCTTCGATAGATTCGCCCCTAGATATATGAAGTTGTCTACGTTTTCTAGGTTATAGTCTCCTACCGTAATATTTTGTCTGATTGGCGTCTTTTTCCTAGTTTGCGTCATAATTTTTGTTTTGTTTTCATTAATGCGTAGTCCAACTTCCCTTGCTACCGAGTCAAGGTTTATAAATACTTCCTTAGCACTCTCCAGAGATCTTGCAAGGATATCTATGTCGTCGGCATATGCTACGAGTTGTGAGGAATTG
The DNA here is from genome assembly GCA_963669355.1 of Chorisops tibialis. Lineage (NCBI taxonomy): Eukaryota > Metazoa > Arthropoda > Insecta > Diptera > Stratiomyidae > Chorisops > Chorisops tibialis. The sequence goes on from OY770262.1 coordinate 183,376,746, forward strand.
AAGCATAGTGTTCCCTTGGTGTCAACGGGAAGTTTCCGAACAACATATTCGAGTGTTAAGTTGAAAAGCATTGGTGCCAGACCGTCACCTTGCTTAAGGCCGTTGTCTGTTAAAACTGGAAGTCAGATCATTTTCTATTCTGACTTGTGACAAAAACTCAGTCATTGTCATTCTTGTCAGTCGGACCAGTTTCGGTGGGACTCCAAGCTCCAACATGATTTTATACAGTACGCGCCTGTCGATACTGTCGTATGCTTGCTTGAAGTCAACAAATATCTGGTGCACATCAATATTATATTCCCAGCACTTTTCCAGCACCTGTTTAACTGAGAATATCTGGTCCGTGGTCGAGCGTCTAGCTCTAAATCCGCCTTGGTATTCACCAATTACTTTGTCAGCATAGGGCTTAATTCTCTTTTCTAGAATTTTCGTCAAGATCTTATAAGACGTACACAACAGAGATATTCCTCGGTAGTTTTCGCAGCAGAGTTTGTCACCTTTTTTTTTATATAAATTGGACATATGATGCTCTTGCGCCAATCTTCAGGAAGTATTTCCTGCTTCCATATATCCGTGACTAATCTATGTAGGAGATGCGCTATGCAGGTGTCGCCGGCTTTCAGAAGTTCAGCTGGGATTTGATCAGTGCCCGGCGCTTTGTTGTTTGGGTGGTTCCTTAGGGCTGTTTTTACTTCTTCGAGTGTGGGAGGACTCAAAGAGGATCCTTCATCAGCTGTTACATCAGTTATACCTGCTATTGTATCTGCTGCTGCTGTTCGTGTAGGTGATGGGCTCGGGTTAAGAAGGTGTTCAAAATATTGTGCCCCTCTTAGTTTTATATCTTCCGCGTTACTTATAATGTTCCCTTCTGCATCCTTGCAGAGGGTCGTTTTCGGTTTGTATCCTTCTTTCATCCTTTTGACAAGGGAATACGCGGCTCTTGTGTTGTGTAATTTAAATTGTTCGTCCATGTTTTTAATTTCGTCATTATTGTACTTCCGTTTTTTTTGTCTGCATATTTTGTTTGCAAATCGTCTAAGATCCTTGTACTTGTCCTATTTGGCTCGTGTCGGCCGTTCCGTTAATATTTTGTAGGCTTGATTTTTTCGTTCTAAGGCATCTTTGCATTCGTTGTCGAACCAATCATTTCTTTTGCGCCGGGGTTGTTGTCCTATCACCTCCTCTGCGACAGATGTAATGCCATCTTTTATATTTTGCCACATTTCTTCTATTGACTTGTTGGCGGTGGTATTCAGCATTGTTGCGAAGTGCCTCTCCAAGGCTGATACATATTTCGCAACTATTTTCACGTCTTTCAGTTTTCCTATGTCGAATTTAGGAACCGGTTGTGTTTTTGGGTGTTCTCGGTTTGCGATTCGACATCGGAACTTGGTCTTTACCAAATAGTGGTCTGTGTCGCAATTAGCCCCTCGACACGTACGCACGTCGAGAATACAGGAGGCCGTCCTTTTCTTTATTAGAACATGGTCTATTTGGTTGAATGTTCTTCCGTCGGGTGATGGCCACGTTCTCTTATGAATGTCACGATGCGGGAAGCATGTCGAGCTTACAATAAGGTTTTTGCTGCTGGCGAAATCAGTCAGCCTCTGGCCGTTGTCGTTACTAATATCATGGAGACTATGCCTTCCAATTGTCCCTATGTATGTGTCTTCTTTGCCCACTTTCGCGTTAAAGTCACCTAATACTATATTAATATCATTCGACGGAAGGGAGTCGAATGTTTTTTCTAAGGTGCTGTAGAAATCGTTTTTAACTTCGTCGTCTTTGTCTTCCGTTGGGACATTAATAAGCCAAACATTAAAAAAACTTGTTTTAATGCGGATTGCACACAATCGTTCATTGACGGATTTGAAGTTGGTAACTTGGTGTTTAAGCTTGTTGTCGACGATAAACGCAACTCCAAATTCCCGGCTTCCCGATGATTTCCCACTTTTGAAAATTGTGTGCGATCTATAGTCAATAATCTCGCTACCTAACAATTTAGTTTCTTGGAGTGCAATTATGTTTATATTGTATTTGACTGCCTGTTCCAGAAGCGCTCTCACTGCTCCTGCTCTGTACAGGGATCGCACGTTCCAAGATCCGAAGGAATAGTCCATTTTTCGTTTGCGTGGTCGTTGCCGTTGAATCAATCCAGTCCGAGGCGTTGCTTCAGGTTTCGAAACAGGTGTGGTTTTTCCGATAATGAGTTGTTAACACATCGCTCAACCCCCAACTTGGAGGGCCATCTTATTATAGTGCTAGAATTTTTCTGTTTCATTAGCACTGGCGCCCATCAGTTCAGCAAGTCAAGTCCGGATGGACAAGACCAGTATCCGGTGGCTACCACGTGGAGGTATGATGAGCACAATTGATGTGTATATGACAGTTACAACACTGGGCGTCGCCTAATGACGCCGATCATATGCCTACCCTATCTATACCCAACCAACCACCGACCGCCACTATACGCCCAATCATAATTCTTTTCTATTTTATTTATTCATTTTCTTCCGCTATATCTACGTCTCATTTTCATACTCTAGATGAAATCTGAGAATGTATTGTCTTTGCCTTAACGATTGTAACGCTAAGAATTAATTGCACAGAGCCACCAAGGGTACAGAAATATTTGTTGTCTCAAAAACCTCGATTTCGAGTGACCGTCTGTCTGTCCATCTGTCTACAAAATAATCCTCAAACGCATTGAGCTATCGTGCTGAAATTTGTTGTATCATTTTTAGCGAAAAAGTAACTTTAAGTTCGTTAAAGGGCTACATACCCCCACTCATTCTATCCCCTCCCATACAAATTTCATGAAATTTCGAAATTTTAAGAAATTGATTTTTCTTCGAAACTATTTAAGATATCGACTTGAAATTTGGGTCAAAGTATAACAATGTATATATCATTAACATCACAAAATATTGATTCGATCCTCTCACTCCTTCTACCCCCTTTCAATACAAATGGAAAATTTTCAAAAATGTGTTTATTCGATTTTCATTGAAGCTAGGGAAGCTAAATGAACAAATTTTTGCCAGTGTTAATTTCATTATAATTGCAACCGGTTTTAAAAAAATCATCAAATTCACCTCACTCCTTCTACCGTCTCCCATACAAATTTCATAAAATTTTGAAATTTTAATTAAATTATTTTTCTTTGAAACTGTAAAAACTATCGACTTGAGGTTTTGTTGTATTATATAATAATAGAAATATCATTGATGACGAAAACTTTTGTTTTTATTCGTAAACTCCTTCTACCACCTCCCATACAATTTTGGTAAATGCATTGTATCGATTTTCATTAAAACTACGATAAGTACCTAGTCGTGCCATAAGTTCTGTCACACGTATATGGGCAATTTTTGTATAAATGAAAAAGAGTTTTTGACAAAGGAAAATATATTTTATTTTGGCATACTAATGGAAGTAAAATAAGCAACAAATTATTCAAAGTGGCCGCCTTTAGCCTTAACACAGCTCTTTAATCTGTTGGGCCAGTCATCGATAGCAGTACGCACTGTTTCTAGCGGAAAATTAGCTACTGCTTCTGTCAAAGATCGCTTAAGGCTCTCGATATTTGGGTGTCGTCTCGTGCACACCATGGACTCTAACTCCGCCCACAGTTTGTAGTCCAGGGGATTCAAATCTGGGCTCCCAGAAGGCCATTCCGTCGCCCTTATAAACTGTGGAATATTGGTTTCCAACCACGCTTGTGTGGTTCGAGCTTTGTGGGCTGGCGCAGAATCTTGCTGGAAAACCCAATGTCGATTGTTGAATAGCGTAGAGTTCAGCGGCTTCACACATCCCTCCAGGATGTCCGTTTGATAATTTTTCGCTGCAGTTTTTACGCCTTTTTCGCAAAAATGAAGCTCGGTGACCCCTTCGTAGCTGACACCCCACCATACCATGACTGATGCTGGATGATGTCCTCGCTGTACCCTAGTGGCAACTTGTCGGGCTTCTATGGAGCTGTGGGCATACACCTTATCATTTTGGCGGTTGAAATGTTCCTCCACCGTAAAAATTTTTTCATCGGTAAACAAAATTTCTCGATGTTTGTTGTTGCCGTACCGCCGAAGGAGCTCTTTCGATCTGGTGCTCCTAATTTGCTTCAACTGCTCAGTCAGCAAATGTCCCGTTGACCGTCGAAAGGCACTCATCCTGAGGTCAGATTTTATGATGCGAGACATACTTCGGGTGGAGATGTTCATCTCTCGAGCCATGATTCGTTGTTTACGAAGCGGATTTCGACGAATTCGACTCTCGACCGCTTTGATGGCAGCAGAAGAACGTACATCACGCGGACGTCCAGAACGAGGTCGATCTTCAATAGTCTGGATCGCGTTATATCTCTGGATCGCACGATACACAAATCTTTGCGTTATTTTTAACGGGCACAACCACTTGAAAATTTCACTCGCGGATTTTCCACACTTATGTAGTGCAATCACTGCAGTTCGGTTTTCTATTACACCCCATTCCATCTTCACACGTTAACGAACACACTTTAAATGACCATCAACTGTCAACAACATTATGACGTTTATAAAACTGGCCGATATTGAAATGTCACTCATAAAATAAAGTTGTTGCCAATGTGAGAAATTATGTGACAGAACTTATGGCAGGACTAGGTACAAACTTATAATTTTGGCAGAATTTTTTACTTAACAATTTCAATAAATACTAAAAAAAATATCATCTTCGCTTCACTCCTTCTACCCCCTCCCACACAAATATCTATATTATAAATTCAAGAAAAGCATTTCTTGTTCCAACTTTTGAAAGCTATCGACTTTGAAATCGAATCAAAGCATGGTGATAAGGATGTTGATAAGCAGTTTCAAGATCATCTGAAACCCTTCACTTCCTCTGCCATCTCCCATACAAATGCCTCAGGAAATCTATGTCCAATTTTTTTTAGGAAATAATGAAAGCTATAAACTTTAAATTCAGCACGACAATTTTGCATACCACATTCGATGTCATATTCAAAATTACAAACCTCCCCTATCTGCTTCTACCACCTCCCATACAGATGTTACGATAAAGAAAACAATTTGAGATGACATATTTTCCGGTACATTAAACTCTTTTCCATTTCATCTAGAGTATCATATGATTGGGGTTTACGCCCAACCATAATTCTGTTATGTTCAATTTCCTTTTTAACTTGTACTAGATTTTACTTCCTATCCTTCTGTTACGATTTACTTCCTGTTCATCCAATTTTTCATTCTCTTCTTACTTTTCCCTATTTTACCCTCGCTGCCATAACATAGCTACTGGTGTTCTGGTTTAGAAACCTTTTGTTTCTAAGCATAATACATGGGAATGGACTGTTAGCTCCTCAATTACCAAACTTTTAAATTTGATAGTTCAAATGTAAAAATAACACCGAATAGCTTTTCTAATTTATTCGATATTTCTTAAAATGTATCTTAGTCTTATATCGTATCTATAAACACTTAATACAATAATGATTTATTATGTAAACAAAAGTGGCGTGTTCACTATTTCGGATCAGCCGAAGTCATGTGTGTGTAAGCAAAACGATGATAAAAGCGAAGCGAAGCTTTTTTCTCTTTGTTTCGGTCTTAATGTCTTTTATTAATAAATCAAAAAAAAATTTAAAATTTTTTGATATTGATATCATTACGTAACTTTTGGATTTAAGTTTCATTTCTCATAAACACAATCGGTTAAGGCAATTTCAGAACAAAGTTTTGAAATCTATCAAGGCCTTTGTGCGATTGCTTTATATATTAGATAGATTTTATTTTTATATACCTCAAACACGGTACGCAGTGATGACCATGTGCAATAACCTTCGGAAATTCTCAATTTGGAGTGTACAGAATTCAATGCTTCTAAAACATAATGCTAATTTCAAAAGCCGAACGTCAAATAAAAGAAATAATTCCTTGTTTATCTTGATCGATTAAATGAGCACGCACACCAATCCGATTTGTTAATTTAATGGATGACTTAGACGATTTGAAAAAAATATATTTCCGAAAAAATCACTATTCACATTTCTTCATAAATTATATTTCATATCTTATCATAATCAAATGATGTGTAATTCTTCAAGTATGTTTGACTTCAATAACCTTAAAAATAACATTCGAGTAGAATATCAGTTGTTTCAGATAAGTGCTTAAATCTATCAGTATAATCTTGGTAAAAAAAATTAATAAAATTCCTGTCGATAAGAAATCTGATGTAGAACAATAACAAAATTAATAAAAATATGAGATCAGAAATGAAAATGATTGATTAAGAATTGTAAAATAAAAGTAGGTGGATGAAAAAAAAAACCACGAAAGCCTTTATAAATTGAATTGTCAAAATATTTAATTTCTATGCTGAATAATTTCAAAAGATAACGAACGATTTCATCACTGTTTCAGTTATTTTATTACTTTCCAAAAGAGCAATAACAACAAGATATTAAGAGTGGATTAACATTAATTAAAAATAAAAAAAAGTACGACCTACCCTATATTGTTTATTGAAACCTTTTGTTTTATTTGTTATATTATTTTGAGTTGAATAACCGATAAGTGTACTATGTCGAACTGTTGAGAAGGTGCATAGCTACAATATGCATAATCGATGCTAAATTTGAAAGCAAGTAAGTCGTGATTGGTTATTTTTTTCCTCATCATATTTTGAAACGTGGACTTTGACGAGTCAAGTGAATTCTTATAATAGCAGCACTGTACAATCTGTATGAGCTACCAAAGCCCCTGAGGATAGATATGGAGAATGTCCTACGGAATAAGTTTTTTTTTTACTGTAACGTCTGGTAAACAAGTGGATTCATTTACCAGCTGCGTTAAACCATTAGGGGACGAAGTTTAGTATATGCTCCCTCCTTTTATGTATTGTTGCGAGCTTGGGACTCGCCGGGATTTCAAGAAAAACACAATTCGTTTAAAAATAAAGGATAATTTATTTATTCACACTTTGTACTTAATTTTCTCTATAACTTAATTAGCACTATCTGGCAAAACCACCGATATTTCGCTTTCTATCGCTTTCACTACCGTTCGCGTTCAGATGTCGCTGACTGACTGACTGCTCGCTGACAGCTACCGTGGTTTTATACCATTTCCCCTTTTTCTAGAGGTTTCTTTCGTGGACACCCGGAAACGTGTATGTCTCGACTATTCTAGAAATTTAATTGCCTACATTTTGGAGTATAATGGAAGTTGTTAGAACTTTGTTTATGGCTTTTTACATGTTGCGGGACTTTTCTGGCTTTTTCTGGGTAGATAAATATTACGTGGTTGCCAGATCTATAACATTACCCTCTCCTTAGTCCCTGTTCGTCCCGAACAGAGTCCTTCACTTCCGCAATGGCACCATGGTACTTTGTTAATCAGTCGAGATGTACCACTTTCATTTTAGTGCGAGGTTTTTGATGTAGTTGAATCCGATAGACGACATCATTTAACCGATTGATGATCCGGTAAGGGCCTTCCCAGTTGCGCTGTAGTTTCGGCGATCTGCCCTTCTGTCGTTTGGGATTGTATAACCAAACCAAATCGCCCTCTTGGAATCCTGATGAATTCGCCCGTTGATCATACCTCGTCTTTTATCTCTGACCAGGTTATAAATTGTCTTTAGTCGACATCGAAGATCCGAGACGTAATCTTTGGCATTCGTTGGTTGGTCTGGTGGCACTCCAAACATTAATTCCGCAGGGACTCGAATATTTCTTCCGAAAATGACTCGGGAGGGAGTTTCTCCTGTTGTTGAATGTACTGATGTTCTGTAGGCCAATAAAAATAGAGGGATGTGCTGATCCCAGTCCTGTTGCCTCTCGCTGACGAGTTTGGATTGGTTTAAGCTCAATGTCCTATTGAAACGTTCCACCATTCCGTCGGACTGTAGATGTAATGGCGTTGTCCTGGTTTTGTTTATTCCCAGCATTTGGCTCACGTGTTTGAATATTTGGTACTCAAAATTGCGCCCTTGATCGGAGTGTAGTTCACGTGGAGCTCCAAATTAGCTCACCCAGTTGGTAACAATTTGTTCGGCAACGGTTACTGCTTCTTGGTTTGGAATTGCGTAGGCTTCAGGCCACTTGCTGAAATAATCAATAACCACTAGAATGTAGCGATTACCATTTTCTGATTCCGGAAATGGTCCAGCAATATCCTCAGCAATTCTCTCGAAAGGGACTCCCACGTTGTATTGTTGCATTTCTGCCTTTGATCTGCGTTGTGGGCCCTGACTCGATGCACACGTAGTACATTTACGGCACCAATTTTCGACATCATCTCGGAGATGGATCCAATAGAACCTTTCTCGTATCTTTGCCAAGGTTCTATTTACACCCAAATGCCCACCGGAGGTACCTCCATGATATTCCTACAAAACCTCCTCGACTTTGGAATGCGGGACGATGGTTTGAATGTGATACGATTTTCCTTCAGCGTTTTCCCATTTCCGTTTTAATAATCCGCCGTCTAGGTGAAGGGAGTTCCATTGTGCCCAATTACACTTTAGGGTTTCGCTGAATTGTGAGATGTCTTTCTACTTAGGCCGTTTCATTTCGTTCTTCCATGCCAAGATCGGTGAAATATCTGGATCTTTACGTTGGGCATCTTCCAGTTCTTGCTGATTCCATCCATCCTTTGGTTCGGTTGTTATCCTCTGAATGGTTTCTCCGGTTTCTTTCCCTTCTACACGGTGACAATGCTTGCAGTTCGGTGGACAAGGACGACGTGAAAGCGCATCGGCATTACTGTGGATTCTTCCTCTTCGGTAAACAATTTCAAAATCGTAGGATTCGAGCCTTTCGATCCATCTGGCTACTTGGCCTTCGGGGTTCTTAAACTGAAGTAGCCATTTAAGCGATGCATGATCCGTTCGAAGAAGGAACTTTTCACCATAGAGATATTTGTGAAAATGTTTTGTTGCTTCTACAATGGCTAATAGCTCTCGGCGAGTTACGCAATAGTTCCTTTCTGATTTTGAGAGTACTCGGCTGTAGTATGTATGATAGCACTCTCTCCTGCCCGTCGATCTCTTGTGATAGTACTGCTCCGATGCCGACATTGCTGGCGTCAGTGTCTATGATGAAACGTGACCTGGTTTTGGATACGCCAGAACTGGGGAGTCGCAGAGTTGGTCTTTAATTCTCTCAAATGCTTCCTGGCATTGTTGACTCCATGTAAATGGCTTTCCTTTTTCTGTTAACTGATGCAGGCATTTCGCCGTGTTGGCAAAGTCTTTTACGAATCGACGATAATATATCGCTAAGCCTAGGAAGCTGCGCAACTGGTGTTTATCACTCGGAGTAGGTCAATTTTGCACCGCCAGTATCTTTTCCGGATCCGTCTTTACGCCATCAGCTGAAACGATGTGATCCAAGTACTTGACTTCTGCACTAAACAAAGTGCACTTTTTCGGACTCAGTTTTAATTTTGCCGCTCGTAGTCGCTGGAAGACTTCCTGTAGATTTTTTAGATGTTCCTTGAATGTTTTGCCGATAACGATCACATCATCCAGGTAAACGAGACAAGTTTTCCAGCTCAGGCCACGCAAAACGAATTCCATTAGTCTTTCAAACGTAGCTGGAGCATTGCACAGGCCAAATGGCATTACGATGAACTGCCACAGTCCACTGCCGACAGAGAATGCTGTTTCCTCTCTATATTTTTCATCTATCTCCACTTGCCAGTAACCGCTTTTCAGATCCAACGTTGAGAACCATTTAGCATCAGTCAGGGTGTCCATGATATCGTCGATTCTAGGTAGTGGATAGCTATCATTTTTCGTAACATCATTCAGTTGCCTGTAGTCCACACAAAAACGGGTACTGCCGTCCTTCTTCTTTACCAGCACCACTGGCGATATCCACGGGCTCTTTGATTCTTCGATGATTCCCTGATGCGCCATAGTTTTGACCATTGAATCGACTTCTCCCTGTTTCGCTAATGGTACTCTTCTTGAAGGTTGACGTATCGGTGTAGCACTTCCGTTATCTATACGATGTTTCACTAAGTTTGTTCTGTTCTAGTCGTCATCACCGGTGGAAAAGACGTCTTTCGATTAGATCTACTGCTTGCTTGTGTTGTTCTCCTCTAAGGTTGCTTGACTGAAGAAGTGTTGATGTTACATTGTCCTTCCTTCTTGGCTTATGTTTAGAGGGTACGTCATGTGGTTCTGCCTTGTCGATACTCGTCACCGCCGATATTGGTTCACAGCTGCCAATTATATCTCCTTTCTTTACGCTGGTAATGCTGTCCGAAACGTTGAGGACTCTTATTGGTACCATCATCTTCTCATTCCTTTTTACGAGCGTTTTTCCTAGTATTAGACTTCGTAATGCAGGTGTCGTTTCCGGTTCTATGAGGTAGAATCGGTGGTTCTCGGGATCACCATCGAACTCTGCCCAAATAACATTCTCAGATGACTTTGGTATATCCGCATCTTCGCACAATATAACTCGCAGCTTTGTTGTGTTGGAGGATGTTATTTCCATCGGGATTTCAATATTCCGCCACTTCATTATTCGTTGTCCTTAGTCCAGCTGGATACCGTGTGGTTTCAGAAAATCCATTCCACGGATACACTCATCGGTAATGTCAGCTACCACGAATACATGCGAGAAGGTCAAATCCCAAAGCTGTATGTCACGAGCTATTTCTCCATGGACCGTTGTAGTTTCTCCTGTAGCAGTGCGAAGTGTGTACTTCTTGGTGTTGTGAAGCCAAGTACGGTCTACGAGGTCAGATCTTAGAACTGACCGTGTTGCGCTTGTGCCGACTGTTATGATGCAGTGTAATTTGCCGACTCGACCATTCATGCATAAGTTGTTTTCACAACGAAGTAGTCGCGAAACTGCGATGATGGTTCCGGGGGCGTCGATTCTACCAGCCAACTTCTGCCCCATGAAGTTGGCCTTTACTCGTTTCCCGGACTGTCATTGGGCGAAGCGTGCTCTCATGACGGTAGTTGGTCGCTTTTCTGGGCTTACGGCAGTCGCGTCTTAAGTGTCCTGCCTGTCCACAATTCCAGCATCGGGGACACCAGATCCTTCGCTCGGCTTGGTGTACTCTGCTCTCTGACACACACACTCTTCTACTATTTCTCGGACTCGATAGTTACTCCGCGAGCTTTGCTTGGCAGCTTCGAACGTCAGCCCATATACTAAGGCTTCGCCAATCGTTTTCTTACCTGCCAGTTTTAACGCCTGTTGTAGCTCTCTGTCCTGTACAGCATTGTTAAATGCGAAAACAGCTGTATCGTTGCGTTGCTCTGTTTGCGCATTGGGCAGCGATAATAGTGTGAGTCGTTCAATATCTCGTGCCAGCTCTTGAAGTGTTTCACCATTCTTTTGGGTTCGGTTGTACAGTTCTGTTTTGTAGATCTCTCGCATGTGGTCACTGCCGTAATGAAGATCCAATGTCTGGACTAACGTTGAAAAATCTTGTTGCTTCTGCGGAATCGTTTGAAGAACCTCTGCTGGTGGACCTCTTAGCGCCAATATAAGAGCTGTTCCCCGTTCCAGATCATTCCAATTATTGTTTCTTTCGGCAGCCTCAAATTGGGTCTTGTAAATAGCCCACGGTGTTTGTCCATCGAAGATTGAAGCTTTGAGACCCTTGTGCGTAACGTGTTCTGTCTTGATAACTCCAGTCGCTTTCACGTTATCGAAGTCCCTTTTTAGGCGTTCGACTTCTTCTTCGAAGATTCGAAGTTTTTCTTTACGTTCTCTTCTATTGCCTTACACATGGTGTCTATTTTATTATTTTGCAGTTCCAATTTTTGGTTGAGGTCCTTTGAGGTCTGATCTAATTTCTGATTAATGTCCGCAGATTGTTGCTCTAGTTTCTGATTAATGTCCGCAGATTGTTGATCTAATTTCTGATTCATGTCCGTTATCACAGCTGATTGTTGATCTAATTTCTGAATCATGTCCGCAGATTGTTGATCTAATTTGTTCATCATTTGTTGCATTAACTGTGTTAGAGCATCCGATGTACCAGAACACTCCTCTCCACGAGCTTCTTTGATTTGGAACTCAAAAATATCTGCATCCTCCCCCTCAGCCTCAAGTGTCTCGATCATACGGCTGACGAGTTCAGTGATATCGCTGAATGACTGACTGCTGTCTGAAGGCTTCGTACTTTTATACCATTTTTCCCCAATTCTCGAACCTTCCTGGTGTGTGTCGTCGGTTGTGTGTCTCGACTATACTGGAAAGGTCTAGATCTTTAATTATGGCTTTTTACATATTGGGGAACTGTCCCACAAAATTCTGGAAAATTCGGGAAAGATCAATATTGCGTGGTTGCCAGATCTATAACAATATAAGTGGCCTCGCCAGTCGTCAATGATTCGTACCATATTGCCGACCCATATTTCGCGCAGTCGCATAGCCTCAAGCTTTACCGAAGGATGACGGGCTTGTGACAAAGAGCAATTCAGCAACATTGTCACCGTCTTATCCCTCTATATCGCAACACTAACCGTCAATCTCTATTCCCGAACGCTCGAGCTCAATCCTGGAATCTCCCTCCACCGATTTTAGCAGATCGTCAGCATACGCCTGCATTAGAGTCACTCTATGAAAAAGAAAGAACAACCTGTTAGAAGAGTCTGGACACCTTGTGAGATGGGGCGCTTTTTATTTTCATATGTATGCGTGCAACGTGTCGGTGTAACTTTTTAGTGGTTTTATTTCGCGAATATCTTTAATTTGCAGTACTTTTAAGTGGTGAAAATTTAATTTGGTAGGTTTCACGTTCTAATGAACGGATTGCAATCACATTTGCTTACTTATCGCACGCTGGAAAATAGCAGTGCGCTTTTTCAAATTTAACGGAAAAGCTGGTTATCACCTTGGCCGAACTCTAGTACGTCTTGTTCTTTCTTTTTCACAGAGTAACTCTAGCCTGCATGAATCCGCGAGCTGTACCACATCATTAGGTTCCATATGAATGGACCACTGATGGAGCCTTGTGGACAGCCATGCTCCACAGTCTTCCATACAGTATCGCGCAAACCCCTAATTTCGGATTGGAGCAGTTTTCTAAACGGGGAACTAACTGAAAAGGGTCATTATCGCGGCTGTATAAACCGATCCTTCGATAGAAAAGTAATGTTGGAATAATTATTCGTCGTAACCTATTACAACCACTGTTCAAGCTTCTATTCCATCACGTCACCATCGTGTTAGTCAGCGTGTGAATTGAAAACTGCGTACTTGAGATTTCGTGAGATTGTCACTCGTAACCTTCGGTCTAATGAATCACTAACGAGAAACAATGCAAAACTACGGTATAACTTGAGCTCCCAATCAGTGTATCGGAACGAAATCGTTTGTTATGAATAATTTAAAAAAGAAATTCAATATAATTTGCTTATAAATATATAGATATGACACTCTCACCGCAGCCATGACCATAACATTGAAATCGATTCAGTTAACCATTTTACTGTGGATTGAATTTAATTTACGATCGGATCAAAGGCCACACATCACCATTTGACTATACCTTTAATTGTAGACCACTTAATTTAATTTGAATGCGAAATTATACGGTAAATTTCGATAAATAATTAAATAGCTAGATTGCGATAGATATAGTGTAATTAATAGAATAATAATGTGTATCAATAAACTAAAGTATATTCCAGAATTAAATCGGATAACAATTTCTAAACAAACCATTCTCAGCCTATCCTAACTCTTGCACGCGAAATTTCTTTTTTTGGTCGTACTCACTTCGAAGATCATTCTTGAATTTCTCGACGCCCAAATAGAACACAGTATTGCCGGATATGTCGGTTGCTACCGGTACTGTGATACTATGATTCTTGCGGAGGAAAAGGGCAATCACTATAGTTCCGGTTTTACTTATATAAGAAGCAAGAACTTCGAAATCTTGATCCGACCTCTGCTATTTAAGATGTTTAGAACTTTTACGTCTCGGAAAAATAAAGGTTTGAAAAAAAAATTCTTTGCTTTGAATTGAAATGTGACATCATTTTTAAATATGGAAGTGACGGTATCTCGAAGAGTATTTATTTCTTAAGCCAACGAATTACACTTGGGGTGGCCCTTTAATGCGCAATACACATTTAACTCTCGATATAGGTAAGAGAAACACGTGGATATAGGGAAATTAGTAGGGAAACATAGGAGGGAAGAGTTTAAAGTGTCGATGGATGTTGCTCTTGAATTGCTGGAGGTTGTAATCCGTCTGAAAGCGATAATGAAGCGGTAATGAATTCCACGTCACTGTCGTCCGAGGAATGAACGTCTGCCTAAATTTGAAGGACCTCAGATTGTGGTCTTTCGAGCGTGCAGCTGGGAGAGTATTTGGCGGGAGGGGGGAGGGAATTTGAAGGAGGAGATATTAGGGCTTTCAGTTCCTTGCAGCTTATCTAATGCAGAGGGTTCCGACAATGCTCGAGGGAGTGTAGGGAAACATAGGAGGGAAATGTTTAAAGTAGCGGTGGATGTTCTTGAATTGCTGAATGGTTGTAATCCGTTGGAAAGCGAATGCCTGGTAATGAATTCTACATCACTGTCGTCCGAGGGATGAAGGACTGCCTAAATTTGACTTTCCTCTACGGCAAAAGCTTCAGATTGTGGTCGTGTGAGCGTGTAACTGGGTGAGTATTTGGGGGGAGGTGGAATTTGAAAGAGGAGGTATTAGGGCTTTCAGTTCCTAGCAGCATTTACCAAGGAATTATCTAACGCAGAGAGTTTCGACGACGTTTGAGGGTGTCAATTGGGTCGATATAGCCTCATCTCCAAATAATCGGAATGCATGTGTTTTTGATACGATCTAAAAAAACTAGGCTTGATTTTAGGACTCAAGCCCAAACATTTGACTTATATTCAAGACGTGGCCGGACATAACCCTTATAATGTAGCTAGTTGGAAGGCAGAGAAGTATTTCTTACATTTCCGCAGAATACCTAAACGTCGCGTTCAGTTGGCTCCAATCTAAGCGATTGTTTAATTTTAAACCAAGTAACCTATTGTCTTCTTCTTCTTCAATGGCACTACAGTCCAAATCGGGTTTCAGCCTCTTGAGCTTTAAGTTCCTCAACATTTTATTTGTTATTGTGAAAAGGTTGTTAGCCCTTCGCACAACCCTCTATCTACGAATTTCTATTTTCGCAGATTGACGTGGTCACGATACGAGGTCTATACAGAAAATAACCTAACTTTTTTTTTTAATTATATTCTTAATTTTACAGGTCCTTGTCCCCTTCAAAGGGAAGTACTTTTCTAAGCGGTATTTTCGTTTCGCAAAGCAGTCTTGGATAGCATCATTTGATATGGCCTTTCAGGTCTGTGACGAATTTGCTTTCATATCATAGATATTCAGAAAACGGCGTACTTTCAGCACTGATTTTAATTTCGGAAATAAGAAAAAGTCGCAAGGAGCGAGGTGTGGTGAGTAAGGATGCTGCGGGTGTACAATCATCTGATTTTTCGTATATTACTGATGAATTGACAAAGCTGAGTGTGCGGGCGCATTGTCGTGGTGCAAGAATCATGAGTTGTCTCACCAGAACTCTGGTCAAAATTTATGGTATTACCCAGTTGGGATGCTAACCTGTTCTCTGACAGTCAATCGGCGATTTACACTCACCAGATTTTTGATTTTTTGAATGTGTGAGTCATCAGTTGAAGTGTAAGTTCTTCCTGGTCGAGAATCATCTTCAATTGCTCGACGACTACTTTTAAATTGTGAAAACCATTCGTAACATTGTGTACGACCCAGAGCGTCATCTCCGTAAGCTTGTTTCTTAAGTTGAAACGTTCCTGTAAAAGTTCGTCGCAGTTTCACCCAAAATTCTACGTTGCAACGTTGCTTCAGAAAATCGTACATTTCAAAAATCGCCACTGATCTTAAACACGTTTCACACAAAAATAAATAACAATATCACGAAATTTAAACGAGATATAAACAATCTAAAAACACGTGGTTTCAAAGGAGGTAATGCGCAAGGCAGTGCTGCCAACCACATGTCACTATATATCTCCTTTGGCGCGTAATTCAAAATTCCCGTTTATTTTCTGAACAGACCTCGACGCACACAAGTAGTGTGCTGAAATTATACGTCGAAAGGGAATTGTATTCCCGTTGCATTATAGAGCAACACGTTACTCACTACCTAGCTTTCAAATTCTTTTTCTTCTACAATGGCACCACAGCCCAAATCGGGCCTTGGCCTCCTGATCTTCAGGTTCCTTAACATTTTCATTATTGTGGAAGGATTGCTAGACCTTCGCACAACCCTCTATCTACGAATTTTTCATTTTTGTAGATTGAGCTGCCCAGCAGGCAGTGTGTTGGAATTATGCATCGACCGGGATTTGAACTCCCGACCTACGCATTGTAGACCAACACGCTACCCACTAGGCTGCACCCTAGCTAGCTTTCAAATTACGGCGCACTAATTTCAACTTTTGCCGTGAATTAAATCAAAAAATTTGTTAATCAACATAAGAACGCGTAAGACTGGTCGAAAGTGCACATTTATTCTGAAACTTATTAAAAAATATTTCAAAATCTAAAAACACGTGGTTACAAAGGAAGTAATGCGCATGACAGTGCTGCCAACTGCATATCATTATAGAGCAACACGCTACCCACTGGGCTACATCCCAACTAAAGTCTACAGAAGTTGAAATTCTCACGCCATTTAAGGACATATTAGTAGTTGACGTCGGAACGTTCTGCTTAAGAGATAGATGGCTGGACTACGTTTTTAAGGCATTAAACTCCACTCTTATTCTTCCTGCCCAATTCCAGGATTAAACTGAGGTCAGAATTCAATGAACTTATTGACTTCATTCGTCATGACATCCGTGGCTGTCGGACTTGCTTTCACCGAGGAGTCAAATTGGTAGATGTTATCTAGAGTACTGTCATTTGCGAAACAATAAATAGGATTGAGAGTAGACGATAAAAGGCCAGGTGAGGGATATAACCGATCCCTGGAGGAATCGGAATCGGAATCGATGGTAAAAGCTACAAAAGTTACTCTGTTCAGTACGATCCGTATAAAGCGCTCGGAAAAGAAACTCAATCAGTTGAAGAAATGATGTGTCAAAACCAAAGGGCATTTAGCTTGGGTAAGAGACATTTGTGACAAACATTGTCAAGAGCAAGTACTTCACCTTCGCCAAATTTGAGGTTGCAGTAATTCCAACACTTAGTCAGATAGACCAAGAGATCGCACGTAGAACGTCCGAAGCGAAATCCATGGTGATTATGGATGAGATTTTTATCCGCATGAAAGTTGGCTATTTTGCGATTGACAGCAGTTTCCATCACTTTCGAAAGCTTTGAGGTAATGGTTATAATTAGCAGGGTTCGATTTGCTTCCATTCTTTAGGATTGGCTGAACACTCGCGACCTTCCAGATCTGAGGAAAACACACTGAAGAGTTTGAAATATAGTAGAGATTGCGATGAGGTTTTGCTAGAGAGGAAGCGCAGTTTTTTTTATGTACAATGGGGGAGGCCCAGCAAACTTACAAATATTACAGGGTCCTGGAAATGACCCTAGTTCGAAAACGAAGTGGTGGCAGCAAGAAGTCAGATTCCGGTAAGTACGGAAGACAGTGGTTCAACAGTGAGAGCTTAGAGTTTCTAGCAAAGTTTGCTGCCGAAAGGTTAGATTTTTCAACAGGATCAGCAACAGTTCGGTCACCATCGAAAAGACGTGTTGAAGATGTGATGAAATTTTTATTGATCGATTGGGTAGGTGAACATACGCGAAGCTTTTGCGTGGCACCAAGTTGACGAGAACGTTTTACATTTCATCATATACATATGCGATGCGTCATATACATATGCGTAAGATCAGAGAAACAAAAAAAAGAATTTTAAATTTAAAATTGTTTGTACGCGATTTTAACAAAATTTGTTAATCAATTTTGTTAAAATCGCGCATATGCATTCTGAAAATTGTCGCATGTGAAAGCCCAAAATTATCATCTTAGACATAATGTGATGTATTAGGAGCACAAATAAGGTTCCGCCGTCTTCCATCAAAAAATTGGAATGCATTGTGAAAGAACGGTGCATTACCTTTTACTTAAAGTATTGTCCATCACTAGCCACTACTTTTTCCCATCTTTCTAGCAGCATTCTGATACCACGTCGGAAGAACTCTTCATCTTTTGTGGCTATACACGAATCGACCCAATTTTTAGTATCTTCATATGATGTAAAGCGCTGCTTAGACAGACCATGTGCCATCGAGCGGAATAAGTGATAATCGGAAGTGGCGGGTGTGGTAGGACTTTCCAATTAAGTGTTTTCAAATAGGCGCTGCAACATGCGGTGTGGTGGTGGTCTTACAATGCGAACGTCGTGAGTTCAAATCCCGGTCGACGTAATATAATTCCTGCATACTATCTGCTTGGATATACTTTGGTTACCTCAATCTACGAAAATGAAAAATTCATAGATAAAGGTTTGTGCGAAGGGCTAACAACCCATCCACAATAAATAATCAAAAAAAAAAGTTAAGGAACCTGAAGATTAGGAGGCCAAGGCCCGATTTGTGCTGTAGTGCCATTGTAGTAGAAGCAGCATTTCACTCATGCAAAATCAGCGTTCAACTTCTCTTGGCTTTAGTTCATATGGAATCCAATTTCTTTGAATTATTTGCAACGATTTTAAACGATGTGAAATTGCTTGTTGAGTCAACGTGTTCTAATGTAAGTGCCAGTTCTTCTTGCGTTTGGCACGAATCTTCCTCCAATAATGCTTCCAATTCCGTGTCTTCGTACACTTTAGCCTTCCACTACGTTCTTTGTCTTCCACGTCAAACTCACCGTTTTTAAACTTTTGAAACCACTCACGACAACTTCTCTCACTTAAAGTAGTCTCACCATATGCTTCTACAGGCAATCGATGCACCTCAACCTCAGATTTTTTTAAATTAAAGAAGTAAACCAAAAGTTCCCGCAAATGACGCTTATTCGGCACAAAACTTTACAATTTTGCACGATCAAAATTATATGATGCTGATAGGGAGTCACTAATAATTCAAGGTTAGTTGTTATCAGATGTCCAAACCTACGATATTACGTTTTATATCTGACAATTTCAACATACCGGCGGAAACTTATTTGTACTCCTAATAATATTTATTCTTCTACAACATCTACAATGGCACTACAGCCCAAATTGGGCCTTGGCCCTTTGATTTTTAGGTTTCTTAACATTTTTTCATTTTGAAGAGTTATCAGTCATCTATCTACGAATTTTTCATTTCATTGAGGTAACCAAGGTATACCCAAGCGAGCAGCGTGCTGGAATTATACGTCGATCGGGATTTGAACTCATGACCTTCGCATTGTAGACAAACACGTTACCCACTAGGCTACACCTAGCTAATATAATATTTAATGTGACATAAAGTGTCACAAAATGCAATTAAAAGCAACACGATAAAACAATATTACATTAAAATTTTTTGTTAATTGCATTCTTAAATCTTTTATTGAACTCCGTGTGTCGTTCGATTATGAAATGTAATATTATACAATGTCAGTTTTTAGCTAAATATAATCATGATTCGGATTGTTTTACATCGTTTCAATATTTTATCTCCCAGTTATATAAACTCGGTCTATGGAACACGATCACTGTGCATGAATTAGACTTTGTTTATTTAAGAAAGAGAAATTCAGAATCAGAATTCACGCTGATTGGGTTTATTTTCAGTAAGATCAGTTTTCAAACGCGTGATTTTAATTTATACATAAAATTAATTCAATCTAAAATATATGCTCGGATGTAAGTGGCTGATGGAAATTCTCGGACCAAGCGATAGCACTTACAGACTTGTGGTTTTTTTTTATTTAATTCTTTGACACTAAAAAGTACTATATGAACTTTCAGATCCAAAAACTATTACCTCCAAGAAAGGAATTGCCCATATGTTAAAAAAATAACTGCCAACATTAACTAGGTAGCGATTTTATGGGCGTCGGTGAGCTAGTGGTAGAATGCACGCCCGACGTGCGGCCCGGGTTTCGATTCCGGACATATTCATATTTTCATACTCTAGATGAAATCTGAGAGTATATTGTGTTTGCCATACCGTTTGTATCGCTAAGAAATAACGCTCGCACAAAGCCGCCAAGGGTACATAAATATTTGTTGTCGCTCAAAAACCTCGATTCCGATTGACCGTCTGTCCGTCTGTCTGTCTGTCTGTCTGCCTGTCTGTCTGTCTGTCTGTCTGTATGTCCGTCTGTCCGTCTGTGCGTCTGCCTACAGCATAACTCTCGGAAGCTTTGAGCTATAGGTCTAAAAAATTTTGTGTGTCATTTTTAGCAAAAAAGTAACTTTAAGTTCGTGAATGGGCTACATCCCCCCACTCCTTCTACCCCCTCCCAAACAAATTTCATGAATTTTTGAAATATTAAGAAATTGATTTTTCTTTGAAACTATTTAAGCTATGGACTTGAAATTTAGGTCAAAGTATTACGATATAGATGTCATTAATATCACGGAATATTGACCCGATCTCCTTACTCCTTCTACCACCTCCCATACAAATGGACAATTTTGAAAAATACATATTTTCGATTTTCATTGAAACTAGTAAAGCTGAAAAGACGAAATATTGTCAGAATTAATTCTACTATAATTGCAATTTATTTTAAAAATAATTATCAACTTCACCTCACTCCTTCTAACCCCTCCCAAACAAATTTCACGAAATTTTGAAATTTAAATTTAATTATTTTTCTTCGAAACTGTTAAAGCTATCAACTTGATATTTTGTATAAAGTATACAAATAGAAATATTACTTATGCAAAAAAAATTTATTTTAATCCGTACACTCCTTCTACCCCCTCCCATACAAATGTAGAATTTTTGTTAAATGCATTTTATCGATTTCCATTCAAACTAGAAAAAGTACAAACTTCAAATTTTGCCAGAATTTGTTTCTTAATAATTGAAATAACTGTTAGAAACAATTATCAGCTCCGCTTCACTCCTTCTACCACCTCCCATACAAATATCTGTATTATAAATTCAAGAAAAACATTTCTCCTTCAAGTATACATATGAGAGCTATTGACTTTGAAATTGAATCAAAGCATGGTGATAAGGATGATGATAAGCAGTGTCAAAATCATCTTAAACGCTCCACTGCCTCTGCCACCTCTTATACAAATGCCCCAATTTCAGGAAAACTATGACTAATTTCTTTAAAAATAATGAAAACTAAGAACTTTAAATTCAGCAAGAAACATTTTGCATGCCATTTTCGGTCTCATATACAAAAAATACAAACCTACCCCTCTACTTCTACCACCTCCCATGCAAAAGTCTCTATTCACTATTCGAAAGAATTTGAGATGACATATTTTCCGGTATATTAAAGTCATTTCAATCTCATCTAGAGTATCATATGATTGGGCTTTGAGCCCAATTATAATTCTGTTATGTTTTTTTACAAATATTGTTTTTTTTAAAGATTTGACTAGAGTAAAAATATCAAAATTTTAATAGCAGGTGTGCCCTTGCGACTGAAGGTATTGGTGTACGACTAGTAATAAATACTGAGTTTATATTGGACGGAAAATTAACATAGTGGAATTTCCGTTCAATCCGATCACTTATGGAAATGATTCGCACGATTAGAATAATTTCACAATTTCTTATTAAGATCCTCTAATTGGGGTATAGAATATAAACAGTTCTTATTTGGCGCCAGGGCTTGTTTTATTACTCTGGCTTCCTTTCCAATTACTCGTTTCCATTTATTACGTGGTCGACTAACCCGAAGTCCTTATTGAGTGTTATAATTCAGAGGTAGTTTGGAGATATATTGGTCCAATTTCCTCAATATGTGTCCAATCCATTGCCAATTACGTCTTTACACTGGTCACCTTAGTCTGTTCAGTTGTACTTCAAAGTTCATGAAAGTTTGCAATTTTTCGGTTAGCTTATCGGTTACGCTCCATGTATAACAACTCGGATATGACGTGAAACACTCGTGTGAAGAAAAATCTCTTTCAAACTTCAGAAAAGGGAAATGATACCGAAGTTTTATTTATACGTGCTATCATATCATTTTCGACTCCGTGAACCATGTTGACAATGTTTTCAAGGTAACAACAATTTTGCATCTCTTCCACCCCTTGCTTATTCATGATAATTAGTGTGCTTATTCACGAACTCGCATTTTCAAAATTCTTCTTCTACAATGGCGCTACAGCCCTCCTAAAATTCAGATTCCTTAACATTTTTCATTACTTATTGTGGAAGGGTTGTTAGCCCTTCGCACAACCATCTTTCTACGAATTTTTCACTTTCATAGATTGAGGTGACCAAGGTATATCCAAGCAGGCAATGTGCCGGAATTATATATTGCGCCGACCGGGATTTGAACTCACGACCTTCGCATTACAAGACCAACACACTACCTACTAGGCTATACCCTAGCTTTTTCAAAATTGGTCTACTTTAAATTATACACCCGAACCTGTACAAAAGTATCTACAAATCACAAGTTAAAATTAACTACTAACTAATTACAACGTTCAACAAAAAACTACTCTTATGTAATGTACAGCACTTTCTCTCGAACCTAGACCCCATCTTAACTTTATTTCAATTTTTCTTTACGCAACATTGTAAGATACAAGTTCGATTATTGAACCCGACGTTTTTTGCTGAATAGCTAGTAGCTACGAGTATGGTGCCAGAAGAAAACAGCAACACTAATCTGAGCTCTTGACATTGATTTTGCACCATGTTATCATAGAATTGATTAGCGTTGAAATATACATATTTAACGAAAATGAGAAAAAAAAAAAACAGACAAACGCTTCAAGTTCACAGTCATATCAATGAATGAAATCTTCTTGGGATTTGTCCAAGTTTGCAATGAAAGTGCATTTGCTCAATTATAAATGATACGTACACAAACACATGTGTCAGTCATTACAATGGTTTTGATTTATGAAAATAAATTATGTTGTTTTTTGCTTCAACAATTAAATTCTGTTTGTTGTAAGGATGCGGATTAATTGAAGTGTGATCGTTTTACATTTGATTTGATGATGAAATGTGGGAATTTAGTTTTTTGTTAGAATTTTTTTAATTTTTTCCCATTTGTAACCACAACGAATTTTAAACATATTTGTTATGACAGGGCAATAATGAAGAGTTCAGAAGTACAGCAATAAATTGAATCGATTCGAATTGGATTAATTTAGTCGATTGTTTTTTTTTTCTTTTTTTTTTGGAAATTGCACTAAAATTGTATTTTAATATTCTTAACCTGGCTGTAGACTTGTGGAAAGCGTGCTTATTGTTATCTAAAATGCGAAGAACTGATTTCAAATCTCGGACGACGCATAAATTCAGCACACTGACTGCATGGGTATATCTTGGTCAATTCAATCGTAGATTGAGGGTTGTGCCAATGGCTAACAACCTGTCCACAATAACCATTCAATGTTAAGGAACCGGAAGGGCAAGCGACTAAGACCTGGTCTGTTTTAACTTGTAAGAAGCCGAGCACGGTTTCAACTTATTTCGTCCAGATAATATATATATTTTTTTAATCTCTTAAATAAAATTGGGATGATTTAATTAAAATATACGTTTCGTCCCTTGAAATACAAGTTATGTCGAAACTTATTCGCCCATAAAATTAAATTCGTCTATTACATTAAAATAATTTGTTAATTGCATTCTTAAATCTTTTATTGAACTCCGTGTGTCGTTCGATTGTGAAATGTAATATTATACAATGTCAGTTTTTAGCTACATATAATCATGATTTGGATTGTTTTACATCGTTTCAATGTTTTATCTCCCAGTTATATAAACTCGGTCTATGGAACACGATCACTGTGCATGAATTAGACTTTGTTTATTTAAGAAAGAGAAAATCAGAATCAGAATTTACGCTGATTGGGTTTATTTTCAGTAAGATCAGTTTTCAAACTGATCGCGTGATTTTAATTTATACATAAAATTAATTCAATCTAAAATATATGCTCGGATGTAAGTGGCTGATGGAAATTCCCGGACCAAGCGATAGCACCTACATACTTGTGGTTTTTTTTATTTAATTCTTTGACACTAAAAAGTACTATAAGAACTTTCAGATCCAAAAACTATTACCTCCTCAGTAGCCTGATAACTGAATGACGTTTAGTTTTTCTCATCTAAATAAATTTTATAAATTTTTTGAGTTTTTCATCATATTTCTTCAATTAATTACGGAAAAATTTAGTGCGTGATTCGGTTGTAATAATTTTGCTTTGTTGATCTTAATTTCGTAGTTTTTGTCTATCAATTTCGAATTTTAAGCAATAATGTCTGAATGTGATCGTGACTTGCGTTCCCGAGTGGCCCCAAAATCTTCGCCGGCGGTCTCAGCGGCAGAAGTTGGGCAAAAATCTCTGGCGGACATCTTAAAGATGCTGGAAACCATGATAAAGGATTTTTCTCTTCGTCTCACATCTCTTGACAAGAAGATCGATGGCTTACGAAGTGACCTGGACCTAAGGTTCAGTGATTTCCAGCTGAAAGTTGAGCAGCGGTCGGAGGAACTTGTAAATGGATTCGAGTCACGGCTTGCTGATGCCTTGGAATTATCGGTGAACTTGCAACGAAGGCTTGAAAGTATTGAACAACGTGATCCAGTTTCTACTCCTTCAACAGTTTTCATTGATGACGTCGCCTCGGAGATGGAAGATCGCAGAAAAAGGTCAGCAAATGTATTAATTCATGGCATTCCCGAATCTGAACTGAATGACACTGCAGCTGTCATTGAGATCCTCAAGAACATAAATGTGCCTGTGAATTCAATGAATAATTTCAAAACTTTAAGACTTGGTCAACCGAAATCGGACTTGCATCGACCCATAAAATTGATTACAATCAACCCAGAAACCGCTTTTAATATTCTGAAGTTAAAGCGAACAAACTCATCAAGAGATTATCTTAAACAGAATAACATAAATATTGTTCAAGATCTGACTCTTCATCAAAGAAATTATTTAAAGTACCTTCGTAATCAACTTGACGAGTTAAGAAAATCTAAGCCGGAATCTACAATCAGATGTATTAATGGAACTCCAAGAATCGTACAACCACGGCATACAAAAAACTAAAAAACAGTATAAGTGTTTATCATCAAAATGTTCGTGGTCTTCGTACTAAGCTTCATCTTTTACGGGAATCTATAACCTTGCAAACAGCTGATATTATAATTTTCACTGAAACTGGACTCAACAATGATTATTATTCTTCCGAACTAGGATTCGCAAATTACACTGTATATCGCTGTGACCGGAATTCACTTTTATCAGATAAAGAAAGAATGGGTGGTGTACTTATTGCTGTAAAAAATGAGTTATCTTCCTACTCTAAATGCATGTGTTAAGCAAATATTTGTTCTCGTCCAAACAAATTCATCAAAATACGTAATAACAGCTGTTTATTTACCACCGAGATCATCTTCCGAAATATACGAAAAACACGCACTTGATGTAACTAATTGTGCTTCCAAGCACATGGATACTGATTTCATAGTGATTGGTGACTATAACCTACCCGATACCAACTGGGATGTCTCATCATCGTTTGCCCCGAATTCATGTATTTCAAGTAATATTCTAATTGAACATTTCTCGTTTCTTAATTTTAAACAATTTAACTATATTCGTAATTATAAAGGAAAATGTTTAGATTTAGTGTTTTCTACCTTGAATTATATTGCTGTTACTGAAGATACTTTACCTATGCTTCCTCTAGATACTTATCATCCTGCTATTAGTTTTGAAATTATATTGAATTCATTTCAAAATTTTTCAACAACAGCTTCGCCTTCGTTAATTTATAATTTTAAAATGGCTAATTTTGACTCACTTAATGCCGATATTTATAATTTTAATTGGTTAGGTATACTAAATGGTAAGCCACTAGATGAAGCAGTGGATAATTTTTATTTACATTTAAATGAAATTGTAGCCAATAATGTTCCTACTATACGCTTGAAATCGTCTTTTTACCCTATTTGGTATTCAACGGAATTAAAAAAATTCTTTCCTTCAAATAGTCTGGATCTTTAATTGACTATAATTGTTTCTCTGTGTTAAGAGCGAAGTGCAAAACACGACTTCGAATTGATTTGAAAAATTATACGCAAACGATTGAACAACAAATTCCTGAGAACAGTAAATACTTTTGGAAGTATATTAATACTTTCAGAAAAGAAAATTCGTTACCATCAACTATGTATTTAGATGATGATCATAGTAGTGATTATAGTATTATTGCTAACCTATTCGCCTCAAACTTTTCCAAAATCTATAACAACACAACTACTCAATTTAGTTACTCTTCTTCCTATAATTCAATATTTCATGCATCTAAATATCATGTTACATGTGCATTACTTCTTAATAAATTGTCTGGTCTAGATACATCTAAAACTGCTGGCCCTGATGGTCTTCCACCAATTCTCTTAAAAAAATGTGCTCAAAGTTTAGCTTTACCATTACTATTTATTTTTAATAAATCTCTGTCTTCTGGAAAATTTCCTCATGTATGGAAAACAAGTTATGTAATTCCAATTTTCAAGTCTGGCGACAAATCTAGTATTTTAAACTATCGTCCTATTTGTATCCAATCAGTTATACCTAAGATTCTCGAGAGTTTGCTTTGTGATTTTATCACTCCTTCTTTTAGTTAATTAATTATTCCCAACCAGCATGGCTTTTGTAAGAATAAATCAACTAGTACTAATCTTATAAGCTACCATAACTTTATCAATAAGTCACTCGATTCTTCACATCAAGTTCATGCCATCTATACCGATTTTGCGAAAGCCTTTGATAAAGTTAATATTGGCCTTTTGACAGCCAAACTGAAAGTTATTGGTTTCGATGGGCCGCTTCTGAGCTGGATTGATGACTATACTCACTTCCGTTCGCTTGTAGTTAAATTTAATGGTAAATTTTCTGAACCGTTTTATCCAACGTCCGGTGTTCCACAAGGATCTCACCTTGGACCTATATTGTTTTCGCTCTTTATTAATGATATTGAATGTGTATTTCATGACGTTCAATTTTTACTATTTGCAGATGATTGTAAAATCTTTAAAACTATTACATCAGCAGCTGATATTACTACTTTACAAAATAATTTAGATAGTTTTTATAATTACTGTAAAAGTAATTGTATTGAAGTTAATATTGATAAATGCTATTATATCTGCTTCAACCGATCCAAATTACCTTTAAGTAATATTTATTACATCAACAAAGTTCCAGTGAAGGAAGTGCAAACTGTGCGAGACTTAGGTATTACTTTCGATACTTCACTTAGTTTCATACCTCACATTATTAATATTATAGCAGTTGCACGAAGAATCCTTGGTTTCATTATTATAAATTCAAAATGCTTCAAGATTGATACCACTGGAATATGTTTCCACCTTATAGAATCCGTACTATATATCCTATGTCGATGCCATTGAGACTATACAGCACAAATTCTTAATCTATATTGGTTATAAAATGGGAATAAATTCTGGTAATATTATACCTAGTCTAGCCATAAATACTGTTACAAACTTTTTGAAGCACTGTTCAATAAAATAGGTGTTATATGTTAAGAAATCATTGTTTATTTATTAAATGCATTGTCAACAACGGAAATTGCAACAAGTTATTCGAAGTGATTGCCTTTTGCCTTTACACAAGCCTTTAATCGAGCTGGCCACTTATCTATGGAAGCACGAACGGCTTCAATCGGAAAGTTGGCGACTACATGTGTAAGAGACTTCTTTAAGGATTCGATATTAGGATATCTTTTAGAGCACGTCATTTGCTCTAAGACATACCATAATTCGTAATCCAGCGGATTCAGGTCTGGGCTAGAGGAAGGCCAATCTTCAGCTTTAATAAAATCTGGAACATTTTCTTCAAGCCATTTTTGGGTTGACTTCGCCTTATGACCTGGTGCAGAATCTTGCTGGAAACTCCAAGGCTGATTTTTGAATAATGACGTGTTGAGAGGTTTCACTAAACTTTCAAGGACACTTTCTTGATCAATTTTGACAGACGTTTTGACGCCCTTCTCACAAAAATGCAACTTTGTCACCCCGTTGTAGCTAACACCCCACCAAACCATTACTGAGGCTGGATGATGACCTCTTTGAACCTTTTGGGCAACTTGAGAAGCTTCTCTGGCACTGCGAGCATAAACCCTATCGTTTTGTTTATTAAATGTTTCTTCGACAGTAAAAATTTTTTCGTCCGTAAACAAAATTTTACGGTGTTCTTGGTTTGCGTACCGGCAAAGTAATCGTTTTGATTTTTCCACTCTATTTTTTTTTAACGAATCTGTTAGTAAATGCCCGGTAGATCTACGATAAGCACCCAACCCCAAGTCACTTTTGATGATACGTGAAATTGTTCTTTGGGGTATTTTCATCTCACGCGATAAAATTTTTTGTTTCCGAAGAGGATTACGGCGAATTCTCTCGCGCACGGCTTTAACCGCTTGAGGTGTTCGAGTAGTTCGCGGACGGCCACTTCTTTCACGGTCACTTACTCCAGAATCTTTCAATAGCCCGATATACAAACATTCGGCTTATACCAAGGGTATGCAGAGTCTTAAAAATATCACTTGGTTGCATTCCTACTTTATGAAGTGCAATCACAGCAATTCTATTTTCTTTGTCACCCCAATCCATGTTCACTACACTAAAAATTAAACTCAAATGATGACAAATGCATCAAGCACAAGCATACTATAGCGATTAGCTCAATTTTTAAGAAATGCAATATAACGGTTCCTTTCTGCAGGGTTGCCAAACCTTGTAACAATATTTATGGCTAGACTAGGTATATTCTGAATTGATGGAGTTTTTGAATATTTCGTCATTAGAATCTAGAAGAATTTTTAACGATGCCGCTTTTCTATATAATATCATGAAAGTAATATAAATGCTCCAGATCTCTTATGTGAAATTAATTTACACATTCCTACCAGAGTAACTAGATCATTTGACTTGTTTCATATTGAGTTTTACAGAACAAATTTCAGCTCTAATTCTCCAATAGCAACACTACATCAACTTGGCAACAATATCTCAGATATTGACTTGTTTAACACAAATATCCCTTCTCTGAAGAAATTTATTTATGGTCATTTCAAATAGCGAATAAAAATATAATATAATCAATTAAAGAAATAATAAAAAAATATTTTCTAACTTATCATTTATCATAATGGCAATAGTTCGTTTTTCAAGCGTATATTACAATATCATATTATAACATCATTATTTATGTCCCGTTTCATTCTTTTTTTCTATCTATTTTCCATTCATAATCAATTTTTTATTACGTTAATTTTTTATATCGGGTTTTCCAATAGGGACTTGACAACTTTGAATTCAATTTGTGAACGCACCCTTTCACTAATCATCGAACTGTCACTGTCAATTTATTCAGTAAACTTAACATTTTTATCATGGTAAAGTACACGAAGGAACAACGTCTCAAATGGTTTGCATTTTATTTTGAAAAAAAGTTGTCAAGTCCTTATTGGAAAACCCTTTATTAGAATTAATATTTTTCTTGTTTTCTTTTTTCAAACTGTGTTATTGGACTTTAGTCCGTAAATAAATAAATAAATAAATAAAATATTATTGGTCCAAAAAAATTTCGTCCATTAATATCATTCGCTGATGAGAGGTTGAAGAGAGGTTTGAATTAAACATTTGCCGTCTTTTTTACGGAAATTTTATTTTAAGGTGTAATTTTATATATTTTGCTCCCAGAGTCGATCTTCTAATGGAGAATGTGTTGCCGTGAAAAAATTACTATGGACAAATTTCTTGGCGCAAAAAAATATGTGGACGAACATTTTGAGTTCCTTGCAAAATAAAAACTTGTAGTCAAAACAACTAAAAATCGTTATTGTCCACTTAAAAACAAAAACGTGCATTGATAATTGAAACTGACTCGTAATGAAATTTCAAGTGGATTTCACTATAAATTGTGCAAATTGCTTGTAATGCGAACGTCTTCTCAAACTAGTTTGCACTCGCTTAGTAACACAATTGATCAGTTATTAAGTTTTTAATCAATCTTTTGCGTTTTGTTTTAGCAAGGCACGTTGAACGAGAACACGTAGAATAATGAGAAGCGTGCTATGGCAATAGCGTGAAACGCTTTTGAAATAAGCTATTGATGATATTGATGTGAATAATACAGAACTTAAAAATAAATATTCAACAATATTTTATTTCGTTTTTAAAGGAATTTTAATTGTACTCAAATTGGTGTCACACTTAATATAATAATTTCATCATCATCATCAATGGCGCGACAGCCCAAATCGGGCCCTGGCCTTCTGAAGTCGTCGCCTCCAAGCCTCCAATCGTCTCGATCCAAAGACCGCGTCCTCCAGCTGCTAATCCTTAAAATGGCTTTGCTGTCTTCATCAACCGAGTTTTCCCATCGCTTGCGTTGTTTGCCTACTGGCCGGTTACCACTCGCTTTGCCTTTCACAGCACATTTGGGGATTCTTCTGTCTTCCATTCGCTGTACATGGCCAGCCCACTGCAGTTTACGTAGCTTGATGAACGTTGAAGCTTCTGGTTCGTCGTAGAGCTAATACAACTCATGGTTGTATCTTATTCGCCATTCCGTTCCTTCCTTCACAGGTCCCAAAATTCTTCGGAGGACCTTTCTTTCAAATGCGTTAACTGCTTTTTCGGAAGTTCGCGTTAATGTCTACGTCTCGCCGCCATAGCAGAGCACAGGTCGTATAAAAGTTGTATAAATCCGCAGCTTATTGTTCCTGTACACTTTCTTGGATTTCATTATTGGAAGTATCGAATAATACGTCTTATTTGCAAGTATTATCCGTCGTCTAATTTCGTCTGTTTCATTACAGTCCTTTGCTAGATTAGCCCCAAGATATATGAAATTGTCCACACTCTCCAAATTATATTCCGCAATTGTTATGTTTTCTCTGATAGGCGTTCTCCTTCTTGTTTGCGTAATTACTTTTGTTTTGCTTTCATTAATGCGCAACCCGACTCTTTTGCGGCGGAGTCAAGATTGACAAATACCTCCTTAGCACTAGGGAAGGATCTTGCTAGAATATTAATGTCGTCAGCGTATGCTACTAGTTGGGTGGACTTGAATAGTAGTGTCCCGTTGGTGTCGACTGGGATTTTTCGGACGACATACTCTAGTGCCAAGTTGAAAAGCATAAGGGCTAGACCATCTCCCTGCTTTAAACCACATTCCGTTCGAAAGCTGGTTGTGGAATCGGTTTGTATTCTCACTTGGGATTCAGTGTTCGTCATTGTGAGTCTTGTTAGTCGGACTAGTTTTGGAGGAATTCCAAAGTCAAGCATGATTTGGTACAGTACGCTCCTGTCGATACTGTCGTATGCTTGTTTAAAATCTACGAAAATTTGGTGCACGTCTGTGTTATATTCCCAGCATTTCTCAAGCACCTGTTTCACCGAGAATATCTGGCTTGTTGTAGATCGTCCGGTTCTGAGTCCACCTTGGTATTCGCCAATTATTTGATTAGTATAGGGCTTAAGACGACGTTCAATTATTTTTGTCAGTTTTTTATAGGACGTACACAACAATGATATTCCTCTGTAACTCTCACAGCAGAGTTTGTCTCCTTTCTTGTAAATTGAACATATAATGCTTTTTCGCCAGTCGTCGGATATGATTTCCTTTGTCCAAATTTTGCATATCATGTTGTGCAGTATTTCGGCGACACAGTTTCCACCGTTTTTCAGAAGTTCAACTCGTATTTCATCAATTTCCGGCGCTTTGTTTCGATTTTGGTCACATAGGGCTGCTTTGATTTCAGCAGCGTGGGTGGTATCGATGATGGTTCACCTTTTTCAGTTGAGGCTTCAATTGAAATGTTGTCTGTCGTTATCGGTGCTACTGGGATGGGATTCAAAAGATGTTCAAAGTAGGAAGCCCATCTCCTTTTGATTTCTTGTGCGTCGCTGATGATGTTGCTCTCCACGTCTTTGCAGAGACTAGTTTTTGGCTTATATCCCTTTTTTAAGTCTTTTATTATTGCGTATGCGCCCCGCGTTTTGTTTTTTCACATTTCGTCGTCCATTTTTTGTATTTTGTCATTATGGTACTTCCTTTGTTTTCGTCTGCAGGTCTTTTTCGCATATCGCCTAATCTCGTCATATCTTTCTTTTTTGGCTCGTGTTGGTCGTTCAGTAAAAATTTTGTAAGCTTCGTTCTTTCTATCTATTGCGTCGCGATATTCTTGGTCGAACCAATCATTATTTTTTCGCCGTGCTTGATACCCTAATACCTCTTCCGCGGAGGATTTGATGCCGTCTCGTATTTTCATCCACGCATTCTCCACTGGCATATTTCGGATATCTTCATATATTTGTGTCAGGTGTTTATTACATGCTAAAATGTAAGCCTGCGCCACCGTTTCGTCGTTAAGCTTGTCGACATTGAATTTGCGAGCTCTACTCGTTTTCGAATATCCACGACAAGCTATTTTGCATCGATACTTAGCTCTGACTAGATAGTGATCAGAGTCACAATTCGCACCGCGGAGAGTTCGTACATCAAGTATGCTGGAAGCAGCCCTTTTCTTAATTAGAACGTGGTCTATTTGGTTGAAGGTGTGACCATCTGGTGATGCCCACGTTCGTTTGTGAATATCGCGATGTGGGAAGCACGTAGAGCTTACTATGATATTTTTGCTGCTTGCGAAATCAATAAGACGTTGGCCATTGTCGTTGGTTATGTCATGGAGACTGTGCCCTCCTGTTGTTCCTCTATGAGCCTCCTCTTTTCCGACTTTTGCATTAAAATCCCCTAAGACAATTATTAGGTCATTCGAGGGCAGTGAATCATAGGTTGTCTCTAGGGTGGCATAAAATTCGTCTTTAGTTGTATCGTCCTTGTCTTCTGTTGGTGCGTGAACGTTGATCAACCAAGTGTTGAAAAATTTAGTCTTTATTCGGATTGCACACAATCTTTCACTTACTGGTCTGAAGCTCGTGATCTGCTGTTTAAATTTTTTCTCAACGATAAAAGCGACAGCAACCTCTCTGCTTCCCGACAATTTTCCACTTGAATAGATTGTGTGTGATCTCATGTCCATGATTTCGTTACCGAGCCATTTCGTTTCTTGGATGGTAGTTATGTTGATGTTGTGTTTTGCCACTTCTTCGAGGAACTCTTTCAGAGCTCCTGTCCTAAATAAGGATCGAACATTCCAAGATCCAATAGAGTAGTCCATTTTTCGTTTGCAGGGTCGTTGCCGTTGAGTCCATCCTTTCCGAGGCTGTTCTTCAGGTTTCGGGACAGTGTTTTTTTTCCGGTGATGCGTTGTCGGCGCCTCGCCCAACCCTCGACCTGGAGGACCGTTCGTACGCGCCCATTCATTTGATGATAAGGAAGTAGTGCTGACATTCCACATTACTTTCGAGTACAGTGGAAGATCGCGAATATTTTACAACGGCTAACATGCAACCGTATTCTATCAATGGTTATATTTCGTGATACGTTTTCCGGAACATTCGAATATGGAACTCGCTGTACACCTTAATATTCTCATATGACTACAAAATTCAACGATTCAAGAGAAGTATTCTTAGCCACTTCCGTCTCTATTCACTTAGTTCCCAAAAACTAAAATCCTTTCCATTTCACCGGATCTTGTGCTCAGTGCAATAGGGTAAATCCTCTAGTTCCGGTATCATATACACTCGGCAGAAAAAGTCTGCGTACACACTCAACACATCCAACATATGTATCTATAAAAAACATCGTTTTAAGTAATTTATTTCATATTAATTTTTTTTTCTTTTTTTTCATGGTCTTAATACAAACATAAAACAAAACAAAAATGATGATTATTGTACTCCATAAAAATATTAAAATTAAAAAACGAAAACAAATCCTGAATTGCAACAATAAAAAGTCTGCGTACAAATATTTCTTTTCAAAATAAAACAATTGTTTTTCCTCGTTAATAGCATGTGGGATATCCTCGTCTCTTTATTACTTCCTACAATCGTTTTTGCATGGAATCTACCAGCTTCTTAGTCAACTCTGGGGTTATTGAATTCCAGTCCTGGATCAGGATTTCCTTGAGCATTACCTTCGACGTTATTGTATGCGCTCGAATCCTTTGTTCCAAGTGATGCCACCAATGCTCTATTGGATTAAGGTTAGGAGATTGGGGCGGTGTACGAAGCTGATTTTGGGCATTATACAGCAACTAGAATCTTAGTACCTCCGCAGTGTGCTTAGGGTCGTTGTCTTGTTGGAAGCAAAAGTTGTCGCTTAAGCCCAAATGTTCTGGACTTTCCTTCAAATTGCTCTTGAGAATATTAAGTTAGTCTATTTTATTCATAATACTTTCAATAAACTCCATTTTTCCAACTCCTCCACTAGCCATACGCCCCCATATCATAACACCGCCACCACCGTGCTTTACTGTTGGACAGAGATTTTTTACGTTGAAGGCCGCGCCAGTTTTTCTCCATACAATCTTCCGACCTTTGATTCCAAAAATACAAAATTTACTTTCATCCGAGAAAATAACTTGTTTCCAAAGTTCTTTTGGCTTATATATGTGTTCCTTAGCAAACGCCAGCCGCTTGAGTCTGTTTACTGTTGATATAAAAGGCTTTCTACGGGCAACGCGTCCGTGATACCCATATTTCCTAAGAATTTTACGAACACCATCATCAGAAATAGACTTGCGGTACTTTGCTTCGATGTCCTTTGCCATATAAGCTGCAGTTAATCTAGGATTAGCCTTCATCGTTCGGAGCAAACTTCGAGTTTGCTGGGGGCTCAACTTTGGAGGACGGCCAGATCTCTGGGTTTTGAAACCAAAACTCCTGTGTTTTTGAAGTTGTTTACGACTCGTTGGACAGATGAATGACTTCTGCTGACTATTGTACCTATTTCACGATATGACGTACCTTTTTTTCACAAATCCACGATAATTTTATTTTCCCCAAATTCAATTTCCTTTCCTTTATTAGACTCTCTTACTTAACGTTTTTTAGCAATTAGTTTTAACACAAAAAACATGTTTATCAACTTTTCTACACAAACTTTATTGTTATTAATGATTTAACTGCAACTCAGAGACTTTGACTTCCCTTTATACGCTTTGTACGCAGACTTTTTATTCCTGGAATTTCAGACTATTTTTCGTTTCCGAATTTTACCGTTGTTTTAGAGTACAGTAATTCTCATTTTTGTTTTGCTTAGAACCGATGTTTTTTATAGACATGTCGGATGTGTTGGGTATGTACGCAAACTTTTTCTGCCGAGTGTATAAAAAAACAGCTAAATTAAAAAAAACTCACTACAAATAGTAAACCAAAACTGAAACATAAATTTAAATTTGAACGAAAAATTTGGTTATTATGCCTTCTGAATTAATTGAATAGGTTCGATAAATGCGTAGTAAATATTCCCACTTGAAAACATTTGAATTTATAAACCGATGACTAAAATTTCAATTGTGTTCAAATTTACATCAAAATGTGACGTGAAACAGAGCAAACTCTCGAAGCTCGCTTGCCGATAAACCTCAAAAAATAAAACCAACAATTACAGCACTTTCACTGTCACAATGAGCGTTTTATTGCCCAAATTTTGTTTTTTACAATTTTTACAATGGTCAACTGACTTTACCTCAGATTTATCTTACTTGTATTTTGACGATAGCGTGTGTTTCATAACAAACAAGCAAAAAACTAAAATTTCAAATCTGATCTGCAGCGAAGCATAACATGCTCTCGCCATCATTATGCCGCCCATCCATTCAAATTCGAAGCGATAAAAGCGCGTTATGTACGGCGAGCACGTATGAATGCAAAAAGATACAAAAACCTCATTGTACGGATACATTTGTAAGATTGCCAATTGTAAGTATGTTTTGGTCATTCGTTGATTTTATACAAGTTTTATAAGTTCCTATTTTAAGAAAGATTACGTTTGATTCAGCATTTTGGCATTTTGCGGTGGGGTGATCCGCATGTTTTAAGTTTTTCGGTTAAAATTAAAATTCGCAATTTTCTTTTTGTTACTTAAGTTTGTACATATGTATGTCTAAAGAATTGTTGTTTTAAAAACGAATTGAAGGTTAGGTTCATGTCAAGTTCAAGCAAACTCAAATAGTATAGAAAATTTAAAAATAAATTTAGCGGTGTTTGCATCCGTTCAGCTGTTTTGTAGTACTTTACGAATTTGTTCGTGTCCTGTAGCTTAATTTGATGCCCCCCTTCTCTTCATAGGCCCTGCATTGTCCTTTTTCTATCCGTTTTTAATTTTACTGTAGGAGTGGAGCGTACGTACGGAGGATTCGTGAACATTTTTGACGATTGTATCTGAGTTTTGAATTTTTTGAGTAAACTTCAACGGAGAAGTTTAAAAAAAAATTTTTGTTTTTGTTTTAAATTTTTGCAGTAATTTTTAATTGAAAACAAAAGCTATTGAAAAAAATCGGTTAACCTAATTTTTCAAATATTTCGTCATATATTTTTAAACAAAATTTTTACAGTGCTTTCAAAAATGTTGTAGGTGGGGGTGGGGGCTGTGAAACGGTTATTTCAAAACTAAAGGCTGTTCCGAAACTTAGATCTTAAAATTTTCTTTGGAGTATCTTTTTTATCGTGCCGAGTCTCCCATAATTCTATTATGGTGTTCAAAAATTAGATTTCCTTAGAATTTCGTAAATATCAATAGGAAATAATTTTTGGTTTTGGTGGAATCATGAATCCGGGAGTATTTGAGGTCGCTAATCACGAATCCGAAGACAGATGGAAGCTAAAAAAAACTTATTTCATGAAATCTGAGTGGCCATTGTGTTTTTTGGAGATCGATGATCACGAATTCGATGTCAGAATTTGTATTTACCGAGGGTTTTCTGAGGTTCAACTCTCGACTGTCAAATTGAAATTCGGCTACGGACTCGTTATTAGCGACCTCAAAAACTTCCGAATTCAAGATTCAATTACAATTGAAAATTATTTACTAATGATATTAACGAAATACTAAAATCCAATTGTTTTTAACGTTTGTAGTTATTAAAACGGCTGTTTTTGTGACCACCATAATATTTTTTTAGCAGTCACAATTTAACAATTTTCTTAAGGGCAAATAGGCAAATTTCGGGACAGCACTAGGGGTTGGTCTCTGTCCCACAAAGAGTTACTCAGATATGTATATATAAAAAAAAACATTTTTCATCATCTCAAAGCACAGAAATTACTCATAGAACCAGGGCTGTTGTCCTAGGGTATATGGAGTATACTCCGTATACCCTCTGCTCAGTTTTTTGATAAAGCGTATACCCTCTGGTATCACGGCTGTATATGGTGCTATACGCTGTTATATACGTCGTATATCCTGTCCTTTTTCATGGAAGTAGGTTATAACGCATATTTTTTTAGATGGAGATACATATGTAACAGTTTATTATTGGCATCAAAGAACTCGACTCTATCATTCAATTCTGTAACGAGAAAATCGACGAGTATCGAAGAAACTTCGTGAGTTCCCAGGTCATCATGCCCTACCTTTGTCTATGCATATCCCATTCCCATGCAGTTTAATATTTTTCTTAAATTATTTGCTTGTGTTGATTGTTTTAGATCGTTCCAGTTGCGCTTATTGCAAATTCGAATATATTTGCGGTTTTCATTCAATTGGAAATTTCTTACATCGCCTCGGTCATGAAACAAGACAAAACAGTTCCCCTCGAATTTTGGAATGTTTTGGAACCGTCCCTATTAAAAAACATAAAAGAATTATTGTTGGGCGTAAAGCCCAATCATATGATACTCTAGATGAAATGAGAAAGAGTTCAATGTACCGGAAAATATGTCACATCCAATTCTTTTAAATAATTAATACTGACTTTTGTATGGGAGGTGGTAGAAGGAGAGGAGGAAGGTTTGTAATTTTTAGATATGATACCTAATGTGGTATCCAAAATATTTCGTGCTGAATTTAAGGTTTTTAGCTTTCATTATTTTCAATTGGGCATAGTTTTCCTGAAATTGAGGCACTTGTATGGCAGAGGAAGTGGAGCGTTTAAGATGATTATGAAACTGCTTATCATCATCCTTATCACCACGCTTTGATTCAATTTCAAATTCGATGGTTCTAATATATTCGAAGAAGAAATGCTTTATAATACAGATATTTGTATGGGAGGGGGTAGAAGGAGTGAAGAGGAGCTGATAATTTTTTTTGGCATTTATTGCAATTAATAAAAAACAAATTCTGGCAAAATTTTAAGTTTGTACTTTTTCTAGTTTTAATGGAAATCGATATAATGCACTTAACAAAAATTGTACATTTGTATGGGAGGGGGTAGAAGGAGTGTACGGATCAAAACACATTTTTTTCTCGTTATTGATATTTCTATTTTTATACTTTGTGCAAAATATGAAGTTGATAGCTTTAACAGTTTCGAAGAAAAATAATTTAGTTTAAATTTCAAAATTTCGTGAAATTTGTATGGGAGGGGGTAGAAGGAGTGAAGTGAAGTTGATAATTTTTTCAAAACTGATTGGAATTATAATAAAATTAATTCTGGCTAAAATTCGTTTTTCTAACTTTGCTAGTTTCAATGAAAATCGAAAAACTGCATTTTTCAAAATTATGCATTTGTATGGGAGGGGGTAGAAGGAGTGATGGGATCGGATCAATATTCAGCCATATTAATGACATCTATATCATAATACCTTTACCCAAATTTCAAGTCAATAGCTTAAATAGTTTCAAAGAAAAATCAATTTTTGAAAATTTCGGAATTTCGTGAAATTTGTATGGGAGGGGGTACAAGGAGTAGGGGGATGTGGCCCGTTCACGAACTTAAAGTTACTTTTTTGCTAAAAATGACACACAACAAATTTCAGCAAGATAGCTCAAAGCGTTCGAGAGTTATGCTGTAGACAGACGGACAGACAGCAACTCGGATTCGAAGTTTTTGAGCGACAACAAATATTTCTGTACCCTTAGCGGCTCTGTGCGAGCATTATTTCTTAGCGTTACAAACGGTAAGGCAAACACAATATACTTTCAGATTTCATCTAGAGTATAAAAGAGCGTTGGATATAAAAACCAGCAAAAATTTGATATTTAAAAATATTCCTTTGGTACGTAATCTTAGAATCGTACCAATTAAAAGCCAGCAATTTTTGTAAAGTATGGTTGATAGGACAACTTCAAGACTCTGTTCGAAGTCAAATCTTGAAAACATAGAGCTTCTGATAGATATTTCTATATTAGATCCGAGGTACATGAAACCAGAGAGTGTCGCTTTGGGGAAACTAAAATGAAAAGAACATACAGACAATTCATCGTGGAGGAAATCGTGGCATTAATGGGTTCAGAGATCTTGCGCACAATAGCAAAATGATTCCAGAAATATTAAAGCCTTACGTGAGGACGATTACATACGGATTAACGATATGGTGGACAAAAATTTTACAACAAAAAGCAGAGCTTATGCTACAAAAAAATCCAAAGGCTAGCTTGTCTTAGTATCACAGAAGCAATGAAAATCTGTCCTAAGGCGGCAATGCAAATGTTCCTAAATATCCCTCCAATACAACTCCAAATAAAAAACAAGGCTATCAAAGGGGTGTTACGCATACAGAGAGAAAACAATTACAAATCAAGGGGTTCTAGAGATCATCTCAAAATCCTAAAAGACCCGAAAATAGAGGCTCTAACCTCCACACTATCGGACGCTATGCCGACAAAATTCAACGATGAAACCTCCCATCAAAGTTATAATCAGAGAACGCAAGGACTGGCAATCCATGCTACCTGGAATGGAAGAGGAATCAACCATCTAGTATACAGATGCTAGGGTATAGCCTAGTAGGTAGTGTGTTGGTCTTGTAATGCGAAGGTCGTGAGTTCAAATCCTGGCCGGCGCAACATATAATTCCGGCACATTGCCTGCTTGGGTATTCCTTGGTCACCTCAATCTAAAAAAATGAAAAATTCGTAGAAAGAGGGTTGTGCGAAGGGCTAACAACCCTTTCACAATAAGTAATGAAAAATGTTAAGGAACCTGAATATCAGGAGGCCAAGGCCCGATTTGGGCTGTAGCGCCATTGAAGAAGAAGAAGTATACAGATGGCTCGCGTACCTGTGAGGAGACAGGAGCCGGAATCAAAGGTTCTTACTTCTTGGTTTCAAAACCACTCGGTAAAGAAGCCATAATCTTTCAGACTTAACTAATTGCAATGGAGCTATGCATCCAAGAGAATATAAGGACAGCTCATCGCATTAAGGCTATTTATATCTTATCGGATTGTCAGGCGGTTCTCACAGCCCTAGCATCCAATAAACTGCCTTCAAAACCTAATCATCCTGGGGAAAAGGAACGATGCAACCTTAATGAGGGTACCAGGACTTATAAGAATGGAGCGAAATGAAAAGGCTGATCGCCTTACAAAAACCGTCGTAGGAATAAATTTTATTGTTCCAGAGTCATTCTGCGGAAAACGCCCTTTTGGTTTTCCGCAGAATGACTCCAACCCTACACTTACAAAGTGGATTGAAAAAGAGCATAAAAGCTCCTCAAGCAGACTTCCAGGCTTATCAATCTCAAAAAAAACTAATCCTACTATGGGATATAGTTAATAAACTTCAACCCTTTGTATGAAATAATTTAAAATTATTTATCCTTTAAACAATTTATTTATTTATTTGGTAACAATTATTTATAACTTTTTAGTTCAACAACAATTAATACAACTATTTATTTTTATTAAATAATATTTTTCAAAGCTTATCGGACAATAACTTGTTATCAACTGACTTTTTTTTTTAATTAAAATTTTTCTTAGAGCCAGGATTTAAAATCGCCTGCTACTGTAAGTAGAATTACAGTAGCTTATTTTAAATCCTGTTCATTATAATTACTGTATATAATATGCGACAAGCGCACCATACTACCACAAAAAAAAAGTGCAGGATATTCTAAAATTCAGCAAGAGTAATATTAGTACTCTAATCGGCCTAATGACGGGGCACAGTGGAGTAAACCACCACTTCAAAAACATGGGCTTAGCTGAAACCGACATCTGTCGCCTCTGTCTCGAAGATTCAGAAACGACAGAACACATCCTATGTCACTGTGAAGCAGTTGCTAGGAAAAGACACAATCTTCTCGGAAAAGCTGTCCTTTCTAAGGAGAAACTAGCCAAGATTGCTCCCTTAAAGATACTTAGATTAGCCAAAGCTATTAAGTTATGGTAGGGCAAAGGGGTAATACACGCACAATAGGCCAAGAAGGTCGCAGTACTCTAACGTGTGCCCCAAATTATAAAAAACAAAAATAAGGACGATATCAACGTTGCCATGTTCCACAGCAAAACAACATAATAACTGATTTGTGATGTTCTTTACCATTATAAAACTTGTCAAACTTAATTTCTTTAAATTCCCATTGGATCAGTTTCAACGCCGGTCTTCAAATGACACAAGATCTAGAGTATACAATGAAAATGGAAAAAGTTCTACTAAGAAAAATCTATGGAAATATTTATTTAGAATAAGTTTCATTTTGTTATTTATGAAGTTATTTTAATTTCTTTCTTATGTTTGTAATATTTTTTAAGCTTTTCTTATTTTTTGTTATGGAAAATCATTCGTTTTTCTTATTTTCCTGGAAAATAATATTCAAAATTCAATATCTGTTCTACATAATGTATTTTACTTATTTTACACACAGAGTCAGTGTAAAATACTGTTGCATGTTACAAGTAGTTGTTCATCAAATATTCGCGGTGTTACACTGTACTCGAAAGTAATGCGAAATGTCAGCTCTACTTACTTATCATCAAATTAATGCGTGCGTACGAACACTTTAAGGAACGCCATGCGACTTGATCGGAATTTCAAGGTCTTCAACCAAAAAAAAATATATATACGCGCGGTCATTGAATTGCCAAGAATGAGCAACAACTACACTCGACCAATAGGAAATTCGGGCAACTGCTTTATGAACACCTGCACTATAGAACGCACGATCATCCAGTGTTCGGGGACCTTAACATTCGACCGACCAACAGACTACCCGTATAGACTCAACCGACAGGAAAAATAATCGAACGAGAACTAAATAATTCTGAACACCTGCGACCTCGCAGGTAAAGTAAAGACCTGGTAAAACCGCTTTCCAAAGAAAGCAACAACAGCGATCGGGCTAGGATAAATTGCTTTATAGGTCTCAACAAACAGAAATGAAACAACACGTGCACCCTAGCACGCACGATCATCGAAGGTCTCCAACAAAAATAACACGGGAAAAGTAGAGAAACGACCGATTGCGATAGGGCGACACGGAAAGATTCGGGCGACGATGAAATACTCTATAGAAAGCAACAACAACCACAAGTGTGGGCTCGTATGGATGGGGAATGATTCGGGCGATGATGAAATCATTTATAGAAGCAATTAACAGTGCTCGACAGAGATGGAAAATATTCACACATGCCAAGGGGAATGATTCGGTGACAAAAGCAATATACAAAGGCGAGCGGTTTTGGTCATTCTGGTTTGGAGTCGACGAGTTCGTCGAAGTTTAGAAAGCAAA
Organism: Chorisops tibialis; assembly: GCA_963669355.1. Lineage (NCBI taxonomy): Eukaryota > Metazoa > Arthropoda > Insecta > Diptera > Stratiomyidae > Chorisops > Chorisops tibialis. The sequence continues at coordinate 183,419,432 of OY770262.1, forward strand.
AGAGTGAAGATTGATACGCGATAATTTATGAGCAAAAAAAAATAAAACAGTTGCAAGTGAAAAGTGATTTAGTTAAATTAAGTTTGGCGTGAATTTATTAAACCCTTCTTCTACAATGGCGCTACAGCCCATATCGGGCCTTGGCCTCCTGAACTTCAGGTTCCTTAACATTTTCATTATTTATTGCGGAAGAGTTGTTAGCTCTTCGCACAACCCTCTATCTACGGGTTTTTCATTTTCGTAGATTGAGGTAACCAAGGTATATTCAAGCAGGTAGTGGTGCTGGAATTATGCGTCGACCGGGATTTGAACTCAGGACCTTCGCATTGTAAACCAAACACGCTACCCACTAGATTACACCCTTGCGCACTTCAATACTTTAATAGCTATTGCAAACCCTTTGATCACCACGCAGACTTTGTTTTGCACTGGGAGCACATCTTTATAAGTTTTTAATCAATTGTTGTGTGGAACAGTTAAATTACAGTTCGATATTAGAGATAATTTAATGATTTTATTAATTTAGCAACATCGGTCACCAGTGACCACTCTAGCCTTACAAAACACCCTCTACCGGACTCACGACTACAGTCCTGCATAGAACGTACTCGTATTTCATTAATCTCTTTCAATCTATAAACTATAAAACATGAAAATTATGTTTAGCATAGAACACTATCAAAATTTCTGTCATCATATTTTATTGTTGAAGCCCCTTCTACCACACCCTTCCATATTAATTTCACTAAATTTTGAAAAATGATATTAGCTCAACTTTTCTGACCTGTGTGCAAGACACAGAATCGAAATATTTCTTCTTCTACTTCTCATACAATTACAAAATTCATTATACCCAAATTTTCTCGAAATCTATGATAACATTAAATTTTGCGCTAAAGATATTAATTATATTATTAAAATTACTCATAAATGATTAATTCATTGTATAACTCACGATTGTATCATGTTCTGTAAGCTATGTATCGAAAGATACAGTTTATGTATGGAAAGAACATATAATTTCAATTCATACTCGGTAAGTACATATCTATGTTACATATCTTGTTTAACCGGTTAGTTCAATCTTGCCACTTGTTCGAATTTTTCTCAAAGATTTCAAAAGGCAAGCGGGACATTGAGTGGTCGTTGAGAAAAAAAAATTATATTTTTAGGCCAGATTAAAAATGTTTGGGTCATTTGGAATTGTAGAATTTTTTAAGACTCTTCTACATCTGTTTTCGTCTTGTTTGGTGATTTTTTTTTTTACAAAATTTTGCATTTTTAAGTTTTAAATGTATGCTTTCGCCTAGTATTAAACGTTTTCACATTAGTTACCGATGTGTCGTAGTTTAATTCATCACGAAAGCAGAAGTATGCACATTTTAATTTGTTATTTAAGATTTGAATTGATTCATTTCTTAAATTGCAAATTACTGCACAGTTATTTCAGCTTTGGCCAAGAAGTAAATTACAGAATTTTTGTAACTAATGTAAGAACGCGTAATATTGGCCGAAAGTGCACATTTATACTTTAAAAGTGTACAATTTCGCAAAAACAACATCACATAAGAAGTAGACAGGTGTAGAAGAACCTTAATGAAAGATTATATTGGATAAGAAACATAATAAAATTCGCTGACTCCACGCAACTGAATTTTATATTACTTCGACATTGTTTAACTATCTGCTCTTCTACAGGAGCTGTAGATCCATTCTGGAGATCATAAAAACTGATCATAAATTAATTTTTTTCACATTGGCTACGGTACATCGGTATTAACTTAATAATTACTTGCCTTTGGTCGAAATTCGACCAATTGTGTGTATTAACATACTGTCAATATGAATTCGCCTAATATTAGGCATCCTTGAAGTAGACACTTTTCCATTTTCACAGTGCATTGGATCTACCGCTACACATCCGATTACCGAAGTCAAGCAGCAAAGAGCGCTTGTAGTACTGGGATGCGATCCCGCTTGTATGTTCTCACTTTGTTTTACCTGCTTTCACGGCAACATACACACATAATTTTTGCACATCTATAGCACAGTATCTTTTTAATGATATAAGTTTCATTCCCCTCCTTTTACCAGATAAGAAATAAAAAAAAAAGTTACTGAGAATTTTAGATGCTCGAGGCAATACCCTATAAACTGGGAGAACTAGTTCGATAATTGGACTAGTACTTGGCTTAGTTGATCCGGGAATAGTTTTAACACTTCTATTAATCGAAAATATCAACAGATATTTATTTTTTCATCACTCTGCATTTAAAAGTGCAGTTTTTTGTTAGCATTTTTCCAAGCAAGTTTGCTATTTAAACTCCAGTCAAGGGCGTCCTCAAAGAGTGGAGCCCCTCCCCCGTTTTTAATTGTTCGGAAAACCCTCGTATCACATACTCTCATGAAGTAATAATGTGTATAGCCAGAGTTTGACTCAATCCACCAAATACATGCTGTGAAGCCTGTCGCTAAAATCGTTATTGTTGGTGATTTCAACATTAGTAACACTTCTTGGATTCAATACCCTAACTGCACGGACCAACAAGACGTAGTAGTGGGATATTTAGTTCTATCAGCGGACTGAAACAGCGTGTGAGTAAGCCCACTCCGCAACCTGATGTTGCAGTCTCCTTAATCTTTTCCTCATATACCAGCCTGAAAAATATAACATATCTGTTATATTGCATACTCGCAATCGTGATACGATTTAGTTTCTGATTTGTGCAGGATTTCGAATATCGGCATTAAAATCGACGACAGTAAAACTTTCAAATGCAGGGCCAAAAAATCCGCGGACTCAACGCATTCTGAAAGCTTTTTGTTGAAAATAGTGCTTTATATCCAACTAGCAGTCTCGCACGGCATTGCCCGTGATCCGCTATGACATGAGAACTAATTTGTATTGAATATACTTGGCTTTAATAAGAAATATAGATCCTTCCCTCACACACACACACACTCTGATAACTGAAAATGACACTGGCTCTTATGATATCAAGTTGTTCACAAAACCCTGATAATGAGAACAATAGAAATACAAATTAAATACAAAGAAGTTTTTCTGTACAGGGTTTCACAGCCAAATATGTTTTTTTTTCACCGTGGAAATTCAAAATCGGCAACACAATACACGCAAACCGACGACGACACACAACAAAGCCCAAACCAAGTAAAATTTTAGTCAATGCAACAACTTAGCTAACAAACTGAATTGGGAATTGATGAAAACACTGACAAAATTGCAGTCAACTTCTTTCAACTTGCAGTCCATTTCGTGGAGCTGAAAAAATTAAAATTTTTAAAAATTTTACACTGACATTCAAACTAGGTTGAAATTTTCAGAACTCTGCGTGCTGTAGATTTGTTTGGAGACCGCCCACATAAGTACGGACGAAAAGACTTCCAAATATTGTATTTTACCACATCGGTCAATAAGTCCGTAGGATGACCCACAGATGGCACCTCTGTGGCCGAACCAATTGTATTGGCAGGGAGTACCAACTTTCAGAAGCGACGCGTCAAAATTTCATGACATTCTGATTCTTTGTTTACAAGCTACAGTGCTCGAAGTGACGCTACTTTTGTTATTTTTAAAAACATGGAAAAATCGGAATTTCGTGTGTTGATAAAACATTGCTTTTTGATGGGAAAAAACACCGTTGAAACAAGAGCATGGCTTGAAAAGTGTTATTTGGAATCTGCTCCGTCGAGACAAATGGTTGAGAAGTGGTTTGCCGAGTTTAAATGTCGTAGCTCGACTGAGGACTTGCCCCGCAGTGGAAGGCCAAATGAAGCTGTTACTCCAGAAAACATTAAAATAGTCCACAAAATCGTTTTGGCCGATCGTAAAGTGAAGTTGCAAGAGTTAGCAGACACTCTAAAGATATCGAAAAGCAGTGTGCACACAATTTGGGAAAGAGCATCAATACCGATTATTATATACCATTACACGACCGTTTGAAGCGAAATTGCTGCGAAACGGCCACACATGCAGAGGAAAAAAATACTGTTTCATCAAGACAATGCTCCGTGTCACAAGTCGATCAAAACAATGGCAAAATTGCATGAATTGGGCTTCGAATTGCTTCCGCACCCACCGTATTCTCCAGATCTAGCCCCCAGCGACTACTGGCTCTTCGCAGACCTGAAAAAAAAGCTCGCTGGCAAAAGATATGGCTCAAATGAAGAGGTAATTTCCGCAACTGAGGCACATTTTGAGTCGAAAGACAAGTTGTTCTACAAAACTGGTATCGAAAAGCTAGAGAGGCGTTGGACGGATTGTATCACTCTTGAAGGAAACTATGTCGAAGAATAAAGCAAATTAGACCGAAAAAACTGTATTTTCTTTGTTATCCTACGGACTTATTGACCGATGTGTTATTATTATAGATTATCGCGAAATATACTGCAATCTTATCACAAGGAATGCTGGTCATTAAGCCTTTCAACCTAATAACTCTTATATAATTTTCATGGTTTACCAGAGATTGTCTCATCAATTTTGAGCACACTCCACCCACAGCCACACAAGAACTTTATATCAAGACAAACAATTCTTGCACCCTTATATTATACTAGATCACACCACTCCTACAACTTCTACAATGGCGCTACATCCCAAATCGGGTCCTGGCCTCCTGACCTGCAGGTTCCTTAACAATTTTTCATTATTTATTGTGGAAGAGTTGTTAGATCTTCACACTCTATCTAGAATTTTTCATTTTCGCAGATTGAGGTGTCCAAGGTATACATACCTAAGCAGGCAGTGTGCTGGAATTATACGTCACGATCTTCGCATTGTAGACAACACCTCACCCACTAGGCTAAACCCTAGATCACATCAGAGCATGACCAAAAATAAGGCCGAAAGCTACTTAAGTGTCCGAAAGGATCTAAATCTTTCTGGTCATTTGCCAAAGCCGTGAGTAATAATTTTATCTCATCGTCCACATCTCCTCTCTCTGATGGCAGCTGCTCTGTCGTTGATCCAGAAAAAAAGTTAAATTTTTTAACAGCGAATTTTGCGAGAAACTCAATTCTACTATACCCAGTAATAAGTCTCTCCCAACTGTTTTCTTCTTCTTCAATGGCACTATAGCCCAAATCGGGTCTTCTGACTTTCAGCTTCATCGCTTAATTCTTCAAGATCACAATATCAATGTATACTCTGGTTCGGACGGTATTCCTCCCAGCATCCTACCAGTCTGCTATGATCTTTAAACTCAGTGAGTTATTTGATTCATTTAATTCTAACCTCAACACAAACCAGAATGTAGCTTTACATAGTGTGCACTATCCGTGGCCGCTTTTCCTCGATTTTATAGTATCTAACAATTTAAAAGAATAATTTTTAATTTTTTTTATATAGCACCGAACATAGCTTAGGGGTCTCGCTTTAATGCATTGGATGCACAGTCAAGTCGGTATGGGGTATGTGAGCGAAGTTTCTTGAGGGGAGAGTTTAAACTGTCGGTGAATGTTAACTTTGAAACACTGAATGTTGTAAGTTTATGGGAATAAGTGGATCGGCAATGCATTCCACAGTCTTGATGTTCGGGTGACGAAGGGCTGACTATACTTCACTGTACGTGACGATAAAGGTTTAACAGTGAACTCATGGGTGCGTACGGCTGGCTGGGATAGTTAAAAAGAGGAGGATGAGGCTGGATAGTTGTTTGCTGCATTTATCGTAGAAATATCGATAGCAAACGCTGAGTACCGCGACTTTAGTACGATGTTCGAGTGAATATATAGACGCTGTTATAGTCTCATCTCAGACTAGATGGATCGCATGCTTTTGGATTTGATCGAGTACCGTAACTTGTGTTTTGGGTGCTCCAGCCCATAATAGGTGTGAGTTGTACTCGAGGCGGGGACGAATGTAGGCCTTGTAGATATTAGCTAGATCGTGAGGCGTAAAATACTTTTTGCATCTTCGAAGAACACCAAGGCGTTTGGACACATCAAGTGCAATATCAAAAACATAATAGAATTATGATTGGGCGTAAAGCCCAATCATATGATACTCTAGATGAAATAGGAAAGAGTTTATTGTACCAGAAAATATGTCATCTCAAATTCTTTCGAATAGTGAATAGCGACTTTTGTGTGGGAGATGGTAAACGCGGTTCGTAATTTTTATATCTTCTTCTACAATGGCGCTACAGCCCAAATCGGACCTTGGCCTCCTGATATTCAGGTTCCTTAAAAATTTTTTTTATTACTTATTGTGGAAGGGTTGTTAGCCCTTCGCACAAATTTTTATATACAGGTTGTTTGGTACTCCGTGCATAACCTTGTAAGGGGTTATTCCTGGATATATTTTGAGCAAAAAATTGTTCTACGGAGATGGTCAATTTTCAATATCCACGGAGATACAGGGTGATCAAGAAAAGTCGTTCGGACCTGTACCCTCACTCACTCAAAACGCTATATCTTGAAAACTAATAATCACAATTCAAAGTGTTATAGCTTGTTTTTTAGGGAATCAAATTACCTTTCATTTGCTGTAATAGTCCGCATTGTAACTGTATCCAATTCTGAGATATTTGCTTCAGAACACAAATTTTTGACAGTTTGACCGTCAAAATTCTAGGATCAATGTAGTTTTTCTCTAAAAAACCCATTATAAAAATGTCATTCTAATGTTGTTTTCTTATGTGCCATATTATTGCCTACAAAAAATGTATACACTTGCATTGCATAAGTTTTATAGTTTAGAAGAAATTATCATTCCAATAATGTAGCACTTTTGTCAAAAAAGCAAAAATAGGTTGATCAACACTCTCCGCTTGAACTAAAAGAACTTAAGAATGGTTTTTATGGTTTATTTCAAATTTCCTTAATTACAATAAATGTTCAAAATGGCTACCTTCATTTTGAATGCACGCTAAGGCTCGTTTTGCCAGTGTTCTCTTTGTGTTCATACTCCTCAACTGCTGCCTTACTTCTGTTGCTGCCGCATCGATTCTGGTGTTTAGATCCTGCAACGTTACTAGGTCCTTCATCCGTCCCCATACAAAGAAATCCATAATAGTTAAATCAGGAGATCTTGCAGGCCAGTGTATCGGTCCATTTCTACCGATCCAGCGATTGCTATAATTGGAATTTAACCAATCTCTGATTTGTCGGCCGTAATGAGCTGGAGCACCATCGTGTTGGTAAAACATGGAAGCCAATCGTTGCAGTGGCACATCATCCAATAACTCTTGTAGATCATTTGTCAAAAACTGCAAGTAATTGGAACTATTTAGGGTAGGCGGAAGCCTAATAGGACCAATAAAATCGTTGCCAATCACACCTGCCCACTGAATCTGTGCTGAAATGATGCCTCTCTTCTTGTATGTGGATTGCTCTCAGCCCATGTGTGTAAGTTGTGGAAGTTTGTGATACCGTCCCTGGTGAATTGGGAGTCATCAGTCCAAAGAATGTTGTTCATAAAATTCTCGTCACTTAGTTGTCGTTCAAGGAGCCAATTGCAAAACTCCATCCTTTTGGGCAAATCAATGGGTACCAGCTCCTGCACTGGTGTGTGGTGGTAGGGATGCAACCGCTCTGCTTTTAGGACACTCCAAACTTTCGACGTAGAGACGTTTAACTGCAATGCCAAGCGTCGGACAGCGTCGTTGTGTTGAAACTCATTTTAATTTAATTCATTTCCTCGATAATTTAAATACTACTCATCGATAATTTAAATAGTAATTAAAGGACACAAAGAGTATTTCAGTTTAACAACATTTCAGGTAGTTTTTTTAGAACGAGGGTTGGTTTATGGCATATTTTATTTTTAAGCCATATGTATTTTCGCTTATTACCGGGAAAACGGGAAAACCTAAGTTATAAGTATGTGTGCAACATTTGTAGGCAATAATATGGCACATGAAACAACAACATTAAAATGACATTTTTATAATACGTTTTTTTGAGAAAAACTACATTGACCCCAGAATTTTGAGGGTCAAAGTATCAAAAATTTGTGGTCTGAAGCAAATACCTCAGGATTGGGTACAGGTACAATACGGACTATTACACCAAATGAAAGATAATTTGATTCCCTAAAAAACAAGCTATAACTTTTTGAAATGCGATTATTAGTTTTCAAGATATAGCGTTTTGAGTGAGTGAGGGTACAGGTCCGAAGGACTTTTCTTGATCACCCTGTATCTCCGTGGATATTGAAAATTGACCATCTCCGTAGAACAATTTTTTGCTCAAAATATATCCAGGAATAACCCCTTACAAGGTTATGCACGGAGTACCAAACACCCTGTATAGCACTGAACGTAGTATACAAAATGTTTCATGCTGAATTTAAAGTTTGTAGCTTTCATAATTTTTGAACAAATTTGTCTAATTTTATGGCATTTGTATGGGAGGTGGCAGGGAAAGTGGGAGGTATTAGATGATTTTGAACCTGCTTATCAACATCCTAATCACATTGCCTTGTTACACATATGCTCGAAGGAGGAATAAATTTTTTTAATTTCCAATTCAAAAAATTGTATGGAAGGTGGTAGAAAGAGTGAAGTTCATATTTTTTTTTATCATTTATTGAAACTATTAAGGTACGAATTCTGGCAAAATTTTAAGTTTGTAATTTTCCTAGTTTCAATGAAAGTCGATTAAATGCATTTGCCAAAAATTGTGCATTTATATTGGGGAGGGGGGGTTGAATGAGTGTTTGAATGAAAACCAAATTTTTCGACATCAATGATATTTATAATAGTATACTTGAGAAAAGTATAATTTAAAGTTTATAGCTTTGACGGTTTTGAAGAAAAATAATTTAGTTAAAGTTCCGAAATTTCGTGAAATTTGTATGGGAGGGGGAGAAAGAGTGAGGTGAAGTTTAAAGCTTTCACAAAATCGGTTGCAATTGTAATAATATTAATTATGATGAAAATTGGTTCCTTCAGCTTTACTAGTTGCAATGAAAACCAAATAAATGCATTTTTGAAAATTGCGTATTTATATGGGAGGTGGTAGAAGGATTAAAAGAACAAATCAATATTTTTTGACGTCAATGATGTTCACATTGTTATACTAAGACCTAATTTTCAAGCCAATAGCTGAAATGGTTTCGGAAAAAGTCAATTTAAGTTTAAGTTTACTGACATTTATTGAAGCTATACATATTTACATTTGCGTTACAATAATAATGAAAAATTATAGCAACAACTCACATAAGTCATTGTGACTTGTGTGTGAGAGTTCAGATTCTGTATTTTAAATAATTTTATTTATAATATATCTTTTAAATTTTATTTATTTATTATCTATTATTAAGCTTTAAATTTCAAAATTTCATGAAATTTGTATGGGAGGGGGTAGAAAGAGTGGGAGGATTTGGCCCGTTCACGAACTTAAAGTTACTTTTTTGCTAAAAAGGACATAAAAAAAATTTCAGCAAGATAGTTCAAAGCTTTCGAAAAGTATGTTGTAGACAGACGGACAGACAGACGGTCTTAGAATTCACCGAAGCACGATGAGCTTCAGTTACGGAGTCGAATTGAAAGGTATTATCCAGAGTTCTGTCATCTGTAAAGCTTTGAATTGGGTTGTTGACAGAACGTCATTAATGAAAATTAAAAAAAGACTGGGGGATAAGACAGAGCCTTGAGGGACGCCAGAATCGATCTGAAATGGTTGGAATGATGTACCATCTATTACGATTCATTCCGAGCATTCAAAAAGAAAACTCTCAATTCATTTGATAAAGGTAATGTAAGAATCTATGGCTATGTGTTTTACTAATAGACCTTTGCGTCAAACTCTATCAAAGGCCTTCGCAATGTCAAGAGCCAGTACTTGACTTTCACCGTATTTGTGAACACAAGTTCCAACGTTCAGTCCGATAGACTAGAAGATCTCTAATTGAACGTACAGTACGGAATCCGTATTGGCGATCATGAATAATATGGTTATCTTCAAGACCGGTCACTCAGAATCGAATGTTTTGAGCGAGAACAAATATTTCTGTACTCTTGGCGACTCTGTGCGAGCTTTATTTCTTAGCGTTACACATGGTAACGTAAACACAATATACTCTCAGTTTTCATCTTTAGTATAAATATTAGAATAGCAGGATAGTTCGCAAAGTATATCGACAATACTGTTATTCTTATTCGTTGAGCCGATGGCTCCCAAATAACTTTTCAACAAAAACTTGCGACACACAATTATACCGGCATAAAGAGATGCTCGAAGATTTTACTCAAACATGTATGACCAGCCATTCATTTCAGTCAAATGCGAATACAAGATTTTTCTAAATATCAAAACCACAACGTATTTTGAACACAATAAAATTCGAATATCCTACCAATTTTAGCTGAATCATTAATTTTAATATTTCCCATTATTTCTAAGCATCTGACAAATTCCATTCCACATTTTTCTACCCACATATAACATATCTATTTTCTATTGTCTCCTGAAATAGAAATAACATTATAATTTTCCAGTTACCACACATAGGGCTTGACTCGTTAATGCAATTCAACTTAAAATTAAATAAGACAAAACACATCAGTCCTGGTTATAGACACGAGATCATCACTATGTGGGTGTATACGAGTATTTGAAAGGGCTTCCTGATTCAATTATTTTATCTTTATGAAATAATTAAATATAGTACTTCCTTGATTTCGAAGTATCTCACAATCGAATGACCATTCCACGAGATAACAATAAATTATTGTAGCACATGGAAAACGAACAGTAAAAAATTGTTTGGATCTTTAATCTAATTTTTTCTTAAATTGTTTTATTGATGTCAATTGTAAAACATAACATACTGGGGTCATAATAAAATCGGAAAAAAAACCAAAATAAACATATTTAAAAATAAATTACTCGCCATAATATGGAAAAACATTATCACACTTTGATAACAGCGCCTCCGAGGGTGGGTGGTGGTGTATTTCTTTGATAGAATTTCTAAATTTAATTCTCGAAAATATTTAGTCTTGATTAGCATTATCGTTTCGTGTTGTGTAAAAACAATGAAAATGCTAATAACATTTTTTTTAATCATTTACTATAAATATTTCAATAAGACGAGTCGAATATAAATTAATCGGTTGAAAATAGCACAGTTGAATGGCGTCGTTGTCTTTTAATTCCTTTTGTACAGCTTGATGAATAGGGTCAAAGTTTTAAATTTTTAGTCGGAAAATAGCGAGAAATCGAAATAAATTGGGTGCGAATTTGGTCCAATCAAATGACACTTTGAAGAATTAAAAAAAAAAAAAACTGGTGCATGCTTACAATCAATGTTTTTCATTTAAATATATTTTTTTTTAATTTATTAAAATGGTGTATAAATTTAAATTATGGATTTGTTTTGTAGCGAGCGTTGTTTTGATTTAGTTCCTTGAGCTTTCATTTATTTTAAAAATAAAACTTAATAGCTAACAGCGGTTTGGCGCGAAAAGTTGGGTCGCTCTACTGAACTGGCAACATCCTGCTCGAACATAATTTTGGGTTCGATTCTCACATCACGGCATTCATTCAAGCGCGCATTTTCTTTTATTGCTACATTCATTTAAATTATTCTAAATGAAATGGATAAAAGAAATGAAAGTGTCACAGTTTGACTCCTAAAGATCAGTATATTCAGTAAATGATTTCTGTTACAGTAGTAGCCAGAACTGCTAAGCATCAATAAATCAATTTCCTGTTAAGATCCCCTATAGGAGCATAGGACAGAAACAGTATTCTTCCGCAAGGCTCGATCCTGAGCATCGGCATTTAATTTTCGCCAGGACTTGTTTATTCTTCTGGCCTTCTGCTCAATTGCTCGCTTTTATGTGCATGTGCTACATGGTCGACTAACCCGACGTCTTCCTTGAGTATTATAATCCAGAGCTTGTTTGGCGATGTTTCGCTCTGGTTTCCGCAAAGTGTGACCGATCCATTTCCGCCTTTGAATCTCAGTGCCTATCTTAGTCTGTCCAGTTGTACTCCAAAGTTCGTCGTTGGAGATCACTTCTGGCCAGAATATTCCTAAAATACGTCGGAGGCATTGGTTGACGAAAGTCTGTAGTTTCTTGGTAAGTCGAACGGTCATTTTCAACGTGGGAAAACCATATAACAACACGAATTTGACGCATGCGTCAAAAACTTGCAGCTTCATGTGAAGGGAGATCTCTCTTGAGCTCCAGAAAGGGGAAAGGATACCGAAGGTCTGACGAGCTTTATTTAGACGAACCTCAATATCCTTTTCGGCTCCGCCGTCCATGGGGACAATGCTTCCGAGATAACAAAAATCTTGCACCTCTTTAGCATCTTGTCCGCTAAGAACAATCGGTGTGCTTGCTTTCGAACCCCTCTGCATGTACTTGGTTTTACGCACATTTATTTTCCGTCCTGCCTCTTTGCATTTAGAACACAACGAGCGAACATTTGACTGTAAGTCCGAATGGTTATTTGCAAGGAAAGCATTATGCTGAGGTGACTTAAGAAGTTAAATAGTCCCCACTAGAACCTTTATCTTCTCCAGCTTGCAGTGGAGCTTTCAACATGTCATTTATTACAACCAGAAATAGGGCTGGTGATAATATGTAGCCTTGTCTGACTCCCGTTCGCAAAGGAAAGTTCTCGGGATAGCTCTCTGCGTGAGGCGCGACATCTTGCATATTCTGTAGGATTCTTTAATCATAGCTATGATCTTATCTGGAATACCTATCCTACGCAAAGCAAGTAGTAAGTAAGGCACCCGCCGTACAAATTGCACCTTGTGCGATAGGGACAGCAAAACCTGTCCTAGGTACCTCGGACCACTTGCCTAACCGGTTATTTTGTATGGACGGTGCCTACAAAATAATGTAAACAAATCGCAAGTGACAACAAAATTTTGTAAACAAAAGCCTGTGGGAATGAGAGAACTATATGCAGAAAGCAGTCTAGCAATATGCAAAACTAGTCTACCAGCAACCAGGAAGCAGTTTAACAACTATCTATTTTGCACGCATGCCTGCATTGCTTTGTATCTTTAATATTAGAGTAAAGAGTTAGACAGGTTAATTGTAAACAATCTTTGTAAACACCTTTCACTTTTCGCCGGTATCATGTGTTTTTAGACAGCTTGCAAGTATGCCGGTCTTGTATGTAGAAGCTGTTTGCCAACTTTACCACGTGTTTTTTTCAATAAACAAGCCGCGATTACCTTTCACTTTTTTACCGGTAGCCGGTTATTTGTAAACAATACCTTTCACTTTCTACCGGTATCATAATGCAACTGGTAGTTGCTAATCTACTCTACCACGTGTTTTTTTTCAACAAACAAGCCAGCATTACCTTTATTTGTAAACACCTTTCACTTTCTGCCGGTATCATAATGCAACTGGTAGTTGCTAATCTACTTTACCACGTGTTTTTTCATGGTTAAAACAAAGAAACGAAAGCACGAAAAGAAGAATTGAAACAATTAAAAACTGTGGTTATAATCTTGAATATATTTGGGAATGTGAGTTTAAAAAATTCTTAAAGGCAAATAAAGAGATAGAAAAGAAGTTAGATAAAAGTGTATCAAACATTACTCTACCAATAAATCCAAGAGATGCCGTTTTTGGTGGTCGTACCGAAGTGTTTACAAAGATTGCTTACAAATAACCTCTCTAACTCTTTACTCTAATATTAAAGATACAAAGCAATGCAGGCATGCGTGCAAAATATATAGTTGTTAAACTGCTTCCTGGTTGCTGGTAGACTAGTTTTGCATATCGCTAGACTGCTTTCTGCATATAGTTCTCTCACTCCCACGGGCTTTTGTTTACAATATTTTGTTGGCACTTGCGATTTGTTTACATTATTTTGTAGGCACCGTCCATACAAAATAACCGGTTCCTAGGTGCCTCCAAATTTTTGTTGCAGGTTTTGCTGTCCCTATCGCACAAGGTGCAATTTGTACGGTGGGTGCCTTACTTACTACTAAAGCATTCCTTACGTAATCTTGCTTAACGCTGTCGAAAGCCTTCTCGAAGTCCACAAACATGAGATGTAGTGCGAACCCATTTCGTATTTGTATGGTCTGTACAAGATGACTCTTTACGGAATCCAGCCTGATAGAGAGTGCTCTTTACAACATCACTAATCCTTTTTAGAATTACCTTAGCCATGACTTTCGATACAGCAATAACTAGACATATACCACGCCAATTACCACGATCCCGAAGGTTGCCCTTCTTTGCGATTTCCACAATGACGCCCAACTTCCATTTAGAGATTTTCCTTCATTCTACACCTCAGTTAAGAATGGGAGGATTTCGGTTGGTAGTCCGTCTATACCTGGGGCTTTCCTTCCCGCCATCGACCAAATGTCGGAAACTATTTCCTCTTTATCTGGGGGGATCGTTCCTAAGAGAGGATTGTCGCGGCTGGATTCTTAGCAATTGTTCTGTTTCTGGAATACCTTCTTCCGACAAGATGTTTAAAATATCAGAGAAATATTCCTTCCATCGCTGCAACTGGTGTTCACTCCTATAAAGGAGAGTTCCGTTGACATCTCTCACCAGGTGGTTGGCGGTGAAATTCCTGTTCGTCAACTGTTTCATAATTTTAAATTGTGAATCCATATCCTCATGATAAGTCGCAGTTCAAAGATTTCAAAGGCCTTGTCTCTTCTAACAGCCCTCTTAAGCTGTTTATGAGCATCGCAGTAGTTCCGTCTCAAGTCAGAAGTTCTTTGGTTCATACCGGATTGAGAGGTGCCAGTTTGGCTTTTTTCCGATCGCCAACTTTGCCTCAAGTGTATTGCGACTTCCAAAACTGTTATGTCCATTTAAGAAGAGTTCCACTTTTGTCTTTCGGTCTCACACCCCTTTCATTCTAAAAGTTCATACCTTTAAGAGTTCGTTATTCAAAGTTGCCTACCAAAGACGAAAGAGAAAGAAGAATCAATAAGTTGATTCTCCTTTCTGATATTTGTGTTGTTTTGCATGATGGGAACTACCTATGGAAGCTTCCACCAGGCTCTAGAGTTTTGAAGAAAAATAAAACTGTTGAGTCTAAATCTCCTTGCTTCTTTGTAGGTGGTTCTTGCTGTTTTGTTTTTCGTCCTGCGATTTATTTCAACACAATCCCTTATATTTGTAGTCAGTCAAGTTTGTGCGTCTTGGATTTCTAAATTCCTCCCTTAATTATCTTTTCTATTTAAAAAAAAAAGGGAAAATTAAATTAAAAAAATTAAAAATTAATTCATTATTATGTGCTATAAGTTACATGTGCGCTCCAGGTGGTATCGTGATTTTGATTTCTGTAGTGTTAAACAATATGCTTTTAGCTTAAACTCCTAATTGGAAACACTGGGGCCGTCCTTTGCCGGTCCGTGTCCTCGCTACCTCCACAATTTTTTTAACTTCTTTTTTCAGCACCCTTCAAGGATGGCGGTTCGTCTGGGTCATCTATTCCACGCCCACACTCCTGGGCAGCCGGCAACAGGTGCTGCCCGACCCGGAGGAGCCCCATTATCAAAAATCTGTACGGGAATAAGGCCCTCAGCCGAGTTTCTGTTACAAGTTTCCTTAACATTTATTTGTTATTGTGGAAGAGTTGCTAGCCCTTCGTACAACCCTCAGCGAATTTTTATTTTCGCAGATTGTGATCCAGATATACCAACGCAAGCAATGTGCTGGAATTATACGTCGGCTGGGGCTTGGACTCACGGCCTTCGCATTGTAGACCAACACGCTACCCACTAGGCTACATACTGACTTTTTCAGTCTATAAGCCGGTCGGAATTTTATTAGTCGCCAGCGTGACATAAATGAATTTTGTGTTCTCGCGGTTACGAAAGTTAGTTCTGTCTTTTTATTAAGTGCACATAGATAATCCAGAAAGTCTTTGCCGCTGGTTTAAGTTTGAGGGCTCCCCAAGAGTCGTGATGCGCGTTTACAACACAGCCTAGAATAATGTAGAGATTGTTGGCGTAATCTTGTTCCACTACTTTAGCGAAGCTTGAGGTTAAAATTGGGGGAATATGCTGACGCGAACGGTCGTTTTCCCTGCGTTCCTGCATCAGATGGTTAATCAGTTTACTGCTCAGTCAGACGCAGGTTCTCGATTTATCACAGTCGGGATTAACATGGAATTCCTTCTCCCGATCTGTCTTAGGTAGGTCTCCATCGGGTCCATTGTACACCTCCGTATTAATACCATGTAGACCTACATATCATTTAACCATCCTGCTGGTGAACGGCGAAGAAGTATTCTCTCATACTCCTCACCACAGCCTCGGCAAATATCATCTGTCCAGCTATACTTACTAGTGTCCGGAAGGAGTCTCTATCGAGTTTCAAAATTTTAATTGATTTTTCTCTATCAAACCCATTCTGTATCATTTTTATGATGTTACAAGAACCGCTCTGAAATCTTTCGTTCTATTCCATCAGACATTGTGGATTGTCTTAATCGCCCCCATGGCGATCCCAAGACCGTCTGATACTTCAACATGGTTGACGTATCTTGAATTGCAGCTGTAAGCGGAGAGGTATGTTAGCGCAGCTTGGATTTCTGAGTAGAACCTAATCCATCTCTTATTTACTTATGCCCGCAAGACAATTAAAGACTGTAGCATATTCCGGTAAATGCTTCGAGGATTTTGAACGTTCAAGGCTTTCAGAAAAGATGCCAGAACCTACTCCTTCTTTCATTTCCTAACCATCCCTCGTAATTCTGTATGACATGATTGTCAATCTAGTGTTTTTCAAGTAGAGCGACTTCATAGTGCTTTTCAAAGTGCATCTTGGTCAGCATTGTATTACTGCTATACTTTGGTTAGAAGATTCTCTTTTTGTACGCTCCAGGATAGTGGCATGAGATTTTTCCATATTGGTACCAAACCATGCGCCCCATAACTTCTTTAATTCTATTTCCTGAAACCCAAGGTTCTTGGATGAGGTATACAGTAAAAGTTTCGGTGTTTGCTTTATGGTTGGTGTAGCGTGTAGCAGCATCTTTGACGACGATCGGTAAGTGCGGTCGCCGCCTTATAATGTTGCAAATTAATCTGTGTAAAATGGCAGTCGATCGTAGTTAACATTAGGTACTACGATGATATACCTCTTTATAGAACGTCTTCTCCTTGAAGGATCTTGACGCGGTCGTCTTCGAATACCCCAAGATTAATGTTGAATCTTTTTTTGGAGGTTTTTTTTTTCGCTACAGCACTATTTATAAAGTGTAGCCTAGTGCGTGTTGGTCTGCAATGTGAAGGTCGTGAGTTCAAATCCCGATCGACGTATAATTTCAACACACTACTTGCCTGGCAACAGCTAAAGGCCGATGCTCAGGATCGCACCTTGTGGAAGAGAGTTGTTTCTGTCCTATATGCCACTATTGGGGGTCTTAACGGGAATTTTATTGATTGACTTGCCTGGTGTATATTTTGGCCGTGTCAATCTGCGAAAATCGAAATTCGAAGATAGCGAGCTGTGTGAAGGGCTAATAGCCCTACCACAATAAGTAATGAAAAAAAAGTTAAGGAACCTGAAGGTCATGGCCCGATTCGGGATGCTGCCATTGTAGAAAACCTTATATAACCCAGTCTGCTGTTATTAATTCTGGCTGGACTGTACCGATTTTTTTAATCAGCTTTCTTATCATCAGACCTTTACCTCGAACGACGATACCCCGTTCAGTTTCACCTCAGCCAAGTAGAATTAGAGCCATTCCGCTATTGTCTCGTCCGCTGGAGCCATACGGAAATGCTTTCGGTATGTCCCCGTTGAATTAAGGAGCCTCCTTCACCGCTTAGGTAATTCTCTTCTCAATCTGCTGGGTGGTGTATCTATTTGGCTCGCCTACGGAAACGTAGCCGGCGCTTTTACGGGTCACTGCTGAATAAGAGGTAAAAGGGCTTGGACAGGCCTTGGCTTATTTATTTACCTTGAAACGATCTGGAGTTTTCGGCACATGTTCGGACCGAACTCTTTCTACAGTAGCTGCTGAAGATGCGGGTTTTGGATCGGCTTTAGCTTTGCTAGGAGTTTTCGTTGCCGGAGCCTTCATCTTCCGCATCCGTCGCTTACAAGAGCCTGATCTATTTATACCTGGCGCATACTTAGAGCCGGATGGATCCAGTGTATCGCATTTGGTTTTCTCCAGGGCATCCGTTTTAACGATATGAGACGAAGAGGAATGGTTGACTGGTATCGCGGAAGATCTTAGAGTGTTACAAAAAATAAATAGGACGCATTCTGAGAAGATCTACCACTTGGGCTAGTTCTGATTTGGTGGCAATCATACGCCTGTGAAGTATTTGCCTAACAATCCGGATCTCGCAAAAATGCGGAGCTCCGTTAACTAACTGCCTTTTAGATGACATTTATATCGTAATCGGAGTTTCTGTTCCGCATTCAGTTGTTTCCAGGACTTGTTTATTTCCCTGGTCTTACTCTCAACTCCTTGTTTGCATGTACTACATAATCCACAAACCCGACGTCTTTCTTGGTTTCGCTCTAGCTTCCTCAAAGTGTAACCGATCCACTGCCACATACACCTCTGAATCTCTATGCTTGTTAGTTCAATTGTACGTCAAAGTTAATCGTCAAAGATGACGTCCAGCCAGAATATCCCTAAAATGTCGATGGCATTGATTTACGACCACTTGCAATTTGTTAGTAAGTTTATCAATTACTTTTCATGTGGTACAACCATGTAACAACACAATGAACTTAATTTCCGACATTTTTGTTTTCTTTATCAAAAAATTGTACCTTATCTAAAGCTCTAAATATTTACAATAAATTGAAAACGGGTTGCAGCGCATTAAAGCAAAGCGAAAATTGTTTACACATCAAAGTAATGTGTTTATAGAGGCCGATGAAATTTTATGGTTTCAAAACATTCAAAATTGTTTTTAAATTGTCATATAAACAGCTGGCGGAAGTTTTCATGTACAGTTGCAATCTAAAATATATCATGATTGTACAAATAATTATAATAATAAATTATTTATAAAGATTTATTAAGGAAAACTGATAGATGAGTGAGCGTGCTGCATGTAATGCTGCTGATTTAAAAAACACGAGTTATCGCGTGTTTTTTAAATCAGCAACATTACATATTAATATTTATATTTTTAAATGTATTGTTTTATCTTAATGCAATCTATTTTTCAATCTTAATTGGAACGTCCTCTATAGGGGCGATCCCGCAGATAAGAAAGCAATATTTTTCACCATTCGGTCAATGGCAGGAAAGAAAGACTTATGTTAAAGTGAACTTTCAAGCGAACGTCTTGAAAAGAACTCGGAATAAAGACCTGATATGAGGCTTTGGGCCTGGGAGCGCGGACCGAGGTGGTGAGAAAAAGACACGATTTTAGAAAATAACAATAATTTATTTATACATAAAATTCGACGCGTCGTTAAAACGGAGAACTGAAGATTACTGAAAAACTGAAGCTTGAAGTTGAGACTGCATTCGAAAGGCCAGCGCGACTGCTTTTAATCCGCGTCTTTTTGCTGACGCTGCGGCGTGTCTGACTGGCGTACTTTGTTTCCATTTGTGCGCGATAAGCAACAAAGTAATAGTTGATCGCGCGCGTCGTCGAGCATGCCACTTGATACCTTTCGTTGCATATCTGGCGATATGCAGAAAGGGACGGTTCGCTTGTGCGTGATCAGCATATCTGGTGATATGGAAAAGAGGCATGATAATGAAATCTGGGTCCGATGTCATTAACGCTGGAATGTGTCGACGACGTCGTATCGCCACAGAGGCTATCTTAGCAACAGTCGTCTAACCCCAATGGGTACGTGGTTTGATTAGGCCACTAATAGTCTCCCTTGAAAGGAGTATAACATTGAGGATTTTGGGAATTGGTGTGGTATATGCTGACTTACTGCCGTATCGAAAATCATCGCTAAGCTAATTCTCAACAGATTGGTGATGCTATTGAGAGCACTCTCGAACTGTATCTGGCTGGGTTTCGTAAAAGGTCGTCTTGTATAGATCGAACAAACACCCTACGGATAATATTGGACCTGAAATTTGTTCGCCACTACATCCCATGTTTTTCAACTTCGAGAAGGCTTTTGACAGCGTTAATTGAGATTACATATGGAGTGCTTAGCGTAAGAGAGGTATTCCCGATAAGATCGTAGCTATGATTAAGGAATCTCTATGAAGATGCAAGTATTACATAAGCAAAGCTACCAGAGAGCTCTCATGTGCAAACAGTTGTCAGACATTGTTAAAACAAATGTGCGTAAAACCAGTTATTTGCAAATGGGTTCAAGAACAGCACACCAATTGTCCTGAACAGGAAGAGGTGCAAAACTTTTG
Organism: Chorisops tibialis; assembly: GCA_963669355.1. Taxonomy (NCBI): domain Eukaryota; kingdom Metazoa; phylum Arthropoda; class Insecta; order Diptera; family Stratiomyidae; genus Chorisops; species Chorisops tibialis. Next base: position 183,439,724 of record OY770262.1, read on the forward strand.
TTACTCCGTAAGCATTATTAACATGGATGGCGGAGCCGAAAAGAATGTCGTGTAAATAAAGCTTCTTCCAATAATGAAATTCAAGAAAGTACACAGGAACAATAAGCTGCGAATATAGAAAACTTAATACATGTATAAGACCTGTACTCTGTTATGGCAGCGAGACGTGGATATTAACGCGTACTATCGAAAAAGCAGTTAACACATTCGAAAGAAAGGTCCTTCGAAGAATTTTGGGTCCTGTGGAGGAGGAGCGGAATGGTGAACAAGATACAACCGTGAGTTGTATCAACTCTATGACGAGCCAGAAGCTTCAACGCTCATTAAGCTACGTAAACTGCAGTGGACTGGCCATGTAGAGCGAATGGAAGACAGAAGAATCCCCAAACGCGCTCTTAAAGGCAAAGCGAGTAGTTACCAGCCAGTACGCAAATCACGTAAGTGATTGCCGCTATTGATGATGATGGTATAAATAATGCTCGTCAAGCCTTCGGTATACTTTCTCCTTCCTAGAAGTTAAGATATCTACGACTGATAACTAGTGTAGGCATTTCACAATAAAATTCTGTGTTTGAATTGAAATCCGTAGCATTGCTACTTAAAAACACAAGAACGCTGGTCCTTTAAACTCTATCTCCGTAGCCATAAATATGTTCGAAACGAAATGTGAGAGATTTTAATTAAGAAGATGTCTAGATTTTTTTTCGAGAATTTGTGTTTGTGCACAATTTTCCTGAACTTAGTTACATCAAAATTATAACTGAAAATCGATTCACTGCGACAACACGTCATTCAACCATTTCTCAATGAAATTGTTTTACTAACTAAACGAGAAAACTCATTTGTTTTTCTTTTTTACTATTTTTTTCAAAAAAAAAAAAAAAAAACAATTGTTTATGTTTTCCTGTTGATACTTTTAGATTTTATTTTAAGTATAACTTAGCATTTCCAATTATAAAAATGAAAACACTAAATACAAAATCATTTCGTGAGTTTGTCACACTTAATTTCGCCACGAAAAATTACGAAAAAAATCACAGATTACCGAGAAAAAAAATGAAACAAATTGGCACTATTCCAATCTTCGAAACTTTATTTTTTTTTTGTATTTCCTTTTCTTTATTTTTTCTTACATGTAATTTTTACTACACTTAACGTTGATTTATCGATCAAATAAACAAATGAGGAAAATAATTTGAAGATGCGTAATATATGAAATTTATAGTGTGTACTTTTTATATAGTTTAAGTATCGGCAATGTATAGTATACGATGACAATAAAAAATATTGCCTTGCGTAATTCAATTGCATTAGGCTCATTGCACAGCTTCCAATGTGCAACGATGTGTAACTTACAGTGATTGAAAGAAAATTGATCTTAATATAGTTTGAAACTATTTTATGTGCTAATAAAAAGGCTTGGAATGATTACGTATGGATCCTAAGACTTTCATCCCGCTGCTCAATCTCCTTAGTGACATCACAATGAGTAAAACTGATATTATATCCGTTTTTAAATTCCAAGCCTTGTAGCTCTCCTTCCCCTCTCTCTCTCTCTCGCTCTCGCTCTCACTTCTTCAACCAATCACTCTAGGAAGGCTCACACACAACTTGTTTTATTTACATTTACGAGTCCAGTGTCCTTGAAAGGCCCTGTTGAATTACAGGTCTGTGACAAAAATATATTTTTTCTGGATGTAATAGTCATTCTAGGATAATAGTTATAAAATAATGGGAGCTAAAGAGAGCTTAGAGTGAAGGGATTCAATCAGTGGGATGAAAAATGATTTAATTATTGGAAATAGACCAATACCGGGGAACAACTGTCATATAATCTACCTGATTGAAATTTCTCCCGATTTGAACAATTACAATTGGGTGCTATAGGTGAAAATGGAGAAGAAATAATTGCAGGTTGAACATAATACGAAGAGGCCATCGCAGATGTGTTAGGTTGTACTGACGCCAGCATTGACATTTTTTGCAAATTCTTTTGCTTTTCAGAGATTCATTGGTTGGTTTCCAAAATTCGCTCGCATGAGTGGTATGATCTGTTTTATAACATAAAAAGCATTGCGCTGGTTAGACAACGATGTTGAAATTTCGCGCATCAAGGCTTATTTATGAAAAAAAAAATTGGAAGAAAAGATTTCCAGATTCTACACTGTTACGCTTTATTACGAATAATAAAGCGTAATAGTGTAGAACCGGAAATCTCTTCTTTCAATTCGAAATGCACTGTGAAAACATTGACCAAACCAAAAAAAATCGTTTGGTTGAAACGCTGGCACCACTCACACTAGATTGTCTTGAGTTTCTGTAATCGTACTGCAATAGTACCAGAGTACAACAAAGAGTAAGAACACTTTGTATATTGCCTGGGTTAACATGTTTGTCACGTGCTACCTCTGAAAAATCCGGTTTTTCCCTCTGAAAATAAAGAGAGCAACGTGTCCCGCCGAGTCCGCGACACTTCTTATCTCTCATTCTAGTACATGGCGTTCTTACAGCTTTTGCTCGCGTCGTATTCAACTTGGACGCGGGTGCGCGGGTCATAGTCGGCGGGTGGTCGACGATTCTCTTTCCGCTCAATGTTTTCGATATTTTTCGCTTGCTCTTGTCTAATAAAAAAAATCTTTGCGAGAATGAAATGGAAATATCAGATTAAATGTTCACTGTAAGCTTGAGAGAGAGGAAGCACACGTATCGGCGATGAAACACGAGTGTGTTGTCGGCAAATTTTCGGAGCCGGGTCGCATTTTTAGCTGAATGTTCCTACTATGTATATACTATGAATAGTACTCTACATAATCCAGTGTAATAGCCCTTGTAGGATTCTTTGGGTGTTTTAGAATTCTTTTTAGTTGGGGTTGCGTTGGTTCCCTTCATTAATCTCTCAACCAGTCTCCTGTGTATGATCTTCACTCTTCGGGTAGGAAATTCATTCCAGACAGACTAAGATTTGTTATAGTGCCGTGCTTTTGCGAATTGTCAGGATGAGAGTGTAAGGTAAAATAAAGGAAAGATTCTTTGTATGTCAGACAGATAGTTATTTAATCCGTGCCGAGCAAACTCAGAATGCCTGCTGAGGGCTCCGGCCACGGTTTATATAGAACATTTTGTGTGTGGCCGTGCGGCACCTTTCAAATAACAATGTTGCCATAAGGGCTTTTTTATATTATGTACCAGAAGGGTTTATTACAAAATTTTAAAATTATTAAATGTTACAAGCTCCCCTTCTATTCTTGAAATCGTCTCGATGAGGAGAATAGGTGCTGTTTCAATGTCTTCATTCCTTCTTGGGTCGTCCTCTCTTTCTGATTGGGACTACCGGGTTTGTGTTGGCGACATCTTGACATCTGGTTAGGGATGACGTATGATAAGTGCCTAGAACTTCATTTGGATCGTCAGGCTTAGCAATCTCGTAACTCGTAGGACCCTTGGACGTGAGTATAACATAAGGACCGTCTCGTCGTGGTTTGAATTTCGAGGTGATTCTTCGTTGCTTTTGACTTCTTGTATGGGTGGTTAGATTATATGGTTGAAGCTGTAATGCCCATCGAGCGAGTCGTCCGCTCGGTGATTTCAATGACATAAGCCATTTAAGAGGTTGATGATCGGAAGCGATCGTCACTTCGTTGCCTTCAATGTAAGCACGGAACTTGGAAACTGCCCATATGACGGCAAGAGCTTCTCTTTCTGTCGTTGTGTAGTTCTTTTCTGCAGCGGTGAGAAGTCTTCTTGCATATTCAACTGGTCGTTCATCCGTTCCCTCCCCTTGGAGTAAGGCTGCGCCCACAGCATATCCGCTTGCGTCAGTCCTTAACGTGTAGGGTTTGCTTTTATCTGCTTGTCGAAGTATTGGTGCACTTATTAAACATGTTTTCAGTGTTTCAAAGGCGTCTTGGTGTGGTTTAACCCATATCCATGATGCTTTCTTTTTGGTAAGATTAGATAGAGGATGAGCTATCTCCGCGAATCCAGCGATAAATCTGCGGTACCAAGAGCACATCTGTAAGAATGATATAAGCTGTTTCACATTTTTTGGTGGAGGAATGTTAACTATGGCAGTTACTTTGTTCGGATCTGCCTTAATTCCTTCTTTTGTAGTGACGTGTCCCAGATATTTGATTTCTGGACAGCCAAACTGACATTTTTATCTGTTAATTCGCAATTGGAATTCTCTTAGAGTGTCGAACACTTTGAGTATTGCTGCTTTTAAATCATCAAATGACTCGGAAAGTATTAGGATATCGTCTAAGTATGCGAGTATTTTATGTTTGTGGCATCTCATTTTAATTTTGTCGATCATTCTTTGAAACGTAGCAGCCGCATTTCGTAATCCAAATGGCATTCTTCTGAAACGGTATGTTCCTAGTGGCGTGGTAAATGCTGTTTTGTCCATATCTGGTTCATGCATTTCTATTTGCCAATATCCAGCTAATAAGTCAAGCGTGGTTATGTATTTGAATTTAGCCGTTGAATGAAGTAAATCGTCCATTCTTGGTAGTGGATAACGATCTGGAACTGTAATGGCGTTTATCTGTCTGAAGTCGACACAAACTCTGATACTTCCATCTTTTTTGGGTATCATAACTATAGGTGAACACCAAGGAGACTCACAGGGTTCAATAACGTCTGTTTCCAACATCTTGTTGATTTCACCTTGTAAAACAATTTTCTGTTTAGCGTTAAGGCGGTATAGTGATGTTGCTATCGGTTGATGATCTCCGGTGTTAATTCTGTGTTTAACGTGTTTTGCTGGAGGGCCAGCTGTTGCGAAAAGATCGGCGTTGTCTGCCAGGATGGAGTTGATGATTGTTCTTTCATGTTCATCCAATTCCTCTCCTTCATGTGGTTTCAGATCCAAGGAATTCAATTCTAAGTATGGCAACATGTCAGACGGAGTGTATTGTTCCAATACTGTTTCTTGCTTTTTCCTTTTCGGCGTTGTTCTTAATGGGCTTATACCTATGGGTGCCAGCATCCCTTGTAAGCATTGCTGAACCTTAGGCGAGTATGGAATGTCTGGTCCATAGTACATCTCTTGATCACATGGTGATTTGGGAGTCTTGCTAGCCTTCTTTTTCGGCGTTCCTCGTAATGGGCTTACTTCTACAGGTGCCATCACAGTATTGAGGTATTGTTGTAGTTGGTATTCGTCTGCAGTAGATAAAATGCCTGTGCCGTCGTGGATTTGGTCGTCACTTCGTGGCTTTGACTGGTCTGCTGAGACTGTCATACTACCGAATTGGAATGGGTCGTCTTTTCCCTTTAACTTGACGACTTCCCTTTGTAGAAGTTTGTACTTGTTTTTGCAGTCGTTTCCGAAGTTCCAAGATCTCTGAGGTATATTCAGAATAATGTTAGCGTCTTCTATGAAATCCACACCGAGTAGAGTACGATTCTCTCTCGAATCTGGTAAGACGATGAAGCAAGTAGAAATGAGGCGATTCTTCAGATTGACAAGTACTGTGGCGAAGCGAATCATTTGCTTCCGTTGAATGCCATCGGCCATGATGACACACACTTCGGTCTCTTTGAATGTGTCCTTGCTTTACCAGCAGTTGGTATAGACTATACCCTGCGCCACTTAAACGAGCACCGGTATCAATGTATGCGCAAACTTCGACAGTTTCTATTTTTATGTCGATTGCGGGTCGATCTCGTATGGGAAGTTGAATGCTGTTTGTGTTCATAGAACAGAAGGTAACTACAGCTGTGGTGACGTTTTTATTGCAGTTATCACACTTGCTTTTTACCACTCCGGGTTTTCCACACCCGTAACATTTTATTTTAGACTGTGTTTCGTTGAAATTAGCTAGTCTTTCGTCACGTGGCTTGGGCTTGCCTTAGTTGGCTTCTGTTTTAAGTCTCTTTCGGCATTCGTTTTGAACATGACCAGTATTATGGCAGAAACTGCACTTCTTTTTAGGAACTTGATTTTCCATTTTCAATGCATTCATGTTCACTTCCGCTGAGTCTTTTTCACTTTTATTTTTTTCCACTTCGCGTGCTTTCACGAGCAAGTCTTCAAAAGTTTCGATTTTATCACGTGTTATGTGTTTTCGAATGTTTAAATTTATTAAACCGTATACCAAGTCGATTTGCTGTTTTTCCGAGCGATAGTTCACGGGCAACTGAGCCATGAGTGCTCTTTTTTCGCAGATGAAGGTATCAGCAAATATCATCAGCTTGGTGGCTTGCGTAACCCCCGGAATACATATAAAAGCCATGCTATAGGCAGTTGTGTATGTGTGACAGCCGTCCGGCGGTCGGTTGCTTAAACGTCAATTCCGTATGAAAATTGTCGACAGTGCAAAGGAGTTGAACTTTGTGGCCGTAAATATCGCAGTTTTTTACCAATTTTAAAGGTGATTATTGTTGTAAACAATACCTAAATTAGTGGCGAAGTGTATTAACCAGATTTTAAAACAGATCTTTCTATCCAGACGTGTTTGGGACGAAAATTGAAGTTTTTTACCGCGTTATTTACCGTCACTTAATGGCTGTAAATAGTGCAATTTTTCATCATTTCATCAGGTAAATATCATTATTAACAATTGATTAAACATCCGTGCAGTGTTTTAATAAGTTTTTAAACAGATATCTCTTTCGGAAAGCGTTTCGGACTAAGATTGTCATCGTGTGATTGCAGGGAAATCGGTTGTTTTTTTGCACAGCCTGTTGCAGGATTTAGTATCGGCGGAAAGACGGAAACGAAAACGGGTAATTTATTTAATGTTAGTTAGATACTAAATTCTTTCCATTTTAGGTACCATACCGAAGTAAAATATATTTTATATATGTATACCATACATATATATTTGAAATTTGTTGTTGATTGAAAATATACTATAATTTAAAAAGCAATAAATGTTTTATTTATGTTATACGATGCATAAGATTCCTCAACAATTTCGAACTGTGAAATGGTTGAAATCTGAAAATGAAAACGAAAAGTGCTGTCGGCATAAAGAATAACGTTTGGGATTACCTTATGAAAAAGTATGTATATTCCAATTGATTGTCGCAGGAACAATATCTCGCAGAAATTTCCGGATGTATCGCTTGATCTAGTAGTGATGACTCTTGACCTCTAAAGCCAACTATCGGGAATCTTCTTTCTTATAGTAGATACCACACACTAGGGCCAAGTATTTTCTCAAATTGCGACCGAAAAGTTGGCCAAAATGACGTATTGATTAATGAAATATTCACACCACCTTGGCACTAAAGCATTGGTTTCCTTCGATTTTTCGACAAAATCGACACCGCCCGGCAAACAGGCCAAACGATTCCCACTTTGGGAATATCGTTTTTGGCCAATACTGGACCCTAGTGTGTGGATCTAGCATTACGGAAACACGTTCACAAAATTGCACTACACTAGGAATTTAACTTTATTCTAATTTTTTTATAGTAAATAAACTACAACATTCCTAACCTATAAAACTTAACACCAAAAAACTTGTTTCGCGAAAAATAACTGCGGGGAATTTCGGCCGACACTGCTTACAATTAACGCAAACGTACGATCTTTCCATATTTAAGGAAGAAGCAAAAACAAATTGGTGAAAACACGACTAAAATCCCGATCGAAAACACCAAACTTAAAGAAAATCATCCCGCACGCGAATGAAATGACAGTCGACCGCGGACGGCTAATAGCTTCATATGTGTAAGTGCCATCTTCTATCGCATGGCTTTTACTAGTATTCCGGGGGTTACGTGGCTTGCAAATATTTCTATGCAAACGTATTGCGTATTCGCTCTAGTGCATTATCCCATGTAGTGTTTTCGGCTTTCACGCCATTCCACCATGTTGCGGCAATGTCGTCTAGCAATAGAGACAAACCTTCGAGGGCATTGACATCGTCAATATTTTCACACACTTTGAATATCTTTACCTTATTGATAAATTCATTTACTGCGGAGGTAGATCTTGTTCCATCGTAGCGAGCTGTACAAGTGGTGAAGCTACCTTTGCGTGTGTTTGTGACAGGGACAACTCGTAATGATTCAATGAGAGTGCGGAACTGCTCATCACTTAAATTGAGTCCCATCTCCGATCTTTGTGTGATCGTATTTGTAAGAGTGTGCGTAACACAATTTGTATTCACCGAAGGGGAAATTTTCTCTTCAATTATGCGCACGAGCTTTGGTTGAGTGCCAATGCGTGTGCGGCTTCTAGTTGGGCTTACAGACTCTAGTTGAGTGCTAATGCGTAAGCGGCCTCGAGTTGGGTGCCAATTGTAGGATTCTTTGGGTGTTTTAGAATTCTTTTTAGTTGGGGTCGCGTTGGTTCTCTTCATTAACCTCCCAACCAGTCTCCTGTGTATGATCTTCACTCTTCGGGTAGGAAATTCGCTCCAGACAGACTAAGATTTGTTATAGTGCCGTGCTTTTGCGAATTGTCAGGATGAGGGTGTAAGGTAAAATAAAGGAAAGATTCTTTGTATGTCAGACAGATAGTTATTTAATCCGTGCCGAGCAAACTCAGAATGCCTGCTGAGGGCTCCGGCCACGGTTTATATACAACATTTTGTGTGTGGCCGTGCGGCACCTTTCAAATAACAATGTTGCTATAAGGGCTTTTTTATATTATGAACCAGAAGGGTTTATTACAAAATTTTAAAATTATTAAATGTTACACCCTCGGGATATGTACCCTAACAAGTGGGAGCTGTATGCGTGACCAGTCATTTGATAACTCGTTGACCTTGGAGAGGCGGTGCACTTCCAGGGTCTTAAGCGACAAGGTATTTGGGTTTTTGATCTTAACTCAACTGACAGATAGAACCTCCTCCTGGTTTTTACTTGTGAAGAGTTATGTGATGCTAACAGCCTCCCCATATTTAGCGGAAACGTACTCATGCCAGTGATTTTAAAAAACCACCTTAATATATTGCGCAAGGTTTCGCTAGATTTCAAGTATAGAAATAAAACCACCAGTTTTATTAGTTCACTGTAAAACTTTCTTTAACTTAACTAATTTTAATTTACCTTGCACTCAAAACCCTTCAAAACTTCTTCTCTAATCTTTCGCTACCGACTCTCCATACGGCTCACTCGTCGTCTAGTCGAAAACAGACGGAATGTTCACTAAAAACATTCGTCTATTTATATTGCTTTCCATTCGTTCGTCAGTTTGTTCGCCGTCGGCCTTCTCCGTTATTTCGTCCATTGCCGACACCGATCGGCCACAGTCGGACTTCTCCGTTATTTCGTCCATTGCTGGCACCCGTCGGACACAATCGGCCTTGTCCATTATTTCGTCCATTGTCGAATATTTTCTCGTTCATACGTGTGGTTATTATTGCCTTCTATCAAGTATTTCGTCGTTACCCGAATTGGCTCTTGATAAGCATGTAGAGCTGACATTTCACATTACTTTCGAGTACAGGGGAAGACCGCAGATGCTTGACTAGGGCTAACATGGAACAATATAATACCGATATGTAGGTTAGTTCCTGGGTGCAGTTTAGTGGGTAGCGCGTTAGTCTACAATGATTTCAAATCCCGGTCGACGTATAATACAGCATTCTGCTTGCGTGGGTATATCTGGACCGCCTTAATCTTCGAAAATCAAAAATTCGTAGATAAACGACGGTACGAAAGACTAACAACCTGATGGTCAGGACTCCAAAACTCATTTTGGGCTGTAGTGCCTTTGAAGAAGATGTAGGTTAGCGCAGTTTTCAAATTATCATTTACTCCCACCAGAAAAAGTTCTGGTGATAATATGCAGCCTTAACAGACACCTGTTCGTGCAGGTGACGCAACATCTTACATCTTCTTGTAATCTCGGTAAAAAATCTCTCTAGTCCTGTTGGTGCTACTTTTCCACATCCAACTTATTGTTACGCACAGAACTAAAACCAGACCAGGAGTGGAAAAATCGCGTTTGAAGATTTTTGCTTTGGGATATTTATTTCTCATCTAACTTATTTTTGCGTTTTTCTTTTATAAATAATTCTAATTATTGTTTTTTTTTTTATTTCAGGTAAATTTCTTAGTCGCTCAAGTTTTGGCACTATTTTTGGCTTCCATATTTCGTTCGTACCTTCATCCATCGAAAACATCGGCCGAACTTCGTCATGTTTTCGGACTATCATTGGGATTATTTTTTGGCTATTTTTGTTTCGGTCAACAAGCAATTCATATTGCAGGACTTCCAGCTATTTGCTATATTGTGATACGAACACAAAATCCTCAGATTGTTCAAAGGTACGGATTTTTTTTTTGAGTTAAGTTGAATTTTGTGCAATTGTTTGATTATAATTTTTCACAGAGCGGTAATGATCGTAGCGCTTGTATATCTCTCGTGTATACATTTACATCGTTTAATATACGATTATGGATCATATTCGTTGGATATCACCGGCCCTCTAATGATAATCACACAAAAATGTACAAGTTTAGCTTTCAGCATACATGACGGATTTACTAGAGAACATAAAGTATGCAATTGTAATTTTCTTTGAAGGTGCTTTCTTTAATTTATTATTTTTTTTTGCAGGACTTAACAAAAGCACAACAATATCATGCCATTCAAAAACTTCCATCCGCACTTGAATATTTCGCTTATATGTTGCATTTCCAAGGACTGATGGCTGGACCACTGGTTTTCTACAAGGATTACATCGATTTTATCGAAGGCTATCATATTTTATCACATCCAAATGCAAATGTAATTGGATTCCTTCCAAAAAAAAAATGATAATAATTATCCTTAATTTTTGCGTTTCAATTTTTCAGGGGAATTTGGATAATAATTTCAATTCGAAATTAATCGTTCTGGAACCATCACCGATGAAAGCGGTTGTCCGAAAAGTAATTGGCAGTTTCATTTGTGCATTCATATTTATGAAGTTCATTACGGTGTATCCGATAAAAACTATAAAGGACGACGACTTTATAACCGGCACATCATATCTCTATAAATTCTGGTTTACTGCAATGGCAACAACAGTGATTCGATTCAAGTATTATCATGCTTGGTTGTTGGCTGATGCCATTTGCAATAATTCGGGATTAGGCTTTAACGGTTTCGATAAAGACGGTAACGCAAAATGGGATCTCTTATCGAATATTAATGTTTTTGCATTCGAAGTAATTATTATAAAATTAAGTTCGGGATTAGTTAACAAAAAAATAATGCAATTTTCTTTTTAGTTTGGCACGAATTTCCGTGACAGCATAAATAACTGGAATATTGGAACAAATTTATGGTTAAGAACAGTAGTTTATGAACGTGTACCGAAACAATACGGAACGTTGTTAACGTTTGCTCTAAGTGCATTATGGCATGGTTTTTATCCAGGCTATTACATCACATTCGCAACTGGAGCACTATTTGTAATGGCTGCACGTGTTGTAAGTAGTGAAACGTATTTTCTTTGTTTACTTTAATTCTAATTTTTTTTTTTTGTGTTTTGCGTCTTTTCAGGCCAGAAGATCCTTCCGTCATCGATTCCAAGAAACACAATTTAGTCGTATGTTCTACGACATTCTAACCTGCCTAATAACTCGAGTATTTTTAGGATACGCAACGTTCCCATTTGTACTTCTCGAGTTTATGGTAATTTATTGCTCATTATTTGAATTTTATTTTTTATTATCACATTCGTATTGAATTGCAGTATTTTAATAGCGCGTAGTATGTTGACTGAAAGTAATAGATTACCAAGCAAGTAGTATTTATCGCGTGCATAAAAAATTAACATAGAATGAAATCACGTCATTTCAAACATCAGTAAATTTTAAAGTGAATGATAGGTATTAGCTATTCCATGCGATATGAATTATTGAAATCGATTGGCATGATTGAATTTAATAAATCATGCGAAAAGTTATTAATAAAATAATTGGTTGTTAATAATTGAATTTTGAAAAAAAATATGATTATGAGGCTCTGTTTCAATTTGAAGCTAAGGGTAATTGCACGTGCCGATATGAGTTCCAAAAAATTATTTACCCCAGAATTTGATTTGTTGATTTCATGGGGCTTTAGTGGAGGCTCTTATGTTCAGATTTTAATTTATTTTTTCTCGACTTTAACTTGAAATTAAGTTCGATGTAGTGGATCAAAGGTTATGAATTTCAACTCATAAAATTTTGAAATCAGGTTATGTTTTTTTATGGTTTCGATTCGGGTTCGGGTTCAGGTTAAAGTAATTTTGTTTTTAGCAGAAATGTACATATTTCTATTGTCTTATACAAACCAATCGATTGGCTTGATTATGGAGAAAGTAACATTGCAAAAAAACTAATAAAGGTCAGTAATGCTTGAAAAGGTAAAAAAACGTTTTTTCGGGTGGTAGGACAACATAATCATAGCCCAAAGATTAAAGTGAATTTACGAAGTTGTGAAGTTTTACTACCGCATGAAACATGATATATTTATTGAAGAGGATATTATTTTTTATATGGATAGTGTTTATACCGCGAGTGAACTCTTTTGTTCACCCGCCCACGATAATTTATTTCACCCGCGAATTCAGTGAATGCAATATCCACTGAAGGGTTGTGGGTATTTCGGTACCTGTACCGATATACCACCGGCGAAAGACATTAACAAGAAAAAGAACTTCGATTAATTAATAAACGCAACCTTTATTCTTAAACCTCGAACGACGACTGATTGGAACTGATGATCAAATCTGACACACAAAAATTCTTACAATAGTCGTACTTATCTCTATTTCTTTTTTTGTTTACTAGGCATTTTCTCGCGGCGTGTGTATTACAATTTACATACATACCATGGGCGCGAGAAAATGCTGACGGAAGGTCTCGATCTTCAAATTACTAAAATGAATAAAGATACGCACAGAAGGTGCTTTTATCGGGTGATATTATAAACATGATATTATAAACAATATGCACAGAAGGTGCTGAAATGAAGACGATAAAAAATAAATGCCTTGACTTTAGGAATGTGATGATGGGACATTTCGAAGAAAATAAAAAATTTGATCAGCCTTAAACATCCTCCCCCCGTTGCCACGTTAGTGCAACTCTTCTGATAGCTGGGGAAGCCTGAAGGCTTCTGCTGGTAAACTTCTTAGGGTTGGTATCGGACGGTCTCTTGTACGCAGGCACTTCACTCTCAAATGCTGCTATCCGATGAAGCTTATGAAGAGGCAAATAACTGCCAGCCCAACATAGCTAACAGTGAATTGATGAATATCAATTGGCTGTAACGTTGCAGGAAGCTTCTCTAGTTCTTGCAGTTGGTTGACTTCCTTTTTTAGCTTGTCAAGAAGACTCTTCATTAAAGAGGCTCTGGAACTGTGGTTGTACATCAATGACGTCGTCGCTGTAGGTATTGCCAAATCCGTGATATTTTGTGTTGGTACGAATGACGTCGTAAAGGAGCTTGGAAACAGCTGATGCGCTTGTATGTTTACAGATTCCTCTTTTATCGCACAACCGCCGGATAGACTGATGATACCGGAACCTTCTTATAGCAGGTCTTCAGTGCCTCATCCGGCAATGGATAATATTGATCTCTGTGCAGGTTTATGATTAAATAGTTGGTACTAAGTTGTATTGCCATAACCGTTCCATTGAGTAAGGTGGGAACGGCAATAAGATGCAGCAGCTCGTATCGTTCATCGGATAACAACGGTACTTTAATTCGGAAGATCATTTGATTGGATAGTAAGCGTCCTTCGATTGTCATAATGCTGTATAGTTCTAACAGGTTATCATTTTTAACTGGTAGTCTCAGAGATGCCGGCAAATTTTCTTTGTAGTTCTGCTTGTAGTTGATCGGGGCGCAGCAGCTGTGGATTGATTTTTCCATGATGAGTATCAATCAGGACATCTAACAAGATTTCTTGAGTACGTTGATAGTTGGTAATGATGAGCATCAATCTAACTGCAAGTGACTTAAAGCTCTGAGTGACCTTTTGTTGATACAACTCCTGCGTCAGATTGTTTATGCGATTGATGGTTTGATTTATTCCAACTTCGATATCACTGAATTGCTGTTCAACTATTTTTTCGTGATTTAACATGATGTAGACTGTAGAGTCAATAAGTGATGTCTGGTTCTTGCTTAATTCCAGAAGGCAATTTTGATTTCGTTTCACGTTGTTTAAGACGTGTGCCATTTTTTCTGCATACTCAACATCTAGGACTCCGAATAGAGCGCTTGCGATATTACCGACTATGTTTAGCGGGGCTCTTTTTGTTCTCAGACCGCTTTTGGATGAATTTAGCAGAAATTCGTTGTTATTGTCCAGTTCATTGATGACCTTGTGGAACTGTGTTACTGTATACCGGCACGATTGCTCCTTCAGTTGATGGCATACGTTGTTGAGCTGGTAGATTCCTATCTTTAAAGACTCTAGTTCCATCGAATATGTTTTTAGGTCATAGTAGACGACCACATTCCATTCATGGAGTATGAGATTTGCTGTTCCCATACTTTCGAAGTAAATCCCTGGTGAAGTTTGGAATGGCTTAGTTTTTACCTGTTGTCCTAGTATCGGCATAATCAGGATTGTCATTAAGAGACACAAAAGCACTGAGCTCATGTAACGAGGAGTTTTGGCCCTGGAGGTATCCGCTGTTGACACGGAGCGCAATTCCGGCCGTATCTCTCTACCTCGGTCGGCCCCGTCATCCAGTTTGTGCTTATTTGTTGTATGTATATTTTTTGTGAATCGAATGACGAAAGCCACGATAGGTTGTAGTCTTCTAAAGTTATTCTGATGGTCAATTGAATCTTAGAAATGACCATCATTCTGAGTTGCAAGTAATACTGCCTTCGGCTGTTTTGCCTCCAGTTGGGTTTCCTCCCGAGCTCGTTGTTCCGGCCACTGATTCTCGCTTCCATGTAAGAACATTGGACCGTAGAACCACTTTGAGCAACTCTCCAATTTTTCTGGGTCGATTCCACGTGACAGTAGATCCGCGGGATTGTCATTAGAACCGACATGTCTCCACTGTACAGCTGATGTCTGCTCCTGAATTGCCGCTATTTGGTTGGCGACAAAGGTATGGAATTGGGATGGCTCGAAGTGTAACTAGTGAGTACAATTTCTGAATCAGTCCAGAAGTAACATGTGCAGTCTGGCATTTTTAAATCTTGTTTTAAACGATGTACCAGATCTGCGGCTAATTTAGCTGCGCACAACTCTTGGTATGGTTGTGGATTCAAGTGGAGCTACTCTCGACTTGGCGCATAGAAGGTGAACGGTTCTAGTTCCATCTGCTTGGATGGCCCGAAAGTAAACTGCCGCTCCATATCCTTTTTCTGATGCGTTCGAAAATGTATGTAGTTGAATCCTTCGAGGAACCTTCCCCCCAAACACGTGGCGTGGTATTTTTATGGTGCTTAAAACTTCTAGTCCTTGTCGGAATTTAATCCATGTTGTATGGAGCTCCATCGGGAGGGCTGCATCCCAATCCAATTTCAAACTCCAGTTTTTGAATGAATATCTTGGCCGATATACCGGGCTCAAGACGTCGAGAGGGTCAAAAACACGCTGTTCTTTTCGTTACCTTACTGGTCTGATTTGTTGAGCTTTTGAAGCGAAACTCGTGTTTTGCAGGAAACCACGTTAATCCCAGTGTTTTGACATGGTCTGCCTGATCCTTGTCGAAATCTAATTGACGTGCCTGATCTTCTGAAGGAATGTTCTTCAGTAAATTTTTGTGATTCGAGCACCATTTGCGGAGTTTGAATCCGGCTGACTGTAAGACCTTCATGATTTCCGCCTGTTTTTGGGTGGCTTCAACCAAACTGTCTGCTCCGGACATTAAGTCGTCCATGTAGAAATCACTTTTGATGGCAACTGCCCCTAACGACCCTTGCTCGTACGCTTCTTTTGACAGTTGTTGTAGGTATTTGGTAGCCAAATATGGAGCTGTCGTTGTACCATACGTTACTGTATTAAGTTGGAATCATTGCAAGCTCTCGTCTGGATTGTTTCTCCACAAAATGAGCTGATATTTCTATCTTCTCGAGCAACCATTATTTGTCGATACATTTTTTCAATGTCTGCTAAGAAAACGAAACGTAGAAGTCGGAATTTGTAGCAGGATTGTAAAAAGTTCATCCTGAATTGTGGGACCAGTAAGCAGGATATCATTTAGATTGATATCCGATGTTGTCTTGGACGATGCATCGAATACTACCCTTGTAGTTTTGTAGTTGTGCTGTCGGGTTTTAGCACACAATGATGTGGAAGAATATAATACGGTTTCTGAATGCTCTTAAAGTCTACTTGTGTCATGCGACCTAGATCAATATATTCCTCCATGAATTCACTATATCTCTGTTTGAGATCAGGATTTTTTGCAAACTTCCGTTCCAATTGGATGAATCGGGAGGTGGCGATATCCTTGGATTCACCAATATCTTCCGCGTTCTGGCGGAAGAGTAGCTTAACCTCGAAACGGTCCTCCGGAGTCCTTTTTACGTGCTGTTGGAAATGTGTCTCACTTTTCAATTCCTGTGAGGTCATCCGTGGTATTGAGGATTCACTATCTTCTAACTTTCAAAATTTCTCCATTTGGTCATTCAGTTTCTCATTGTCCATGCCGCAAGTTTTTTCGGACACCAGCCCACGCGACGGTGTGCTTACACTGCCAGAAACTATCCAGCCGAAAACAGTATTCTGAAGGGTTGGTAATCCTCTTCTCAAGTTTGTCTGGCCAATTGATAACAGCTTATAGTACAATTCTGCTCCGATCAGAATATCTATTTCACCCGGCACGTTGAAGCTGGGGTCTGCGAGTGTAATGTTGTTTGGGATTCACCAGCCTGTTATGTCGAATCCCTGAATCGGCGTGTTGACGTTATTTGCGCTATCGCATGTGCCTCTAATGTGGTCGAGAACTGGTTTACTCTAGACTTCAAGCAAAAGTTTATTCGCTGATGCACTTGTTGACAAGAACCACCTATGCCCGGAATGGAGATCCTTGATTGTGTTGGCTTGTGTCCTAGCCTCCTGGCTGCCGCCTCCATAATAAGGTTGATCTGGGTACCACTATCAAATATGGCTCGGAATAGTAGTGGCTTCCCCTTGCTACTAACAATGTGGAGTTGTACTGTACTTAGTAACACTTGTGACTTTGAAATTTCTGCTGCCAGCGATGACGATGATGGTTGCGAACTGGATGTCGACCCTCGATCGGAAGTAGAAGCGTTGCTGCAGTGAGTTTCTCTCTCTTTGTGCAGGAGAGCGTTGTGCCTTCTGGAACACTTTCACCAATTCCTTGCTGAGCAGATAGAGGATGTGTGCCCCTCCTTCAGACATCAGACAATTGATGCATAAATTATGTTTCTTCGCAATGTGAAACCTGGCGATTGGGTTTTGCGACAGAAACTTTTGGCATGCAAATACTGGATGATTGCTTTTGCTCATAACGTAGAGATTATTCCTATCAGTGGCCACTAGCGCTGACCTCGAATTCGGCGTGTGCTGCTTACCTCCACGTTGTTTTGTCGTCAAGCTGTTCACACCCAAAGATTCCACGCAGCGTCATAGCCCAAATCGGTCATCGAGAGATGCTAAACCAATGCTTTGGCTTCTCCCCCAGATTGTTCATCAAGTAGAACATCTTTTGCACCTTTGGAATTGGCTGACTGTGGATGAGTTTTATGTATAATGCATGAAATTGCGTCCACTGCAGATAGTCACCATCAAATGTTGGTAACGTTATCTGAGGCAATTTTACGTGCATCGTAGAGCTGACTAACGATGGTGCTGCTATGGCTTTCATCGTCGATGATTGCGATGAATTATCCAGCTTTTCCTGAAGCATTATCAGGCTATGTTGGACTCGTTTCTCCATACTTGAAAATTAGCCGGTTTTATAATCGGGCTGTTGCGGTTCGCCCATGATCTTCAAATTACTAAAATGAATAAAGATACGCACAGAAGGTGCTTGCCATGCAAGAATTATCGGTTGATATTATAAACATGATATTATAAACAATATGCACAGAAGGTGCTGAAATGAAGACGATAAAAAATAAATGCCTTGACTTTAGGAATGTGATGATGGGACATTTCGAAGATAATAAAAAATTTGATCAGGCTTAAACAGATAGAACAGAAGTGTCGAAAAGCCTACAACATGAGTATTTAGATTTCTCACATGAAGACCACTTAGGGATAAATAAAACAAAATTAAGAGCAATATTTTTGCTGTTCTATAAAACCATGAATGTTCAAATTGAAAATTTTATCAACCGTTGCCTTGTTTGTCAGCAATTAAAATTTTCACAAACGATAAAACCTATAATATCCCATGATATACCAAATACTCCGTTTTTAAAAGTAGGTTTAGACTTATTAGAATATTCTAGTGATTACTATCTCGTTATTGTTGTTTATTTGTGTGTAAGCGTAAGTGGCTGGAAGTACTATCAATTAAAACGAAAGCAGCTAACAAAATTGATGGAATTTAAAAAAAGTGCCTTTTCTTCACATGGAATTTCTCAGATAATTATAGCAGACAATAATCTATTTAATTTTGCTTGAGTTTTTGTTTGACTTTTGCGAATGAAATTGGTGCAAAATTTATTTTGAAAAATCCTATTTATCCTAAACCGAATGATTTGGGTGAGAAGTTTGTGGGAATTGGTACATTTGCTTCTTCTTTGTTCTCTCTGTCGGTTTTTTTTCATTTAAGCCGCCAATATTCGCGTGTGACTATAATATAAGTGTCATCATTAAAATGACATTTTGGGCGAGTTTTATTTGGGGTCGCCAAGTAATCTAATAAAATTATCCATGGACAGCTACCTACCAATTTACCATCTGCTAAGTCCATAATGGTTGGCTTAACGGCAAGTGCATTGCATTCATTGCTTCTTTTTGCAAGCCCCGATCCGTAGTTGTACTGTAATTGTCGAAAGTCATGATTTCCGGATTTTACACTGTTTGCTTTAATATGTGTAACGTTTCGGTTTCTGCTGAAATCTTTATCAAACTGCATTTGGCAGAGTTTGTTTACATTATTTTTCGTTTCTGTTTGCATTTAGTTTTAAAAACTTTTTTTTTCTCTATTCTTTTTATTGACTTCTATTTTTTTACGGTTATCAAAATAAACTTAGGGGTTCACTCTTTAATGCGCGATGCACAGTTAAGTCGACATGGATAAGGGAAACAGGTGGATATAGGGAAATTAGCAGTAAAACATTGGAGGGAACATTTTGAAGTGGCGGTGAACGTTGTTCTTAAACTGCTGTAGGTTTTGTTCCGTTGGATCGAGATTGAATTCCACAATACTGTCGTCCGAGGGATGAAGGACTCCCTAAATTTCACTGTTCTCCACGGTTTGGGTGAAGTTCTGTACTCGTGTGAGCGTGCAGCTTTGCGAGTATTTCGGGGGGGGGCATAAAATAGAGGAGGTGTTAGGGCTTTCAGTTCCTTGCTGCATTTATCATGGAAGTATCTATAGTAAATGCAGAGTACTCCGATATTTCGACAATACTCGAGGGAGTCTATTGCAGTCGATATAGCTTCATATTCAATTAGTCGAAATGCATGTTTCTGGATACGACCGAGTAGAGCCAGATGTAATTTTGGGGCCCCAGCCCAAATATGCGAGTTATACTCAAGACGTGGGCGGTTGTAAATCTCATAGATAGCTAGTTCGAAGGCAGAAAAGTATTTCTTACATTTCCGTAGAATGTCTAAGTATTCCGGTATTCAATCAAGGTGATTGTTAAATTTTACACCTTGTAGTATAAAGTCTATAGAAGGTGAAATCTGTACGCAATTTAAAGGCTTATAAGCGGTCCAGGATTGCGTTTTTAAGGCATTAAACTCTACTCTGTTTTTCCTGCTCCATTCTAGGATTAAACTGAGGTCAGAGTTCCATGTATTGACTCATTATGGCATAAAGCCACCGATATTGGACGTGCCTCCGCAGGGGAGTCAAATTGCAATATATCATCCAGAGTGCTGTCATCTGCAAAACAATGAATAGGATTGAAAGTAGACGACTAAAAAGGAAATAAAACTAAGCCCTGAGGGACGTCGTAATCAATGGAAATGGATGCAGAAGTTACTCCATCTGGTACGATTCTAATAGAGCGCTCGGAGAGAAAACTGTCAATCCATTTAAGAAAAGCTGTGCTAAAACCATAGGCCTTCAGCTGGGCTAAGAGACATATTTGCCAAACTTCGTCGAACACTTTAGAAATGTGAAGAGCACCAAGGAGTATAAGGATCAAAACAAAATTTTCTGACGTCAACGATATTTCTATTATTATTGGGAGTACAAATTAAAAACCGCCGTTTTCTTTCAAAATTCGAGCCATTATTGTGCAAAATTGGTTAAATGTTAATTATTCAAAGAAATGCCCATCGCTAGCCACACCTTTTTCCCATCTTTCTGACAGCTACGGATTCCGCGTCGAAAAAACAGCTCTACTTTTGAGCCGATCCACGAATCGATCCTATTTTTGGCTTCTTCGTATGAATGGAAGGATTGCTCAGCCAGCCTCGTCATCGATCGGAATAGGTGGTAGTTGGCAGGGGCGATGTCTGGAGCATACGGCGAGTGGGGTATTCATTGTTTCCAGGTAGGTTTTCATGACCTAAGCAACATATGGTCGAAAATTGTCGTGCAGTAAAATCACTTTGTCGTGCCTCTCTTTGTAGTGTGGCCGTTTCTCTTTCAAACGCATCAATTGTAGTCGATAGTGATCTCCCGTGATGATTTCACTTGGTTTCACACAAAAATTTTGTCTGTTTCACCGGTCGTCGACGTCAAAATCACCGCTTTTGAAGCGTTGAAACCACTCACGACATGTTTTTTCACTAATAGCACCCTAACCACCAGTTCCAACAAGCATTCATTTACTTCCCTCAAATAACGCTTATTTGATCCAAACTTCGACATATTCGCGCACAACAAAGTATATGACGCCAATAAAACTTTACAAATCTAGTGATGAGGAGTTGTTGACAGATGCTTAAGTTTACCATGTGACGTTTCTGATCCGCCATTGTTGATCAGCATTTACTGCTGGCGCCATCTATTGGGAATCGACGGTGTTTTCAAATTGTAAACCCCTTTATAATGAAAATAATTCTCGCAAAAATTCGTCCTTTCAACTTTGCCAATTTCAATGAAAATCGGAAAATTGAATTTTCCAAAATTGTGCATTTTTATGGGGGGGTGTAGAAAAATGAGGGGATCGGATCAATACTGATATGTGATGGTAATGATATATACATCATTATTCTTTGGCCTAAATTTCAAGTTGATAGCTTAAATAGTTTCGAAGAAAATTCAATTTCTTAAAATTTCGAAATTTCATGAAATTTGTATGGAAGGCGGCAGAAGGAGTGGGAGGATGTAGTCCGTTCACGAACTTAAAGTTACTTTTTTGCTGAAAATGGCACGCAAAAAATTTCAGCACGATAGCTCAAGCGTTCGAAAGATATGTTGTAGACTATAGTTACTGATATTTGGAGCGAAATTTGAAAAAGGGTCGACCTCTTTTTTGCTACGTTCTTAACATCAAGAACTGTGCGCAGTTTTTAGTACTTAACTACCTAGTCAAGTCATAAATATTGGTACACAGAAAAATCGACGCCAAATGGAAACGAATTAATATTTTTCAAAACTTTTTTTTTTCTTTTTATTGTGTTATTCAATGGCTACAAATCTTAGAACAACTTATTCAAAATGACTTCCATTTGCCTTCCAGCACGACTTGAGACGATCTGGCCACTCATCGATCGCGAGACGCACTTCATGCATGGTGAAATTGTCCACTGCACGGACAAGGGCTCGCTTCAACGACTAGTACGGATCACAACTTGTAATCCAACGGGTTGAGGTCTGGACTACCAGCTGGCCAATCATCCGTTGATATGAAGTCCGGAACGTTGTTTTTGAGCCACAGTTGAGTAGTTTTTGCATTGTGAGCTGGAGCAGAGTCTTGCTGGAATATTGATTGGTTGAGAGGCTTCACAATGGGTTTCAAGACGGTCGATTGATATACTTTGGCCGATGTTTTCACTCCTTTCTCGCAAAAATGGAGCTTGGTAACGCCATCGTAGCTCACTCCTCACCATACCATTACAGACGCGGTATGGTGGCCTCTTTGGATCCTCGGGATGAGTTGGGATGCTTCTCTGGATGACTGAGCATACACACGGTCGTTCTGTTTATTGAACGATTCTTCTCGGTGAAGATTTTCTCGTCAGTAAACAGAATTTGTCAGTGAGCGTTCTTCGCGTACCGGCTGCGTAAGGCTTTCGATTTTCGCTTGCGTTTATCCTTCAATACGGCCGTGAGCAAGTGTCCAGTGTGTCGCTTGTACGCGGTGAGTCCCAAATCTTCTTTGATAATGCGAGACATGGATTTTTGCGAAGTTTGCTTTTCCCGCGACAAGATTTTCTGTTTTCGCAGCGGTTTTCGGTCGATTCGTTTCTTCACGGCTTTGATCGCTTTCGGAGTTCTCACAGTGCGTGGATGGCTGGATCTTTGACGGTCTCGTACTCCACCAGTTTCCTCAAACAACTTCACACCACGATACACAAAATTGCGAGTGATGCCAAGCGGTCGCAACGTCCGAAAGATATCGCCTTTTTTCATGTTGCATTTTAGTAGGCCAACTACAACAATATGATTTTCGATGTCGTCCCATTCCATGATTGTAAACAATTGATGCCAAAAACTTTTTACGTGGCAATGAAGCAGAAATGTCAACTGTGAAATCGCAGTCAAGACGAAATGGATACGCCCAATATTGCATTCGTAATGAATGCGTTTAGTTGTGTACCAATATTTACGACTTGACTAGGTAAGTCACAAGCAATTTTGAAAGAACAATTTATCTTAGGGGGATAAAATTGGCAAAAGAAAACCACTGAACTCACAACGCCACGAATGGTAGATTGCGGAAGGTGAATTGGGGAAGATGAATTCGCATGTGTCGATTGTGACATTTCTGCCAGGCTCTGATATAGTGTCTCCTTCTTGCATTGAGTGACTTTATTGTAGACAGACGTCAGACGGTCACTCGGAATCAAGATTTTTGAGCGAAAACTAATATTTATGTACCCTTGACGGCTAAATAGAATATTACAATATTTCTAAGTGTTACAAACGGTACGGCAAACACAATATACTCTCAGATTTCATTTAGAATATGAAGATTTTCTCTTGAAACCAAAGGAAAGCTAAATCATTAAGACGAAGGTTCACCACACTCGAAATCGTGCTAAAAATAAAAGGATGAATAATGAAATTTATTAAAAAATGCGCAGTGTAAATTTTAAGGGGGATATGTACAGTAGTTTATAGGGAGCAACTCTTAGTAGGCGGACGCTCTGCCTTCGGGACAAGAAGGATATATAATGAGTGACTATGAGCATGATTTGCCGTGTAAGAAAATGGGAATGAAAGTATTTCCCTCCCTTCTGGCGAAATGCTCGAAATTTTTCGAAAAAAATCGTTTTGCTATCTTTGTCTGGCACACTTAAAAATATTGCAAATAACTCTTTCGCACGATAAATTGTTCGAACCAGTTGTCAAATTTTCGAAAGAATCGTTTCGCTATCCTTGTTTGGCATACTTAAACCCAAAGTAACTATCTCTGTCCCGCGTTAAATTGTCCGTTGCTAAAGTGCTTAGCTTAGACACGAACCAAAAACTAATACAAATTGAAAAAATAAAGATTTCTGAAATAAAACAGCAAACTCCATTGTACTGAAAATTACTTTTTTGTTGATTGAATATTAGCATCCAAGAAAGAATACAAATTACGTTTTTTTTTTTGTTAAAGTTTGAAGCCAAGTTAAGCTTGGGCACAATTTTCGAAAATTTCCAAATCAAAAAGTTTTCCCACATGAGACAGCCTATCAGGCACTCCATTTTATATATCCTCCTTGCTTCTGGAGCAGAAAGAAACATAACAGGGCTACGATACTCTAGATGAAATAGATTTTTTTGTGATCCCAAGAAATTTTGTATGGGGGAGTGTTAGAAGGGGTGATAGCATTGAACTAATTTTTTCCCCATCATGCTAAAGTACCTATAAAAATGTTTTATACAAAATGCTTACTCCAAAAATTGAATAGGAGCTGAGAAAATTAATGTGTTAGATTTAGTGAAAATGTGCAGTTTGTATGGGAGGTGGTAGAAAGAGTTGGGGGATTTTAGTGATTTTTTCAGAAATAACTAAGAATATCATAAAATTGACATCTCTTAAAGTTTAGATGAGTACCATTCATACTTTTCAAGAAAATAGATTTTTTGTGAAGTTGGGAAACTGTGTCATATTGTATGGGAGGGGGTAGAAGGGGTGAAGCTAATCAAATATTTTTTCTGATCTTAGTGATAATACTAATTAAGTATTACAAAATATGAGCTCGATAAATATTATATGTTCTGAGAAAATTGTCTTAGAGCATTTCATGAAAAAGTGTAGTTTGTATTGGAGGGGGTGGAAGGAGAGAAAGGACGCAAATAATTTTTCCACTGTAGTTTATATCATTATTAAAGTAATATATCCCAAAATTCAGACTAATAGCTTTTATACTTTTCGATTAAATCCATTTATTGTCAAATTGTGAAATTGGGTCATTTTGTATGGGAGGGAGTAGAAGGGGTGAAGCTAATCGTCTAATTTTTTTTGGTCTTACTAAGAATTTTAAATAAATATTTGGTGCACAATTTCAGCCCGCTGAATTTTATAAGCACTGAGGAAATTGGCTTAGAGTAATTCATGATAAGTACAGTTTGTATGGGAGGTGGTAGAAGGAGGGGGACGACACGCATAATTTTTATACCGTAGATTGATATTATTAGAAAGGTAATATATTCCAAATTTCAGGCCAATAGCTTTTATACTTTTCAAACAAATCCGTTAATTGTCAAATTGCGAAATTGTGTCTTTTGTATGGGAGGGGATAGAAGGGGTGGAGCGATTCGGCCCGTTCACTTTTTTGTCAAAAACGACGTGTACAAAATTTGAACTTTCTAGCTCAACGCGTTCTCAAGCTAGAGAGCGAACAGACGGACGGACGGACATCCGGTTTTGAGATTTCTGAGTGATAATATTAACTTCTGTATCATTCATTTTTTTCTCCAAGCCTTATTTCTTGGCGTTACAAACCTTAGAGCAAACTTATAATACTCTCAGATTCCATCTAAAGTATAAATAAACTGCCAACAAGTCGGGCGAAACTTTATTATTCTTGGGACAAGTTGCGGATGAGTGGAAAGTCAATATGCAGGTTAGAGTGGTTAGGGAAGGCTAAGTGAAAGGGAGTTCTTGGGCAGGACTGTTAACAATATTTCATTCGTTTCTGTAAGTTTGGTTTTTATGAGGGGAGGAGTAGGGGTAATAGTAAGGGTGGGTGGATGTTAATAGCTTTTTAATTAATTGCTTGAATCACGTCCAATATTCTCTGTATAGAATGTGTTTCATAGACGAAGTTGCATAGAATTTTCATAAAATTCGGTGTATTTTACATTCATGAAACCGAACATTTGTATGGGAGGGGGTAGAGAATATAGGGGAATCGTAAAATTTGATATGCAGTTTTATTTCGCTTCTCTTGTAAGGTGCTTGTATAAAATTTCAAGTTCGTAGCTCTTAGTTTGTTGGTTATTATTTGATTTAATGAAATTGATCGAAATCATACTTTTGTATGGGAGGGAGTAGAAGCGCAAGCGCGATTTCAAAACTTTTAAAGCAACTTCATTTGAATTATTTTTATAAGTTTTTATGCCAAATTTGAAATTGATAGCTTTTAAGAGTTAGCTGATAACTGATTTCTTAAAAATGCTCGAAAAAAAAATTTTGTATGGGAGGGGGTAGAGGAGGTAAGGGAATCGTAAAACTTGTGATGCAATTTTCTTTTATTTTTATTGTAAGGTGCTCGTACGAAATTTCAAGTTCGTAGCTTTTAATTTGTTGGTTATTAGTTGATTTAATGAAATTAGTCGAAATCATACTTTTGTATGGGAGGGGGTAGAAGGTCAAGCGCGATTTTAAAACTTTTAACGCGATTTCATTTTAATTATTTTTGTTAGTTGTTGTGCAAAATTTCAAATTGATAGCTTTTAATAGTTAGGTGATAATTGATTTCTTGTAAATGGTCGAAAAAATAATTTTGTATGGGAGGGGGTAGAAGTCTTAAGGATTTTCAACCAGTTAATATTTCGTATATTTAGGGATTTTTTTTAAATGCATTTCGAAAATTTTCAAATTTCTACCTTAAAATTTCACTCAAAAATTTTCAGTTTATGTGTTTTTTTCAATGCACATGAAACACCTTGTGCACGTTAGACCGGGGGGGTCGGTTTATAACAAATATGGATCAAGTTATTATTATTTTTCTATGTGGATTAAATATAGGTATTCACATGCAAAATTTTAACTTTGTATCTTTTACCAGAGCCCTAAAAAAATCACTCAAAATTTTCGATATTTTTGCTTATTACCTCCCTCCCCTTACACCTCCCAACTTAAAATTTTTAATAAAATTAACTATTATGTAGTTCTACAATCTGACAAATTTTTGATTTGATATCTGTACTATTTTTGGAGATATAAGGATTTGTAATTTTGAAAAGTGCGCCATTTTTGAAATGCTCCTTATTTCCCCCCACTACTATTATTTCAACATATTATATTTTTTTTATATTTGCCTAGTATAGTTTAATATAAGTTTTAAGTTTCAATTACATAGCTTAAGAGATAGTTGAGATATTAATTTTTAAGCGTTTTTCTTTGCACCCCCCCTGACCCTCCCCCTTACAATAATTAGCCGCTTTCTAAGCTGGTTCCGATGAAACTATATGCCACCTTGACGGTCTCTAAAAATGGTTTTGTTACGATAAGTAATTCCGAAGATATAATCATTTGAAAAAAAAATTCGGCCGACAATTGGTTCTAAGCCCCCCCTTTTCGCACCCCAATGGATAAAAAAATTAAATTATTTTTAAAAGTTGTCCCACAAGCCCTTCTATATTAATGTTGAGTTTTAGCTTCCTAGCTGTTACCATGGTTGAGATATTTGAATTCGTATTTTTCGGTTTAAGCGCTCCCCCCGCCTCCCCCTGAACCCGTATACCCCCGAAAATGAGTATCCGCCTGAGATCCGCAATTATCTACAATCCCTCCAAAAATGAACTTTCTATCTTGAAGGGTTTGGGAGTTAATGTGCGCTGAGCGTACACGTCGGCGTACGGCGGACGGCGTACGGCGTACGGCGGACGGCGTACAGACAGACGGATTTTTTTTTTTTTGCATTTTTAGGCTAATTTAGTCATGAAACGCGAAAAAAAAAAATTTCAGGGTAGCAAACTTTTTTTTTTTTTTGTGTCGATCACAATACTTTATTATTATAATAATAAAGTAAAATATGCAGAAGTTGTCAGAAAATAAAAAGACACGTTATCAAACGCAAACGGTCCTCGCAAGGTGGTAGTTGTAGGATGAGATTTTACCAATTCCTGCAACTATCTTTGGAGACTAGCGACTCCACGAACCTGAGCTAACTATCCCCCTATGGGATGGGGGCTGTAGAATTCACCCACAGCCAGTCCTGCTTGCCCTGAAAATGGCAAATGGACACTCACTGGATCATGGGCTTATCACCCGAGATCTTGAGACCTAACTGATTCGAGAAACAGACACAGAGCCTCGGATACGGACTGATTCTACGGTAACGACTTTTGGCATTCGAAAACGGACTATGATTGGCTTCTGGAACGTTCGAACATTGAATGACGAGGGAAGCACTGGAGTTACTCGGTCCTTGCACCGCCAATCAGTGATCGACCGTGAAATGGAGCACTATAACATCCAAATCTTGGGCTTGAGCGAGGTCAGGTGGACAGGATCAGGAGAAGAACGAACCCCTAGTGGAAACACTATTCTGTGTATTGGCCCTGAAAGTGAAGCCAAAAATGGCGTGGCGTTCGTCCTTACACCGAGAGCGACAAACAGTCTCAATAGCTGGGAACCAATTTCGGATAGGATTATCGTCATCAGGCTCGGGACCAGTGTCAGAAACGTCACAATTCTGCAGTGCTACGCACCAACTAATACCGCAACATCTGGTGACAAAGAGGAGTTTTATACCCAACTGAGTGCCACCTTCGAACGTGTTCCAAGAGGTGATATTATTATCATCTCAGGAGATATGAACGCCCAGGTTGGATCAGACAACACTGGACTAGAACACGTCATGGGGAGGCATGGTGACCCTTGGGTCGACGCATCACGACCTTGGATTAAGAGACCCGAAAACGGCGAATTATTTGTGGAGTTTTGTAGTACTCGGCAAATGGTCATCGGAGGGACCCTTTTTCCACACAAGAGTCATCATAAAACATCTTGGGTTCCCCTGATGGTGTTACTCAGAACCAGATCGACGATTTGGCTATAAGTCGCCGATGGAGAAGATATTTCCTCGATGTGCGAGCGAAATGTGGAGCTGACGTGGGGAGCCATCACCACTTGATGGTTGCCTGCTTGAGATTGTGTACAGCAGCTATCCGACGACCACAAATTCTTCAAATGAAGCGCAAGCTTAATGTGGATAAACTCAGAGATCCCAACAAAAAATGCGAATACACACTATTCTACGCGAAAAGTCATCCACATTGGGTGAATATGAAATGCGCACACTGGACGCCAATTGGGAGGCAACCAGAAAAACTTTTCTAACTAGTGCTGAAGAATCTGTGGGATATGTGCAAAGCGGTGAGAAACCCTGTATGTCGCAAGACACATGGGACAAGGTTGGCAATCGGAAAAAAGCCAAATTGGCAATCATCTCTCAACCCGATGTCAACCAACGAACGCCCGACCTGAGGCAGAACTACCGCGATGCTCATATGCAGCTTAAAAAGGCAGTTAGACGCGACAAGAGAAAGGCCATTGAAGATCTGGCAAACAAGGCAGAATCTGCGGCTTACCTTGGGGATATGGGTTCACTATTCACAATCATGAAACAGTTGACAAACAGGAATTTCACCGCCAACCACCTGGTGAGAGATGTCAACGGAACTCTCCTTAATATGAGTGAACACCAGTTGCGGCGATGGAAGGAATACTTCTCTGATATTTTAAACATCTTGTCAGAGGAAGATATTCCCGAAACAGAACATCTACCAAACATCCAACCGCAACAATCCTCTATTAGGGACGATCCCCAGATAAGGAAAAGATAGTTTCCGCCATTCGGTCAATAGCGGGAAGAAAAGCTTCAGGTATAGACGGACTACCAACCGAACTCCTTAAAGCGGACCCGGAAATAACAGCCGATATACTCCTCCCACTCTTTAATGAGGTGTGGAATGAAGGAAGATATCCGACTGAATGGAGGGAGGGCGTCATTGTGAAAATTCCGATGAAGGGCGACCTTCGGGATTGTGGCAATTAGCGTGGTATATGTCTACTTACTGCCATATCAAAAATTATGGCTAAGGTAATTCTCAATAGAATTAGTGATGTCGTCGAGAGCACTTTCGAAGTTTATCAGGCTGGATTCCGTAAAGGGTCGTCTTGTACCGACCACACAAATACCCTACGGATAATATTAGAGCAGTCAGCCGAAATGGGTTAGCCACTACATCTTATGTTTTTGGACTTCGAGAAGGCTTTCAATAGCATTAAGCGAGATTACATATGGAATGCTTTGCGTAGGAGAGGTATTCCAGATAAGGTCATTAAAGAAGATGCAAGGTGTCGCGTCTTGCATAGAGGAGAGCTTCCCTGTGCGAACGGGTGTCAGACAAGGCTGCATATTATCACCAGCCCTGTTTCTGGTGGTAATAAATGACATCTTGAAAGCTGCACTGGAAGGTGGGGAAGGTAAAGGTCTTCAATGGAGACTATTTAACATCTTAAGTCACCTTGATTATGCTGATGATGTGTGTTTGCTTGTACATAACCGGGCTTAGAGTCAAATGTTCGCTCGTTGCATTCTTACTGCAGAGAGGCGGGATTGAAAATAAATGTTCGTAAAACCAAGTACATGCTCATGGGTTCGAACGCAAGCACACCGATTGTTCTTAACGGACAGGATGTGGAAGAGGTGCAAGATTTTTGCTATCTCGGAAGAATTGTCAGCATGGACGGCGGAGCCGAAAAGGATGTTGAGGCTCGGCTAAATAAAGCTCGTCAGGCCTTCGGTATCCTTTCCCCTTTCTGGAGGTTAAGAGAGATCTCCCTTCGCACGAAGCTGCGAGTTTTTTACGCAAGCGTCAAAGCGTCAAATCAGTGTTGTTATATGGTTGTACTACGTGGAAAGTGACCGTTCGACTTACCAAGAAACTACAGACTTTCGTGAACCAATGCCTCCGACGCATTTTAGGGATATTCTGACCAGAAGTAATCTCCAACGACGAACTTTGGAGTACAACCCGCCAGACTAAAATAGGTATTGAGATTCAAAGGCGGCAGTGGCAGTGGATCGGTCATACTTTGAGGAAACCAGAGCGAAACATCGCCAAACAGGCTCTCGATTATAATCCTCAAGGAAGACGTCGGGTTGGTCGACCATGTAACACATGGAAGCGAGCAGTTGAGCAGGAGGCCAGAGAAATAAACAAGTCCTGGCAACAGCTCAAGGCCGATGCTCTGGATCGTGTCTTGTGGAAGAGAGTTGTTTCTGTCCTACGCCCCTATAGGGGGTCTTAACAGGAATTTGACTGATTGATTATCAAACGACATGAATTCAATTTAATAAAAGTAAACTAAATACCTTTTAATCAGCCGCCGTAAACAGACTATTTTCCTTGTAAAAAGTGAAAAGTGAAATATTATATCCACGTAATCTGTGTTTAGGACATTTTTTTTTTATTTTACACCATTATTTTAATTTTAATTTAACACAATCTGTTTTTTTCTTCTCATTTTCCAGGCAAGTCTTCGTTTGTACCTGAATTTATATATGTGCCTTCATCTAGTCGCCGTTGCAATAATTTTTGTCTTACCAAAATTCGTTCGCGGAGAAAAAAAATCGTTACGTTCAAATAATAACGTATCCGAAACTCGTCTACCATCTAACGACAATATAACGTTAAATTCAACCATGTCAACATCGAAATCCGATCTAAAACCGAACGGTGCGACTGCATATCCAAAAAATCTTGATGGTAAATTGATTAATGAGCTACCGCCATCAAGTCGTAGTGAGGCTGTGAGTGTTAAACATGACGATTGTGAAATGGATAATTTATCGCATAAGTTAAAAGAAAAGATCGATTTGGAAACACGAAATATTGAAGTATTTATTGATAAAACAGTTACGGGTATTGTAGAACTTAAGGATGAAATAATGCGAATGAATGAGAATGATAGTTTATTCATTCCGGCCGATGGTCTTCGTAAACGTACCAATAATATCGATAGT
Source organism: Chorisops tibialis (assembly GCA_963669355.1). Lineage (NCBI taxonomy): Eukaryota > Metazoa > Arthropoda > Insecta > Diptera > Stratiomyidae > Chorisops > Chorisops tibialis. The sequence continues at coordinate 183,471,094 of OY770262.1, forward strand.
AATAATAAAACCGAGAGTGTTGATGCCTTTTTAAAAAAAGAAATCGATGCTCTCAATGCTGCTGTACAGCAGGCAAACGTTTTGCCGGCTGTTTTGAGTAATGGCCATGCCAAATAGAATTTATAATAAAAATAAAAATTTATTAAATTACATTAAAATATTATTATGGGATAAAAAAAAAGAAATACAACACAAAACAAACACAATTACAAAGCGAAAAATCGTTTTTTTTTCTAAAACAATAAATAGAACTGTTAATTTTAGATGATATTACAAAATTGCGGGAATATTAACAACAGAATACTAATTATTCTATTTATTCTGTAGAATTATTATTATAACAAAGAAAATTAAGAAAAAAAACTGATAATATTTATAATGAAAAAAGAAAAGAAAAAAAGATGGTTACAAATTTATAATTGATTGTCAAATTAGATTTATCGAAAGTTATAAAAAATAATTCTTATATCTAAAAAAATAGACCAGGAAAAAAAAATAAAAAATATCGAACAACATAAACCAATTATATTTGTAACTAATTTTAAATTTGTTTAAAACAGAAAAACTATTACTTAAGTAAACAAAACTATATATTTGTTTAAACCTTCACGTTTTTATTTTTTTCTAAAACAATACCGCGAAAATATTCATTTCGAGAGTGCAGCAGGTAACAAAAAATAGAAATAAAAAAGAAAATAGCGATTTTTAAGGTGTAAATAATTTATAACAAAATAAACTGTGTGTCAATTGCATAATATTTTTTTTTTATAGTTGTCAGGCAACAAGTTTAACATACAAAAAGAAAATCATTTAATCTGATGTGATATAATCGAGGGCAGAAACATAATAAATTTAAAATAGGCGAAGTGTGTTTGTGTTTTGTATCATATTTGATATATGTCTGTTTTTTTTTTGTTTTGATTTTAACAAGCACATTTTTTTCTCTCTCAAATTTTGTTTAATGTACGAAAGTTTAAAAAATAGAAAAAAAGAAACAAAAATTAACAAGAGAAAGAAACGCAGAAAATAATTTCAAAATGTACAATGGAATTAATTTTAATTATATACAATACTTATATTTAGAATGTAACAAAACATCTAAACAATTTTTTTTTTGTGCACAAAAAATATATATTTCTTATATTAAATGATATTTTTATTTTTTAATATTTGTTTTTACACTATATAAACTTTTATTATTACTTTAATCTTCTTTTTTATTAGAAACTTTTCAAATATTCCTTGTTTCAAACTGATTCTCAGGTTAGGTACAATTTTGTTGCTCTCATAGACATCGAAAAAGTTTTTTGAATCCAGTACTGGCAGTGTTGTTGACACCGACTTATACAGGGTGTTTGGTACTCCGTACATAACCTTGTAAGGGGTTATTCCTGGATATATTTTGAGCAAAAAATTGTTCTACGGAGATGGTCAATTTTCAATATCCACGGAGATACAGGGTGATCAAGAAAAGTCCTTCGGACCTGTACCCTCACTCACTCAAAACGCTATATCTTGAAAACCAATAATCGCATTTCAAAGTGTTATAGCTTGTTTTTTAGGGAATCAAATTATCTTTCATTTAATGTAATAGTCCGTATTGTACCTGTACCCAATCCTGAGGTATTTCCTTCAGACCACAAATTTTTGATACTTTGACCCTCAAAATTCTGTGATCAATGTAGTTTTTCTCAAGAAAACGCATTATAAAAATGTCATTTTAATGTTGTTTTTTTATGTGCCATATTATTGCCTACAAAAGATGCACACATACTTATGACTTAGGTTTTCCCGTTTTCCAGGCAATAAGCAAAAATACATATGGCTTAAAAATAAAATATGCCATAAACCAACCCTCGTTCTAAAAAAACTACCTGAAATGTTGTTAAACTGAAATATTCTTTGTGTCCTTTAATTACTATTTAAATTATCAATGAATGTCCTTTAGGTAGTATTAAAATTATCGAGAAAATGAATTAAATTAAAATGAGTTTCAACACAACTAGGTGCAGCACTTTGCCCTTTTTAATGGGTTACCTAAAAAAATGAAAAGCCTATAAAAGCAAACCATACTTCATATTTTTATCAGTTTTAGTTAAATTTGTAAAAGAACAAGGTGTCACTAAAATTTAGAAAAGAATTTCGAAATGCCTGAGTTCACGAACGAAGAACATGCAGACATAATTTTCCTCTATGGAGAGTGTCAGGGAAATGAGCAAGCGGCGCGATCTTTGTATCATCACAGATTTCCCAATCGTCAAATACCTTACGCGAGAGTATTCCAAGACGTTTACAGAAGGATTAGGGAAACAGGCAGTGTTAGGACAAGCAGAGTGAATGCAAATCCTGCGCCGGTAATCGCTGTTTCAATTGATCAACGAATCCTAGCTGCAGTTCAAAATGATCCATCAACTAGTATACGACGCTTGGCATTGCGGTTTAACGTCTCTACGTGGAAAGTTTGGAGTGTCCTGAAAGCAGAACGTTTGCATCCCTACCACCACACACCAGTGCAGGAGCTGTTACCCATTGATTTACCCAAAAGGATGGAGTTTTGCAATTGGCTCCTTGAACGACAAATAAGTGACGAGAATTTTATCAGCAACATTCTTTGGACGGATGAGTCCCAATTCACCAGGGACGGTATCACAAACTTCCACAACTTACACACATGGGCTGAGAGCAATCCACATACAAGAAGAGAGGCATCATTTCAGCACAGATTCAGTGTCAATTTATGGGCAGGTGTGATTGGCAACGATTTTATTGGTCCTATTAGGCTTCCGCCTACCTTAAATAGTTCCAATTACTTGCATTTTTTGACAAATGATCTACAGGAGTTATTGGATGATATGCCACTGCATCGATTGGCTTCCATGTTTTACCAACACGATGGTGCTCCAGCTCATTACGGCCGACAGATCAGAGATTGGTTAAATTCCAATTATAGCAATCGCTGGATCGGTAGAAATGGACCGATACACTGGCCTGCAAGATCCCCTGATTTAACTATTATGGATTTCTTTGTATGGGGACGGATGAAGGACCTTGTCTACGCAACGGAAGTAGTAACGTTGCAGGATCTAAACACCAGAATCGATGCGGCAGCAACAGAAGTAAGGCAGCAGTTGAGGAGTATGAACACAAAGAGAACACTGGCAAAACGAGCTTTAGCGTGCATTCAAAATGAAGGTAGCCATTTTGAACATTTATTGTAATTAAGGAAATTTGAAATAAACCGTAAAAACCATTCTTAAGTTCTTTTAGTTCAAGCGGAGAGTGTTGATCAACCTATTCTTGCTTTTTTGACAAAAGTGCTAAATTATTGGAATGATAATTTCTTCTAAACTATAAAACTTATGCAATGCAAGTGTATGCGTCTTTTGTAGGCAATAATATGACACAAAAGAAAACAACAATAAAATGACATTTTTATAATGGGTTTTTTAGAGAAAAACTACATTGATCTTAGAATTTTGACGGTCAAACTGTCAAAAATTTGTGTTCCGAAGCAAATATCTCAGAATTGGATACAGTTACAATGCGGACTATTACACCAAATGAAAGGTAATTTGATTCCCTAAAAAACAAGCTATAATACTTTGAATGGTGATTATTAGTTTTCAAGATATAGCGTTTTGAGTGAGTGAGGGTACAGGTCCGAAGGACTTTTCTTGATCACCCTGTATCTCCGTGGATATTGAAAATTGACCATCTCCGTAGAACAATTTTTTGCTCAAAATATATCCAGGAATAACCCCTTACAAGGTTATGTACGGAGTACCAAACACCCTGTATAATAATTGTTACCATCGTAAGATTTGAGGGTATTTTTAATTAAAAAAAAAAATTTTCTGATTTTTTTGGGCTTCAGTAAAATTGTGAGAATTTAAAGTCTTCAAGAACAGATGTAGAAGGACAACCTTCACAAAATTTTTCACTGATCGAACCACGATCACGACCGAATTCTGAGAATCAGCTGTAAATTCTACCATTGAATGGAACCGCGCGATGCATTGCTCTTGCTTCAGGGCACACTTAAAATCGGAAAATAATATCCAACGATAAATCATCATGTGACATTTCCAGTTTTTTTACATGATTTTTTTTTAAATGTAAATTGTCAACTGCATTTATCATAATAAAATTTCAAATTTCATAAATTGCAGATGGCTGGCAACACTCGAACAGAGTTACTGCCCTGATAGCCAAACATCGATGAAAAACCTATGAAGAGTCGATGAACACTTTCGAAACCTTTTGGTGAAAACAGATTATCAGCCTGGAGAAAATTCACCTATGTATATACAGTGTACCAATAATGTTTTCGTACAGCAGCTATTTGAAACTCAAGTGATAAAAAACAATAAAATGTTGCAAGAAATTTGAAAAAGTTTTAATGCAGATTTATTCATTAAACATTTTTATTTAATTTAGAAACAAAAACTAATCCATTTAAATTATTCATTACAAAGTTATTAACTAAAAATAAAACAAAGTCGACAATTTGCCTCCAATAATGTCTTCGCACATTTAAGATTTCGCTTGCTCTTCGATCTCTTGGCTGATAATTATCGATCATAATTATTTTCCACTCATAACGGTTTGTAATAACAGTAAACAAACAAACACGTGTGTTTACTAAATTTACCAAATTTTATGAGTTTCGCTCAGTATAAATCGAAATAATGCCTGGTAAATACTTGTCGTTTGAAGAGCGTAAGCTTATAGTGAATTTACACGTAAAGGAGCAAAAATCATACGCGGAAATACAATTTAGCCTTTCTCCTGAGCAAGTTCAGAAAGATCTCGATGCTTATGGCTCGCATGTTTCTTCAAGGCACATCTCTGATCTCCAAAGAGCACGTGAAGATCATAACAGGTTTTTTCGTGCCTAATAGTCTAGCACCTAATGACCCTAATTCTATCACTATCACTACTGTTAACTCATCTCATAATTGTGGCAGTCAGCTGCGTATCCTAAAGCAAGTTAAAACTATTCCAGATCTTTTCAATAATGCTAATGAACTGAATTTCTATTTTCATAATATGTCAGGACTGAGAGGCTCTCTGCCTCAGTTTCGTAATGATTTGGCAAACTGTCCTTATGACATTGCAATGATTACTGAGACTTGGCTCCTCACAACGCACTTGCATGCGGAAATGATTCCTTCCTAGATGGTCCCTCCTGGATGGTCTATTTTTCGAAATGATAAAATTAAACCAACCTTTTTGGTCGATCAACGAGGAGGTGGTGGCTTTATCGCAGTTAACAATAAGCTTTCTAGCTGTCTCATACTGGTTCAAGTACCCAATAATGCAGTTTTTGAAGTTTCTGCATGTAAAGTTCAGTTGAAGGATAGAAATCTGGTCTTAGTCTGCTTCTACATCCCTCCTGACTCTGTTGAGCAGCAGTATGCTGATCTTGCGGAGTCCATCTCGATGTTACATTCTTCTATCCTTCCGGGTGATGAATTCTTATTGTATGGCGACGCAAATCTCAGGGGCGTTAAATGGGAGCCCAGCGAATTTTGCAGTTCCGTTTTTGACCCATCTAATATCAAAAAGCATCATGTTAGTTTTTTATCCGAAATTCACTCGCTTGGTTTGTTCCAATTATGTGATAAAATTAATAAATTCGGAAATGTTCTGGACCTCGTTTTCACTAGTTTCACTTCAAACTTTTCTTTAATAGAGGCTTCCTCTACTTTGACAAAAAAGACGAGTGTTTACCACAATATTCTTGCCTTAACTTATTTCTCTTCCAACCATGAGTTTCGTAGTGACTCTAATAAGATCATAACCTATGATTTTATCAACGCTGACTATGAAATGATAAATTTTAAAATTTCTAATTTAGATACTTCTGACTACATCGTTGATGTGAATGTTGAAGCTGAAAATCTTATTGCCACTTTAATGTTTATAATAGATAGATACACCCCCAAACGTATTAATACCAAGTTATCTTGTACCCCGCATATGTATAAAAGCCTTAGAATATTCGTAACAAGCGCAACAGGGCCTACAGAAAATGGACAAAATCTAAATCAGTTGTTGACCATACTAGATTTCTGCATCTGCGCGAGCAATTTGAAATTAGTGAAGCGGAAGCCATTGCACTTTATGACCGTAAGATAGTAAATAGTTTGATTGATCGTCCTAAAATGTTTTGGCAACACATTAATGACAAGCACGGTACAAGTGGCTATCCAGCTTCTATGAATCTCGGTGATCGCTCATCTTCCGATCCTAAAATAATTGCAGATTTGTTCTCCAATCATTTTAAATCCAAACTAGCTAAGCCATTCAAGTTTAATCCTAGCAGGTTTTCTCATATTCCTGTTCATGATCAGAAGCTTGCTGATGTGGTCCTAACTATTGATCAAATAACTTCAGCGTTGGTTGACCTAAATTCTAATAAAGGTGCTGGCCCAGATCTCATTCCCCCAATTTTTTTTAAAAAAAACTGCCCATACTGTATCTCGGCTATTGTCACCCTTATTCAATGCTTCCCTTCAGCAATCAATATTTCCTTTATGTTTTAAATCAGCGCATATAATACCTATTTTTAAGTCTGGGGATAGATCAGACAAATTACAGAGGAATAAGCATTTTATCCTCTATTGGTAAAATTTTCGAAAAATTGGTTGCGGAAATATTAGTGGATATCGTTAGTCCAATTATCCATCCGTGTCAACATGGTTTCTTAAAGGGTAAGTCAACCGTCTCTAACCTGTTGGAATATTCTACCTTCATTAGGCAAAAATTGTGTAACAGAACTCAAGTAGATTCTATCTACACTGATTTTTCTAGCGCTTTTGATGTTGTAGACCACGGTCTACTACTTTTCAAGTTGGAGCGTTATGGTATAAGAGGTGTTTTTTTGAAGTGGTTGAGGTCTTACTTGATGGATCATACACAACAAGTTAAATTCTCATCACATCTTTCTAAAACGACTACAGTCTCCTCTGGCGTTCCTCAAGGTAGTATATTGGGGCCCCTTTTATTTATAATTTTCATTAATGACGTGCCATTACTCTTGAACGATTGCAAAATATCCTTTTACGCTGATGACTTAAAAATCTTCAGAGCTATTGACTCAAATCAGGATTGTCTTATATTGCAAAACAATATTGACATTTTATCTGATTGGTGTTTGAACAACGCTATTCAATTAAACGTAAAAAAATGTGCAGTAATAACATTTTCTAGAAAAATAGCTGGTTCTTTGCAGTATGACTACAATATTAGGAAGGAAAAGTTAAAACGTGTCTCTCAAATTAAAGATCTTGGGGTAATATTTGACACAAAGTTGACCTTCAAGTCCCACATAGATAAAATTTCGAACAGTGGTATGGCTATGTTGGGTTTCTTAAAAAGGAGAGTCAAGGAATTCAATAACCCACATTTATGTAAAACTCTTTTCTGTACGTTGTTGTTGCCTCTGCTTGAATATGCAAGTGTTGTCTGGTCACCTTCCACTCAGGTCGACTCATACAGGGTTGAAAGAGTACAAGTGCAATTCCTACTGTTTGCTTTACGAAGCCTTCAGTTTAGTAGCTACCGTTTGCCTTCTTACAAATGTAGGCTACTTTTGCTTGATATGACCACGCTTGAGAGAAGAAGAGAGCTTGCTTCGGCAACCCTTGCATTCGATTTAATTAATTATAATTTAATTTCGGACGAGCTCCTTTCCCGCTTTATATTTGTTGATCACAGGTTTAGTTTTCGAAACAATAGAATTCTGAAAATGGAGAATCATTCTTCTAGTTTCATGTTGAATGATCCTATTGCTTGTGCCATAAAAAACTTTAATTTGCATTCAGATTGCTTCAACAGTTCTGTAAGTAGAAATATTTACAAAAACAAAATAATGACTAAATTTAAGACTTTATTTGTAAGATAATATGTAAGATATTATTAAAATTCTTAGGTCTAATACAACCATATTTTGTTTGCTGTTTAGATTATTGCAGTTGTAGTAATGGTTATTTAGTTTTTTTTTATGTATTTCTAATTTAGAATTAAGAATGATTGTTATTTATTCTATTATTATTATTTTTCTTTGTAAAATAGACTTTAGTTGTCTACATATATAAAAAAAAAAAATAAGAAATAGCCAAACTACTGCCCCGGAGCCGTTCTACTATCCAATCTGTAATCGGGCGCTTTAAATATGAAGGCCGCGTAGAAAATAAGCCTAAATCAGGACGCCCTGTAATTCTCACAGATGCAGATCGGTTGCAAATCAAGCGTATGATTGCCAAGGATCCGTTCATAAGTGCACCAAAAATTAGTGCAGAGCTCCGTCAATCCAATCAAAAAGAAGTTCATCCAGAAACAGTACGAAAATGCGTGATTGATGCCGGATTTAAGTCTCGTACACCTCGCAAAAAGCCACTAGTAAGTGAAGTAAATCGCAAAAAACGTTTGGACTTCGCTCGGCAATACCAAAATGCATCTCTCGAGTTCTGGCGCAATGTTATATTTTCTGATGAGTCCAAATAAAATATTTTTGGGTCTGATGGGAGACTTAGAGTGTGGAGAAAGCCAGGGGAAGCTTACAACCCAAAAAACACCATCAAAACTGTAAAACACGGCGGCGGCGGCGTAATGGTATGGGGCTGTATGACTGCCAGCGGCGTTGGAAACTTAGAAATAATTGAAGGAATCATGGATCATCGGGCATATATTGAAGTTCTCAAGAGAAATTTGGAGCCAAGTGCTTAAAAATTGGGTTTATCAAAGAATTTTTACTTTCAACAAGATAATGATCCCAAGCACATGGCTCATAATACTAGGATGTTCTTGGCGTAGAAAACTCCACATTTGCGTAAGACACCACCGCAAAGTCCTGACCTCAATCCCATTGAGCACATGTGGAACATGCTGGAAAAAAGGATCAGGACTCATCATATTAGCTCGAAACCTCAGTTAAAACAGGATCTTCTGGAGGAATGGGCGAAAATAGAGCCAAGCTATGCAAACAAACTTGTAGAATCGATGCCACACCGCCTTAAAGCCGTAATTAAAAATAAAGGCTACCCAACTAAATATTAACAAAAAATGTATCTATAGTTTTTAAGATTTTTCATAAACTGTTTCGTAAGTGTACGAAGACATTATTGGAGGCAAATTTTCGACTTTGTTTTATTTTTAGTTAATAACTTTGTAATGAATAATTGAAATGGATTAATTTTTGTTTCTAAATTAAATAAAAATGTTTAATGAATAAATCTGCATTAAAACTTTTTCAAAGTTCTTGCAACAATTTATTGTTTTTTATCACTTGAGTTTCAAATAGCTGCTGTACGAAGACATTATTGGTACACTGTATCTCCTATCTGTGAATACATAAGACTTTTTCCTTTTCCTTCTAACCAGCAGTAAACCCCATCACGATCTCTCTGTCGCATCACTCATTGGTGCATTGTAGATGCTATCTCATGATTAAATAGCAAAATCAGTGAGTGTGAAAGAGATAGGAACATGTTTGTTGCTCTGAGTATTCATCAATAAATATTAATGAATGTTTCATTACCATTCATCGATTGAGGATATTCGCTAAATACGCATGAAGTTGCTATTACTGATCCGCGATGAGCAGTAATTGAGAATTCACATGTGTTCCTTTGATGTTTGGATATCAGGGTTTATTTCTCTGTAGATAAATGGTAGTCATAAGTCGCATAAGATATTTAGATGGCTCTTGGTTTTGTACAGAATGAAATTTCGGTTTCTTACCGCGAACATGTCTGATCAAACGAAGATCGATCTTCAAACTGCGGAAAATTTTTAAAATCTACAGTATGTTTATTCCGTAGGGGAAGACACTTGGGGGGAAAAATGTGAAGTGGACTGAATTTAGTTCTGTCCCTTTTTTCATCGAGTGTAAGCAAATTCGATATCTATGATGATTTCTTACTTTTGTTTACATCGGCATGCAGACTTGCGAACTTTCGGTACTATTGTATTGGTTTGTACATAAGAAGGCATGAATTTTTTCCGAGTTTTGGCTATCAGGGTGTATGGTATAGTTACTCCATGAGACACTAGAGGCGCTTTACCATAGTTTGGCAAAGATGAAGCCCGATATTTGGAGCGAAATTTAAAAAAGTGTCGACCTTTTTTTTCGGTACGTTCTGAACGTCAAGAACTGTGCACAGTTTTTAATACTTAACTAAAAAATCTCAAACAAAAATTTTGAAGGAACAATATATCTTAGGGTGGATGAAATCGTCAAAAGAAAATCACTAAACTCACCACTCCACGAATGGTGAATTAGAGAAGGTAAAATCGCAGGTGTCGATTGTGATATCTCTGCCAGACTTTGATACAGTGTGTCTCCTTCTTGCATGGAATGACTACTGTAAAGGAACGGATACTCTGCAAATAGAGTTTGGACACCAGGTACTAGTACCCGGAAATTTTCAAATCGATGATGATTGCACGAAGGTGCAAATGGCGCAATTGCTCTGGGCAGCATGTTTTGAGGGTCGGTATCATCAAAAGGTCGAAAATTAAAACCCAGTTTAATCTTTAATAACGTTTATCATCATCAATGGCGCGACAGCCCAAGTCGGGCCTTGGCCTCCTGAAGTCGTCGCCTCCAATCGTCTCAATCCAAAGACCGCGTCCTCCAGCTGCTAATTTTTAAGATGGCTTTGCTATCTTCATCAACCGAGTCTTCCCATCGCTTGCGTGGCTTGCCTACTGGCCGGTTACCACTCGCTTTGCCTTTCAGAGCACGTTTGGCGATTCTTCTGTCTTCCATTCGCTCTTCTTGGCCAGCCCACTGCAGTTTACGTAGCTTGATGAACGTTGAAGGTTCTGGTTCGTCGTACAGTTGATACAACTCATGGTTGTATCTTATTCGCCATTCCGTTCCTTCCTTCACAGGTCCCAAAATTCTTCGGAGCACCTTTCTTTCAAATGCATTAACTGCTTTTTCGGAAGTTCGTGTTAATGTCCATGTCTCGCTGCCATAACAGAGCACAGGTCGTACAATAGTTTTATATATCCGCAGCTTATTGTTCCTGTGCACTTTCTTGGATTTCATTATTGGAAGTACCGAATAATACGTTTTCATCATCAATGCCGCGACAGCCCAAATCGGGCCTTGGCCTCCTGAAGTCGTCGCCTCCAGTCGTCTCCATCCAGAGACCGCGTCCTCCAGCTGCTAATTTTTAAGATGGCTTTGCTATCTTCATCAACCGAGTCTTCCCATCGCTTGCGCGGCTTGCATACTGGCCGGTTACCACTCGCTTTGCCTTTCAGAGCACGTTTGGCGATTCTTCTGTCTTCCATTCGCTCTACATGGCCAGCCCACTGCAGTTTACGTAGCTTGATGAACGTTGAAGCTTTTGGTTCATCGTAGAGTTGATACAACTCATGGTTGCACTAGGGAAGGATCTTGCTAGGATATTAATGTCGTCAGCGTATGCTACTAGTTGGGTGGACTTGAATAGTAGTGTCCCGTTGGTGTCGACTGGGATTTTTCGGACGACATACTCTAGTGCCAAGTTGAAAAGCATAGGGGCTAGACAATCTCCCTGCTTTAAACCACATTCCGTTCGAAAGCTGGTTGTGGAATCGGTTTGTATTCTCACTTGGGATTCAGTGTTCGTCATTGTGAGTCTTGTTAGTCGGACTAGTTTTGGAGGAATTCCAAAGTCAAGCATTATTTGGTACAGTACGCTCCTGTCGATACTGTCGTATGCTTGTTTAAAATCTACGAAGATTTGGTGCACGTCTGTGTTATATTCCCAGCATTTCTCAAGCACATGTTTCACTGAGAATATCTGGTCTGTTGTAGATCGTCCGGTTCTGAATCCGCCTTGGTATTCGCCAATTATTTGATTTGTATAGGGCTTAAGACGACGTTCAATTATTTTTGTCAGTATTTTATAGGACGTACACAACAATGATATACCTCTGTAATTCTCACAGCAGAGTTTGGCTCCTTTCTTGTAAATTGGACATATAATACTTTTTCGCCAATCGTCGGATATGATTTCCTCTGTCCAAATTTTGCATATCATGTTGTGCAGTATTTCAGCGACACAGTTTCCACCGTTTTTCAGAAGTTCAACTGGTATTTCGTCAATTCCCGGCGCTTTGTTTAGTTTTTGGTCACAAAGAGCTGCTTTGATTTCAGCAAGCGTGGGTGTTGTCGATGATGGTTCATCTTGGTCATTTGAGGCTTCAATTGAAATGTTGTCTGTTGTGATCGGTGCTAATGGGGTGGGATTCAAAAGATGTTCAAATTATGAAGCCCATCTCCTTTTGATTTCTTCTGTGTCGCTGATGATATTGCCAGCTGCATTTACCATAGTAAAATTACAAATTTTAAAAATTGCAGATCGCTGGTAAAACTTGAACAGAGTAACTATATAAGAACGTATCCTCTCTAGCTAGGGTGTAGCCTAGTGGGTAGCGTGTTGGTCTACAATGCGAAGGTCGTGAGTTCAAATCCCAGTCGACGCATAATTCTAGCACACTGCTTGCTTGGGTATACCTTGCTTACCTCAATCTACGAAAATAAAAATTCCTGAATAGAGGGTCGTGCGAAGGTCTAACAACCTATCCACAATAAATAATAAAAATTGTCAAGGAAGGAGGTCAAGGCCCGATTTCGGCTGTAGTGCCATTGTAGAATCAGTACAAGATCGTGTCCCCTCCAGTACCGAGCGAGAAATTTTCAAATCGGTGGTTATGCCTTGCAATAGCACATTTTTATTTCTACTGACACCACTAACGCTAATAACGTGCTGAATTGTATTACTGGAATTGCTTCTCGGAGTGATAATTGCAATTCGGTGGTAGCGGATAGCAATATTGATAGTCTTGCATTTCATCCACGTCCTACCCGCAAAAAGACTCGAGTGAACAAATCTACATCTTCTAATATTAGCCAAGTTTCTGCTAAAGCATCCGCTAATAAAAATTCTGCGCCCTCGAAGTCTACATCTTCTAATATTGGCCAACCCTCTTCGAAGGCATCCGTTAATAAAAATTTTGCACCCTTGAAATCTACCCAAGTTTTCTCGAATAGTTCTCAAACGCCTCTTACTGATGCTAATTCCGCTGGGTCTTCTTCTTCTATAACAACACAGTCACATCTGCTTACTATTGTTCCTCGTCCAAAAGCCATTTTCATTTTTAGACTTGATCCCCGAACATCCCCGGATGATGTCATAAGCTATTTGCTTTCAAAAAAATTTATTTCAACAGGATCAGCAGTTAAATGTGATAAAATTAGTAAAGAAATTAGTTCCATAGCCTCCTTTAAAATTGTTTTGACTAATACTGATCTTTTCAATCAGTTGTTAAATATTAATTCATGGCCCTCTGGAGTATTTCTTAAAGAATTTATATCTCGTCGTAATAATGCACCTGGTTCTGGTCCAAAAAACTTAGACAATTGTCCCTTTACTATCAAAACGTAAATGGACTGCGCACCAAAACCCAGGCGATATTTGCCTCGTCTCAGAATTCTTCCTATGATGTTATTGCTCTAACTGAAACGGGGCTAAATTGTAGTTTCTCTGACTGTGAAGTTTTTAGTTCAGACTTCCAAGTCTTTCGTAGGGATCGCTATGTTTCCGATCTGAGATTGAAGGGTGGTGGAGTGTTATTATCAGTCCGTAGCTGCATTAATTGTGTAGTTGTTCCTGTCCCGAACCCTCACAGTCTGGAGATCTTGTGTGTTAAACTCGTGTTTAATAATAAGGATATGTATGTCTTTTTGACATATATTCCTCCTTCGAGTCCTTGTTCCTTATACGAAAGAACAGTTGACTGTATAACTTTTGTTCATAATAGTATGAATATCTCTGACGAACTCATTTTACTGGGAGATTTTAATATTCCAAGCCTTTCTTGGTCTCTCTCTGACGATGATTCTACTCTCTTAGTTTCTGATTCTTCGTCCTCGCTTGAATGTTTTTTTGTGGATAGTATAACTGCACTTGGTCTCTATCAACTTAGCCTTGTTCGGAATTCCTATGGAAGATATCTTGACCTAATTTTTTATTCTGACTATTGTGTATGTTCCGTGGATGAGAGCTTAACTTCAATTACTACCATTGATGTCTTGCACCCTCCTATTAATATTCTTGTTATAATTGACGAGGAGAATATTGTTAGCCCTAGTGAGGAGGAGCTTTCTTTTGATTTCAATAAAGCAGATTTTTCTCGGTTGGACTACCTTATATCTAACTTCAACTTTAATGAAATTCTTGACAATCGTGATTTTGAAGGTGCTGTAGTTGAGTTTTATTATGTTCTGTATCAATTTTTTGTTGCTACAGTTCCTTTTACCTATCGCAGGAACATCTCATCGTCGTACCCTTGGTATACTAGCGAGTTGCGCGTAATTCGCAATGCTCGTAATGCTGCCTGGAATAGGTATACTAGAACGAAGAATGATACTGATTTTTGTCTGTATGAGGAATATTATGACCTTTTTAAAGATTTATCTACTCGCTTATATTCTGAATATTCAATTAAAATGCAGTCGGATATTATTAGAGATCCCCTGAAGTTGTAGAAATTTTTTAATTGTAAGCGTAAATCAGATGGTTATCCAGCTTCTTTTCAATTCCTGGGCAACGATAGTAATGATCAATTTACTATTTGTAATTTTTTCGCCACATTCTTCAGTGGATCTTTTACTAGTATTAGCTTTTTCCCTGATATGGCGTATTTTGATGACTTTAGAGATACTACTGTGACTTCTTTGTCTGATTTACCAATTTTCTATAATGATATAGTCAATCACATCTCCCGCCTTAAAGATGTGTCTTCTCCAGGCCCAGATGGTGTTCCTGCTGTTGTCCTTAAGCGTTGTTGTCTCTTTCTTGCTGAACAACTCTCTCACCTCTTTCAAAGATCCCTAATAACGGGGATTTTTCCAAATGTGTGGAAGTCGTCCTTCATCATACCTACTCACAAGAGCGGTGCAAAATCTGCTGTTGAAAATTATCGGCCAATAGCTAAACTGTCGGCTATTCCCAAACTATTTGAGTCTATAGTGTATGAATGCATGTCGTTTCACTGTAAATCAATCTGATGGAGTTTACGAATAAATCCATTTTGGCTATTGAGGATGGTAAGCAGGTGGATTGTGTATACACTGATTTTAGTAAGGCCTTTGATAAATTGCCCCATTCAATAATTTTGTTAAAACTAAGATTGTTGGGTTTTCCGACATGGTTTATAAATTGGATTAAGTCTTATCTATTTGATAGAACCTACCAGGTTATCTTTCGTGATTGTACGTCTAAGCCATTTACTGCGCTTTCTGGGGTCCCTCAAGGAAGTCATTTGGGACCACTTCTATTTATCTTGGCCATTAACGATGTAGCATCTGTTTTAAATTTTCGGAAGTACTCATCTATGCTGATGACATTAAAATCTTTAGATCTATTAGTTCTAACTCAGACAATCTTCTTCAGGAGGATTTGTTTAATTTTAGTAACTGGTGTCGCAATAATGGCCTTCGATTGAATTTGGATAAATATCATGTAATGTCATTTACTCGGAAATTCTCACCGTTTGTAGTAACTTACAGTCTCAATGACTATATTTTAGATCGTGTTAATTCAGTTATTGACTTGGGCGTTACATTTGACCAAAAGATTGATTTTGGCTTGTATATAAATAAGATTGTGCAAAAGGGTAATTCTATGCTGGGGTTCACCACTCGCTTATCCAAGGAATTTAACAATTTCTTTGTTAGGTTGAGTCTGTATAACACCTTTGTCAGATCTCATCTTGAGTATGCTTCTCATGTTTGGTCTCCCTATTATGATGTGCATATTGGCAGAATTGAATCTATTCAGCGCAAATTTGTGAGAATAGCATTATGTCACCTTAATTGGAATGACAGATTCCGTCTTCCTCCTTATACCGACTGGCTTCAGCTACCAAATATGTCATCACCTCGTGAAGTTGCTGACGTAGTTTTTGCTCATCAACTTCTCACTGGGGTGGTTGATTCCTCCTCACTTTTGGGTTTGATGCAATTTGCTGTTGGTCAATTTGTACCGAGGCATCCTAGATTGTTGCAGATTTGTTTTCACCGGACTAACTATGGTATGAATGAACCGATTTCGCGTCTTGCAAGAGAAGTTAACGAGAATATTGATGTATTTGACTTCTCTATAGATAAAGTATGTTTAAGACGCAGACTTACGCTAGTTGACACTAATTTATGTTAGTTTTTGTATATTTACTGTACTCTATTTATTAATGTGTTGGTTTAGGGATATTGACGTTTGATTTGTCCCTTCACTAAATGATGAGCCAAAGGATAAAATGATTTCCATCTTTATACTTGGAATCGATTTTATGGCAATTCCTTGCATTAAGGAATCCTGATAGTGATAATTTTACTTTATAATTTTAATAATGAAGTATTGTGATCTACTTAGAAAAAAAAATTTGCTACTCTGACATTTTGTTTTTTCGCGTTTCATGACTAAAATAGCCTAAAAATGCAAAAAAATAAAAAATAAATCCGTCTTTCTTTACGCCGCACGTGTACGCTCAGAGCAAATTAACTCCCAAACCCTTCAAGATAGAAAGTTAATTTTTTTTTAAGTTGGGGGTGTAAGGAGCGGGAGATCGTAAGCAAAAATGATTGACATTTTGAGTGATTTTTTTTAGGGCTCCGGTGAAAGATACAAAGTCTTAATTTTCCATGTGAATACATCTTTTTGATATATATGTACATATACATAGAGAAATAATAACAATTGTTATGCACAAGGTGTTTCATGTGCATTGATAAAAACACAACAACTGAAAATTTTTGAATAACATTTTGAGGTAGAAACTTGAAAATTTACGAAATGAATTTGAAAAAAAAAAATCCCTGAAAATCTGAAATATTAACTGGTCAAATATCTTCAAAACTTCTACCCCCTCTCATACAAAATTATTTTTTCGACCATTTTTAAGAAATCAATTATCACCTAATAGTTAGACTATCAATTTGAAATTTTGCACAAAAACGAAATTGCTTCAAATTTTTTGAGATCGCGCCTGCCCTTCTACCCCTCCCATACAAAAGTATAATTTCGGCCAATCCTTTGTAAATTTGTGCATGAACAGTTTTTTAGAAAGATTTAAAAACAACTTTAACGGCTTTCGAAATTGGTCAAATTAAAATATTGAAGGATACAGGCTGCTCAACTAGAGATATTGGAAGAAAACTGGGGAGAAGTCATGGCGTGATTTTGAATTACCTGCGCGATCCGGAAAATTATGGGAAAAAGAGAAAGGGGGGAATTAAAACTGCAACAACGGAAAGGGAACTCCGAAGTTTATGGAGACTTACATCCAATGAACCACTCACAGCGAGAGAAATAGCAAACAGAGGAGGAACATCTGCTAGCCTAAGGACAGTACAACGCATTTTAAAAGAATGTCCACATTTAAAACGAATGCAAATGGCAAGAAAACCAGTTTTAAAGAAGGTTCACCAAGAACAGCGTTTCTCGAAAATATATGGATTGGACAACAGAATGGCAAAAAGTTATTTTTACTGACGAAAAGCGTTTCTGTCTTGATGGTCCTGATGGTTATTCTTTCTATTTTCACGATATGCGAAAAGAAAAGCGATTTCTCTCACGACGACAGACAGCATTCCGTAATGGTATGGGGCGCTGTGCCCCACAACGGCGTGGTCGATTTAGTAGCCCTTGATGGAAAACAAAACGCTCAAAAACATAAGGAGCTATTAATGCAGGAGAAGATTAAAATAACGGAAGTTATGGAGACTACTAATTGGATTTACCAACAAAACAACAACACATACTGCGAAGCTTGTCAGAAACTGGGTTTCAGAAGAAAATTTTCTTCTTGTTTTGGACTGGCCAGCGTTATCTCCCGATCTGAATATCATCGAGAATTAGTGGCGATACTTATCTCGACGTGTGTACGCAAACAGCAAGCAGTACGACAGCAGATCATCCCTTATTGAAGGAATAAAGAGAGAATGGAGGAATATTCCTTTGGACTACGTTCAAAAATTATACAGCTCAGTTCCCAGCCGAATTTTTGAGACAATACAAAACAGTGGAAAACACACTCACTATTAAAAAATAAATTTATTATAAATTATTTTATTTGTCAGTTGTTGTCAGTTGTCGCGCCTTTGTATACTATTTCAGTCAATTAAATTTGTGCTGAAAGGTAGCGAAAGAGAATAATTTTAATTTTGGTGCGTTACGAACTTACTCCACCTAACCAATAAACTGACAAAGGAGATCATTAAATTTTACTTCGTAATTATGGAATTCTTAGAAAAATTGGGTTGGCCATAAACAGTTGTCGCGGAGTGTATAATAAGGAGTGACTATGAGCATGCTTTGCCGCGTAAGAAAATGGGAATGATAGTATTTCCCTCCCTTACTGGCAAAATGCTCGAAATTTTTTCGAAAAAAATCGTTTCGCTATCTTTGTCTATCACACTTAAGGATATTGCAACTAACTCTTTCCCACGTTAAATTGTTCGAAACAGTTGTCAAATTTTCGAAAGAATTGTATCGCTATCCTTGTTTGGCATACTTAAACCCAAAGTAACTATCTCTGTCCCGCGTTAAATTGTCGGTTGCTAAAGTGCTTAGCTTAGACACGAACCAAAAACTAATAAAAATTTAAAAAATAAAGATTTCTGAAATAA
The DNA here is from genome assembly GCA_963669355.1 of Chorisops tibialis. NCBI lineage: Eukaryota > Metazoa > Arthropoda > Insecta > Diptera > Stratiomyidae > Chorisops > Chorisops tibialis. The sequence goes on from OY770262.1 coordinate 183,489,788, forward strand.
AAAAGGAAACTCCATTGTACTGAAAATTATTTTATTGCTGACTGAAAATTAGCAACAAAGAGAGAATACAAATTATGGTATTTTTTTTATAAAAGTTTGAAGCCATGTTAAGCTTGGACACAATTTTTGAAAATTTCCGAATCAAAAAGTATTCCCACATGAGACATGAGACAGCCTATCAGGCACTCCATTTTATATATCCTCCTTGGTTCACTATCTTAACCTCACTTTTTCGCAAAAAATAACGTGTACAAAATTTAAGCTGTAGCGTTCTCAAGCTAGAGAGCGAACGGATGGACATATGTACATCCGTTTTTTTTTAGATTTTTGAGCGACAACAAATATTTCTGTATTCTTGGCGACTCTGCGTGAGCGCTATTTCTTGGCGTTACAAACTTTAGAGGAAACTTATAATACTCTCTTACATCTAAAGTATTAATAGACACTGTATCAAATAAATTGTGAGCTATACCCCTGTAACTGTACATCATAATGTTCAATTTTAAATTCATATTTGATAACACAAAGGACGTATTCACAGTGTCCATACTGAAGAAAGAATAAAAACCTTCACAGAATTAGGCTATCAGAGAAAAATTCTTGCAATATTTTTAGTGAGAAAGACGAAGCAGCAGTGCACATTTTCTGTAAATGTGAGTTGAAAATTCAATCGAACCCAAGTCAGTTTCTGACTTTTCATCTTGGAGATATTAAATGCCTTATTACTATCACAGAATTTCAAAACATGTTATATACGAGGGGAGGTCAAAAATTTCGCGGAATGAAGGAGATAGACAAGGGAGGGGGAAATATTTTTATCTGTAGATATTCTAACACTCAACACAGTTATAAATACAAAGTTTCTGTCAAATCGAATTATTAACATTTTTGTTATCGCTAATCAACAAGTTAATTATCAAGAAAATGCTAACTTTGGACAAAATTGAGTTTTGTGATGTCATAAGGTTCCTTACGAAGCATGGAAAAACGCCATAAATCATTTTAGAAGGGATGTCATCTGTTTACGGGGGCTTTTGCCTGGAAAAATGATGATTTATAAGTGGTGTAATTTATTCAGGCAAGGCAGAGAGTCAATTAAAGATGATAAACACTTGAGCCGGCCGATTGAGGCCACTTGAAACTTGTTCTCCAAGATGCTCGTTCAAAGAAAAACAACTCGCAGAAATGGTTGGAGCATCAGATACAACCATTTGAGTATCCTCCAGGATCATCCCGGCACGCCTTAAGTCAGCGCAAGATGGGTACGAGCGGTTCAGAAAAAACAGCGCGTCGAGCGAGCTTTTGGATCTTTGTAGCGAGCATAGGTATAAAATTTTGACCCGGACTGTTACTGGAGACAAAACTTGGGCTCATCACTATGAGCATGAATCAAAGCAGCAGTCAATTAATCAGCTCCGTAAAGGCGCTTCGTTCCCCAAGAAGTTCAAGGTCTCGCAACCCGCGAGAAAAATCATGGCCACTATTTTTTGCAATTCAGAGAGGGTTTCGATAATCGACTATAAAAAAAGGGCAAAATATCACTGGGAGATAATATGCCAACCTGCTACGAAAATTACAGGATACCATCAAAGAAAAAAGAAGAGGAAAGTGGACTCGAGGTGTGCTGTTTTTTTACGTCAACACACCTGATCACAAGAGCCGCGTTGCAATTGAAATATTGAACCATCCCCCTTCTAGTCCAGAGCTGGCTCATTCCGATTACTATTTGTTCCCAAAACTGAAGAAAGAACTTGGGTGAAGAAAATGTACCAACGATGAAGAGGTGAAGTCGACAATTTCAGCCTATTTTGACGGCCTTGATAAAATATGTTCTTAGGAGGAATGAATAGACTTTTAATAAACATATTAGGCTTAAGAGAGAATATACATATTGAAAAGAAAAAATAATAACTTGTTCAATTTTACCACCCTACCCCGTTATTCCGCGAAATTTTTGACCTTCCCTCGTAACTGTTTCAAGATGTGCTCAACATATGCCGCAGTGATAGAGAAAACCAAGCCCACCGCGTCATTTTATATATTAATGCGTGAGCATTTAACATTCTTCTTCTTCAATGGCACAACCGAAGTCGTGCCTTGGCCTCCTGATTTTCAGGTTCCTTAACATTTTCATTACTTATTGTGGAAGGGTTGTTAGCTCTTCGCACAACCCTCTATCTGCGATTTTTCCATTTTCGTTGATTGAGGTAACCAAGGTATATATATCCAAGCAGATGGTGAGCTGGAATTATGCGCTGACCGGGATTTGAACTCACGACCTTCGCATTGTAAACCAACACGCTACCCACTAGGCTACACCATAGTTATTTAGCATTAAAAATTACGGACCCTTTTTTTTATTTATTATAAAAGGAGGGGAAACTTATATCAGTAAAAAGGTACTGTGCCATAAATGTGCGCATACCAAAAATCATGTTTGTATGTTGCTGTTAAGGCAGGTAAAATAAAGTGGGAACATACAAGCGGGATTCCATCTAAGTACTGCGCGCGTCCTATGCTGCTTGACGTCGATGATCGATCGAGAGAAGGAGCTTTTTGGTAGGAAATGTGGAAATGAAAAAGTGTCTAATTAAAGAATCCATAATATTAGACGAAGACACACTGAAAGTATTTATCAAAGAAACAAAAAAAACATCAGCAATCTCAAAAGCTTCCGAACTTCCATTGGCGTTCATTACTGCTTGACTTACAACTTGAAAATCAAACATTGTATCAATTTTTTTTAGCATTTAAAGGAGGGCAATGAAACTTATAAGTAAGAATTAATATTTTTTATACAACTAAATTCCAATTAATTATATTAAAAACGCGATGAATTTCATTATTTTACACACACAATTGGTCGAATTTCGACCACAGGCGATATAAGTTTAATTTAATGGCAATCTAACTAAGTGTCGAAGTAATTTTGAAATAGGGACGTGAAATTCAGTATTATATGCACTTCATGTCCTTGTCACTTTTGTTTTTAATATTTCGTTCCGGTGACTTAACTTTTCAGTATCTCGGTCTTAGAAACGTTTTATCTGTTTGCAGTGATTTCAAAACAATATAAAAATATTAATTTAAATAAAATCTTGGTGTCTGAATATTAACAAAATCGCATGTTGTTGTTGTTAACTCTATTAAATAAATCGAAATAGAAACAATAATAAACAATAATAAAACAAAATTCAAACCGAAGAGACATTTAAAATAAAAATAAAACCATCAAAATTCTAAACATAATTTGTTAATGAAATGCTTAAGTTTTAATCAAAATCAACATTTGTAAAATAAAAATGAAAAAAAAATATAATATAATAATAATATATATATAAAATAACAAACTTAAATTTTTATAGAAAAACTAAACATTTTTAACAGCTGAATTAGATCTAACAACCAAAAAAAAAGAGAAAATAATATGCATTTTGTTTTAACAATAAATTATTTACGAACATTAATAATAACAACAACAAACAACAAAATAATAAATCCATGTTATAGAAACAAATTGATGATTCTTAGGTTCTAGAATAAATGAAATTTTATTATTAAAACAAAAAAATAAAAAAAATAAAATAAGTATACAGTTGGCTAATTGTATGTAAAAAGTAAAATCAAATGATTTATGGAATGTTAATAACCACAAATATACCTTAAACAAAAATTATTGAATAGAAGAATTATATATACATATATTTAAAAATAAAAGACGGATACGAAAATTCTTAAAAATTTAATACAGTCGGAATAAAATTAAATACCTCTTACAAAATAAAATGAAGAGTCAAGTGGATAAGGGCGTTATTGAATAGTTTCAAAGTTTTGATATAAATGCCTTCAAAGTTGTTCGAATGTCATACAGTTTATTAGTGATTCAAATCAAACTTTGTGGTGTTGCCTTTATCTATTGAAAGATTTAATTAATTCATTTAAAATTTCGGTCTTTCGTTTCCACTGACTAAAAAAATAGAAATTCAAAAAATGTCGAATAACCCCTTTATCCGCTTGACCATTCAAATAGGAAAATTACCTAAATAATTAATTTCGTTTTTATGTAAAAAAAAGAAGAATCGCATGACTACAGTAACAGTAAACACTCACACATTTACATATACATTGTATGTATATAAGAAAACACGCTAAAAATAAGCACAAAACTAATATTGTACTACTGAAAAAAAAACCTTTATTTTAATCAAAACAAAGAAACACAAACGCCACACACATACAACCCCATATACCAAAACCAATATACCCAAAAACAAAATAACCTAAATAGAAAAATCAAAACAATTTTTTTTATTATAAACAATTTTTTAATTCTCATAGAATTATCTCGAATATATATATCTCCTATAAAAATACAATGTAGATACGTGTATATTTTTGTATCATGCTTCCATTTTTCTCAAAAAAAAAAAATTCTATTAGAGAACTTTTTTACGTTCTCAGAATTATTTGAATTTTTTTCTCTCGTTCTTTTTTTAGATTTTTACATAGGGTTCCAAAATGAAAAACTCGAAAATTTATTATTTCAAAAAATTTTCTACATAGAAAATAATGTTTAAAGAAAAAGAGAAAAATACTTTCCACAATATATATATACATATATAAATAAATCTTCGGTATTTTCTTTCCTTTTCGGTTTAATTTGTGTAAATAATAATGTAATTTAATTATTTATGTAAAACATATCTTGGCTTTTATAGTTCGGATTTAAAATGAAAAAAAAGAAAAGAAAAAAATGAAATAAAAATTATATTTGCCTTTTCGAACGTTTGGAATATTATTATTGAAATATTTATTGTTGTTTCTTTTTTCTTGTTCCTTATCACTTAAGACCTTTCCTACGATGCAACTACTTTCTCAAAAATAAACTAGGCGTCAGACGTATGCAGACACCATATAAAATTTTTTTTTCTTTAGGTCGTGATTAGAGTTGGTATGCTATTTTACATACTTGCGATTTTTTCACTGCTATTTTACAAGAGTAATCACATATTGCGATTGAACATTTAAAAGAGCCGAGCAAATGCTACTGTTTACGGTCTATCGCCAATAAAATTGCCGCAATGATCATCGCTACAAATCACAGAGTTTTTATTCGCATTCACACATTAATCGCGCAACTCACACATTCCACCTTACCTCGACGAGATCGTAGCTCAGAACAAAGCTCGCCAAACAAACCGCCGCTTACCCACGAAAGCGCACCACATTGACCAATTCGCACGTCACAACTCACCGATCAGATGACGAAACCCATCGATCAAATCAAAGCTCGCTAAACGCATATGGACGTCGTTCATATGGAAGCTCTTTCGTTGCTCACGTTGTTCTCTGTTCAGTGATATCAAAGACTATCAATAATATAAGCTATCCCAAACCTAGTTGATTGTCTTTGGTGATATCTACCAGTACGCGTAGTGTGTAGATGGTACACTGCGCGTGCTCGCAGTGCTATTGCATTACACAAACGAAGTATAGTAATGAATGAATAGGTCATAGATGAAGTGTGATTGCGATTTGTTTAGTGAGCTTTGATCTGACCGGTGAGTTGTGGGACGTGCGAAGTGGTTAATGAAGTACGCTTTCCTGGGTAAGTGGCGATTTGCTTGGCGGGCTTCGTTCTGAATTTCGATCTCGTCGGGGTGAGGTGGGACATGTAAGCAGCGGCTATTGCAAGTTCCGCCGATTTATGTTTTACTGTGTTGATAAGAGTTTACGTTCTTCATTGATGAAATTGCTTGTGTAAGTAATGTCGAGTGAAAAAAAAAGAAAACAAGGGTCTATTGTTGGTTTGGTTTTCTATGATGGGGTGTTTTTCTTTTATTTGGTTTGTGTACATGTGATGCGATTGACATTTTTGCTATGCTGACACAATTGAACTCGAAAGATTTTTCGGACTTAGGATTTACTATCCAAAGTCCGAAAAGACGATTGAGAAAACCTTTTCATTCTGAGTGGAAAATGGAGAAATGTTCATTGAGCTGGTGGTCTGAGCATGAGATAGGGTCTGCCTGATTGTTAGATGCAGGATTTTGCAGAAAATTGCTGTTTTGCTGTTTTTTTATTGAGTTGTGTTATTTTAACCTAATAAATACTTTGAATTTCTCGGGTTTGATTTCATTTCAGTTTTCTGTGCTCTTCCATTTAATTCATTTCGTGTTTCTGTTTTAATTTGAATCATTACTAAATTAAAAAAAAATGAAATAGCAGCTCTTTTCAAAGATAGTTATCACTGTAATGGCAGTTTTTGCTATCCTTGCGCACTGGAGAATAGAGGTGAAAAAATCACTGCTATTAGAAGAGATGCTCTTTTTCACAGATATTGAAAAAGAGCAATAACAGTTGATCACTGCTATTGGAAAAGAGGAGATTTTGCCATCCATAGTCGTGATATAATTTGAAAACTTGTACGCGTATAAGCTGCGACTTAAGTTTGATGCGATTAGTGTAATGTTTTCACTGTAATATTTTCCACTACACCTTGTGTGGAACCGATCTTCAAAACACGCGTCCGCTTTGCTTGAGCTTCTTCACTGAAGTGTCGTTTATTCGTTCGTCTCTCTCTCTCATACATCACAACTCCTCCACCAATATTTTCAAGTTACATTAGTTGAATAATAATAATAATACAGTTATATATATAAGTTTCGTTTCGTTAACGGACGAACGGACTCGAAATTTAAAATATCGAGGAAGACCGGATTCAAAAATAAAGAAAACACAAGATGTTGCTTTGAAATCTTTATTCTAAGTGCTTTCTTCCATAATTTGATCCTTCTTAAATACTAGTTCCTTAACTAAACTAAACAATTTTTATGACTACTTATTTCTAATTTTACAGCCACATCTGGTGCCATGTTGCACCATCTTTTGCAACATCTACCCTTTATAAAACTTATATTGCGGTCTAACATATCTTAGGGCCGTCTACAAAGTATAAGTTTTATTACGGTCGATAATCGCGTCTCGGCAATAATGTAACTCCTCCCACGCTAAAGTTGACGGGCTCCTGACCGAAAAATTAAAATAAACTAAGTTTAAGCATCCTGTGCCTTAGTTTTATTTTAGTACAAAAAATGTATTCTATTCTAGGTTAATTTTTTTTTTTTCATATTACAACTGTAATATCGCATGTTTATAATTTGGTTGATTTAGTTAGTTACTAGTTTTTATTTTCTAAAAATTCATTGTCTTGCGTTGCAAGTTGCAATCCATCCTTATTGGGTATGGGTTCTATTCATTTGATTATGGCAATTACTTCTATTTTCCTTAATGCTATGATATCTTTATATTTATCGATGATTACATCGTATTTTTCTAAATTTTTATTTGTTAAAATATATTTGTTGAGTATCGCTAGTCTAAAGTTTAGCGTTTATTCTATGGTCTTCCAATACAAGTCTTTCGTAGTCTGCTGCTAATTTATTTATCTCTAATCTATTATTATTTTTTTTTTTGTTTATTCGTTAATAATGTCTTTAATATAAAAATAAACTTATTCGGGTGGTTGCTCGTTGTGAAGAGAAAATCGTTTTAATTTTTTCATTTGACTCTTGTGTAATCTACTGTTTCGGTTTTTAAGTTCGTAATGATTTTTATACGTATTTTTTATATCGTTTGTTTTCTTGAATTTAGGTTTCAACTTGCTTGTAAAGCCTGCATTGTTCTTTCTGTAACGTAGGTCTACTTCTTGGTCTTGTCTTGTCATATTCAATTTGTTTATCCTTTTGGTTTTTTGCGTTTTCATAAATTCCCTTATCGTTTCGTAATTATTTTTATCTCCTGGACTTCTATTGATCTTTCGTTTGTCGTCGAATGTATTTTATTATTATAATAGCTTAATACTTCTTGATTCTCGTCGATTTGATATATTCTTTCTTCTAGTCTTATGACTCTAATGGTTTCATTAAGTGTGTTATGAAATCTTTCTATATCCGATGTTCCCGTGTGTATGTTAGGTGTTGAGAACTTCAGCTCTATCTGTTTATCTGCTAAGAATTTCTGAATTAATTCCGTTTTTAATGCCGGTTCATTGTCTGATTTTATAATTTTAGGTATTCCCATTATGTTGAGAATTGTCTGTAGTGCATTTATAATATCATTCCAGTTTCTACTTTGTATTTTAATAATCTGCCCATACTTCGAAAATTTGTCAATGCATGTTAGATATTTTTCATTTGCAGATTTGAACCAAATGTCTATTATGAATATTTCCCTAGGTTTTTCTGGTGTATCAGTATGGTGATATGGTAATTTAATTGGGTTTCTTTCGTATTTTGCAAGATTGCAAATTTCGCGATTGTTAATAATCTTGGTTACTTGTTCCCGTAGATTTGATATATAGTATTCCTTTTTTATCTCCTTGGTTACTATATCAATTCCTCCATGCAATGTTTTTCTTTTATGGCAGGATAAAATATATTCGCTGATTTCGTTTTGTTCAGTTATTTCATTTAATATTTTTTCAGTTTTTAATATTTTGATTCCCTTATAAATTTCTTTTACATTTTTATATTCGTTCTGTAGTTTCAGAAAGTCATCTATATGTGTGCAAAATATTCCTGCAATTGTTTTTCGTTTAACGCATTCACTAAATATTTTTCTTATTTCAGGTATAGAAATTTCTTGAGTATATAACAAAAATTTTCTTTTTTATTAAATTTTTTGATTAATTTTTTTTCGTAGTTCGATCTTATTATTTGTACTTGATATTTGTAGTGATTCAGTGGTTTAGGTGATATTGGGATTAAATCGTTAGCGTCCTCTCTTGCGCTATGGATAGTTGCGTTATCTGTTTCATTTATATTTACCTCTACTCTGGACAAAGCGTCTGCTACTGAATTTTCTTTACCTTTTATGTACTCTATTTTGAAGTTATATTCTTCAAGTTTTATCTTCCATCGTTGTAGTTTTGAATTTGGTTCCTTCAAGTTTGATAGCCAAGTCAATGGTTTATGGTCCGTTCTTATCGTGAACTCGTTACCGAACAGATATGGCCTGAAATATTTTGTTGCCCATTCGATGGCTAACAATTCTTTCTCTATTGCCGAATATCTTTGCTCATGTTCATTGAGCGTTCTTGAAGCAAAACAGATGGGATGTCCGGTCTGTGATAGTACAGCTCCTAATGCAAAATTAGATGCGTCGGTTGTTAACACAAATTCTTTGTTAAAGTCTGGATATTTTAGAATAGGATCGTTTATTATTAATATTTTGAGCTTTTCGAATGCTTTTTTGTACTCTTCATTTTGTATGTTAATTTTCTTATCTTTCTTTAAACATATTGTAAGTGGTTTTGCTATTTGCGCAAAGTCTTTTATAAACTTCCTGTAATATCCAATCAATCCTAGAAAAGATTTTATTTGCTTTTCTGTTTTAGGTATTGGGAATTTTTTGATTGCTTCTAGCTTGTTGGGATTTGGTTTCACACCTTCTGTTGTTACGATATGTCCTAAGAACTCTGTTTCTTTTTTCATGAACTCGCTTTTGTCGAGTTGAACTTTTAAGTTGACTTCTTTTAATCTCTTTAATATCAATGCTATAGAGTTTGTATGTTCTTGCAAGCTTGTGCTAAAAATTATTATATCATCAAGATACACAAAACATATTTTACCTATGTACCCTCTTAAAATTGTGTTCATCAGTCTTTGAAATGTAGAAGGAGCATTCTTCAAACCGAATGGCATTCTTACAAATTCGTAATGACCCGAATTTGTAGAAAACGCGGTTTTTGGAATATTCTCTTTTGCTACTTCAATCTGGTGAAACCCTTTCGCTAAGTCTAATGTCGTAAAGTAGATTGATCTTCCGAGTTTATCCAAGATATCATCTATATTTGGTATCGGGTATTTGTCAGCAATGGTTTTTTCGTTAATTTTGCGATAATCAATGACTACTCGCCATTTAACTTCACCTGAAGCATCGGCTTTCTTTGGTACTACCCAAATCGGGCTGGAATAAGGACTTGATGAGTTCCTAATTATTCCTTGGTTAAGCATTTCTTTTATCTGTTTATCTACCTCATTTCTATGTGCTACCGGGTATCTATACGTTTTCGTATAGATAGGTGCGTCGTCTATTAGTTTTAACTGATGCTTAATTGCATGGGTAAATGTTAAATCATCTCCCTCATGATAAAACACATCGCTCATATTTCTTATAACTTTCCATAATTCATATTTTTCTTCCTTATTCAAATGATTTGTTCTGATATTTTCTACTATATTATTTGAGTAGATTATTCCTTTTACCTCTTCTATTTTATTTATTCTTATTTCCTCATCTATCTGTTCCTTTTTTAATGTCTCATCATATTCTATTTCTTCTTTTTCCTCATTTAAATCCTCGTATATTCTATGTTTTACTTCGTTTAATTTTATAAATTTATCTTTGATATCTATTAAGGCGTTATTTTGTTTCAGAATATTGTTACCGATCAGACCGTGAAAGAATTCATGAAATTGGTAAATGTAGAATCTAAGTGATTGATCGTTTGGAGGTTGCAGTCCAGGTAATTCTGGCACAATTGCTTCTTCAGCGATACTCACAATTCCTCCAATTCCCTTCATATTCTTTATTTCGGGTAATTTAAAAACATACTGGGGTCTTGATATTCCAGGGTTTAATATACTCTCAGATGCACCTGTATCAATTAGCAATCTAAGGATACCTTTTGGCATGTTGAATTTTATATAAGGCAGTTTAAAGTTTGATCCGAGGCTTTGACTCGAAAAATTTTGGATATTTGAATCATCGTTTTCTATGTTATGCATTCTAGATTGTTGTGTTCTCATTTCTACGTCTGGGATTTCAATTTGATTGTCAAGGCTATTATTATTTCTATGTGGTGGTCTATTTTGACTTGATGGTGTTCTATTCTGACCTGAAGGTGGTCTGTAATTGTTTGGAATGTTGTTTCTGAATTGACTTTCTTATGCTATAAAACAACATCTTATAATATCTGGTAAACCTGCTTTAAATAATTCTACTGCTGTTGATATATTACTTTGAATTTCTGATTCTTTGCCCTCATGTTTTGTTTTTTGGTTTAATAATCCCAATTTTTCTACTATATCATTATAAAAATTTAATGGTGTATCTTTATACGTACAACTTCTAAGATTTTCGAATAGCTTTTGTCTATTTCCTGTTATTAAAAAATTATTACATAATAAGTTTTTTAGTGTTATCCAATCTGAAATTGTTGGATGAATATCTATTATGGTTTTTGCCCTTCCTACTAATTTACCTACAATATTATGCCAAATCATCTTTTTTTCAAATTCGCTTCTATTATTTACTTCTTCCATAATTAATTCTATACTATCTATAAAGTTATCCAGTTGTCTAGAATTTCCATCATATTCCTTAAGTTTATTTATATAATCTAATACATTAAATTGAAATCTATAATTACTTTCACCTTGTGATGTTCCTGGCATGATGAGTCCTGGGTTTTGATATAGCGGTGGGTCGTTTTCCGTAAGAAGATTCTCTTCCAAGTAGTTTTCCTCGTCGATAGCTTCAATGCTTCGTCTGTCGTCAAATTTATTTTTGCGTAGCATGTACACAAAATTTTTATTTTGATCCTGATGATCCACTGTATAGATTAACCGTTCTAGAGGACGTTAATGAAATTGGGTCTTTCCTGACGGAGAGTTTTATAGAAAACTTAATTCCCCCAACTTCTAAATGGTTTAAAGCTCCAAGTGGCTTTGTTAGATAATTTGTTAATACGCCGGATGACTTTTGTCAATTAAGCAATTTAAATTTGCTCCTTTGTACACTGTCGTTTTATGTTAAAATTATCACTTATTAAAACCTGATCAATTCGCTTAGTTGTCAGGAAGCGAATTCTTTGAAAATTCTGCTTACTCTCAATGCTAGAGTTATTAATCACTAATTCACTTTTAGATCGACTTCACTTTTTTTTGATCGGATTCGTTTTTTTTTCAGATTCGTTTTTATTAGTCCAGGTATATTGTCTTGTCAAAAAGACTCCTTGAAGACGTTACAGCACGATCTCACTGTTTGGCTTAAAGCACTTTTTACGACGATTGCAGTCTTCGTCGTAGGTAATTAACGGATATCAAAAATGTATTGATATCCTACCGACTGCGCCAGTTTCGTTTCGTTAACGGACGAACGGACTCGAAATTTAAAATATCGAGGAAGACCGGATTCAAAAATAAAGAAAACACAAGATGTTGCTTTGAAATCTTTATTCTAAGTGCTTTCTTCCATAATTTGATCCTTCTTAAATACTAGTTCCTTAACTAAACTAAACAATTTTTATGACTACTTATTTCTAATTTTACAGCCACATCTGGTGCCATGTTGCACCATCTTTTGCAACATCTACCCTTTATAAAACTTATATTGCGGTCTAACATATTTTAGGGCCGTCTACAAAGTATAAGTTTTATTACGGTCGATAATCGCGTCTCGGCAATAATGTAACTTATATATGTATATTGTACATAAATTTAAGTTCATAAAATAAGGATTAGATAATGGAAAGTAAAAGCTATATAATTCAATTAATATTCATGGAATGCAAACTGTTTTATATTTTTAATTTCAAAAATAATATTCAGTACTATTGTCGTTATTATTGTGTTTCCGATCTAGATACGTGCTTATATAATTTTCTTGCGGCATGATCTGATCAATGTGTCGTTTTAAGGTCTTCTTGCTATCTCGAAGTTCGCAAATATACATTCTAGTCCTAGAACCTTAATCACTTTAGCCGAACTCCAAGTCATGTTGCTGTTTCTATGCTCAGTTACCATCACATTCTGTCCAAACCTTAATTTTATACGTTTTCTACCTCGGTAACATTTTCTTTGATTGGCTTGACTAACCTGCATGTTCATTTCCGATTTCTTGGAATCGAGCAAATGATTCTGTTCAAGCACTTCTGGACGTAATAGATCTAATCGAGTCTTTAATTTTCTCCCGAACATCAATACCGAAGGAGGCACCTTCGTGGCGCAATATTCAGTTGTTCTATAGGTTAGCAGAAAGTTCTGCAGGCAGATTTCAATCTCACCTTCCGTCTGACTGCGATCGTGCAATGCCTTAAACAAAGCCGCTTTGATCGTTTCACGGCATTCTCAGCTTGCCCGTTAGTTTTTGGAAAATACGTTGGTGTGGTTCTATGAACAATTCCATTTGACTTGAAGAAGTCTTGCATTGTATCAGATAAAAAGATTGAACCATTATCAGAAACTATCATGTCACACAGGCCGTATCTTGCAAATGATTCTCTTAATTTCGTCTTGGTAAACTCACTTGTTTTAAATACTTCAATCCACTTTGATTTTGAGTCTACAATAACCAAGAACCACAGTCCCCATTTAGGACCAGCGTAGTCAATATGTATTCTTGACCATGCTCGCATTGGGATTTCCCAACTTATCAATTCCGCTTTATCAGGATTGTTTGAGTTGGTCAAGCATGCTTCACAAGATTTTGTGTAGTTTTTAATTTGACTATCCATCAATGGCCACCAAAAGTAGCTTCTCGCTACTGTCTTCGTTTTAGCGACTCCCATATGAGTCGAGTGTAATTCACGAAGTATGATGTCTCTAAGTTTCGTTGGTATTATGATCCTTTCACCCCAATATATTAGATCAGAGCTAATGCTCAATTCTGTTGCACATCGAACGTAAGGGACATACTCTTTCCCCCTTAATTTTCTAAGTGTCTCTCTTTTAATGGCAAAAAATACTCTGCCCAGGATTTGATCCGATTGAGTCTGTTCTTGAATGTCTTTTATTTTTATAGGAAGTTCCTCTTTTTCCCCTAGAAATTTAATTTCTTCTTCTATGTTTTCATAGTGTTTGTCCTCAGCATTGGCTAACCTGGATAAGGGATCTGCTACATTATCTTTACTAGCTACGTGTTCAATAGTGTACTGATATCTTGAAATCAAAATAGACCAACGTTTGAGTCTTTCTGATGCCATTACTGGAACCATTACCTTTGTCTGGGCTGAAGATTCGTAGAAGAGATTGTTGATCAGTTTGCAGCTTGAACGGTCTTCCAGCAAGGTACAAATGTAATTTTTTTAATGAAAATACAATGGCCAGTGCCTCTTTATCTACCACTGAGTAATTCAATTCGCTTTTGTTAAGGCTCCTTGAAATAAATACTACTGGGCGTTTATTATTACCATTCGCATCTGCAATTGATAATAGGTACACCAGCCACACTATGCTTACTGGCATCAGTAGTAAGAATTAAAGGCATACTGGGGTCATAATGCGCTAAAACGATATCTTCAGCTATTTTTGATTTAATATTTTCAAAGGCCCTTTTACATTTTTCATTAAAGGTGAATTTGTTACTATTTTTTTTTAAACAATCATAAATGGGTATCATTATGCCTGCAATATTGTCGACAAATTTAGCATAGTAATTGGCTATTCCACAGAATGTTCTGACTTGCTCAATATTCTCTGGCTCCTTCGTTTTCAAAAATGAGTCTACTCTATCTTTATTTTTTGATAATCCTTTAGCGTCAATCGTGTGTCCAAGATAATTTATCGAATCCGAGTGAAATGTGCACTTCTCCCTGAATATCTTTAATCCAGCATTTCGGAATGCTTCGAATACTAACTCTAGTTTTGTTAACAGATCATCATCTGATTTGCCTGATACTAACACATCATCTACATAAACTTGGACCCTTTGATACCGGCTAAAATTTTCTCAATTTTTTGCTGGTAAATGCTAGTCGCAGGCTTGATACCATAAGGCATCCTTTTCATTTTAAAAATACCTAAATGAGTGCTTATGGCACATAATATTTGAGACGGTTCATCTAATTTAAATTGCATGAAAGCTTGTCTTATGTCTAACTTGGCGAAAACTATGCCGCCATCCAAAGACGCAAAAATGTCTTCGATCCTAGGCAAAGGATGGTTATAATCCTTAAGGTAAGGATTAATAGTAGTCTTGTAATCGCCACATCGACGTATTCCGTTTGTTTTCGCTACTACGAAAATTGGAGTGCCCCACTCTGAACTATCTACTTTTTCAATTAAGCCAGTCCTGCACCATTCCAGAAGTTCCTTCTCCACTAGTTCACGTTTAGCATATGCTAATGGTCGCGGTTTGTAAAATCTTGGATTGGTTTTGGAAGTATTTAATTCCAAGTTTATTGTCTCGTACTTGAATTCTCTCAGAGACTTGTCAAAAATTTCCTAAGCCAAAAACCCGTCTCTGCAAAGACGCAGAGGGCAATATCATCAGCGACACTGAAGAAATCAAAAGGAGATGGGCTTCATACTTTGAACATCTTTTGAATCCCATTCCAATCTGTCTACTCCACCAATTCACCATCATCTACTCCTTGTTTCATTGATAATCATGTCAATCTCTTGCCTGAGTTCGAAAGCCACGACGTTCTTGCTGTTATCAACTCTTTAGATAGTAATGGCACTGCTGGACCAGACGAAATTCCAAACATTTTCGTAATTAATCTTGGACAAATCCTTGCTGAACCTTTGGCGAAAATTTTCATTTTGTCCCTCACTGAAGGAATCTTCCCCACTCAATGGAAGGAATCTTACGTTATACCTATCTTTAAGAGCGGTGAAAAACATAAGGTTGAAAATTACCGTCCAATCAGTTTACTTTCTTGCTTTTCAAAGATATTTGAAAAGTTACTTCATATACACATTTTTTCACGAGTCAGCGCCCTAATTTCTATCAATCAGCATGGATTTTTTAAAGGACGCCCCACTGTGACGAATCTTGTTTCCTTCTCTAACTCAGTCTCATATGCGCTCGAAAATCGTTTCTCTGTCCACACGATTTATACTGACTTTTCTAAAGCATTTGACTCTGCTGATCACTCTATACTGCTTAATAAACTGCAATCGTTTGGAATATATTCTTCTTTGTCGCAATGGTTCTCTTCGTACCTAAGTGATCGTAAACAATATGTCATATTTAATGGTGCTCAATCCTATCCTTACTCTGCATCGTCTGGTGTTCCCCAAGGTTCCACCTTGGGCCCCCTACTTTTTGTTTTGTTTGTGAATGACTTTCTTATGGGTTTTCAATCCGATCATTTAATGTATGCCGATGATCTCAAACTATTTAGAGTAGTGAAGTCTATTTCTGACTGTAAAATCCTTCAAGATGACATTAATAAATTAAATGATTGGTGTAAGCTGAATAACCTCCGTTTGAACACTAAAAAATGTCTTAAAATGATATATACATACAAATACGGATTGTAGCCTGAACTTTGACTACCATGTTGATAATGCTCTCCTCGTTGAAGTCTCACGCATAAAGGATTTAGGAGTAATGTTTGACAGCAGATTAAGGTTTGATCAGCACATAATCGAAGTCTGCAAACACGCATTTAGATTATGTGGTTTTATATTAAGAACTGCCCATACTTTCCATAATATGCATGTTTATACGAATTTGTTTAATAGTTTGGTTCGGTCTTGTCTAGAGTATTGTTCTGTTGTCTGGAACCCTCACTACCAATATCTTGAGACTGCATTGGAATCAGTACAACGACGTTTTACCAAACCTGTTTTCCGAAAACTGAACTTATCTGACACTTGCTACAAGAGTCGATTACAATTACTTGGCCTAACTAGTTTAAAGGACAGAAGAATTTATTTTGACATGTTATTTTTATTTAAAGTAAATTTCGTTTTCAATACTAATCTTCAACGTGAACTTCAATTGCGTTCTAATATAAGTAATACTAGATCACATACTCTATTCGTTGTACCACATGCGCGGCTGAACGTATATTTTCACTCTCCCTTACTCAGGCTGCCTCGAATGTTCAATCAATCTTGCCCAAGGAGGATATATAAAAAGGAGTGACTATGAGCATGCTTTGCCTTGTAAGCAAAATGCGAATGAATGTATTTCCCTCCCTTACTACCGAAATGCTCGAAATTTTTCGAAAAAAATCGTTTCGCTATCTTTGTCTGCCGCACTTAAAAATATTGCAACTAACTCTTTCCCACGATAAATTGTTCGAAACAGTTGTCAAATTTTCGAAAAAATTGTTTCGCTATCCTTGTTTGACATACTTAAACCCAAAGTAAGTCTCTGTCCCGCGTTAAATTGTCCGTTGCTAAAGTACTTAGCTTAAACACAAACCAAAACTAATAAAAATTGAAAAAATAAAAATTTCTGAAATTAAACAGCAAACACCATTGTATTGAAAATTACTTTATTGCTGACTGAATATTAGCAACCAAGAAAGAATACAAATTATTGTATTTTTTTTGTAAAAGTTTGAAGCCAAGTTAAGCTTGGACACAATTTTCGAAAATTTCCGAATCAAAAAATATTCCCACATGAGACAGACTATCAGGTACTCCTTTTATATATCCTCCTTGATCTTGCCTTAGTTTTCATGACTTCAGTCTACAATCTTTCAAGGTATATTTAAAATTCAAGTTTTCTATTAAATAACTTTGTACATATATTGAATTTCTATTTAACTTTCATTTTTTCTATTATTAATATTGAATTCACTTATATTTGTTTTGGACCTCTTGTATAATTGGAATATTTTACCTTCTGTTCATCAAGTCCTTAAATAAATAAATAAATAAATAAATAAATAAATAAATTAGCACCGATCACAACAGACAACATTTCAATTGAAGCCTCAACTGACGAAGATGAGCCATCATCGACACTATTCACGCTTGCTGGAATCAAAGCAGCCCTATGTGACCAAAAACGAAACAAAGCGCCGGGAATTGACGAAATACCAGTTGAACTTCTGAACAACATCTACAACATGATATGCAAAATTTGGACAGAGATAATCATACCCGACGACTGGCGAAAAAGCATTATATGCCCAATTTACAAGATAGGAGACAAACTCTGCTGTGAGAACTACAGAGGTATATCATTGTTCTGTACGTCCTATAAAATACTGACAAAAATAATTGAACGTCGTCTTAAGCCCTATACTAATCAAATAATTGGCGAATACCAAGGCGGATTCAGAACCGGACGATCTACAACAGACCAGATATTCTCGATGAAACATGTGCTTGAGAAATGCTGGGAATATAACACAGACGTGCACCAAATCTTTGTAGATTTTAAACAAGCATACGACAGTATCGACAGGAGCGTACTGTACCAAATCATGCTTGACTTTGTAATTCCTCCAAAACTAGTCCGACTAACAAGACTCACAATGACGAACACTGAATCCCAAGTGAGAATACAGACCGATTCCACAACTAGCTTTCGAACGGAATGTGGTTCAAAGCAGGGAGATGGTCTAGCCCCCATGCTTTTCAACTTGGCACTAGAGTATGTCGTCCGAAAAATCCCAGTCGACACCAACGGGACACTACTATTCAAGTCCACCCAACTAGTAGCATACGCTGACGACATTAACATCCTAGCAAGATCCTTCCCTAGTGCTAAGGAGGTATTTATCAATCTTAACTCCGCCGCAAAAGAAGTCGGGTTGCGCATTAACGAAAACAAAACAAAAGTAATGACGCAAACAAGAAGGAGAACGCCAATCAGACAGAGATAGCAAAGCCATCTTAAAAATTAGCAGCTGGAGGACGCGGTCTTTGGATCGAGACGATTGGAGGCACCGACTTCAGAAGGCCAAGGCCCGAATTTGGGCTGTCGCGCCATTGATGATGATGATGTTGTTGCAATATATTTCCTTTGATTCATTTTTTTCTCTATCCAGAGAATTCAAATATCCTAACTCACTCATAGCATAAATTTTAATTTCTTTTGTGATTATTTTCTTTCTGTTCCTAAGTACGCTAGGCACTTTGTATTACCTCGTTTTGTTAAATAAATATAATCATTATAATAACAATAAATAAATAATAATATTAATAAAAAAAGAAAATTTAATTACATTCAAATTCGGTTGGCGGCAATGGATAGATAGAAAAAAAAACTGCCAGGGCAGCACTGCTGTAAAATATTTTGGCGCCAAAATTGTCGACCAAATTGAAACGAAAGCCGTTGTGGAATCTGGTCAACCGGCTCAAGTAAAACAGCGAAAAAGTTGGTGGGAGAGAAGGAATAGAACGATACAGAGTGCAGGATTGTTTTTTGTTGGGATTGTGAGAAAGTGCACTAGATTAGCCGAAAAAGAAAGAAAAAAAAGTGAATTAATCCAAAGTGAATAATAAAGTAAGACAAGACTAAAACAAACAGAAAAAAAACCATAAACAATTAACCAATAAAGACTCAGCCTCATATTAATTTTTTTTGAGTGAATCACCCAGCAAAATAATAAGTTCATCGCATTAAAACAACGATTGATATTTAAAAGAAAGGATACCACTGGAAGGAGCAAGGGCCCCAACGTTCTCAAGTAACTAGTTTTAAGATTTTTCGAACTAAATAAAAAAAAAATAAATTGATATACAATTATAGTATCTGATTCTTTTGTTTCTGTAATAGCATAATAAAAAAAAAGGGAAACATTTTATTATAATTGCAGTGTTAAGATTTTTTTTTTTATGTATCACCGGAACTAGAGGGGTTGCCCTTTTGTACTGAAGCACAGCTCCGGTGAGGGGGGAAGTATATTGGTTTTTGGGAATTAAGGGGATAGAGACGGAAGTGGCTATGAATATTTCATTTAAATTGCTGAATGTTGTAGTCATGCGGGAACACCGAGATGGGCAGCGAGTTCCATATTTCAACAGTCCGGTTTAAAAACGAATCACGAAATTTGACAGTGCGACCGAAGGTGGGGTTGAGAGAATACTTATGAGCGCGCGAAGCAGCACTAGTATTACGGGGTAAGGGCATACGTGAGGGCAAGAGATTAGAGATTTCGTCCGAACAATCTCCATTGTAGTAGCGATACAAAAGGGTTAGGGAGCTTACAGTTCGTCTATGCTCGAGTGAATCGAGCGAAGAAGTGATGTCAGAATCTCCTATAATTTTAATAGTCCGTGACTGGATACTATCCAGATAGGAGAGAGAAGTTTTTGCAGCTCCCGCCCATAGGTGGGAATTAAATTCAAGACGTGGTCTAATATAGGCCTTATAAATTGTTAGTAACCTAGAAGGGGTGAAGGAGTTTTTACACCGTTTTAGGTAGCCCAAACATTTAGATACTTCCTTGGCGATGTTAAATATATGATCGTTCCAAGATAAGTTATATGTGATTTGGATACCTAACATCTTAACACTTGAAGAAGAGGTTAATGGCTGGCCTTCGAAGGTGATTGGGTCAAGGTTAGAGTCACGTTTGTGAACACAAGACAGCACTGGGTTTTCAAAGCATTAAACTCAACTTGATCTTATTGCCCTAACTAAGAATTTTAGCCAAGTCGTCATTCAATGACTGAACCATGTACCTACGTTGTTCTACAAAGCTAGTACATCGGGCTAAGGACGCACTGTTGAAGTGATAAGAGAAGTCTAAAGTGCTGTCATCGGCGAAGCTATGTATAGGATTGAAAGTTGAAGATAGCAAGTCATTAATAAATATCAGAAAAAGGGTGGGAGAAAGAACCGAGCCCTGAGGGACACCAGCCTAATTTTATAAGAGGAAACCACACCATCCAATACCACACGGCTAAAAAACTTTCAATCCAGGAAATAAGAGAGTCGCCCAAACCAATAGCTTTAAGTTTGATTAAAAGAGCAATGTGCCATACTCTGTCAAAAGCCTTGGAAATATCAAGAGCGATAATACAAGATTCACCAAACTGGTGAATGCTCTTGTTCCAACGTTCAGTGAGGGTGGTTAAAAGGTCTCCTGTGGAACGTTTTTTGCGGAATCCATCCTGTTTGTATCAATAATATTATTGATGTTGAGATATTCTATTACTCTATTGTCGATGATTCTTTCCATGACCTTGGACAGAATTGAGGTTATTGCTGTTGGGCGATAATTAGCGGGATTGGTGCGTTCTCCTTTTTTTGGAACTGGCTGAACATTTGCAAGCTTCCATGATGATGGGACAGTGGAGGACGATAAAGAGAGACGGTAAAGTTTGCATAGAGGACCGGACGATTTGTTAGCATGTAGATTCTTAAGAACTCGGTATACGTTTCGCGGACGAATACTAATCTGTCCTAAGGAGGAATTTAGCGTAGTATACGTTGGAAGGTTTGAGTTCGTTGATGGTAAAGAAGAGTTGGCAGCGAATTGATCCGCTAAGATGTTTGCCTTCATGTTAGGATCCGTAATAACCTCATTGTTGTAGATTAAAGATGGAATCGATGATGCAGAACTACCTCTGATGGAACGAGCGAGAGACCAGAAACTTTTGCTGCCCTTAGGACTTCTCAAAAATTTTTGCTTCATTTTCTCGTCATCCAAATATTTTTCTCTTTGTAAGCTGGATTTACACAGGTTCCTTTCTTTTTTGAAATTAATCCAATTAACTTCGGATGGCAGCTGCTTATAAGCACGGTAAGCTGCCTCTTTAGCCCTTATCGCAGTACTACAATTTTCATTAAACCAATCCTTAGAACTGGGCTTGATTGGTTTGTAGCTTTGGGGGATGAAAAGTCTCATGCCCAACAAGATGGTCTCATTTACTCTGTTAAAGCAAGTTGACCAATCAAATGTAAAATAAAATTGCTTAAGACTGGACCAATCGGCACTTCCGTAATGCCATACCAACTTTTTAGAGCTGGTGTAATTGGCGTCGAGATGAAAACTGGGAAACAGGCGGAAATTAAGCAATGGTCAGAGCTTCCGAGTGGAGAATTAACAGAAGTCGAGTATTTAGCTGGGTCTGAAGATAAGAAAAGATCAAGAAGATAAGATCTTTGGCCTGCAACGTTGTTGAGTTGTCGCTGGGGAAAATCGCGAGAAAAAAAATATACATCAAATTCCATGGGACGGCTGCGTTCGATGAGCGAATTGATCAAGTCTCGAACCTAGCGGCGGCCACGGCAACGACGGAACCGCGGAGAGAAAGGGGTCCCGTTGTTCGTAAAATGCCGGAAGTGAAGAGAAAAAAAAAAAAAAAAAAACGTGGGTTGTGGGTTTTTTCGCTCGGTTTTGGTTTGGTACGTCGCGCGGTCAGTCGAGTCCCGCGAGAAAAGTTTTGGTTTTCGTTTCCTATCGAGTCAAACAAGCAAAAAGTGCGTAAAACGACGTAAATGTCCGTCGGAACATGCATATAGTCGAATAAGTTTAGTAATTACGCGTAACGTGCCTAATTCGATTTAAGTTTGCTCGAGATCGGGACGGAGATCATCGTGAAGCGGCAGAAAAGAAACGTGGGTTTTTTTTTTGCTGTTTGGTTTGGTACGTCGCGCGGTCAGTCGAGTCCCGCGAGAAAAGTTTTTTTTTCGTTTCCTATCGAGTCAAAACAAGCAAAAAGTGCGTAAAACGACGTAAATGTCCATCGGAACACGCCAATAATCGGATAAGTTTATTTTCTTCTCGTCTGACGGTTTACTTGAATAAAGCGGCTTGTGATAGAAAGCTTGAGCCCGGGAATTGAAAAATAGAATGACTTGGTTATGTTGAAACGTGCAGGAACGCGAGCAACTAGCTAAAACTAACTTAAATTAATTTAAATGAATTAAATGTTGAAAATATGAACGCGAGAAACTAGCTAAAAATTAAATTAAAATAATTTAAATGAATTAATTATGTGCATGAACGAACGAAACTAGTCAATTAACTTAAAATAATTTAAATGAATTAAACTATGAAGATGAACGCGAGAAAATAGCTAAAAATTAGATTAAAATAATTTAAATGAATTGAATTATGAAGATGAACGCGAGAAACTAGCTAAAACTTAAATTAAAATAATTTAAATGAATTAAATTATGAAAATGAACGAACGAAACTAGCCAATTAACTTAAAATAATTTAAATGAATTAATGTTGAAACGTGCAGGAACGCGAGAAACTAGCAAAAAAAAATTAGATTAAAATAATTTAAATGAATTAAATTATGAAGATGAACGCGAGAAACTAGCTAAAACCTAAATTAAAATAATTTAAATGAATTAATGTTGAAAATGAACGAACGAAACTAGCCAATTAACTTAAAATAATTTAAATGAATTAAATTATGAAGATGAACGCGAGAAACTAGCTAAAACCTAAATTAAAATTGAATTAAATTATGAAGATGAACGCGAGAAACTAGCTAATTAAATTAAACTAATTTAAATGAATTAATTATGAAACGCGCATGAACGCGAGAAACTAGCTAAAACTAACTTAAAATAATTTAAATGAACAAATAAAAAGGAATAATAGACAGACATGACAAGACGGACGGACAGATCTAATTTATAAATATAAAATAAGAAAAAAAAAGGGAAAGAAAATGAAATGTAATAAAAAAACAAATTAAAAATCATCTCCGACACGAGTCGTTCCAGGAGGGTTGGTGATGATACTACAAGTGCCGTTCTTCTGGCCGTCGAATTTCTCCAAAAAGTAAGTCAAGTTTTGAGTCTTTCTATTTCGTTATATTGTTTGCCGTTCCTTTTGTTTTTTTTTTGTCGAATGACAGAATTCGTTTATTGCTGGTTAAGATGATGAAAGGCTAAAGAGCCATTTGGAATGAACCCGAGCGTTTAGCTCATTAGCCCCGAACCTCAACATGGGGCCACGACAAATAATAATTCTTTTTAAGGAAAGTCGTGGCTGAGGTAGGGAGGGCAGAGAGGGCGCTAAAACCACCATAGCGCCCTAACACAAATCGCGAAGTCGGCAACTCCATCGCTTCATGGTCTTTCACGACCACTGGGGAAAATTATCCCAATTTTCACCCTAACCCGGAGTAAGCCGACACGAAATTTTTGTTATACAGGCCATGGGTTTTATGGTCTGATTAAGGAACAAGTACCCCCCCACACTGCCGTAGCTAGTCCCGGCCGCCAGCAAGCGTGTCGCTTCCGTTCCTTAGTCAGCCACCAATTCGGAAGTAGGAGGAATTGGCCCTTTCTTGTCCCGAACCTGGACGTTTTCGTTTCCTTTCAGAATTATTTTGGCTTTAAGTCAAAATAATTCGTTCCGTCGGCCTAAAACATAACAACGTCAGGGATGCGAGTAGCTCTGTCTACAGTTTGGCATAGGTTATTCGATGATGCGAATAGTTCAACAAATTGGCCGGCTGGAGATGTGTTACGGGAGTGACGATTGTTGTAATTACGGCGGAACAGAATAATACAATTTTTGTTCGCGAAGTAGTGCAATATGAGTGAGTGAGGGACTCATAAGAGGGTTCCCGGGCTTTCTCCTGAGGCTACGTAAGCGTTCATGTGAGTCATGAGTGATACCCGACGAAAGTGAAGTTTTTCGCTAGTTAACAATGGCGGCCATGAAATCCTCCGGTTAGGCGGATTTACCGCTCATAGTGGTACGGGATGGTCATGATCCTTTGCCGTTCCTGTAGAATCAGCACGAACAAGAATCTGGATTTTTTAGGTCAATGACCCACCCCAAGCTCCTCAGCCGCCGGCAAAATCGTGCTGCCCCGGCCTAAGAAATCCCCATTATCAGAAGCGGGATGAAGGATTTTCTTCCTCCCGTAACACTGTGCTATGTTATGGCAGCGAAACGGGGATACTAACTCAGGCGCCCAGAAAATTAGTCAACGAATTTGAAAGATAGGTCCTCACAAGAATCATCGGGCTTTATTTGGAGACTGGAGTGTGAACCCTCTACAATGGGCTGGCCATCTGAAACAAATGGGTGACGGAAGAATTCCCAAACGCACACGAAAATTGAAAGTCAATGGACGAGGACTAGTTGGAAGACCATGGAAGCGCTGAAAGGATGCTATTGACATAGATTAACTCGAGAACATGATTAATGGACCGAGGATGAAGGAGTAGTAAACAGGAGGCCAATGCCCCATTTGGGCTATTACGTCATTGTAAGTGAAAACTGTGTTTTGTCCAGAAATAGTCTAGGAATACTCTGCTAGTATCACTATCATTTGCGAATTCTTCTTCTTCAATGGCACTATGGGCTTAAATTGGATCTTGGTCGCCCGACTTTCAGATTTCTTCCCACTTATTTGTTATTGTGAAAGAGTTGTTAGCCGATCGCACAGCCCTCTTTCTACGTTACACTCCACACCAGAAGTGTGTTGGAAATACACGTCGAGGGATTTAATTTTGCGACATTCGCATTGTTTACCAACAAGCTACCTACTAGGCTACACCCGAGCTGGCATATGCTAGAGATACCTGATACACACTAACACTTCTCTCCTAAAACACTACCAGCACTAGTGATTTGTAAAACAAAAAAAAAAAAACAAAGGACTACGATTCGTGTGATAATTTCGTAGGGGAAAGGGTACAGGGGTTGACGACATTGAACTAATTTTTTTTCATCACGCTAAAGTTTCTATCAAAATGTTTTACACAAAATTTAGAATCAAAAATTTCATAGGTACTGAGAAAATTAGTGTATTGGATTTAGTGAAAGTGGGCAGTTTGTATGGGAGGTGGTAGAAGAAGGGGCGAGTTCTTAAAGACTTTTCCGGAAATAACTATAAGCACCATACACTTGTTATGACTTAAATTGTAGATCCGTAGCATTCACACTTTTCAGGAAAATTCACTTTTTGTAAAGTTATAAAATTGTGTCATTTTGTATGGGAGGGGGTAGAAGGGGTAAAGCTAATCGTCTAATTTTTTTTTGATCTTACTAATGACTCCAAATAAGTGATTAATGCACCATTTGTGTTCGATAAATTTTATACGTACTGAGTAAATTGGTTTAGAGCATTTCATGAAAAAATGCAGTTTGTATGGGAGGTGGTGGAAGGAGGGGGAGGACACGCACAATTTTTATAGAGATTGATATTATCACAAAAGTAATATGTTCCAAATTTGAGACCAATAGCTTTTATACTTTTCGAGCAAATCCGTTTATTGTCAAATTGCGCAATTGTGTCATTTTGTATGGGAGGGGGTAGAAGGGGTGGAGCGATTTGGCCCGTTCACGAACTTGACCTTACTTTTTTTGTTAAAAATGACGTGTACAAAATTTGAAATATCTAGCTCAACGCTTTCTCAAGCTAGAGAGCGCACGGACGGACATCCGATTTTGAAATTTTTGAGTATCATTCATTTTTTTCTCCGAGCCTTATTTCTTAACGTTACAAACTTCAGAGCAAACTTATAATACTCTCAGATTTCATCTAGAGTATGACAAATAAATAGGGCACCATTGTCCTGGTGACAATATTCTTAAAAAAAACATCTAGAAAAGAACCCAACAATCAATAGGTCGGAATGCTTTCAACTTTTTAGCTAAAATTCACAAAATTTCATAATAAAACTCCATAAATTTCATTTCCTTTAAATTGAATTTGTAAATACTTTTATTACTTTTCTATGAGTATATTTTTTGTTTATTTTTATTTATTTCCTTTTATTTTCTATTTTATTATTTTGAAATCATCTATTGAAATAATTCAATTCCTACTTAATTTTAATCTTATGCAATTTTAATTTAAATCCTAACATTTCGCTAAGTACACCCGATAGAGCCGACAATATAACGACTTTAATGGTTGTATACAAATACGGATTAGCACTTAAACCGGATATTTTAAACGGTGATTCCAACTCTTTAAGAAGATCGGCTGCAAGTTTTAGAACACTATTCGATACCATTAGTTCGTCCTTCTTTTTCGGTTTCTGTTCGATCTGGGGAACGAGAAAAAAGCAACGTAAATACAAAAAAAAAATGCATTTTCTTTTATGATAAACAGTAACAATTTACCTGCAAATATAAATTTATCTGTTCGGTAATTAGTACGGAGATACTTCGGTACTTTCGATTGATTTTATTTCCCAACGTCATAAAACGTAGCAAAAATATTCCCATTGCGCTGGACCATAGTAACGCTTCCAGATTGAATTGGGAATGAATTTGTACGGAATCCTTCAGCCACTCAACACTTAAGAATGCCAACAATAATAGAGTAACGATGAACGCAGCGGATACGATCACATCGACAGAACGTTGTGGTCCGCGACGCTATAACATTTTCCGGATGAAATTCAAACGATCTAATCAAATAATTTTGGACGTACCTTCAAGTAACTTCTAACACTCAACCAAGTTTTAATATTTCGCACCTTATTCAATCGGAAATGTGGCAAGTCGGATTTTCGAGCACGTCGCGACGATGTCAAATGAGAAAAGAGCTTTGCATACAAGAATCTAAACGAAATTATTTTAAATATAAAAAGAAACGATATTTGTTTTTTTTTCCCATTACTTTTGTTTAAAAGTTCGTTCAGCTACGGCAAACAAGAAAAATAGCAGCGACGTTAGAAACAATCGCTGAATAAATGCAATAATTAAAACAGTTCGTTTCCATGTTGTATCGCCAAAAGCAAATCGTAAGATTGTTAGAAATGAGAAAGATGCCTTCTCCCATAGTAATGAAGGTAGTTCGAAGTAATTTATTTCATTTGAATTTTCTGCGTCCACTGTTGCCTGCAAGGGAAATATTTTGATTGTTTACGAGCGTAATGATTTATTGGCGAAAATTTGAATATAACAAACCTCACAGAGTCGACAAAATGATGGTATCAAAGTTAGGAGAGCGGAAAATACAACGCCAATGTACAAGTAATCGCAAGTTTCCGGCATAGCTTCGACGCGTTCGATAATACACGATGATATGTCGAGTACGGACATTTCAGCTTTTTTCACATCATGTCGATCCCAAATTGTGCAGTTAACTGTAGTGAGAAGGAATAATTTTATGGTTATTTTTTAAAACTTAAACTTAGATACAAATTATATTTCGATGGCATATAATGCAGGATATCATCTATGAATATATTTTATATAGCGGTTATATCGACACTACTGTGCATCCCTGTCGTCGATCTTTGGGGTGAAAGATTGGACGGTTTCTGGAGAAAAGTCACTATCCGACCACAGATGTATAGCATTCACAATAGACCGTGATGTTCCTAGCCTCGTTTTATATATAAATTCAAGATCCACAAGTGGCAGGTTTTTGGAACCCACCTAGAAAACTTATTGTTTCACTCACTCACACTTATAACACAGGGAACCGATGCCATTGAGGAGGATGTTAACTTCTTAACAACTGCGGTTATGTGGAGTTATGACATGGTTTGCCCCATGGAAAGATCTGAAGTGAAAAATGAAGTAAACTCCTTGTGGAACGGTAAGCTCCATGCATTAGGCCGTAAAGCTGGGAAACTTCAAAATAAAGCACGGAATAGTAAGCAAAAAACTGGCTGGTAAGCCTATAAAGCCGCGTTGAGTGATTTTAAGCTCTCTGTGCGGACGGCAAGGATTGGCGGCAGTTCTACGCAACTATTGACTGTGAAAAGGCCCTTCCATGGTCAGGCTCCTGCAAAGGAGCGATGGAAATTGGACTGCCAAACGTTGCTAGTTATTGCACTGTCGCCTATGTGGATGACTCAGTAATCCAAATTAGTGGGAAATACCCTACAACTTTAGCTGAACTGATACTAAGTGCATTAAATCTTGTTGCCAGTTGGTTGAGTTCGTATGAATTGAGAATTAAACCCGACAAGACTACACTCATACTCTTCACTAGAAGACGAAGTATAGAAAGTTTCAATCTGTCATGCATTGGACGGGTTGCTCAAAGCCTCTCAGATAGGACAACTTATCTGGGAATCATTTTGGACAGCAAACTCAGCTGGCGACTGAATGTTGAAGAAAGAATTAAGAAAGCAAATAAAGCCTTCGTCATATGTGAAAAAACTTTCAGCAAGAAATGGGCACTAAAACCAAATATGGTAAGGGTGTCAGTGTCATACTACCAACCGTTATATACGGTGCGCTGAAACGGTGGCAAAGTACCGAATTGAAATATATTCAATCATAACTGAGTCCCATTCAGAGAATAGTCTGCATGGGCATAATGGGCATATTGCGAACAAAGCGCACAGCAGAATTCGAAGCCATTTTCGGTCCTCTTCTGCTGACTTCTTTAATTCTGGAGAAAATGGCATTACAGCAGTGAGACTTGAAATTTTGGGTGCATAACTTCTTTCCAAAGCTCACTACAATGTTATCAAAGATGACCTTTGTAAATCAGTATGAAGTCGCTCTACCTGACAGACAGCAATCAGTGTCACGCAGAATGACGAGATTGGTTGGATTGGTTCGAAAATGAAAGAGGGAATAGGTTATGGCATCTTTTCTGAAAGCCTTCATCTGTAAATCTCCAGGCATCTACCAGTATATGTCACGGTTTTCCATTACGGCTGTTGCGAAAGTCTTTTCATTGTGTGGACATATTGGAAGAATTGGGGAAAGCCTGCGACTTTCTGGGTCATCGGATAAAAACCAAATGGCGGGCAGGCTGGCCAGATACGGATCTGCCGCCATTGAGGAAACGGAGAATGTTGAAATTGCCTTGAGAGCCTTTAAGACAATTTACGCCAACAAAGTGTGGGGAAGAGAAAATACCAAATGGATGCAAACCGAATCATATAACACCACAAAGATGCTATGGGCTGGGTTTGATAGAGGGAAATCAATAAAAATGCGGGTCTCAACATTTTTATTGATTTCCCTCTATCAGACCCACCCCATGACATCTTCCTAACACTAGTAGGTATACTCACGGGCCACTATCTTATTAGAAAATACGCTCGAAGACTTCGAGTACATTTGCAGAGGCTGCCTCTGGACGAGACCGTAGAGCATCCTCTCTACCATTGCCCATGCCTCTTCACCGACCTGAATGATCTTTGGTCCTCCAAACCGAGAGCTCATTAGTTTCACCGGTAGAGAAGGCTGGCTAGATGATATGTAAATCCACATGATATAAATAGGGAGGCGTACAATGGGCCACTGGTGGCCTACGTACATTGGTGTTAAATCCCTCCACAAACCTGATATTATTCTTATCCAAAGATTTCCGCTCCGGTAGTAGTACAAGATGGCGTAACTTTGTCCATTAATTGGGCTCAGCTCATCTAACTTCAGGGAACAAGTGCAAAACATATTTCATTACATTCGGCCACGCTTAAGAGTACAAATCGCATGTTGGGGCACGCAAAACACACCTCGTGTTGCTCGATCGTATTCAAAACATGCGTTCCGACTGTTTGGAGATGAAACCATCTCGTCTTCTATCGATTGTTCCAAACTATCGCAAAATTACCGGAGTACTCAGGATTTGCTGTCGCTACTTTCATGGCAAATGCATTATGAGACTTAGTGATATTATTTCTCCATTTTATACTTTTCACCGGAATACTCGGCAATCAGAACCCGTAAAGCTGAAAGGCAAATAAACGTTCGAGCGTGCAGAAGGTAGGTTGGCTCTTACAATAATAGACTAGAACACGTCATGAGGCAATATGGTGGTACTTGGAACGTCGTATCACGAACTTGAGTTTAAAGAAAACGGCGAATTATTTGTGGAGTTTTGTAATACGCGGCAAATGATCATCATAAAACATCTTGGATTTTCCCTGATGGTGCGATCATATGGCCATAGTTTGGCGATGGAGAATATGTTTCCTCAATGGTTGTATGCTTAAGCGCAGCAGTTGCCCGACAGCCACACATTCTTCAGACAGCGTAAGCTTAATGTCGATAAATTTGGGAATTCCAACAAGGGTGTAGACTAGTGGGTAGCGTGTTGGTCTAAAATGCGAAGGTCGTGAGTTCAAATTCTGGTCAACGCATAATTTCAGCACGCCTGGGTATACCTTGGATTTGTAGTATCGACCAGGTAAACAGTCACACAAGCCTAAATCAACATCTAGCAGCAGTTTTGCTGTTTTTCGAGGATGAGGAAGTAGAGAACATGTTAAGTTCATTACGAAAATCAAGTTAATTCGATATTTTTGTTGTCACTTGCCTCTGGATCGTAAATTGCCTTATAATTCGATCAAAATTTCGTTTTATACAACCCTAAACTTATTATTCGGCATTTTCGACAAGAAAAACTTCCGAAGGCTTACTGCGGTTTGCAGACTGGGAATGCTTCAGAAGCAGTCGTAACGTAGTCGCATTGCGATAAATTTATGGAAAACATGAACAATGAAACGCATAAGAGTAGTATAAGGCGATCAGGCGTTGCGATCAGACGCATTCCACCTTAAAGCGGTAAGAAACCCTGGATTTCGCAAGACACGTGGGATAAGGTTGGCAATCATTTCCCAATCGTGTAATACCACGAAGATGCTATGGGTGGTGTCAACAAAATAACTTTCAACTAAAAACAGGACTACCCCAATGCGCATATATAGCTTAAGAAGACTGTTAGACTCGATAAAAGAAAGGTCATTGCGAAGCTGACCGATAAGGCGGAATCTGCGGATTTTCTAGAAGATATGAATTCGCTATTTAAAATTATAAAATAGTTGACAAATAGAAATGGCACCGCTAACCACCTCGTGAGAGGTGTAACGGAACACCCCTTAATATAAGTTAACATCTTTTGTGGGGGAAGGAGTACTTTTCTAATCTTTTAAACATCTTGCCAGCGGAAGATATTCTAGAAACAGAATCATTACCGAACATCCAGCGACAACAATCCTCTATTAAGAGAGATCCCCCAGACAAGGAAGAAGGAATTTGTGCTATTCGGTCAATTGCGGGAAAAAAGTTCCAGTTATAGAAGTACTGCCAGCTAAACTCCTTAAAGCGGACGTGGAACTGTAAGCTGATAAGCTCCTCTTACACTTTATTAAGGTATGTGATCAAAGAAGAGATCAGGTTGGTCTAGCGTGTAGCGCATGAAACTGAGCAATTGAACAGGAAACCAGAGGAAAAATCCTGGCGACAACTAAAGGCTAATGCTCTGGAATGCGCCTTGTGGAAGAGAACTTTTTCTGCTCCAATACGGGGTCAAAAAAGGGGGACAAAAAAAATTGTCTTCTGTAAGGCGCGAACCTGGGCATTGGCCTTTAGCTGACGTCGGGACTGGCTAATTTTCTGCCCTTCTGTTCAACTGCTCGCTCGTCGACCAATCTGACATCTTCCTTGAGGATCATAATTCAGAGCTTTTTTAGGAATATTTTACTCTGGCTTCCTCTAGTTTGTCTGGTTGCACTTTGCAGTTCGTCGTTGGTGATGACATCTGACTAGAATATCCGTAAAATGTGTTAGAGGCATCGGTTCACGATAGTGTGCAGTTGTTAAAAATTAAAGCAGCCGCTCTTATAAAAACTAGTCTAACAGTTAGACTGCAAGCCGTGCGCATAGTTCAGTTGGTTACGAACTCGCCATCACGCGGTTGCTCTCAAAACGTTGCCTAATTTGATCGCCATTCTTGTATAATTAACGAATTAACAATTAAAACTTGAATTTAACTTTGATTCGGGACTTTTATTTAATAAGTTGGTGAGCTCTGTTTTCCAACATTGGTGCCGAAACCCGGGAAACGAAAGAAAGAAATAAGTTCAGTGATAACGGACATAAAAATGGACGCATCATACCGCGGGGTTTATCGTGGCCAGATCACGAAACTAACGAAAGCGGCAACGGAATATCTTCAATCACAAACGGCAAAAGCGCGTGATGAAAACGCTGAGGAGGTAGAAGAGAACGTGTGTTGTTTTTTGGAAGGTATAAAAGTGGCGAACGCGAACTTCGTGAGGGCGAATGAAACGGTCCTTCCTGGGATAAAAGAGGAGGAATTGAAACGAGAATGTGAGATTTCCGCTGAATACGAGGATAAAGCGTTCCCGCGAATAGCTATAGTATCATGCTGAAGAGCGCTTTATTAAAGTCTTTACCGGGTGATCTTCGTGTGGATTTTCACCGGTTCCAAGAAAAATGGCTTTCTCGACAACGTTCTATAAACTTCTTCTAGAAACGTTGGAGAGAAGAATATTTGCAGCAGTTAAGGTCTGATCATATTTATAAGGCGGCCAAGCCGTCAAATTTGGCACCTGGCGATGTTGTCCTAGTACATGACTCGTCCTGTCCTCGGGTTTTATGGAAACTGGCGTTGGTAGAAACTACTTTCGTTGGACGTGATGGTAAAATTCGTTCCTGCGAAGTAAAGATGCCGAATGGAGTACAAATGAGACGACCCGTGCAGGTCCTTTATCCGCTAGAGATAACTGGAGATCAATCCAGCCGGCGCCCGGAGGATGTTAAAAATTAAAGCAGCCGCTCTTATAAAAACTAGTCTAACAGTTGGACTGCAAGCCGTGCGCATAGTTCAGTTGGTTACGAACTCGCCATCGACGCGGTTGCTCTCAAAACGTTGCCTAATTTGATCGTCATTCTTGTATAATTAACGAATTAACAATTAAAACTTGAATTTAACTTTGATCCGGGACTTTTATTTAATAAGTTGGTGAGCTCTGTTTTCCAACAGCAGTTTTTTGAAAAGCTTGCCATGTTGTATAACCATATACAATACGGCGCCGAACATTTGAAATGCATTTCATATATTCGTAACAGAAAGTTAATGTCAACTACCTGAATTTCGAGATAACATTTGATACAATCAGATACTTTCGCATGAAAGTGTGAATACACAATTAGTTTCTTATCCTGAACCCTACGGAGTATAACAATTGCCTGGCACTAAATTCAAAGCCATTCTCAATCCGAATTAAAATTAAAGACTATAAAATTTACAACTTACTTCGATCATTCGATCCGCATGATGGATTTAAAATAACAGTCGGCGTATAATCGTGTTCAATTCCGTCATCATTTGTGAAATCTGAATTTTCCAATTCACTACTGTAACTGCATTCTTCGCCTGAAAATCCAAAAAAATTACTATCAAACTTAAATTTCATCACACCGCCCGAAAAAAACTCACTGTTTGTTGTAATGCCCAACCAATCGGTTGCCGATGTTGTACATTCATTATAATTAGGGCTTGAAATTATCGAAATCGGAGTAGATAAAGCTTCACCATCGTCACCTTCTTCATCAGTATCGCTACTCTCTTCGGTTCGTCCGCTGATCTTATGCAAAAGATCGGGCGATTGCGAACATGTCTTATTATTTCGTATTTGAGGCAATTTTCCGCCTTTTTCATAGTCGGATTCGGATGAAAGAGGAACTTTACGTCGATATCCATGCGTTGCTGGCAGTCTTAATTTATTAAGAGTTTCATCCTTCTCAGTACATGATTCACCATCCGACATATCGCAGTCCTTAATCAATTTATGTCGCGACGTTAAACGATGACGCAAATGATTATTATGATGATGATTGTTCGAATTAAAAACATTATTATTTTCTAAATTTGATTGAAAATCGCAACGATTGTTCACATTTTCCAATTGTGGTAAATTAATCAAAATATTTTCCTCGCCGCTCGAACTTTTACCGTTTAAACTTTCGAAACCATCATCGTCGCCGGTTGGCTCGAACCGATTCGGAGCTTCGGCTGCCACTAAATCATCGGCTCTTGCCACCAACTGATAGTAGAATTCGCGAACGTTATCATCAATTCGAACCGATTTCAATTTCGGTGAATTCCGAAATTTCTCGGCAAGACAAGAAGAATTTCTACCGATTAAATTTACTTCGATCATCATTGTCGTATTTTCGTCGTCGGCCGATGCATTTTCAGTTACGGCATAATTATGAACCGGCGAATCCCAATTAACATTGCGTTTTTTCTGGTGGTTCGGCGGTAAATCTTCGATATTTTGTACTTCTGGGGTGGCTTGTTTCCGGTCCATTAATTTACTTAAATCTACTTGTTCGTGCAGGTAGTTACTTATCACTGGTGGTCTCTCGCTAGAAGGCATTTTATTTTCTTGAAAACTATCAACATGATATGAAGATCGACTAATTGGCTTTCGTAAGCCTGTTAAAGAGTTTTTATTACGATATGATTTTGATGATTCCTCTTCGACCGGTATTAAACGTTCGCTAGATGAAGCTTTTTGATGATAGGAATTTTCGCTATTCGTAGCGGTATTGTTATTATTAATGCGTTGTCCGATTGAATCGTGTTGTTGTTGATACGGTGTAGAAGCATCGTGCATTCGCATTCTGTTTGGGAGTAAACAGGGAGAACTTAACATTTATTCATTATTTATTGTGGAAGGGTTGTTAGACCTTCGCACAACCCTCTTTCAACGAATTTTTCATTTTCGTAGATTGAGGTGACCAAGGTGTACCCAAGCAGGCAGTGTGCTGGAATTATGCGTCGACCAGGATTTGAACTCACGACCTTCGCATTATAGACCAACTCGCTACCCACTAGGCTACACCATAGCTCATCATTGATGTTAGATATGCGAAATTATAATGAATTGCGGTTTTTGTTACTTTGCGACCCCCGGTTGAAGCATAGGGCAGTTATTTTGTGTAATTGCCGGGCATTTTGAATTCAAGGAAAGATTTCCGGAGTCCACCTTATTCTGATTTATTAAACGTAAGGTTTCGGACTCCGCTGAGATTGGTTTGATAAAGATATCATCAGAGACCGAAACGTCACGATTAATAAATCATATCAGAGTGTAAGCCAGGAATATTTTGTTTAAATTTTATTAAGGTGGTTGTCATTTATTATAAAAACTTTCTCTAAGACGGCGATAGTCATAAATTCAACAAATATTGCTTTTCTTTCGTCTCCAAATGAAACGTAAGTAAATTATTTTGTCTGCACGAATCATTTAAAAAGACATGCCCTGATTCAAGGAGTCACGAAATTTGAAAGTGTATTATCTTCTACGATTTTGTCTAAATTCAAATTTTATTCATAATAAAGAGGTAGAAAACTCACAAAAAAAATCAGATCGATCCACTTACCTAGTAACTTTTCTTCGTCGTCGTATTCGTTCACGTGGCTTACTATTAATTGTATGCTTATTCTTTTTCGGATTAATGCCACTAGCTGAATTTGTTGCGACAATTTGTGAGTGTATAAGACTTAAAACTAATCCTAAGGCAATGGGTATAAGAAGCTCTGAGAGGGAGACAATATTCTACAAAAAGAAAAAATATATAGAATAGAAATTTCCGTCAATTAAATGAAAATGGTTGCATTACCTCTGTATTACTTTCATCACGATTTATATGAAACGTATAAATACTCCAATTTATCATTTGTGTAACATAGAGACTTAAAAGGATAATAAAAAGTTGTGGTGAAGTTTGTGAACTCCACCATTTTGCATAAATAGGAAGGAAAAAATAACGTAATATGGCCAAACGTATCACAGTTAAAAGTGTTTGTTTTGGTTTTGCTTTCGGAAAAGATGAACCTGAAATCAAAATAAAAAAAATGCAATTTAAATCCGCGTTAAGAATTAAAAGTCGAAAAATTAAATGGTTTTATACCTCTAACTAAATCGACATCGATAAATTCTGTTTTTAGTGTTGCGTTCTTTAACGTAACATTTGTAAAACCGCTCAAGATTTTTTGTTCGACTGTTTTCTCCCATTGCTGTTTGTCGTATGTTCCAATTTTCTTTTGATACCAACAAACAATTTCATCTAATTTCATAGTATTTTTAGCCTATGACTACGTGAAATTTTTTGTTTTTTTTTTGCTTCACTTTTTATCTGAAATAAAAAGAAATTTGGAAATAATTTATTAAAAATGTGAATTGGAAATATGATAAAATAAAATCTAATATTAGAAAAAATAGCTGAGCTATAGAAAATAATAATTGAATCAATCGCTGGCCATACACGTTCAAGTTTTCAAGCACGTTCTTATGATGTCATATTTCGGAAATGATTGTGGTGAAAAGTAGGCTCAGCCATCGGCTCATCAGATAGATCAATTTTAGTTATATTTTGCGAATTATTCTGATATTCTGATGCTTTTCGAGTCCAGCAACAAAATCAATAATGAATGTAGAAGAGGTAAAGCATAAGAAAAAATATCAGGCTACCAGGATATGTTATGTGTTTTTGTATGAGAATTTTTCGAGTAAGTCCAGGTACATGTGTACCGAGCATTTTTGAGCAATTAACCGAAATAAGTTACTCGTGACTTGGTTTGGTGAATGTTTTCACAGTGCATTTTAAATTTAAAGGAAAGATTTCCGGATTTTACACTGTTTGCTTTATTTTGTGTGACGTTTAGGTTGCTGCTACGGACGCATTTCATTTCCCTTTAATAGTGCCACATTTCTCACGAAATTTAATTATATATATGTGAATCGGTTGTCGTTTAATTTTCGATTTTTGTTTAAAATTGTTATCTCGTTTTTTTTTATTATTCGGTTTTCTTAAGCTTCAAATTCCTGTTAAGACCCCTATAGGGGCATAGGACAGAAACAACTCTCTTCCACAAGGCGCGATCCCGAGCATCGGCTTTAAGCTGTTGCCAGGACTTGTTTATTCCTCTGGCCTCCTGCTCAACTGCTCGCTTCCATGTGTTACATGGTCGTCCAACCCGACGCCTTCCTTGAGGGTTATAATCCAGAGCCTGTTTTGCGATGTTTCGCTCTGGTTTCCTCAAAGTATGACCGATCCACTGCCAGTTTCGCCGTTGAATCTCAATACCTATTTTAGTCTGGCCAGTTGTACTCCGAAGTTCGTCGTTGGAGATTACTTCTGACCAGAATATTCCTAAAATGCGCCGGAGGCATTGGTTTACGAAAGTCTGTAGTTTCTTGGTAAGTCGAACGGTCACTTTCCACGTAGTACAACCATACAACAACACGGATTTGACGCATGCATCAAAAACTCGCAGCTTCGTGCGAAGGGAGATCTCTCTTAACCTCCAGAAAGGGGAAAGGATACCGAAGGCCTGACGAGCTTTATTTAGCCGAGCCTCAACATCCTTTTCGGCTCCGCCGTCCATGCTGACAATGCTTCCGAGATAGCAAAAATCTTGCACCTCTTCCACATCCTGTCCATTAAGAACAATCGGTGTGCTTGCGTTCGAAACCATGTGCATGTACTTGGTTTTACGCACATTTAAGCTTAGCAATGTGTAATTGTTCTTTAAAGTCCGTTCACGATAAACTCGATGAAATACTTCGACGCTTAACGGAATTAGAAAATCCGGTAAATATTTCTCATACCGGGCAAAGTTCATTTACCGCCGTGCCAGCTGTCAGACTTGTTGACAAACGGCGGTCACTATCTGCGTGCGAGGTTGCTAAGCCTAAAGCGGCTGTCTCATCACTTGTAGTCAGTACCGGCCGTGTGACTCGCCAGTCCCAAAAGGAGAAATCGAAGCTCATCCCAGGCGCAGTGCCTCCGACTAATAAATCGAAGCTAAACAAAGCTAACCTGCGCTCACCTTGTGAGGAAATAATAGCTTCGAGTATGGATGGTGTTCGTACGTCCAAGTTGCTTATGGCTGAGCAGTGTCTGACTGACAACGACGTTGCAGCTGATATAGAGTGCTCGAAACCACATCAAAAACTGATTCCTGTACTACCTAACGACAGTGCGTCGTCTCCTGCACCGGCTGTGATTGCTGCTGTGAATGCCAATTGTTCATCAGCTGATGGTACTGTGGACTTTCCACTAAAGTTAGTTGTCCCTCCCAGAGCAATTTTTATTTCCCGTCTGGAATTCTCTACGTCTGAAGATGACGTTTTGCAGTACATTGCTAGCAAATTGCGATGTATTCCACTTGACGATTCTGCCTCAAAGTATGATGTCTCCTGCAAAAATATAACGCCGAAATACAGAGCGGATCGCAACATTGCCTCGTTTAAAGTTTCCGTGCCGTCTAAAGTTGCGTTTACATCTGACACTTATTGCCCGAATTTATGTCCGAGAGAAATCGTGACTAGTGTAAACGGAGATGAATTTATGTCCGACACTTATATTCTACTATCGGAGATAAGTGTCGACACTTCTGTCCAAACAGATGTAAACGCTGAATTTTTGTAAATTCAAGCTCTCTCGACACTTATCGCAGAAGTTGACTGCTCGTCTACTTTTGCAATAAGTGTCGGGAATACTGAAGGATGCAATGCAGTTCTTTTGTAACGTAAAGAAAAGAACTTAAAAAACATAACATAACATGCGCAATCTTACGATACTCTAGATGAAATAGAATTTTTTGTGACCCCAAGAAATTTTGTATGTGGAGTGTTAGAAGGGATGATAGCATTGAACTAATTTTTCCCCCATCATGCTAAACTCGCTATAAAAATGTTTTATTCAAAATGCTTACTCCAAAAATTGAATGGGAACTGAGAAAATTAGTGTGTTAGATTTTGTGAAAATGTGCAGTTTGTATGGGAGGTGGTAGAAAGGGTGGGGGGATTTTAGTGAATTTTTCAGAAATAGCTAAAAATACCATAAAATTTACATCTCTTAAATTTGAGATAAGTAACATTCATACTTTTCAAGAAAATCGATTTTTTATGAACTTGTGAAACTGTGTCATATTGTATGGGAGGGGGTAGAAGCAGTGAAGCTAATCAAAATATTTTTTTTTGATCTTAGTGATAATGCTAATTAAGAATTTATTACAAAATATGAGCTCGATAAATGTTATATGTTCTGACAAAATCGTCTTAGAGCATTTCATTAAAAAGTGATGTTTGTATGGGAGGGGGTGGAAGGAGAGGGAGGACGCCAATAATTTTTCTACTGTAAATTTAGATCATTATGAAAGTGATATATCCCACAATTCAGCCTAATAGCTTTCATACTTTTCGAGTGAATCCATTTATTGCCAAATTGCGAAATTATGTCATTTTGTATGGGAGGGGGGCTAATCGTCTAATTTTTTTTCGGCCTTACTAACAATTTTAAATAGATATTTGGTACACAATTTCAGCCAGCTAAATTTTATACGCACTGAGTAAATTGGCTTAGAATAATTCATGACAAGTACAGTTTGTATGGGAGGTGGTAGAAGGAGGGGGAGGACACGCATAATTTTTATACGGTAGATTTATATTATCATAAAAATAATATATTCTAAATTTCAGGCTAATAGCTTATATACTTTTCGAGAAAATCTATTCATTGTCAAATTGCGCAATTGTGTCATTTTGTATGGGAGGGGGTAGAAGGGGTGGAGCGATTTGGCCCGTTCACGAACTTGACCTTACTTTTTTGTCAAAAACGACGTGTACAAAATTTGAACAATCTAGGTCAACGCGTTCTCAAACTTGAGAGCGAACAGACGGACAGACGGACGGACGGACAGACGGACATCCGGTTTTGAGATTTTTGAGTGATAACATTAACTTCTGTATCATTCATTTTTTTCTCCGAGCCTTATTTCTTGGCGTTACAAAACTTAGAGCAAACTTATAATACTCTCAGATTCCATCTAGAGTATAATTAATAACCCGACTATCTCTTAAACTATGTAATTGAAACTTGAAACATAAATTAATCTATACTAGCGGAATATAAGAAAAATATAATATTTAGGCATAATAGCAGTGGGGGAAATGGGGAGCATTTCAAAATTGGTGCATTTTTGAAAATTTCAAACCGTTATATCTAAAAATCCAATGCAGGTATTAAGTTGAAATTTTGTGAGATTGTCGAGCTCTATGACTTATAAATTTGATAATTTTTTTATTTTGATGGCTATAAGGAGAGGGAGGTGATGGCCCAAAATATCGAAAATTTTGAGAAATTTTTGTAGGGCTCTGGTAAATTCAAGTTTTGTGCGGGAATGGCTATGAAAAAATAAACTGCCAAGAAGTCGGGCGCAACTTTATTATTTACGCCCATACAAAATTACGCAATTTTGCAATTTGAAAATAAACGGATTTGTTCGAAAAGTATGAAAGCTATTGATCCGAAATTTGTAATATATTATATTAATTATGACTTCAATCTACTATATAAAAGTATCTTGAGTCCTCCCTTTCCTTCCAGAACCTCCCATACAAACTGCACTTTTTTATGAAATACTATAAACAAATTTACTCAGTACATATAAAATTGATCGAGTCGAAATTGTGCACAGTACCTATTAAATTTTTGAAACCTCAATTTTTTATAAAACATTTTGATGGCAACTCTAGCGTGATGAGAAAAAATTAGTTCAATGTCGTCATCCCCTCCACCACTTGAAATGAAAAAAAAATCATCTTGACCACATAAACTGAACTGCAGAATGGAAGATATGTACGACACATGTGTCCGTATGTAAACGGGTCGGACATTTCTTCCGAATTTCAGCATTGCGAGAACTGTCGGACACTTATCCACGACATAAGTGTCTGGTAATTTCTCTCAGATGTAAACAGTCAAAGCGAATTTCTGTCGGACACTTGACACTTATGTCCGGAGAGAAGTGTCAGATGTAAACGCACCTTAAGTTATTCAAAACTCTTGCCTCTCCGACTTTCTGGCCAGCTAACTTACTCGTTAAAGAGTTTGTCAGTAGGGGTTTTCGGCGAGCAAGACTCCAAACAATTCAAAAGTAACCAAACAAGCCTTGAGTTTACTGAGTTGTTACTACCAAAATATAAATGGAATGAGGATGAAAACTAATGAATTTT
The DNA here is from genome assembly GCA_963669355.1 of Chorisops tibialis. Taxonomy (NCBI): domain Eukaryota; kingdom Metazoa; phylum Arthropoda; class Insecta; order Diptera; family Stratiomyidae; genus Chorisops; species Chorisops tibialis. Next base: position 183,531,179 of record OY770262.1, read on the forward strand.
ATTTATCTTCAATGTGCTGCGAATTTGACGTTATTTGCCTGAGACTTGGCTTTATGGTGGTTTTATGGATCACGAAATCATTAGTAACAATTTTCAACTGTTTCGCCGTGATAGACATGGAACTTTGTCTAATCCACCTGTGGGTGGTGGATTACTTATAGGGATCCGTCGCAGTCTGATTTGCTCAGAAGTTTTTATTTTGTCTGCAACTAATCTGGAGTTCCTTTCCGTGTGTATCAACTTTGGGAAGAAGAAACTCTATGTAGTAATTCTTTATGTTGTTCCAAAGTCTCCGTTGACTGTATATGAAAATTACGTTCGCGCTATTAACGACACGCTGGAACTTTGTCGAGTGGATGATGGTATTATTGTATTTGGTGATTTTAATCTTCCGCGACTTGTCTGGGAACCATCTGTATGTGAAGAATTCTTCTGCTCTAACAACGCTTGCTTCGAAGTGGAATTCTTTACTCTTGACAGCCTCGTGAGCCAGGGATTGCAACAAGTAAATGGGATCAAAAACCATCGTGGTCGTGTGCTTGACTTGGCATTTACATCGGACTGTTCGAATACATTCACAGCCCGGGTTGATGTTCCTCTATTGAATGAAGTTCCTGATCATCCAGGATTTTTTCTAAACTTTAATTATTGTGTACAATCAGTAGTATCTTACGCTCCTATATACAAATTTGATTTTAAAAGAGCTAACTTTTGTTCACTCAATAACTTCTTTATCTCATTTGACTGGACCTCATTGTTTTCCGAGACATCCGAGATCGACATTTTAATTCAGTTATTTTACTCCGTTTTATATTGATTTATTGATTATATTGATTGATTGATTGATATCTTCTCACCAGCCGTGGTTTGATGAAACGTTAAGAATGTTTAGAAATGATCGCAACCGTGCGTGGAAAAGGTATAATGCTACCCGTGACGATTTAGACTACGCTAAATATTCAGAACTTCGTAGAAAATTTATTAGCTACGCAAATTTGCTTTATAAATGTTATATTGACAAGATCGCGTTCAATATTAAATCTGACCCTAAATGTTTTTGGGACTTTGCTAATGGTAAAAGAAAATCTAACAAATATTCATCTTCCTTTATTTTTAACGGTGAATCAAGTCATGATTCCAATGTTATATGTGGGTTTTTTGCGTCGTACTTTCGTTCAGCGTTTGTTGATAATGATTTTTGTGATATTGACTATGAATATTTTGACTACTTTTCTTCTTTGTCAAGTGCTAATGTGAATTTTGACTGTGTAAATGATATTATCGTCTCTGATTATTTATGTAAAATTGATGACTGTCCTGACGGCGTCCCTGGATCGGTGTTACGCCACTGTCCTAGCTTAGTGTTACTTTTGACGTATTTATTTAACTTCTCCTTAATGCAAGCATATTTCCAACTATATGGAAGAAATCTTTCATTGTTCCAGTTTTCAAAAAGGGGAAGAAAGAGAACTACCGACCAATTGCTAAAATATCTCCTATTGCTAAACTTTTTGAAAAAATTGTATGTGTCTCACTAAGTTTTCAATGTAGATCAATTCTTTTAGACAAGCAGCATGGCTTTATTCCAGGCAAATCTACTGCTACGAATTTGGTACAATTCACTAATTACTGTTTGCGTTCTATTGAGGCAGGGAATCAAGTTGATTCAATTTTTACTGATTTCAGTAAAGCGTTTGACAAGCTTTCACATAAAGTGCTTCTTTTTAAACTTGATAAGATTGGGTTCTCTTCGAAAACTCTAATGTGGATTAAATCCTATCTTGATAAAAGGTCTCTCCAGGTGAGGTTCAACTCCCAACTGTCTAATACTTTTTATGCCTTATCAGGTGTTCCCCAGGGTAGTCACCTTGGCCCTTTGTTTTTTGTTTTGTTTATTAATGATCTATTTAGTGTAATTAAGAACTCCGAAACACTTGCCTATGCAGATGATGTTAAGATTTTTAGAACTGTTAAGTCCAGTGCAGATCAGTGTCTTCTTCAGGAAGATTAGACTCGTTTTTGTGACTGGTGCTGTAAAAATGGGATGACTTTAAATATTGATAAGTGTTTTGTTGCTCGTTTTTCTCGTAAAAAGTTCACTCTTGTGTATGATCTTAAAGCGCTTGGTATTTCTCTTATGTCTGTGAACCATATTCGCGATTTAGGTGTGACGCTTGATTCTAAGCTTGATTTTCGTCTTCATATAAATGACATTGTTAACCGTGCTAACTCTGTATTAGGTTTTATTAAGAGATTCTCTAGAGAGTTTCGTGACCCGCATGTAGCTCTAAAACTGTATTATTGTTTTGTGCGTTCGATATTGGAATATTGCTCTGTTGTCTGGTCACCGTCTTATAAAATTCATGTTTCTTGTATCGAATCCGTTCAGCGCAAATTTTTACTTTTTGCGCTCTATCATTTGCCTTGGGCTGATTCGCTTCGACTGCCACCGTACTGTGATCGTTTGCAACTTATTGGGATGTCATCACTTGAAAAAAGAAGGGAGTTGGCGTCGGCTGTATTTATGTATAAAATCGCCTCAGGTATCATTATCTCACCTGATCTATTAAGTCTAGTTAACTTTAACTCGCGCTCTATGTCTCTTAGGTTTAATAGCTTTTTGCATTTGGACGCGCATCATACAAACTTTGGGTCTCAGGAACCAATGACTACCATGACTAAAAATTTTAATTCTTACTATGATTATTTTGATTTTAATACATCCATTAATTTAAAAAATTGTTAATAATGTTAAACTGATTACTATAATTGTTAATCTTTTGATGTCAGTTGGCTTATGCCTGTTGATTAATATGAATAAAAATGAATAAAATGAGACCTTTTTCAAACTGATAAATGTTTCAGCAGACTCCGAAACGTCACAAAATATAAAGCAAACCGTGTAAAATCCGGAAATCTTAGCTTTATACTCGTGACTTTTTTTTTTTACAATGGCGTCAAATTTTTTGTTTCTTTTACGAAATTTCCTATTTTTTGGTAAAGTGAAAATTTTTTGTATTTATGTGATATGTAAGGCTATTATGTTCTGCTCATAATATATATTTTTTTTTAAATTTTTTCCCGTTTTTTATTGACTTATAAAATGAGAAAGAAGGAACATTTCTTACTTGTGCGGATCTTTTTGGGAGTCACTGTACGTGTACAGCATGACGTTAAGTCGCAAGTTCACGGTTGTCTTTAGCAACGCGGATTGCTTTTGTGACGACAATCATTAATGCCCCCGAAGGTAGCAGTCTTTACCAAATGTAAGTTTGGCATTCATACTGCTGGGTATGCGACCTATCTAAGTCTCTGCCAATTTTGTGGTCATGGCTCCAGGTTGGAAGGCGCAACTCCACGCCGAACTCCTAGAAGCTCTGCCCGCGATGTGAGCGATAAACCACAGCAACCACGATACTCCCCAAGGGGTCATCTTCCATTGCCGGAGGTGGAAGTAACCTTCCATGTGTTTCCCGACACCCGTAGTATCAGAAAACCTCCGGACAGGTCTCGTAATTGTGAAAAATGACTCCCAGTTTAGGTCCTTTTGCAAACCCGTGACTGATAGCACACCGCTTCGGGAAACGTGGGGTCGGTATTCCCCAAAGTTTATACCGGAATTGACCTTGGTTGTTTACCCCGTACGTGATAACTAACGATATCCCTTCCCTGCGTGTAGTGGTAATTTTATACGTCCACCCAGATATGACATTACTATTCCTGAACCGCTTAGTTGTCGATTTCGGCCTTTCTTCTTTTGAAACTCTTTCAAAACTCTCTCTATTCGCGAGGCACCTTCTTACGTCCAGCTCTCTCCACTTCCCACAACTCCCATTACGTCAAGTTGCCTGAGCTTTCTAAGGAGCAGTTGAGCAGGAGGCCAGAGGAATAAACAAGTCCTGGCAACAGCTTAAGGCCGATGCTCTACCTAGTAAGGACGCCCCCTGAGCTCTCGCAGGTGAGGCTTAAATCCCAACCGCTCGGAAACTTCCCAGGTATTTGACTTCAGTCGTATACCTGAGCCCTCTTCCCTCCAGCTTTACCTAAAGGATGACGTGTTTGTGACCATGAGCGCTTCAGCATCATTGTCACCGTCTTGTCCTTCCATATCGCCATGCCAACCATCAATCCCCATTCCCGAACGGTTGTCATTAAAGCCTCACTTTTGCACTCGAGCTCAAGTCTTGAATTTCCTCCACTAGTATTAGCAGATCGTCAGCATATGCCGCGAACCTGCATGAATCCGCTAGCTGCGCCAGAAGGTTATCCATCATTAGGTTCCAAATGAATGGACCACTGATGGAGCCTTGGGGAAAGCCACGCTGATCTGTCTGAGAAATAGCTCCTCCACAGGGCTATTTCTCGACAGTCGCAGGATTTTAGGTTTCCAATCACCACGTTTCAACTCAAATAGTCAAATCAGCCCTTGAAGTCTACAAATATTCCAAGGATGTACTTGCTAGCACTTCTGATAACGCAGTTTTTCACATGCATCCACGAATCCTCCGTACTTTTCCCGGCAGGGAAGCTGAACTGCCATTCGGACGCCAGATGGTTAGTTTTTTCCTCCAGTCTACGAACCATAACTCTCTCCAAGACCTTGCCAAGGACTGAGAGAAGGAAAAACACGATCTGTAGAGAAGCAACAATAACCACACGGCCGACAGGGAAAATAATTGCGCGATGAGAAATACTACACGTATAGGGTCGACCGACAGGGAAGAGACTCGGGCGCCGAGAAATACTTTATAGAAAGCAACAAAAACTACACGACCGACAATAAAAAGACTCGGGCGACGAGAAATTCTACATGTATAGGGTCGACCGACAGGGGAAAGTCTCGGTCGAATGCTTTATAAAAGCAATTAACAGCGCTCAGCCGAGAAGGAAAAGATTCATACGACGAGGGGAATGATTCATACGAAAAGAGCAATATATAAAAGGCGAGCGTTTTTGATGAACAGTCAGCCTGGTTTGGAGCCGTCGACGAGTCAGTTGATGTTTAGAATGCGAAAGATTTAAGTTTGGCAAACAATAATTTGGGAGCGAAAAAGTCCCAAGTGATTAGTTGAACTAAATAGAGTTTCGAGGTTAAATTAAAGTGCATTTGTTAAACTAGTACTTTTAATTTTTTTTGGAAAAAAATTGTAGGCAAAACCTCTTTTGTACCAGATGTCAAAAACCGCGTCAATCCGGCTCACTATCTAATAACAATATGTTAAAAATTCTGTCGAAATTTAACATTACTCTACTACAGATAAAATCCGATAGTATTATAATTTTGCCATACAATTTGTGACGATAGCAAATAATACGGTTCGGAGAAAAAAATAAATGACACCGAAGTTCACATTATCACTCAGAAATCTCAGAACCGGATGTCAGTGCGCTCACTAGCTTGAGAGCGCGTTGATAAAGTTGAAATTTTGTACACCTAGTTTATGACGAAAAAGTAAGGTCAAGTTCGTGAACGAGCCAAATCCCTCTATCTATTCTAGCTCCTATAAAAGTTATTGATTTGAAATTTGGAATACATTATTTTTATCACAATTTAAATCTTAAATTCATCGATCTGAAATTGGATACCAAATATTTAACACGCTTCACCACATCCTATACAAAATGATACAATTTCACAACATAACCGTGAGTCGATATTATTGAAAAGTATGACTGCTACTTTTCTGCAATTTGAAATAAGTCAATTGCATGATGCTTTTAATTACATCGACCAACAGCACGTCTGTTGCATAGAATATTTTACATGATTCTAAGGGGTGGGGTTTGAGAAAAAGATGCACTACCCGTACAAAAATATTTAATTATAAAAAAACTACAAACCCTGGCATTATATGATTTTCTACTGTAGTTGGATGACGAAGTTCTACTCTGAATACTCCAGCAAGTGCATTCCAGCGACCCTGGAATCGTTCTTTCATAGCCCGAACATCTTGACGGAATCGTTCGCCCTATTCTTCACTCAACTCAACTAGATTTTCAGGAATTCATCTAAATGGCTGGGCAGGAAGTGTACTTTGATGCTCACGTTGCATCCAAGTCACTGGAAGTGATACAACATCTCTTCAACGTGCTCAAAGTAATCATCATCCTTTTTATTGCCTAAGAAATTTTGAATAATCGAAACAAACGAATCCCATGCATTCTTCTCAATTTCTCTTCGTTGACCAATTTGCGAATTTGTGGGCCGTCAAATATCCCGGCTTTGAGCTTTTCTAAACTCAGATTCAGAAACTTGCTTGAAATATACATACTTGAAACATTCACCGTCTTTGTTTAGTGCTTTAACATATTGTTTCATCAGGCAAAATTTAATATCTATCTATCTACAATGGCACTACAGCCCAAATCGAGCCTTGGCCTCCTGACCTTCAGGTTCCTTAACATTTTATTATTATTTATTTGTATTGGAAGGGTTGTTACACCTTCGCACAACCATCTATCTACGAATTTTTCATTTTTTATAGATTGAGGTGATCAAGGTGTACCCAAGCAGGCAGTGTGCTGGCATTATGCGTCGATCGGGATTTGAACTCACGACCTTCGTATTGTAGAGCAACACGCTACCCACTAGGCTATACCCTAGCAAGTTTAATATGCAGAGTGGCAATATGATACGATATCATGGCGCAAGAGGTACATTTATAACAATAAAGCTACCCTAGAAGGCCATTTTTTTTTCTTGTTCGATGTTCTGATTTAGGTCTGCTATCCCATAAACATATAAAACAAAGTTATTTGGTATAGCCGCCTTGTTGTCTTAAAAGGAAATTAACCATCTTAAGATCAAGACAAATTCACGACCAATGCTATTGTTGGGTATTATTTCTTAACTTTGATTGAATGTGCGATCGGTAAGGAGCCTAGTTTATTTCCGTTATTCAATAGTACATACTTCAAACTGCGTTTTAACGAGTCGATAAGTAAACGCTATTCGCTTGAATCATATCTCTGTAAGCCCATGGCAGTCATCAAATCAGAAATATCTGTTCAATACACAAAATCATCCTCTTCAGCGAAAAAATGAAGTATGCATTGTTCTGTGCGGTAATACGAAACTTTAATTTCTTTAGTTATGAGATTTCTCTCTTTCAACCGGGAAGTAATTCAGAAGAAGTTTTCGACAGTCCATGGTCTCTAATTAAATCATCAAGCTCGTTTTGATTGAATGGTCTCGGTTCGAAATGGGACGAACTCGTCATTGCTCGCGCAGCTTAGCATCAGAGCTTTCTTTAGCTGTAGATAGTAGTGATAAAAATGGATCATTCGAACTCATTACAGGTCTAACTGCTGATATTGATGTGGGCTAAATCTAGATAGAGCGGTTATTTTTGTCGATTTCTGATATATTGTACATATTCACAACACAAAAATAGCAGTTATAGTGATGATTCAAAGGCTCTCGTCACATCATTGGAGACTGGAACTTGAAAGAGGTTCTCTCCTTAGTCCTAACATACACGTAATTCCTCAACACAGATTTTGCATACATCATTGGGTTGTTTTTTGTCTCTAATGGAAAACCAAAACACTTCAGATATGCTTGTTTTACGAAATCTGAGTCAACGAAATTTTTTTAACAATATATTCACCACATATATTACAAAAACTATTTGGATCGTTTATTTTTTTTTAAACTATTTGGACCCTTCTTGATGAAGACATGATAGAAATTACAAAGATTTATCTAAAACGCGACCGTAATAGACAAAAGTTGATGTAAACATATTGTATATGCACGTAGTAGCTGTATCTCAAAAACTACAGCTTCTCAAAAAAAAAACTGAAGGTTGATTCGAAATCAGCGACCTCGAATTAGTAAGCAACCGTTAAAATATTTCATGCAACAGGAAAAAAAGTTTGATTTTTTTGTGCTGTGTTATCAATTCATCAATTTTAAAAATGACTGAAATCCTTTCACTCCTTATACCACCTCCCATACAAACAACAAAATTTCACTAAATCCAGAATACTAATTTTCTCAGTACCTATCAAATATTTGAAAATAAAATTTTGCGCAAATCATTTGGATCTGGATGCTTCATCCCTTCTACCACCCCTCATACAAAGTATGCAATCGTTGTTTTGTTATGTTCGGTTTGTCATATTTCTAACGATTTTTTTTTACCTATATGTGAACTCTTGAAAGAGGCGTCATAGCTATAGAACCTCGTTGTCACGAGAGCTTCGCAACATTTTTCTATTGAGGGGTAATGGAAAAATTATGGGGTTCCACCTAGCCATAAGTAAAATTGTTATTTTCTCTTTTTGTTTTTTTTTACATAAATGTCGATATAATTTGTTATAAAATTCTTATTAAGTATGGACAGGGTTGAGAACGTTTCCAGCATTTGAGTGGAAATTTTCGAAATCAAACTTTTAACGTCGGCTAAAGTTTGGCAAATAGTTAATTGGACGCAAAATTTAGATTGTGATAGTAAGAAATTTGATATTGTTCATTGATATTGTTATTTTTTTGTCATCAAATTTTTGACATTATTGTGACAATAAAGTGAAAGCAGCTATGGACGATCGGGCACACCTAACCAAATTATGACTGGCCATTTTAATATTTAGGACCTTCTGTCAGGACTAAAAAACAAGAAACCCCGGATGTCGTATGTTAACTCAGTTTTCTTGTTTTTCTTTCCAAGTGTACATGCATCTTCATAATTAACTAATAGATAAGAGCGCGACTTAATGACATTAATTTATTATTACTGTATCACGATGGACCTTTTCACAGTTCCATAAAACAGATTTATTATTATTACTTTTATTTTTTGTTAAATTCACTTCAAACACTCTTTATGCCAGAAAAAAAGAAACACTTCCGATTACAAAAGTTCTCTTGAACTTCTCCGCAGTTAGTACGTCGTAAATAATACGTTTATTGCAGACAAAAAAAAAATACGCAAAACACTTCACGTCCGACTTCTTGATGCTAACATTCTGTTCTGTGTGATCGAGCCAAGAGAGCGGAGAAAAAATAAAATCACAAAATACAAAAAACTCTTAGTAAGCTAAATTTCGCAATATTCCTGATAAGATAAGAGCAGAGTGTAGAAAATTATCTTTATCGTGTGGCTGTGAACGTGGCTACGTGAATTTCTGTGACGGAGTGTGTGAAGAAACATATCTTAAACAATCCAATATTTTTTTTTGTTTATTGTGCAAGGGTTATACATAATTTTTCATTATTCAATGCGATATCTTATGTTTGTTGGTTGATATTGACATTCATGAATTTTATCGGAAGTGAAAATTTTCACAATTGCCTTGCGAAGAAACAGATTTTATTGTGTATTTAATTAATTTAATAATACATATTATGTAATATTATTAAATAATTCATGGGTTAACAGAACTCTGGAAACACGGAATTGAATTTGATATACCTAGTCGTGCCATAAGTTCTGTCACACGTATATGGGCAATTTTTGTATAAATGAAAAAGAGTTTTTGACAAAGGAAAATATATTTTATTTTGGCATACTAATGGAAGTAAAATAAGCAACAAATTATTCAAAGTGGCCGCCTTTAGCCTTAACACAGCTCTTTAATCTGTTGGGCCAGTCATCGATAGCAGTACGCACTGTTTCTAGCGGAAAATTAGCTACTGCTTCTGTCAAAGATCGCTTAAGGCTCTCGATATTTGGGTGTCGTCTCGTGCACACCATGGACTCTAACTCCGCCCACAGTTTGTAGTCCAGGGGATTCAAATCTGGGCTCCCAGAAGGCCATTCCGTCGCCCTTATAAACTGTGGAATATTGGTTTCCAAACACGCTTGTGTGGTTCGAGCTTTGTGGGCTGGCGCAGAATCTTGCTGGAAAACCCAATGTCGATTGTTGAATAGCGTAGAGTTCAGCGGCTTCACACATCCCTCCAGGATGTCCGTTTGATAATTTTTCGCTGCAGTTTTTACGCCTTTTTCGCAAAAATGAAGCTCGGTGACCCCTTCGTAGCTGACACCCCACCATACCATGACTGATGCTGGATGATGTCCTCGCTGTACCCTAGTGGCAACTTCTCGGGCTTCTATGGAGCTGTGGGCATACACCTTATCATTTTGGCGGTTGAAATGTTCCTCCACCGTAAAAATTTTTTCATCGGTAAACAAAATTTCTCGATGTTTGTTGTTGCCGTACCGCCGAAGGAGCTCTTTCGATCTGGTGCTCCTAATTTGCTTCAACTGCTCAGTCAGCAAATGTCCCGTTGATCGTCGAAAGGCACTCATCCCGAGGTCAGATTTTATGATGCGAGACATACTTCGGGTGGAGATGTTCATCTCTCGAGCCATGATTCGTTGTTTACGAAGCGGATTTCGACGAATTCGACTCTCGACCGCTTTGATGGCAGCAGAAGAACGTACATCACGCGGACGTCCAGAACGAGGTCGATCTTCAATAGTCTGGATCGCGTTATATCTCTGGATCGCACGATACACAAATCTTTGCGTTATTTTTAACGGGCACAACAACTTGAAAATTCCACTCGCGGATTTTCCACACTTATGTAGTGCAATCACTGCAGTTCGGTTTTCTATTACACCCCATTCCATCTTCACACGTTAACGAACACACTTTAAATGACCATCAACTGTCAACAACATTATGACGTTTATAAAACTGGCCGATATTGAAATGTCACTCATAAAATAAAGTTGTTGCCAATGTGAGAAATTATGTGACAGAACTTATGGCAGGACTAGGTACATATGTATATATCGGGAGTACAAATTCCCAATAGATGGCGCCAGCAGTAAATGCTGATCAACAATCAGATTAGAAACGTCACATGGTAATCATAGGCATCTGTCAAAGACTACTCATCATTAGATTTGCGAAGTTTTACCGGCGCCATATACTTTCTTGGGTGCGAATATTTCGAAGTTTGAGCCAAATAAAAAGCGTCATTTGCGGGAAGTTTGCTTTTTACCTTCAATTCAAAAAAATCAGCGGCTGAGACGCGTTGAATGCTCTAAAGCACTTACGGCGAGGCTACTCTTAGTGAAAGAACATGTCGTGAGTGGTTTTAAAGCTTCAAGAGCGGTGATTTTAATGTCGAGGACCGGCATGGTGGTGGAAGATAGAACATTTTTGTGATATCTCATGAGCTGCTGAAACCGAAGGAAAGTATCATGGCAGATTACTATCGACTACAATTGATGCGTATGAGCCGAGCGTTGAAGGAAAAACGACCACAGTACCAAATGAGACAGGATTTGTGATTTTGGTGGACGACAACGCTCGGCCACATGTTGCTTAGGTTGGAAAACCTGCCTGGAAACACTTTAAAGAGACATTCTACTCTCCCCACTGTATTCTCCAGACATCACCTCTTCTGAATCCCATCTATTCCGATGAATCACACATGGCCTGGCTGAGCAGCACTTTCACTCTTACGAAGAAGCCGAAAATTGGGTCGATTCGAGGATCGGCTCAAAAGAAGAGCAGTTTTTTTTTGACGCGGAATCCATATCCTGTCAGAAAGATGGGAAAAGTCGTGACTAGCGATGGGCATTTCTTTGAATAATAAATATTTAACCAATTTTGCACAATAAAAGCTCGAATTTAAAAAAAAAAAGTAACACCGCCAATTTTCAATTTGTACTCCCAATACATACACTAAACATAAATTTTCTATTATCGAAAATAGTTTAAAGGCTTTGGACGTCGGGGAGACCGAAGATTTCTGAAAAATTTTGAGTTAAGCGCAACTCAGCTTTTTTCATGGAAACATTCTAAAATAAACTGCCAACTGCGAAACTTTATTATTCTTGGGACAAGTTGCGGATGAGTGGAAAGTCAATATGCAGGTTAAAGTGGTTAGGGAAAGCTAAGTGAAAGGGGTTTCTTGGGCAGGGCTGTTGTCAATTTAACAATATTTCATTCGTTTCTGCAAGTTTGGGTTTTTATGAGGGGAGGAGGAGGGGTAATAGTAAGGGTGGGTGGATGTTAATAGCTTTTTAATAATTGCTTGAATCACGTCCAATATTCTCTGTATAGAATGTGTTTCATAGACGAAATTGCATAGAATCTTCATAAAATTCGGTGTATTTCACATTCAATTCAATTCAATCCAAATTCCTAATAAGACCCCTTTTAGGGGCGTAGGACAGAAACAACTCTCTTCCACAAGGCGCGATCCTGAGCATCGGCCTTAAGCTGTTGCCAGGACTTGTTTATTCCTCTGGCCTCCTGCTCAACTGCTCGCTTCCATGTGTTACATGGTCGACCAACCCGACGTCTTCCTTGAGGATTATAATCCAGAGCCTGTTTTGCGATATTTTGCTCTGGTTTCCTCAAAGTATGACCGATCCACTGCCACTTCCGCCGTTGAATCTCAATACCTATTTTAGTCTGGCCAGTTGTACTCCAAAGTTCGTCGTTGGAGATCACTTCTGGCCAGTATATTCCTAAAATGCGCCGGACGCATTGGTTTACGAAAGTCTGTAGTTTCTTGGTAAGTCGAACGGTCACTTTCCACGTAGTACAACCATACAACAACACAGATTTGACGCATGCGTCAAAAACTCGCAGCTTCGTGCGAAGGGAGATCTCTCTTAACCTCCAGAAAGCTGAAAGGATACCGAAGGCCTGACGAACTTTATTTAGCCGAGCCTCAACATCCTTTTCGGCTCCGCCGTCCATGCTGACAATGCTTCCAAGATAGCAAAAATCTTGCACCTCTTCCACATCCTGTCCGTTAAGAACAATCGGTGTGCCTGCGTTCGAACCCATGTGCATGTACTTGGTTTTACGCACATTTATTTTCAGTCCCGCCTCTTTGCATTTAGAATGCAACGAGCGAACATTTGACTCTAAGTCCGAACGGTTATGTGCAAGCAAACACACGTCATCAGCATAATCAAGGTGACTTAAGATGTTAAATAGTCTCCATTGAAGACCCTTACCTTCCCCACCTTCCAGTGCAGCTTTCAAGATGTCGCTTATTACCACCAGAAACAGGGCTGGTGATAATATGCAGCCTTGTCTGATACCCGTTCGCACAGGGAAGCTCTCGGACAGCTCTCCTCTATGCAAGATGCGACACCTTGCATCTTCGTAGGATTCTTTAATCATAGCTATGACCTTATCTGGAGTACCTCTCCTACGCAAAGCATTCCATATGTAATCTCGCTTAACGCTGTCGAAAGCCTTCTCGAAGTCTACAAACATGAGATGTAGTGGCGAACCCATTTCGGCTGACTGCTCTAATATTATCCGTAGGGTATTTGTGTGGTTGGTACAAGACGACCCTTTACGGAATCCAGCCTGATAAACTTCGAGAGTGCTCTCGACGGCATCACTAATCCTATTGAGAATTACCTTAGCCATAATTTTTGATACGGCAGTAAGTAGACATATACCACGCCAATTGCCACAATCCCGAAGGTCGCCCTTCTTCGGAATTTTCACAATGACGCCCTCCTTCCATTCAGTCGGATATCTTCCCTCACTCCACACCTTAGTGAAGTGTGGGAGGAGTATATCGGCTGTGATTTCCGGGTCCGCTTTGAGAAGTTCGGTTGGTAGTCCGTCTATACCTGGAGCTTTCCTTCCCGCCATTGACCGAATGGCGGAAACTATCTCTTCCTTATCTGGGGGATCGTCCCTAATAGAGGATTGTTGCGGTTGGATGTTTGGAAGTTGTTCTGTTTCCGGAATATCTTCATCTGACAAGATGTTTAAAATATCAGAGAAGTATTCCTTCCATCGTCGCAACTGGTGTTCACTCATATTAAGGAGAGTTCTGTTGACATCTCTCACCAGGTGGTTGGCGGTGAAATTCCTGTTCGTCAACTGTTTCATGATTTTGAAAAGTGAACCCATATCTCCAAGGTAAGCCGCAGATTCTGCCTTGTTTGCCAGATCTTCAATGGCCTTTCTCTTGTCGCGTCTAACAGCCCTCTTAAGCTGTATATGAGCATCGCGGTAGTTCTGCCTCAAGTCGGGCGTTCGTTGGTTGACATCGGGTTGAGAGATGATTGCCAATTTGGCTTTTTTCCGATTGCCAACCTTGACCCATGTGTCTTGCGACATCCAGGGTTTCTCACCGCTTTGCACATATCCCACAGATTCTTCAGCACTAGTTAGAAAAGTGTTTCTGGTTGCCTCCCAATTGGCGTCCAGTGTGCGCATTTCATATTCACCCAATGTGGATGACTTTTCGCGTAGAATAGTGGTGTATTCGCGTTTTTTGTTGGGATCTCTAAGTTTATCCACATTAAGCTTGCGCTTCATTTGAAGAATTTGTGGTCGGCGGATAGCTGCTGTACACAACCTCAAGCAGGCAACCATCAGGTGGTGATCGCTCCCCACGTCAGCTCACATTCACGAAACCGAAAATTTGTACGGGAGGGGGTAGAGAAGGTAGGGGAATCGTAAAATTTGATATGTAGTTTTATTTCGCTTCTCTTGTAAGGTGCTTGTATAAAATTTCAAGTTCGTAGCTTTTAGTTTGTTTGTTATTAGTTGATTTAATGAAATTGGTCGAAATCATAGTTTTGTATGGGAGGGGGTAGAAGGGCAAGCGCGATTTCAAAACTTTTAAAGCAACTTCATTTGAATTATTTTTATAAGTTTTCATGCAAAATTTGAAATTGATAGCTTTTAATAGTTAGGTGATAATTGATTTCTTAAAAATGGTCGAAAAAATAATTTTGTATGGGAGGGGGTAGAAGTTTTCGACCAGTTAATATTTCGAATATTTAGGGATTTTTTTTAAATGCATTTCCCAATTTTTCAAGTTTCTACCTTAAGATTTCACTAAATAATTTTCAGTTTATTTGTTTTTTTCAATGCACATGAAACACCTTGTGCACGTTAGACCGGGGGGGTCAATTATGGATCAAGTTATTATTATTTTTTTATGTATAAATAGACGTATTTATATGCAAAATTTAAACTTTGTATCTTTCACCAGAGCCCTAAAAAAATTACTCAAAATTTTCAACATTTTTGCTTATCACCTCCCTCCCCTTACACCTCCCAACTTAAAATTTTAACCAAAATTAACCATTATGTAGTTCTACAATCTGACAAATTTTAGATTTGATATCTGTACTCTTTTTTGAGATAAAGGGATTTGTAATTTTGAAAAGTGCGCCATTTTTGAAACGCTCCCCATTTCCCCCACTACTTTTATTTAAACATGTTATATTTTTTTTGTATTTTCCTAGTATAGCTTAATATACATTTCCAGTTTCAATTACATAGCTTAAGAGATAGTTGAGATATTCATTTTTAAGTGTTTTTCTTTGCACCCCCCTGACCCTCCCCCTTTCAATAATTAGCAACTCTCTAAGCTGATTCCGATGGAACTATATGCCATCTTGATGTTTCCAAAATATGAATTTTTTACGATAAGTAATTTCGATGATATAATCATTCGAACAAATCCGGCCGACAATTTGTTTTTAGCCCCCCCTTTTCGGACGCCAATGGATAAAAAAATTAAATTATTTTTAAAGTTTGTCCCACAAACCTCTCTATATCTCTACTGATTTTCAACTTTCTATCTGAATTCGTGGTGGAGATTTTAGCAAGTGTATTTTTCGACTTTTTCCCTCCACCCGCCTCCCCCTTCCACCCCCCAAAATTTAGAAAATAGAGCTCACTTACCCAATCAACAATCCACCCGAAAACTAACATTCTACCTTTAACGGTCTCGGAGATATGAGTCCATATGTACGGCGTACGGCGGGACGGATTTTTTTTTTGCATTTTTAGGCTAATTTAGTCATGAAACGCGAAAAAAAAAATTTCCGGATAGCAAAGTTTTTTTTTTCTTGTGTCGATCACAATACTTTATTATTAGAATAATAAAGTAAAAATGTTGCTTGTGTGGTGGAAATTATAGTTTTCTGTTGTTCTAGAATGACATGAAATGTATATAATATAGCACCACAAATGTACATGTTTTTTGTTTTACATGTATAATTTCGCACTAAAAATGCACTATTCGTCTCATTTTCACATGAAATACTTTCGTTATAACTTTTCCTCTTATAAGTTACAATTGCTTAGTAGCTTTTCACCATGTTGTGGATGATGTATCGTAAGTCCCAACGAGTGATACTGTCAAGATCAGTAAGTTCGAGATTGCGCCAAAAGTCTTCACTACTTCTACCACCTCTCATAAAAAATTACAAATTTCACATTAAACCGATTTTATCCTATTCGCTATTCCACTGAAATCTAGAATATTATGTTTTCTTAATATTCGAGACCTTTCGTTCTCAAACTGAGTTTGATAAAGGTCTCAGCGGAGACCGAAACATAACGAATAATGAAGCGTAACAGTGAAAAATCCGAAAATCTTTCCTTTCAATTCGAAATGAACTGTGAAAACTATTACCAAACCATAATTAATGTCGTCCGTATAAGAATTATTCGAATCCGTCCCGCTCCTTCTGCCACCTCCCACACAAATAGTGAACCATTTTAAAATGAGCACACTGGTCTGAAATTTGAGTGATATAAGTTGCATAATGTTTATAATTTCTGAAAAAATCACTAAAATACCTCACTCCTTCTACAACCTCCCATATAAACTGAACAATTTCGATAAATTCATTACACTATTTTTCTCAATACCTATTCAATTTTTGAAGCTTAAATTTAGTAAAAAACATTTTTGAAGCTACTCTAGCATGATGTGAAAAAATTAGTTCAATGTCCCCTTCTACCTCTCCCCGTGCAAAATTTTTTACGATTACTTTTATACACATTTAGTACTCAATTTTTTCTCAGGGGAATGCACGGTTTTGGGCACACATACTAGAAACACTAGGTGAAGTACGTTGTAGGACGGTAACGACATCACGATCGCCCACTTACAGCCCAGCCTGAACATGCAATCACCGCTGTCAGTCAAGGCACCTCGGAGAAATATTTGGCATTTCAAAAGAGCCGATTGGGAGTTGCTAAATAACTTCTTCAATGCCTTTAATTGGAAGTTGTGCTTCGATTCCAATGACTGCGATGAAGCTTGTAGAAGTGTCACCGAGATTATCCTGAAGGGTATGAAGCTCTACATACCTTCCAGTCAAAAGAGAGTCAGACCGTCGAAAGATTCTTGGTTCAATAAAGAATGTCTCAATGCTATTCAAACCAAAAAACAAGCTTTTCAAACATTTAGAGGCATTAAAACACCTGCCAACAGAGAACTTTTCAATGCGTCAAGAAATGCCTGCAATTCCATACTTAACCGAGTTAAATTTGAGCATGACCAAAAACTTCGACGGGAGATCTTCCAGTGCCCTAAGGGCTCGAGGTCTTACTGGTCATTTGTCAAAACGGTCAACAACAATTTCATTTCTTCTTCTATACCACCTCTAGTTGTTGGCGACCGTACCGTATTTGATCCTAGCGAAAAAGCCAATTTACTAGCAGCAAGTTCCGCAAGAAACTCTCTCCTTCCACCTTCAAACGAAACGCCTCCACCTGCAATTCCCTCTGGTTTCTCACTGCCTGCACTGCATTTTCCTTACAGAGCTCAATATCCACAAATCCGCTGGTCCGGACGGTATTCCCCCATTACCCTTAAAAAGTGCGCCTCTTCTTTAGCTAAACCTCTTTGCAATCTTTTCTATCTTTCTTACTCTTCTGGGTGCTTTCCACGTATGTGGAAAGTTGCGAATGTTCAGCCCATTCCCAAGAAAGAAAGCAAAGCGAACCCCGCTAATTACCGCCCAATAGCCATTACTTCTGTGCTCTCGAAAGTAATGGAAACTGTTGTCAATCGTAAAATCGTCAAATATCAGCTCATCCATGATCGCCAGTATGGATTCCGTTCTGGACGGTCGACGGGAGATCTTTTAGTCTACTTAACAGAACGTTGGAACTCATGCTTACATAAATATGGCGAAAGTCAAGTTCTCGCACTTGACATTGCAAAAGCTTTTGACAGAATTTGGCACGATTGTCTCTTAGTGAAACTTAGGGCCATCGGCCTTAATGATACCCTTGTTCAATGGATTGAGAGTTATCTCTCAGAACGCGCTATACGAGTAGTATTAGATGGCGTTACTTCTTCCTCTTACCCAATTGATTCCGACGTCCCTCAAGGTTCTGTTTTATCTCCAACTCTTTTCTTAATTTTCATAAACGACCTTCTGTCGTCCACTCTCAATCCAATCCATAGTTTTGCAGATGACAGTACCTTAGACAACACCTATGAATTTAGCTCTGCTGCTGAATCAAACCATCATACTATTGCCTCCAATCGCAGAGAGTTATTCAATTTGCTGAACTCGGATCTCAGCTTAATCCTGGAATGGGGCAGGAAAAATAGAGTAGAGTTCAACGCATCCAAAACACAGGCCTGTCATCTATCCTTCAAACATGATCTTCCAGTATTGTCTCACAATGTAACCTTTGATGGTGCACAGCTTACCACTTCGGAGAATTTCACACTGTTAGGCGTCAAAATTAATGAACACCTGAACTGGGCCCAGCATATCTTTGATATTGCCCTTGACGCCTCAAAACGCCTAAGTGTTCTCCGAAAATGCAAAAAATATTTCACACCTATGGACATAGCAACCATCTATAAGGCTTACATTAGACCACGATTAGAGTATAACTCGCATGTTTGGGCTGGGGCACCCAAAACACACCTCGCGTTGCTCGATCGTATTCAAAAACATGCGTTCCGACTGATTGGAGACGAAATCATCACGTCTTCTATAGATTCTCTTGAGCATCGCAGAAATGTCGGAGTACTCAGCATTTACTATCGTTACTTCCATGGTAGATGCAGTACTGAGCTAAGCGCACTCATTCCTCCACTGCATACTTTTCCCCGAAATACTTGTCAAGCTGAACGCGCACTCAAGTACACGGTTAAATCCTTGCTTTCCCGTACAGTGAAATATAGGCAATCTTTCATTTCCCGAACGTCAAGACTTTGGAACGATTTACCAGCTAGTTTGTTGCCCAACAAGTACAACCTGCAGTGCTTCAAGAACAATGTCCACCGTCATTTTCGTCTCTTTCCACCTTAATACCTCCACTTCATATACTGGCATAACTGTGCATCGCATTAAAGGGTGACCCCCTAAGTTATACTCGGTGCCATAAAAAAAAAAAAAAAATAGGCTTGCGACATTGTAGGGGTATTTCGTCACCATCCCTGTAGTATTTGAAGTATTTTAGGTGAGGCTGCGCAGATTTTAATTCGCTCACGATGTTGCGTCCCCACCTGCTTCGGTCTAGCGTTCTGTATTGCTTGATATAGATCGAACAGCTCGGGTCCGTGGAGTTGCCAAACTCTAAAAGCAAACTACTGGAATCGGTGAACCTTTAGCACAGTAGCTACTGCCATGCGGGGAACACGTACAGATACATCTACATAAATTTTCTGATTTGAAATGAATAACTTCAAAAGCTGGGATGTAGCCTAATGGGTAGCGTGTTGGTCTACAATGGGAAGGTCGTGAGTTCAAATCCCCGTCAACGTATAGTTCCAGAACACTACCTGCTTGGATATACCTTGGTTACCTCAATCTACGAAAATGAAAAAAAAAAAATTAAATAGAGGGTTGTGGGAAGGGCTAACAACCCTTCCGCAATAAATAATGAAAATGATAGGGACCCTGAAGGTAGAGAGAGTAGAAGAAGAACTTCAAAACCCTCTCGTAAGCACATTATGATCGTTGTGAGTAATACCACTGCCACCTTAGTACTTTTACTTATCCCGTATCTTTTGATTCCATAATAATCCCAAGAATTTACTGAAATCTTATCACCCAATTAAGTTGAAATTCGCATGAAGAAACAGAATACGACAGTGATACTTGATAGTCAAAGGCAATCCAAAATAAATCTAAGCTTCTGCATCAATGCCCCGAAAAATTAAATTCTAATTGTTATATCAATTACTAAATATTCTATCAGAATCTCCCTCATCACAGCGTAAATGAAACAACTGAAATTAGTGTGGTTGACCTAGTAAAAAAATTAAGACAACTGAGTACAAGATAAAGGCAGCCGTTAAGCTCTGCATTAACCACATATCGATTGCATAACTAATTACTGAACCGACTCTATGACTGGCCCAATTAGATATCGACTTTAGAATTGAGTTCCGTAAGTTTGTGGCTGGTGCGGTCAATTGAATATTGGTGGAGCTCGTGTGTTTATGCTTACAATAATGTAAATAGCGTGGGAATTGGGAACTGTGGTAAAAGAATATTAAATTGAAGCTAAATCTCGCGATATGAAGAAAGCCGGAAAAAAATTACGAAATTGCGGTATCCAGCTATATTTGCTCGCTATCAGTTCTATAATACAAAATGAATAACATTTTTTTTATCATAAAAATGCGTTATTCAAATCTATTTCGATAAGAAATAATATTTTATTATTTATGGTATCTGAACCCAAAGGTAACGTAAATGATTCAGAAAGTTAATTCTGCATGACTAAAATAAATCGAAAGCTTATCAAATTAATAGAAGTATTTTTGATATTTCTAAAAAGAAAACGGAAGTCGATAACATTTAGGTGACAAAGGTATCGTAAATATTTGTTTGGTCTTAAAGTAAAGAGATCCTGTTCCTTCATGATGGACATGGAGGGGGGAAATTCTGCATCGAAATTCAATTCAGTTCTCCACATAGCTAGTATGTCCATTATAATCATCGCATAATAAAAATGGTTTCTGTTTTTACCATGATAGGTTTGGTGATAGAGCAACTAAGTGTCATAAGCCCTGCACTTATGGGCCAAAAAACTGAATCGTTTGTCAACTCCGGCGACAGTTGACATAGATACAATTTCATGTCGCCTATTTATTTTAGATTCAACATCTAAATTAAGTTTTTTGATTGATACTGGAGCTGAATTATCAGTTCTTCCGTCAAGTGTTTTACAACACAAAGTTTGCGATAATACATTAGTTTTATCAGCTGCAAACGCAACTAAAATTAAGACGTATGGATCAAAAATATTGCAAGTCTCTCTTCAGCTACGAAGGATTTTCGAATGGAAATTTGTCGTCGCTGATGTAGAGAAGCCGATAATCGGTGCAGATTTTTTGAATCATTTCGGTCTTATTGTGGATATCAAACGCAAATGTGTTATTGATCCACTTATGAATATACGCATTACAACACGTAATGTTGTGCCTGGACCATCATCAGCTTTGGCAGTTGTTAATTCGCCAACACTGGATTCAAGAATCGAAAAACTTTTTCAAGACAACGAAAGTTTAAGACATCCTATGGATTATGGCTTCACCGAATCAAATAAGGTTCGACATTTTATTGTGACCAAAGGACGTCCAATTTTTGCTAAGCCACGGAGACTTGATCCAGACAAATTAAAAGCAGCAAAAGCGGAATTTAATACCATGGTTGATCGTGGTATTTGCAGACCATCCGATAGTGCTTGGGCATCACCATTACATATGGTAAAAAAGAAAGATGGTTCATGCAGACCTTGCGGAGATTACCGCACATTGAACGCATTAACTGTTCCCGATAAGTATCCAATTCCTCATATTCAAGATTTTACACAACAATTACATGGAACTTCCATTTTTTCTACTATTGATTTAGAAAGAGCGTATCATCAGATACCCTTGAATGAGGATGATATTCCAAAAACGGCAATTACAACGCCTTTTGGATTATTTGAGTTCGTAAGAATAACTTTCGGACTTCGAAATGCCGCTCAAACATTTCAGCGCTTTATTTTCTCGATTTTGAAAGATCTCGATTTTTATTTCGTCTACATTGACGACATCTTGATAGCCTCAAAATCAGAAAACCAACATTTGCAACATTTGTCAATTATATTTAAACGACTTAGCGAATATGGTTTGATAATTAATCAAACTAAAAGCGTATTTCTCAAACCTGAAGTTGAATTTTTGGGACATTTAATTGACGCTAACGGAATTCGACCAATTACTTCACGAGTCGAAGCAATTATCAATTATCCTCAACCAGCAAATGTTAAAGAAATGCGTCGTTTTCTAGGAATGATTAATTTCTACCGTCGTTTCATTTCTCACGCAGCCCAAGCACAAAGTATTTTAGACCGTTTTACAATGGGTAGTAAGAAGAAAAACGACATGACCAAATTACAATGGACGCCAGAGTCAATTAAAGCCTTTGAGTGTTGCAAAAATCAATTATCTCAGGCAGTTACTCTAATATTTCCTTCTTCAACTTCCACTTTATCTTTAACGGTAGACGCGTCTGATGCCGCATTACGAGCTTCTTTGCAGCAACAAACTGTTAATGGCTGGCAACCTTTAGCCTTCTTTTCAAGAAAACTTTCTTCAGCTCAGAGGAAATACAGAGCGTATGATAGGGAATTATTAGCAGCTTATGTAGCAATTAAACACTTCCGATTTATGCTGGAAGGCAGAAACTTCATATTGTTTACAGATCATAAGCCCTTAACTTTCGCTTTGAAGCAAAATTTAAACAAGGCATCACCTCGACAACTTAGACATCTTGACTTTATTAGTCAATTTACATCAGACATTCGACATATTTCAGGTCGAGATAATGTAGTTGCTGATGCATTGTCGAGAATTGATGAATTATTCTTACCAACAACAATTGACTATTCTGAAATTGCAAACACACAAATTTCAGATAGTGAATTAGTCAATGTTAAAGCAATGCCTAGTTTAAAATTACAACCAGTTTATCTCGAAGGTACATCAAATCCTCTTTGGTGTGATTTCTCGCAAAAAAGAATAAGACCGTACATTCCTGAACCTTTACGTAGGCGTATTTTTCGTACGGTGCACGAGTTATCACATCCTGGTATTAAAGCAACAACAAAAATTATCAGACATAAATTTATCTGGCCATCAATTATAAAAGATTGTCGCAACTGGACAAAAGAGTGTACTGCATGTCAAAAAGCAAAAGTTATTCGACATGTCCGACAAGTCCTCTCGGTGAATTTGATTTAATTTCAGAAAAATTTAACACCATACATATTGATTTGGTGGGTCCACTACCAGTGTCAAAAGGATTCAATTAACAGTAATTGATCGTTTCACCAGATGGTCAGAAGCATATCCACTGAGTGATATTCGCGCCGAAACAGTCGCTGATAAATTAATTAAAGAGTACATTCCACGTTATGGAACACCGGTCACTATTATTACTGATCAAGGTGCTCAATTTGAATCACGACTGTTTTCGGAATTGGATAAAATGATAGGATTTAAGCGAAATAGAACTACTGCTTATAATCCCAAGGCAAATGGTATGCTTGAAAGATGGCACCGAGTTTTTAAAGATACTTTGAGATGTAGACAAAGTCAAAATTGGTCAGTTGAATTACCTTTTGTTCTTCTTGGTCTTCGATCTACCTTGAGAGAAGATATCAATGCAACTCCAGCAGAGATGTTAGCTGGTCAAAATTTAAGATTGCCTTATGACTTTATACATGCTAGCAAAAATTCACAAAGTTTGTCTGCTAGTGAATTTGTTGAACATCTTCGAAATTCTATTAGTAAAATTAAACCGCATTCTCCTACCAAGCATTGTCATGAAAAACCATTTGTTTTTAAAAATCTTAAAACTTGTACCCATGTTTTTGTACGTCAAGAATCAAAGCATTCATCTCTGCAAGCCCCTTATGAAGGACCATTCGAAATTATTAGTCGCGATGCCAAATATTTTAAAATTAAAATAGGTAATA
Source organism: Chorisops tibialis (assembly GCA_963669355.1). Classification (NCBI taxonomy): domain Eukaryota; kingdom Metazoa; phylum Arthropoda; class Insecta; order Diptera; family Stratiomyidae; genus Chorisops; species Chorisops tibialis. The sequence goes on from OY770262.1 coordinate 183,554,879, forward strand.
AAAATGTTAACGTATCAATCGATAGATTAAAACCTCACTATGTTTGCACCGCTGATTCGCTAAATCGAATTGGACCTTCAACTAAATCTTCACCAGCTAAAAAAGTAACTTTTGGAAAAAATCAATATTTTTATTATTAACAAGTTACTGGTCTCAAGAAAATCTTTTGATATCCTCTGAGGAGGGGGTGTGTGGTGCGTCAGTCTCATAAATATAGATTTTCAGGATTCAAGCAGGATTCGCAAATAACTGTAATTTAACTTGCTATTGTAATTCTACTTTAGCAGGCGAATCCTGACTTGAAGTAAAAAAATAAAAAAATAAAAAATAGAGAGTTGTAAAATATTGGTGAAATAGAATGTACTAAAAATATTTTTTAATTAAAAGTAAATAATTGATTTTAAGCGATTGTTGTTAAATACAAAAAATAAATAACTATAATTAAATTAGTGATTTAAGTGAATGTTAATTAAAACTATAATTTATAAATTTTTTAAATAATAAATATTTAAAATTATTAAATTCAAGAGATTAAGTTTTATAACGCATTCATCACTAAAGGTAGCATACGTCCTGATTTCCAGGACTGATATAAATATTTGAGTAGTTTGTGTTTTTTCTACCCTAAAATGAGTCGGTTTTTCACTTTTAAAGTGTAATGCTGAGGAATTTTAAAATAAACACCTACACTCGGCAGAAAAAGTCTGCGTACACACTCAACACATCCAACATATCTATAAAAAACATCGTTTTAAGTAATTTATTTCATAATTTTTTTTTCTTTTTTTTTCATGGCTTTATTACAAACATAAAACAAAACAAAAATGATGATTATTGTACTCCATAAAAATATTAAAATTAAAAAACGAAAACAAATCCTGAATTGCAAAATGAAAAGTCTGCGTAAAAATATTTCTTTTCAAAATAAAACAATTGTTTTTCCTCGTTAATAGTTTGTGGGATATCCTCGTCTCTTTATTACTTCCCACAACCGTTTTTGCATAGAATCTACCAGCTTCTTAGTGAACTCTGGGGTTATTGAATTCCACTCCTGGATCAGGACTCCCTTGAGCATTACCTTCGACGTTATTGTGTGCGCTCGAATCCTTTGTTCCAAGTGATGCCACAAATGTTCTATTGTATTAAGGTCGGAAGATTGGGGCGGTGTACAAGCTGATTTTGGGCATTATACAGCAACCAGAGTCTTACTACCTCCGCAGGGTGCTTAGGGTCGTTGTCTTGTTGGAAGTAAAAGTTGTCGCTTAAGCCCAAATGTTCTGCACTTTTCTTCAAATTGCTCTTGAGAATATTAAGGTAGTCTATTTTATTCATAATACTTTCAATAAACTCCATTTTTCCAACTCCTCCACTAGCCATACACCGCCATATCATAACACCGCCACCACCATGCTTTACTATTGGACAGAGATTTTTTACGTCGAAGGCAGCGCCAGTTTTTCTCCATACAACCTTCCGACCTTTGATTCCAAACATACAAAATTTACTTTCATCGGAGAAAATAACTTGTTTCCAATACTCTTTTGGCTTATTTATGTGTTCCTTAGCAAATGCCAGCCGCTTGAGTCTGTTTACTGTTGTTATAAATGGCTTTCTACGGGCAACGCGTCCGTGATACCCATATTTCCTAAGAATTTTACGAACACCATCATCGGAAATAGACTTGCGGTACTTTGTTTTGATGTCCTTTGCCATATCAGCTGCAGTTAATCTAGGATTAGCCTTCATCGTTCGGAGCAAACTCCGAGTTTGCTGAGGGCTCAACTTTGGAGGACGGCCAGATCTGGGTTTGAAGCCATACCTCCTGTGTTTTTGAAGTTGTTTACGACCCGTTGGACAGATGAATGACTTCTGCTGACTATTGCACCTATTTCACGATATGACGTACCTTTTTTTCCACAAATCCACGATAATTTGCCATTCCCCAAATTCAATTTCCTTTCCTTTATTATACATCTCTTACTTAACGTTTTTTAGCAATTATTTTTAACGCAAACCTTAGATAAAAACACGTTTATCAAATTTGCTACACAAACTTTATTGTTATTAATGATTTAACTGCAACTCAGAGACTTTGACTTCCCTTTATACGCTTTGAACGCAGACTTTTTATTCCTGGAATTTCAGACTATTTTTCGTTTCCGAATTTTACCGTTGTTTTAGAGTACAGTAATTCTCATTTTTGTTTGGTTTTATGTTCATAGTGAAGTAATGAAAAATAGGAAAAAAAAATATTTCGGAATAAAATGTTAGAAACGATGTTTTTATAGATATGTCGGATGTGTTGGGCATGTACGCAACGAGAAAAATGTGGCAACTGTCATTTCCATTGAAAAAATATAAAGAAGCTTTCGCATGGGTAGTTGTGAAGCTCGTAACCACCGAACTAGAATAACGATAAATTTACTCCTTTTTCCTTTCTTAGCACACCTCAGTGGACCCCAAAAAATTCATGATTGGAATGAGACTTTTCAGTCGACTAGACAAACGTACGAAAATATGAAAATATTTATTTTCCATTTTTATACTCTAGATGAAATCTGAGAGGAAATTGTGTTTGCCTTACCGTTTGTAACGCTAAGAAATAACGCTCGCACAGAGCCGCCAAGGGTACAGAAATATTTGTTGTCGCTCAAAAACCTCGATTCCGAGTGACCGACTGTCTGTCTGTCCGTCTATCCGTGTGTCCGTCTGTGCGTATGTCTACATCATAACTCTCGAAAGCTTTGAGGTATAGTGGTAAAAATTTTTGTGTGTCATTTTTAGCTAAAAAGTAACTTTAAGTTCGTGAATGAGCTACATCCCCCTACTCCTTTTACCCCCTCCCACACAAATTTCATGAAATTTCGAAATATAAAGAAATTAATTTTTCTTTGAAACTATTTAAGCTATCGACTTGAAATTTAGGTCAAAGTATTATGATATAGATGTCATTAATATTACGGAATATTGATCGGATCCCCTCACTCCTTCTACCCCCTCCCATACAAATGGACAGTTTTGAAAAATACATTTTTTCGATTTTCATTGAAACTAGTAAAGCTGAAAAGGCAAAAATTTGCCAAAATTAATTTTACTACAATTGCAATTAGTTTTAGAAAGAATTATCAACTTCACCTCACTCCTTCTACCTCCTCCCATACAAATTTTACGAAATTTTGAATTTTAAATTAAATTATTTTTCTTCGAAACTGTTAAAGCTATCAACTTGATATTTTGTACAAGGTATAAAAATAGAAATATCAATTACGGAAAAAAAAATTGTTTTGATTCTTACATTCCTTTTACCCCCTCCCATACAAATGCATAATTTTTGTTAAATGCATTATATCGATTTCCATTAAAACTAGAAAAATTACACATTTAAAATTTTGCCAAAATTTGTTTTTTAGTAGTTGCAATAAATGCTAGAAAAAATTATCAGCTCAGCTTCACTCCATCTATCCCCTCCCATACAAATATCTGTATTATAAATTCAAGAAAAGCATTTTCCTTCGAATATATGAGAGCTATCGACTTTAAAATTGAATCACAAGGTGATAAGGGTGATGATAAGCAGTTTCAAAATCACCTAATCGTTCCAGTTCCTCTGCCACCTCCCATACAAATGCCCCAATTTCAGGAAAACTATGTCCAATTTAAAAATAATGAAAATTAAAAACTTTAAAATCAGCAAAAAACATTTTGCATGCCATGTTCGTTGCCATATGCGAAAAATATAAACCTCCCCTTCTACTTCTACCACCTCCCATGCAAAAGTCTCTACTCACTATTCGAAAGAATTTGAGACGACATATTTTCCGGTATATTAAAGTTATTTCCATCTCATCTAGAGTATCATATGATTGGGCTTTACGCCCAATCATAATTCTGTTATGTTTTCAAGGGTGAGTTCAATATTTTTCTAAGTCCGTTAGCAACTAGTCTGTTCGAGTGCAACGTAATATGATTTCATAATTGCGAGCACGCAAATAGGTTTATGAAAAATGTGGGGTGTATCAACAGAAGGTGTAGGATTTGTTTACAATACCCAATCAGGGAATGTACGGTGTTGCTGGTGGTCTACTGGGTGCAGTTCTTGAATTAATTGGACATTGTACGCATGAAGGGCCAAGTATTTTGTCAATATTCGCTGCAGTGTGAATGTGGAGGAGTCGAGTTCTTAAGCACGGTGACGAATGGAGATGTTTGGGTCGTTCTCAACACTGTCCTTCACTGCGGCGATATTTTCAGTCAAACGTCCGGGGCGAAGTCCTTTCGGTATCTTTGCGTCTTGCACTGAGCCAGTCTCTTGGAATTTTTTGAGTAGGTTGCGCACACACGTCTCAGAAGGTACATGATTACGATAAAAATTTTCTCGGATTTTGCGCGTCGTAACTGCGATTCAACTCGAATTTGCGTAATAAAATTCAACGACGAGTAGCATTTATTGATGACAAAAGTCAACATTTGAAAGCTGTCAAGCGACAAGCTATTAAATAATAGGCCTTTCCAACTCTACACAACTTGCTCAAACACCCTGTACATATAAGAACTTGTTAAAGAATTTCCAAAGCTTGACGTTAAATCAATTTTCTTCCAAATAAAAAAGGCCGTTGATGCGAACTTTAATCTAGGAGATACATACACTGGTGGTCAAAATAATAAATACACCCCTAAGTTTCTTGTAAAACATCTATTTTTTCAGCTGGAAATGCTTTTCAAGTGGCGTAATCAACTGCAATGAACCATTAGATTGGGAAGCCATTGTTTTAAGTAGCAAGCCTGTTCATATGTTTTATGCGGGCATGTCAATTTGAATTTGATAGTCAAAGGACCACTTTCACATTGGACAAAATAATAAATAGTGTTTTTAAATAAGTACTTCGGATCGGACGGAAATGAATATGTTAGGCGTCCTCCCAACAAACCATTTGATCCACAATATACCAAAAAGACCGTTAAGCATGGGGAAGTAGCATAATGGTGTGAGCAGCATTTTCTTGGTATGGTGTAGGCCCAATTGTTGATTGACGGGATTATGACCAAAGAAAGTTATTTGGACATACTAAAGGACATAATGCTGCCATTTGCAGAGGAAGACATGCCACTTCGATGGACATTTCAACACGATAATGATCCGAAGCACACTGCAAAAATAGTGAAGGAGTGGTTGCGGCGCAAAAAATGTCGGTTCTCGATTGGCCAGCGCAGTCACCGGACTGTAATCCTATTGAGAACTTGTGGAAGCAAGGATAAGGTTTATGTACATAAACCCAGAAATAAGTTCGAATTGTGGACTGCAGTAAAAAGAGAGTGGCACCTGATTTCAAAAGAAAGTTGTGAACGTTTAGTGGATTCGATGCCGGCTCGTTGCAAAGAAATTCTTAAAAATAAGGGTCACGTAATAAATTACTAAGTTGAAATTATAAAAAAAATTAAAACTGAAAACTTCTCTTGAAAAGAATTAAATTTTTCAATACAATTTCTCATACTGTATTTATTATTATGTCCACTCTATAATTAGGATAATGAATCCAAATCGGAATATATTAAAAACCCTTAACAGGTAAGACGTTTTTTTTCCTACTAATATGTTCTACACATTTCAACGTATCGTTTCAATAGACTGCCTTAACTTACAAGATATTGAAAGCTGAAAAAATAGATCTTTTTCAAAAAACGCAGTCGTGTATTTATTATTTTGACCACCAGTGTATATCGCGTAACAGTTGGATGGCTTAGAGTCATAAGAACTTAACTATATACAGTGGTGGCCACAAATTTAGCATACTCGGTATCTGTAATTTTCAATTGCAAATATTTTCTACTGTTTTATGCTTTTCAGTCCAATTTTTTTTCTTTTTCTTTTTTTTCAGTCTAATTGTGAATAAGATGAAAACAAACTGGACACGAATGTAGCACAAAATGAAAAACTGTTTATTATAAGCGAAAAACAAAATAACAAAGAACAAATTTCTACGAACGAATTTAGTACATTGTCGGATATCCTTTATTTTCAATGACAACAGCGCAGCTCCTCGGTAGGCTCTCTACGAGGGTCATACAACGTTATCTCGGAATTGCATACCAAGCTTTTAAATTTCGATCTAAAAATCGGCCATAATTTTTGATTTGACTACGTGAATATGCTCCTCGACATCATTCCACAAATTGTCAATGAGATTGATATCCGATGATTGGGCTGGCCACTTCAGAACATCAATTTAGTTCACTTCCAAACAACTCTTCACTGTGCGCGAAGTGTGTTTTGGATCGTTGTCAAGCATAAAACGCCATTTAAGGGGCATGCTATCATCAGCAAACGGCATCATTGTTTTTACAATAATGTTTTTGTAAACATGCTGATTCATTCTTGTGTCAATTTTATGTTAGAGCCAACGCCGTACCAAGAAAACGCAGCCCACACCATCACACTCCCACCACCGTGCTTAACAGTCTGGATAGTGCTGCATGTTTAGAGGACGCCATACGTACCGCTACCGTCGGATCCGAACCGAGAAAACTTTGATTCGTCACTTCAAAGCACTTTTTTCCAAAAAATCAAAGGCTGTTGCAAGTGCTCACGGGTAAACGCTATTCGAGATTTCAAATTTTTTTTTGACACAAGTGGCTTGTTCTGTGCAATGCATGCACGCAATTGTTTTTTATTGAGCCGTAGTCTTATTGTCCTTGAGGGTACGTTAATGCCAAATTCCAACGAAATATATTTTTTTATAATGGTCGAGCTATTAAAAGGGCTCTTGAGTGAGGCTCTATAAATCAGATGGTCCTCTTTAATTGTTGTTTTTCGTGCTTCAGGTCACTGTTTAACAATTTTGGAGCTTCCATATTGTTGCATATGGCTCAAAACATTGTACACCGTCTTTTTGGAACATCTTAAAGCACAAGCAATTTAACGGTAACGGTACTTCCACTGCTCTTCATTAGCTGAACTACCTGCCGCTGAGTTTCTGTGCACCATGTACCTTTCTTTCGACCCTTCACGACCTTGGATTAAGAGACCCGAAAACGGCGAATTATTTGTGGAGTTCTGTAGTACTCGGCAAATGGTCATCGCAGGGACCCTTTTTCCACACAAGAGTCATCATAAAACATCTTGGGTTTCCCCTGACGGTGTTACTCAGAACCAGATCGACCATTTGGCTATAAGTCGCCGATGGAGAAGATGTCTCCTCGATGTGCGAGCGAAACGTGGAGCTGACGTGGGGAGCGATCACCACTTGATGGTTGCCTGCTTGAGATTGTGTACAGCAGCTATTCGACGACCACAAATTCTTCAAATGAAGCGCAAGCTTAATGTGGATAAACTCAGAGATCCCAACAAAAAACTCGAATACACCACCATTCTACGCGAAAAGTCATCCACATTGGGTGAACATGAAATGCGCACACTGGACGCCAATTGGGAGGCAACCAGAAACACTTTTCTAACTAGTGCTGAAGAATCTGTGGGATATGCGCAAAGCGGTGAGAAACCCTGGATGTCGCAAGACACATGGGACAAGGTTGACAATCGGAAAAAAGCCAAATTGGCAATCATCTCTCAACCCGATGTCAACCAACGAACGCCCGACTTGAGGCAGAACTACCGCGATGCTCATATACAGCTTAAGAGGGCTGTTAGACGCGACAAGAGAAAGGCCATTGAAGATCTGGCAAACAAGGCAGAATCTGCGGCTTACCTTGGGGATATGGGTTCACTATTTAAAATCATGAAACAGTTGACGAACAGGAATTTCACCACCAACCACCTGGTGAGAGATGTCAACGGAACTCTCCTTAATATGAGTGAACACCAGTTGCGACGATGGAAGGAATACTTCTCTGATATTTTAAACATCTTGTCAGATGAAGATATTCCGGAAACAGAACAACTTCCAAACATCCAACCGCAACAATCCTCTATTAGGGACGATCCCCCAGATAAGGAAGAGATAGTTTCCGCCGTTCGGTCAATGGCGGGAAGGAAAGCTCCAGGTATAGACGGACTACCAACCGAACTCCTCAAAGCGGACCCGGAAATAACAGCCGATATACTCCTCCCACTCTTCACTAAGGTGTGGAATGATGGAAAATATCCGACTGAATGGAAGGAGGGCGTCATTGTGAAAATTCCGAAGAAGGGCGACCTTCGGGATTGTGGCAATTGGCGTGGTATATGTCTACTTACTGCCGTATCAAAAATTATGGCTAAGGTAATTCTCAATAGGATTAGTGATGTCGTCGAGAGCACTCTCGAAGTTTATCAGGCTGGATTCCGTAAAGGGTTGTCTTGTACCGACCACACAAATACCCTACGGATAATATTAGAGCAGTCAGCCGAAATGGGTTCGCCACTACATCTCATGTTTGTGGACTTCGAGAAGGCTTTCGACAGCGTTAAGCGAGATTACATATGGAATGCTTTGCGTAGGAGAGGTATCCCAGATAAGGTCATAGCTATGATTAAAGAATCCTACGAAGATGCAAGGTGTCGCGTCTTGCATAGAGGAGAGCTGTCCGAGAGCTTTCCTGTGCGAACGGGTATCAGACAAGGCTGCATATTATCACCAGCCCTGTTTCTGGTGGTAATAAATGACATCTTGAAAGCTGCACTGGAAAGTGGGGAAGGTAAAGGTCTTCAATGGAGACTATTTAACATCTTAAGTCACCTTGATTATGCTGATGACGTTTGTTTGCTTGCACATAACCGTTCGGACTTAGAGTCAAATGTTCGCTCGTTGCATTCTAAATGCAAAGAGGCGGGACTGAAAATAAATGTGCGTAAAACCAAGTACATGCACATGGGTTCGAACGCAATCACACCGATTGTTCTTAATGGACAGGATGTGGAAGAGGTGCAAGATTTTTGCTATCTCGGAAGCATTGTCAGCATGGACGGCGGAGCCGAAAAGGATGTTGAGGCTCGGCTAAATAAAGCTCGTCAGGCCTTCGGTATCCTTTCCCCTTTCTGGAGGTTAAGAGAGATCTCCCTTCGCACGAAGCTGCGAGTTTTTGACGCATGCGTCAAATCCGTGTTGTTATATGGTTGTACTACGTGGAAAGTGACCGTTCGACTTACCAAGAAACTACAGACTTTCGTAAACCAATGCCTCCGACGCATTTTAGGAATATTCTGGCCAGAAGTGATCTCCAACGACGAACTTTGGAGTACAACTCGCCAGACTAAAATAGGTATTGAGATTCAACGGCGAAAGTGGCAGTGGATCGGTCATACTTTGAGGAAACCAGAGCAAAACATCGCAAAACAGGCTCTGGATTATAACCCTCAAGGAAGACGTCGGGTTGGTCGACCATGTAACACATGGAAGCGAGCAGTTGAGCAGGAGGCCAGAGGAATAAACAAGTCCTGGCAACAGCTTAAAGCCGATGCGCAGGATCGCGCCTTGTGGAAGAGAGTTGTTTCTGTCCTATGCCCCTATAGGGGGTCTTAACAGGAATTTGATTGATTGATTGATGTACCTTTCGCCATTTCTAAACACACATTTTTTAAACAACAATCATAAATGAAATTAAAAAAACGCAAATCTTACCAATTAATTTGATTTAACACAAACAAAAGCCCGAAATTAGTAAGATTTCAAAGGTGTGCTACATTCGTGGCCAGCTTGATCACGTACTACATACTTGCAATTATTTATTTATTTAGGTGTTTAATATATATCATCATATAAAAATATAAAATCTTATACATTTCAAAACAAAAATGAAAAATCTTAACATTTAAATACAATAAAAAAAAAACAATCGTCAGCAGAAAAAATTTCTATAAGACTAATGAAAAAGAAAACAAGTGATCAAAAAAAGAAAAGGAAATAATAATAAAGTAAAAGTTAAGTCAAAATTTGAAAGAAATAGAAGCTAAAAGGAATTTAAAATATCGCGTTTGAAAGTTGTTCGAGTATCGGTAAAATCGATTTTATCACATAAATAATTAAAATAAGTAATGCATCTGGATATTGGTTCATTCTGTCCATAATTTGTTACATGCGGGTATTCACGAAATAGGATCCTTTGACGAAGAGGACGTTCAGGAGCATATATCGGAATGAAAGAAAGCAACTCCGGACAGTTAATACGATAAGACATAATGTCTTTTATTAACATGATGCCGATCATTTTTCTCCTGTCAGATAAGGATTGTAAATCAATCAGCAGAAGTCTATCATCATAAGATGGAATATCAGAATACCAGTTCAACTTACGAAGAGCAAATCTCGTAAAGTTACGCTGGATGCGTTCAATTCGATTAATGTGTACTAAACAGTACTCTAAAAGGGGTCGGACCAGAGATGTGAAAATAGCCTTCAAAGTATAAGGGTCTTTAAACTCCGCCGAGTTCCGTTTAATGAAACCAAGCATTGAATTAGCTTTAGCAACTGTGTAATCGATATGAGGCACAAAAGTGAACTTAGTATCAATTAAAAGACCGAGATCTTTGACTTCAGCCACTCGCTGCAGATCCTGAGCTCCAAATTTATAATTGAATAGAACAGGATTGAGACATCTATAAGCGGAGAAAATCAAGCACTTACTGATATTTAGTTTGAGAGAGTTTACCTCACACCAAACTTCAAAATTATTCAGATCATTCTGAATTTTATAACAGTCTTCAAAGCATGTTATACGAGAGAAAATCTTAACATCATCCGCGTATAATAAACACGAGCCGAAATCAAGTAAATAGGAAGACAACCACTGAAAGAGGTTCGAATGGAAACCGGGAGCCCGCAGTTTAGCAATAAGAAGTCCATGGTGGACTCTGTCAAAAGCCTTTTGAAAATCTGTGTAGATAACGTCGACTTGGAAACCATTCTCAATAGAGTCCACGCAAAATTTAGTGAATAAAGTTAATTGCGAAGTTGTAGATCGACCCTGGACAAAGCCATGTTGACAATAGCAAATAGATTCCTTAATTGAGAAATATATTTTATCCTTGACAATCGCTTCGAATAATTTCGGTAAAGACGAAAGCATAGAGATAGGTCTATAATTTTCAACAAGGTGCTTCAGACCTGCCTTATAAATGGGGGTAATATAAGATATTTTCCAGATATCCAAAAACTCTCCAGACGACAGTGATTTCTTGAAAATTAGGGCTAAACAGTGACATAAAGAAGATGAGTAACTTTTTAAGAACATCGCAGGAATCAAATCGAAGCCTGCGTTTTTTTGGCTGTCAAGATTGTTAAGAGCTGATCGAACATCTTCGTCGCAGAGAGAGATATCCGCTAGGTCTGTAATAGCGTTCAAAGATTTATAATTGTCATATGAAACCTCACTCCGATCTGAATTGTATACTGACCTAAAGTACGACGCAAAAAGATCACAAGTTTCTCCGATGTCATTGGATATAATGCCCGAGTATTCCATCGACTTCGGGAGCTGAGATGATTTGCGCTTAGAGTTTAAATATACCCAGAAGACCTTACTATTATTTTTAATATTTGATTCTGTCGAGGATAAGTACCGACTATAAAGAAAACGATTCAGAAAATCGAATTCCTTCCTAAGGCGCAGGCAAATGATGTGGTCATTTATGCTTTTTGTTATTTTAAACTTCTTATATGCCTTGTTTTTCGGTTTTTTAGATTACTGAGGCGTGAATTGCCCCATGGAACTTTCGGAGTAGCTTTCTTTCTATACACGGGGACGAATAAATCAAGAGCATCTTCAATCTGGATTGAAAAATTGAAAATGTGTCAGATAAATTTAAATTAAGGAAAATACTCTCCCAATCAATCGAATGAAAATAATCGTTCAATGCAACAAAATCGACTTTAAAAAAGTTGAAGTAAGATGAAGAACTGCTCAAAGATAACTTGTTTTCTAGATCGTAAAATTTAAAAAAAATAGAAATAGCTTTATGATTAATTGAGTTGTTCGAAAGAGGAGCGCGCACCTCATGTAAATAATGTTCAATGTCGTTACTAATTAAAACTAAATCTAATAATCTATTAAGACTATTTTTTACAAAATTTATTTGAAATAAATGAAGAGAAAATAATGAATCGATGACTAAGAATTCCGTGGGCGTTTTCATATTGAAGGGTATAAAACATTTTTCCTCATCCGAGAATGTCCAGTTAATGTCGCCAATATTGAAGTCACCCATAACGCAAGGATATTGTGCCTCGCCTAGGTCCTGCACGATAAACTCGATGTTGGATATGTGCGCCGTGTATAAGTCAATATCGCTTATAGGTGGAATGTAGCTTACGATGAAAGTGAGAATAGAAAAGAAAGAGAACAAATGAACCAGACTAAATTAACGGGACTTGATCAACCCATCATAGCCAACACTCAAGACACACTGAGAAGCATAAAACAGAAGAAATTATTTGCACTTGAAAGTTACAGCTACCAAGTGTGCTAAATTCGTGGACACCACTGTATTTATACTTTTTTTTTAAATTTGGGAATTTTGCACAGCACAGTACGAATCAACCTATTTAAGGGTCGCAAGAATTTATGTCGCTGGGAGGATTCAATCGCCGAAGGCAGCAAATTGCTTCTGAAATTTTAAACATGGAGGATGCGGACATTGGCTCGAGAAAATTGGAGACGGAGCATACAGGAGGCCAGGGCCCGACATGCGTTGGCATTGATTTTTGTGCACGTACCTTCATAATCTTCATATACAATCTGTTTAGTAACACAGTAACGTAACCGAAGATACGTCTTTGTGTTATTAACCAACAGGTAGAGTAGTTACGTTTTTGTGACTCTAAGCCATCGAATTGAAGTTAGAAATAAGCAAAATACCTTCTGTGTACCGCTTTCTATGCAAATGTGCAAAGTTCAGTAATAAATCTTAGTAAATTCATACTCTTTAGAACAGATGATCCCTGTTCGCACGATAGCGGTAACTTGTTCTAAAAGTTCGCACGATAGCGATAATATCTTATACCGAAAAAAAAAACCAAATTAAAATCGAGAATTTACTTGTTTATTTGTCGGTGGTTGGTAAACGAGTGTCTACACTAAATCAAAAAATGACCAACAATGGCCAATTGCTGTGCGGTAAAATTCGAGTACCGCTAGCGGTTATGCTCGATTGCTTTTTAGCACCAGGGCCGTATTCAAGATTTTAAGTTAACTTTAATAAGATTTTACAAAGGTAATAATTAACGCAAAAAATAACATGAATGATAATTAATGCAAAAATAATGTGTTGATGAACTCTAACATTCCGGCCGCCTTGAAGTCTCTTCAACTAATCCATGGGTAACGGCGCCACCTTAGTTATCGACCGACGAATGACTCCACCCTTGGTTTTTATGTCAACCACTCGCACATGTCCATCAGGGCCCGGAATAGCTTTAATGATTCTGCCAAGCAGCCAATTTTGCGGTGGCAGTTGGTTGTCGACGACAAGTACTAGCATATTTTCTTCAATGTTGGGCGATGATTTTAACCATTTATACTTCTGTTGCAGCTGAGGAACATATTCCTTGGACCATCGACGCCAGAAGTGCTGCTGTAACGACGACAATACCTGCCATCGAGTCAGATGAGTTAATTTTTTTTTCATTAAATCGGGCTCCGGCAAAGCGTTGAGAGGGCTATTCACCAAAAAATTACCAGGTGTTAGCGTGGCCTCGTCGTTCGGATCTGACGACATCGCTGCTATTGGTCGCGAGTTAAGAATAGCCTCGATTTGCGCAGCCACTGTGGAAAGTTCCTCAAAGGTCAGCGACGAAGATTCGATAGTGCGGACTAGGTGAAATTTTGCAGATTTCACTGCCGCCTCCCACAAACCTCCAAAATGGGGAGCACGTGGTGGGATGAACTGGAACTGAATACCAGTTTTTGTGCAGTGTTCGATGATTTTTTTTTGGTTTTGTTCTGTGTAAAACTTCTGGCGAAATTCTTCCATCTTCGTTTTCGCTCCGACAAAGTTGGTTGCATTATCGCAGTATAATGTGGCGCAGATTCCACGACGACTGACAAATCTCTTCAGCGCCGCAATGAACGCTTCCGAGGAGAGGTCAGATACTACCTCTAAATGGACAGCCTTCGTCGCGAAACAGATGAAGACTGCAATATAAGCCTTTTGACGTTGCCTCCCACGAAGCTTAAACGATATCCAAAAGGGTCCACAAAATTCGACTCCACTGTGATTGAAAGCACGAATTGCCTCAGTGCGAAGTTTTGGCAGGTGTCCCATTATTTGCGTCTGAACTCGTGGGCGGTAATGGAAACAATGTACGCACTTCCGTACAACCCAGTTAGCAACCGACTTTGCATTCAAAATCCAAACGGTCTGTCGTAAGTTAGCCACTAATGCCTGACTTCCAGCATGTAACGATCTGCGATGAAGATAGTTAGCGTACGAAAAAACAAATGGATGGTTTTTGGGAAGGAGTAAGGGATGTTTCATATTATAAGGTATGTCTGCGTTCTGCAAACGCCCGCCGACTCTTAGGAGTGTTGGTGAGTTGTCATCAAGAAAAGGAGATAGTGTTTTGATGATACTCTTTGGGCTAGTCAGTCCATGTTTACGCAATGATTCTATTTCTACTGCAAAACTCCCTCGTTGGAGAACGAATACGATTCTCTTAAATGCTTCTTCCAATTCTAGAGCATTAAGATCCTTGTCGTGAGAGTGATTCTTCCCCCGAATACGAGCAAGTAAAATGTTGATGAACCGAACAACAAATCCAAAAATTCTAGTCAATTTTTGATAATTGTTGACGTACTTGTGGGCGGATATCAAATCGTGTGAGCCACGCATTCCAATTAAGATTGATTTCACACTGCGACGCTCTGGAACATTGGCTGCCGCATGATCGACGAATTTTAGTTGCGGCCACTCTTGTTCAGACTTCAATAAGAATATTGGTCCAGTGAACCAGAGTGAAGCCAGTAGCTGTTCGACGGAAGCGCCCCTGGATATGACGTCTGCTGGATTTAATTTCGTTGGAACATGTCTCCAAGATGCGAATTTCGTAGTTAGTTCCTGTATTTGAGCCACGCGATTTGCCACAAAGGTGGTCCACGTTGATGAGTGTTGATGTATCCAATGTAATACGATCTCTGAATCCGACCAAAGGTAAATTTTCGACGCTTCGTTGAATAAACCGCGAACTGATTTAAAAAGGTTCGAAAGTACTAACGCCGCGCATAGTTCCAAGCGCGGGAGGGATACCGATTTTATAGGTGCAATTCTCGACTTTGCTGCTATCAATGTGACCGATATTTTTCCAAAAATGTCAATTGTGCGAAGATAAAGACAGCCACCATAAGCGCGACCAGACGCGTCCGCGAAACCGTGTAATTGATACGAAACCGAAGTGTTAGGCGAGTACAATAAGCGAGGGATATAAATTTTCTCCACGTCTTGCAATTCCAGACGATAGCGCATCCATTTATCTGATTGTTCCTTCGAAAGAGGTTGATCCCATTCGAGTTTCATGGTCCAAAGTTCTTGCATGAATACTTTCGCCAACACAATGATCGGGTTGATAAGCCCTAGGGGATCAAACAATTTTGCAATATCTGAGAGAACAAGCCGTTTAGTTATCTTGGAAGAACATTCATTTATCTGCCAGCGAAAATGAAAGCGATCCTCAGAAGGCTCCCAAATGATACCGAGAGTTTTAATAATATCTGCGTCGTTGATTCTGAGCGGGGTTTCTCTATTCGTTTTTGTAATTCCGTGTAGAAAACTTCTCTCATTCGAAAACCACTTTTTTAATTCAAACCCCCCTTCAGAAAGAATACACTCAACCTCCATTTTTATCCGCGTCAGTTGTTCCAATGAATCCGCTCCGGTGATCAGATCGTCCACGTAAAAATCCGATTTTATCACTCGATATCCCACAGGATACTTGTCCTTGAAGAGGTCAGCTAAGTAGTTTAGACAACGTGTTGCTTGAAAGGGTGCTGATTTTGTGCCATAGGTTACCGTCTTCAAGAAAAAGGTTCTTAATTGCTCATCCGGATTTTCTCTCCATAAGATAGCTTGATGGGGCCAGTCCTCCTTTGCAATCCAAATCTGACGGTACATTTTATGTATATCTGCCGTCATTGTATATTTATGACACCGGAACCTCATTATGATTGAATATAAATCATCCTGCACAATCGGTCCGCACATCAAAATGTCATTTAACGATAAGTTCGCGTTCGTTCGGCATGACGCGTCAAATACGACCCGAAGTTTGGTACTGGAGCTTTCCGGACGCACAATAGCGTGATGAGGAATGTAATACCTTGCAGTTACGCCATTCGATTCTGACACCTGCATGTGTCCCAATGCCTCATATTCTCGCATGAACTGGATATATTTTTCCTTTAACTCTGCGTTGTTGCTAAGTTTTTTCTCTAGCATGAAGAATCTCCGTTTACAAATCTCAAATGAGCTTCCCAAACGATTAGGGTCTTCCTTAAAAGGTAATCTGACAATAAGTCGCTTCTCCGATGACAGTGTGACAGTTTTTACAAAGTGTTGTTCAGCATTCTGCTCCTCTTCATTCCATTTCGAGTTGACAGATTCTAGATTTTCTATTTTCCAGAAGCGTTCCACTTGATTAGACAGAGTTTCATCTTCGTTGAATGCGATGTCTGATTCGATTATCAGGCAGTCGCCACCTTGCGGCGGATGAACTCTATTACAACGACCTCCTATTACCCATCCGAGCTCTGTATTGGCTAGAACAGGAAGATTATTGCCTATTTTAAACTTTCCTTCCAACATAACGTCATATACCAGACCTGCACCTAGTAGCAAATCAATTTTCTTCGGCATATTGAATTCAGGATCAGCCAAGTGAACGTCCTTCGGAATGTTCCAATTTGAGATGTCAATTTTCCTATCTGGCTGCACTCCAGTAATCACTGGAAGGACCCACGCTTCCAGATCAGCTTCAAATGATTGAGATTTAGATTTGATTTTCGTGATTACTAAAGAGTTTGATCGCGAACCGATTTCAGCGATTCCAGTTATAGACTGATTTAAGCGACGACTCTTGAGCGACAATCTTTTAGCCAAATCTTCGGTAATAAAATTCAATGTCGACGCAGAGTCTAAAATGGCACGGGCAGGAACTAATTCGCCAAAGCTATTTTTTATCCAAATAATTGCCGTAGCTAGTATTACTTGATCATGCGATGCCGCTGAATGAAGAGATGAAGCGCAACTCGTCCTTACCACATTATCCGAATTCCCGGTCAATAGAGTTGTTACATTCTTGACTTGAGTGTGATTGGGAGTGTCAGGAGATGCATACCGATGTAACAATTGGTGATGCGGTGCGCTGCATACAATGCACCGAGGATGAGGACAGTTTCCCGCCATGTGACCTTGACCAAGACAGTTCAAGCAAACGCCTACTTTCTTAGCTTGACGGTACCTTTCAAGCACATTTAACTTTTCGAATTTATAACATTTGTCGATGTTATGATTTGTCCCATGACAATGAAAGCAGCTGGGCTTAGATACGGTCAAACTAGTGGATTTTCTGCTATTAAATTTGCTAACAGTCCTTGATCTAACATTGTCTGGCACCATTGGTTCATGAGACGATTTTCGCGTCTCTAATTGTTGACAGCGCTTGTTTAAAAAAATGGCACATGACTCCCAAGTAGGTATCTGAGAAAAATCCAACGATTCTTCCCATTTAGTAAGCGATTGCTCATCTAATTTTCCTTTCACTACATGTAAGATAAAAACATTTAAAATCTCTTCAGCAGATCCCATTGAATTGAGTGCTCTCAGATTAACATTCAGTTTATCCACCAGGCTACGTAATTCAGCCGGTGTACCGTTAAGAGCAGCCGGGACGGCAAATAATTCCCGCACATGTGCTTGAAAAACAATGCACTTATTGTCGTAGCGGGATTTCAATAAATCTAACGCTTGCGGATAATTTTTATCCGTTACTTCTAATCCATTTAGCAATTCACGTGCTTGACCTTCGAGACAGCTCAATAAGTGTTGAAATTTATGCACGTTGCTCAAATCCTCACAATTATCAACCAGATTTTCAAAATTATTCATGAAACTTAGATACTCGGTGTAATTTCCAGAAAATTTGGGTAACGATAATTTAGGTAGCCTTTGATGCGGCGAAATTTGGCTAGAATTGCCGAAATATGATTGCTCTGCACGTGTGTTCACCGGTGAGGGATTGGGGTCGAGTTTTGGATTCAACAGGTTCATTAATTTTAAGATCTTGGATTTCGTGGAGCAAAAATTGTGCTCGATCTCTTCCCGCTGAGACGGCTGGGATGGGTCTTCGATTTCTAAAATTTCTTGATGAACCAAAATTTGTTCAAAGTACCTTTCTAAAACGCCAAGTCGGCACGCCAATTCCTCGCTGGTGATCGTTGCCTCGTTTTGATCGACGAAATTTTTAATTTTAGTCATGCATCCCTTGATGATTGACCTGCGCGATTTTACCTTCGCAAGTTCTGCCGGATCCATTTTTCGATAACACTTTTTTCTCCAAAATAACGTGCGTACGAGTCGAATCGAGGGAACGATGTATCCAAATCGCGTTATGTGGTCGAATTGCACTAACAAACGCACCAACTATATAGCAATTTAGGTTCACAAGCATCGAATTGATCGAAAACGCAAAAATCACAATCCTTTTCGATGTGCACTCCACTACGATCGAGAAAATTTTCGCAAACTATATTGCAATTTAGCGTCGCACCGCTCGATCCAATTGATCGACAAAAAATCAAAATTAATATCCGAAAGAAATGCACTGCGATCTAGAATAAACTAAATCCGAAAATACACCGCGATATCCAACATATCACGTCGGGGTCACCAAAATGTTCGCACGATAGCGGTAACTTGTTCTAAAAGTTCGCACGATAGCGATAATATCTTATACCGAAAAAAAAAACCAAATTAAAATCGAGAATTTACTTGTTTATTTGTCGGTGGTTGGTAAACGAGTGTCTACACTAAATCAAAAAATGACCAACAATGGCCAATTGCTGTGCGGTAAAATTCGAGTACCGCTAGCGGTTATGCTCGATTGCTTTTTAGCACCAGGGCCGTATTCAAGATTTTAAGTTAACTTTAATAAGATTTTACAAAGGTAATAATTAACGCAAAAAATAACATGAATGATAATTAATGCAAAAATAATGTGTTGATGAACTCTAACAATCCCACTCTGAACTTAAGCCCAACTCTGTGCAAAGCAATTATTTCTTTTCAATCTTTCGAAAATCGCAATCATAACAAAAACTAATTTGAAAATAAACGGTTTAATTAAAATCATACCTCGGAATTTGTTCAGCCAAGCCTAGTCTTGAAAACCAGTTCAAGGCAATTTTCCATCGGCAACTGCCGAATAAGCGGCGTCACTGTGCTGGGAGTGCTTTATGATGTGGCTTAAAGCAATATTCGACTCAATTAATCGGTTTCTTGCAATTACCTAGCATCCAATTTCCTAATTAGACAAGAAGGCCAGCAACGGAAAAGCCGGGGTCGCAAGATACGCTCGTCTGCTTCCTATCATCTTCAGATAATTGCGAATATTGATAAGAACATAAGCCTAGCCGGAAAGCAAAGCCCCCGTCTCGATTTTGCATTTAATTGAATGAAGCTGGGCACATAACACCACCCAACAAGCGTAGAAAGTGATGATAACAATGGACACAAAGTGGTCACTTGTTATGGTCATAGTAAGGTGGCTTGAAACTGCTGCATAACTAACCAAAGCAGGCAAAAAACTATAAAAAAAGAAAATGCTTATTTCGCCCAATAGACGACCTTGGAAAGATAAAAATAGCGCAATTCGATGGATCGTTTTTGAGAGTGGAGGAGCACGATTTCGAGTAGAAATCGGAACTTGACTTTGAACCGCGCACCACCCGGGTCCCTGAAACTCCAGCCAACGTCAGCCAGCCACCCATCAGATTCGTCCTGTACCAGGAATGCAAAACAGAAAAATCGATTTTGGCCTTCACGTACGTGCGCGAGAATTTGAAGGTGGAGGTCAACTGTTTAAGCAATCGAGTCCTTGAATTTTCCCTTTTATGTACGGATAAATGCAAAAAAACAACAAAACCAGGAAATGAAAAACTCACCAAACGGGCACTTTTCAATGAATTTTTCCTATTTTCCGCGAAGGACAAACAATTGCAGCGCCAGTTCCACACAAAATTTGCGGTTTTCTTTTTTATTTTTTTGAAGAAAGTTTACATGCAAAACCGCAAGTGCGTGAGTAAAATGCAAATTTTTCTACACGAAATTTCGGTTTTGATAGCACGCTTTTGTGATTGAATTTTCACTTCACTTTCGAATTTTTGGTTAACTGGGACCGCAAGAAATGCGATGAAAACACCGGAACAGAAGAAAAACACACGACGACAGCAGTAAGACAAACAGCTGACTGACTGACATAGCGATTGTCAGAAACAGCTGAGCATGATGGGGCTGCCAAGGCACAACGAAAAACAAATTGAGCTGCACCCAAAATTGAGCGCCAACAAAATTGAGCTTGAAGTGGTGACAGAATGAGATTAAATTTTAGTGGTGTTCAAATGCAAAAATAGATGGCGGAAATTGATAGTGACGTCGCTATAAAAACGAAGTTTATGGACAATTTTTGGAGCACGGTGCAAGCGACGCGAAAACAAATACTTCATTGACTTAGCTGCGAAAACAAATACTTCATTGACTTAGCTTGGCTTAGATAGAGATACTCGATACACAATAACACTTCTGTCCTAATAGAGTTTAGACAATGCATGTACAGCAATTGCGCGGGAAATTTTGTCCGAAATTTGAATCTTCTTCTTTTTCTTTTCTGAAGTAAACACAATCATAATGAATATCGTTATTTATAAAAGTCATATTTATTTTCGATTGTAATGAGTATTCTATTCAACGCAAGTTCATGATCGTGTCCGTACATTTGAAAACCGTCAAACTCAAGTTTGCCTGTTTTTAACATTTTTTACGTTGCCAGCATAGCAAAACGCTATGGTGGTGAAAGCCTTAGGAATGAGCTGCTTAAATTATTGGAAGGTATAACCTTGAGCGAAATCGTTCATTTGAGAGGTAGGAATTTTCTATGCAAACATTTTTTTGGTCTATGGGCAAGATAGTAAGTTTGTGGACTCTTTGAAATGTTTAGGCTCTGCATTACAATATACACTCGGTCACAAAAGTCTACATACACTGCTTAATTATGTTATATAAAGAAAACAACAAAGACTAGATTTAAATCAAAAATGCTAAAATATGCAATAGTATAAAACAAACAATAAAGTAACAAAAAAAGGCAAAAGAATCCGTTATTTCCTTAGAAAATCGAGAAAAGGGGCGATGAGCACACCACAAAAGTCTACATTCAGCAAAATTTATTCTTCTTCTTGCATCTTCACAACTGTATATTTTAAAACTGTTGATTGCATTCTACAATGGCGCTACAGCCCAAATCGGACCTTGGCCTCCTGATACTCAGGTTCCTTAACATTTTTCATTACTTATTGTGGAAGGGTTGTTAGACCTTCGCACAACCCTCTTTCTACGAATTTTTCATTTTCATAGATGACCAAGGTATATCCCAGCAGGCAACGTACCGGAATTATATATTGCGCCGACCGGGATTTGAACTCACGACCTTCGCATTACAAGACCAACACACTGCCTACTAGGCTATACCCTAGCTGTTGATTGCATTGCTTGTTTGTATTTCACTATTTGTTTAGTGTTAGTTTCGAAAAGCGCTAGAATTGAAATAGTGGTAAAATTAGCTCTAGAAAAGAAATTTCGAAGGATATACGCCTTTTAGTTGTTAGATTGCGACAGGAAGGAAAGTCCTTGCGCGAAATCGCAGGAATACTTGAAGTGAGTCGTCCCACAGTCCAAAGACTTAAAAAAAAAATTTAACTGAACTGGTAGTATAAATAATAAGCGAAGATCTGGGCGAACTCCGCCATAGGGGACCGTCTATGCCCGGTTTGAGAAAAGAGAAGGGAACATGGAGTTAACCTGAATGGCCAGTAATACCAGTGCGTCTCAGGAAGTAGGCAAAAAGTATGACATAGTTGGACTCGCAGCATAGCTATGAGAACTCCAGCATGTCATATTTCGCTCAAAACCTCCGCCCTTTTTGTACTAGGATGTAATAAATAAGTAGGACCGGTCCCCCAGGTCGGGGGTTAGGCGAGGCGCCGACAACGCATCACCGGAAAAAGAACACTGTCCAGAAACCTGAAGAACAGCCTCGAAAAGGATGGACTCAACGGCAACGACCCCGCAAATGAAAAATGAACTACTCTATTGAATCTTGGAATGTTCCATCCTTATTTAGGACAGGAGCTCTGAAAGAGTTTCTCGAAGAAGTGGCAAAATACAACATCAACATAACTGCCATCCAAGAAACGAAATGGCTTGGTAGCGAAATCATGGACATGAGATCACACACAATCTATCCAATTGGAAAATTGTCGGGAAGCAGAGAGTTTGGAGTCGCTTTTGTCGTTGACAACAAATTTAAACAGCAGGTCACGAGCTTCAGACCAGTAAGTGAAAGATTGTGTGCAATCCGTATAAAGACTAAATTTTTCAACACTTGGTTGATCAACGTTCACGCACCAACAGAAGACAAGGACGATATAACTAAAGACGAATTTTATGCCACCCTAGAGACAACCTATGACTTACTGCCCTCGAATGACCTAAAAATTGTCTTAGGGGATTTTAATGCAAAAGTCGGAAAGGAGGAGGCTCATAGAGGAACAACAGGAGGGCACAGTCTCCATGACATAACCAACGACAATGGCCAACGTCTTATTGATTTCGCAAGCAGCAAAAATATCATGGTAAGCTGTACGTGTTTCCCACATCGCGATATTCACAAACAAACGTGGGCATCACCAGATGGTCACACCTTCAACCAAATAGACCACGTTCTAATTGAGAAAAGGGCTGCTTCCAGCATACTTGATGTACGAACTCTCCGCGGTGCGAATTGTGACTCTGATCACTATCTAGTCAGAGCTAAGTATCTATGCAAAATAGCTTGTCGTGGATATTCGAAAACGAGTAGAGCTCGCAAGTTCAATGTCGACAAGCTTAACGACGAAACGGTGGCGCAGGCTTACATGTTAGCATGTAATAAACACCTGACACCAATATTTGAAAATATCCAAAATATGCCAGTGAAGAATGCGTGGATGAAAATACGAGACGGCATCAAATCCTCCGCAGAGGAGGTATTAGGATATCAAGCACGGCGAAAAAATAATGATTGGTTCGACCAAGAATGTCGCGACGCAATAGATAGAAAGAACGAAGCTTACAAAATTTTTACTGAACGACCAACACGAGCCAAAAAAGAAAGATATGACGAGCTTAGGCGATATGCGAAAAATACCTGCAGACGAAAACAAAGGAAGTACCATAAAGACAAAATACAAAACGACGACATGAAAAAAAATAAAACGCGGGACGCATACGCAATAGTAAAAGACTTAAAAAAGGATATAAGCCAAAAACCAGTCTTTGCAAAGACGCAGAGGGCAATATCATCAGCGACACAGAAGAAATCAAAAGGAGATGGACTTCATACATCTTTTGAATCCCACCCATTAGCACCGATCCCAATAGACAACACTTCAATTGAAGCCTCAACTGACGAAGATGAACCATCATCGACACCACCCACGCTTGCTGAAATCAAAGCAGCTCTATATGACCAAAAACGAAACAAAGCGCCGGGAATTGACGAAATACCAGTTGAACTTCTGAAAAACGGGGGAAATTGTGTCGCTGAAATACTGCACAACATGATATGCAAAATTTGGACAGGAAATCATACCCGACGATTGCGAAAAAGCATTATATGTCCTCAGTCTAAAGTCGAACACCGACCGAGTCGGACGTGTCTATTATCAGGTAGTTCGCGATAATGTCGTACTCACAACAACAACAACAAGTGCAGTGTAAACGGTATTTCCAATCGCGTACCAGAGACAGTCAGGTTTCTTGTTTTTTGAATAATTTTAGTAAGAAAAAACAAAAAGAAAGTACACAATAGCTACAAATAAGGCGAACAGAAGCCGGGAGGATTCTCCCCTCGGTATTCTAATAAGAGAGAGACTTAAACTTCCTCGAATCAACTCTACCGAGATCACTCCGTGATCTGGAACCCAACCAAGATGAAAACGAAATGGAAAATCCAACTCCTACCACACCAAGGGTAAAGGTACCCCCCATTATCTATCCAAATTTAGCCTTTGATACAGTCAAGGTAATTTTGACGGAAATAAAAATCACAAATTTCACTGTAAAGTATATGTCCACTGGTAAAAAGATTCTGGTTGACACTATTGATAACTACGAGCTCCTACATAGTTATCTCGTTCAAAAAAAGTAGACTTTTATACACATGAAAGGACTGATAAGCGACCAATTAAAATAGTTCTCACAGGTCTACACGATATGGACTGCGAAGTTCTTAAAAAACTTATTTCTAAAGATTACGGCATTGAATGCGTTAACTTAAAAAAATTTCACCTGAAATCTAAAAGATATAATGAACAGGCTGCGTATCTGTTATATTTTAATCGGGGCACCGTTAAATTATCAGATTTAAAAAAAAACTAAAGCCATTATGCACACGATTGTACAATGGCAATATTATACCCGAACACAACCAGGACCTACTCAATGCCGAAACTTCCAGTCTTTTGGGCATGGATCTTCACACTGTTTCCTTTCGCCAAAGTGCATGATCTGCAGCCTGCAGCACAATAAGTCAGAATGCCCTGCCGACAAAGACGACCAAATCAAATGCGCTAATTGCAAACTTAACCATCTAGCTAATGATCCGAAATGCGAAAACCGGAAAAAATATTTGAACATTAAAACCAGGGCAACAGCAGCAATGCGCCCAGTAACATGATTAAAACTACAAATAGACGTATTGGTGGCGACAAAGCGCATTTCATTTTACGCCTCGAGCTCTGAGTCGAGATCAACAACAACAACAACCTCCGAATTCGACACCACTACAACAAACGTGGAGTTCAAATAGAATACCAAAAGGAAATGACAAGCTCTACTCTACGGAAGAAATATACAAACTTCTGGACGAAGTGCTAAACAACTTATCTGCATGTAAATCAAAAAATGATTAATTTAGAGTAATAACTCAATTAGCTATGAAGTATGTATATAATGGGTAATAACGATTGTCTAAGCATACTAATTTGGAATGCCCAAAGTATCTTTAAGAAAAAACTAGAATTCTTTGAATTTTTGTTGCGAAAAAAAATTGATATCGCACTTACATATATCTGAGACTTGGCTAAAGAGTAACGTTTCGTTAAATAACTATAATTATGTTATCCACAGAGTAGATCGAACACATTCTAGAGCGGGTGGAGTAGCTATTGTAATCCATAAAACAATAAAGCATAATATTATTAAAGCATTAAATACTAAACTCATAGAAAATATCGGGATCGAAATTGAACTCACAACGGGCGTTAGTTTTAAAATTATATCAGCTTACTTTCCCGGTGGAAATTGCAAAAGGGGCACTAATAAAGAATCATTGTTTAGATCTGATATGCAAAAACTATGCGGACTAAATGGTGACTTCTTGATAGGAGGTGACTTGAATTGCAAACACCAATCCTGGGGCTGTATTAGAAACAATAAGTGGAGTGGTATACTGTCTTCCCAAAAAATCCAGCTTTCGTTCCCTTGAACAACAAGAAAAATCCTTCGACCTTGGATATAGCTCAATGTAACAAGCCCTCTTTGTTTTCCGAAATGACGGTCCTAAACGAACTCACGTCTTATCACTTACCTGTAATCTTCAAGCTATCTTCTACTCCAATAACTACTGAAAGCAACACTTTTTTTAACTACAAAAAAACAAATTGGCCCAAGTTTCAAAATCTTATAAATGCGAAGTTAAACCCTGGCAGACTAACACTGCAGTCCATAAACTCAAAATCAGATGTGGATAGCCAGTTGTCTGATTTTGAAGACATCATCCACTATGCCATCAACCGCAGTGTGCCAAAAACTTCTTTGCCAAATCACATAAACGTGCCTTTTCCTCAAGACTTGAAATCACTGATAACCATAAGAAATTCTTATAGACGACGTTGGCAAAGGAACAGAGATAACGCAACTAAAATGAAGTGGAAAGATATAAACTGCATTATACAGAATATGATCATAACATTTAGGAATGCTCAGTGGAATAACACACTCTCGCAGTTGCAGGAAGCATCTCAACCTTTCTGGAATATAGTGAAAGTTCTGAAAAACAAAAATAAACCAATCTCACCACTTAAAAATAATGATGAAGTTTATACTACGCAAGAAGAAAAGGCTGAATACTTGGCTTACTGTTTTGCTGATAACTTTACACTAAACAATGAGCTAAGTGATGCGGCTACAGAAAGTATTGTTAAAAATGCAATTATTCAGCTTGATAGCGTACCCTGTAATTTCGACCTTCAAAATATATTCTTCAAACCTACAGAACTGCAAAATGTTTTAAAGTCAATCAAAGCCAAAAAATCAACGGGACCTGATAACATTCCAAACATCTGTCTAAAGTATCTTCCCAGAAAATGTATTCTATTTCTAATGTATATTTTCAACGCATGCATTAGACTTAATCATTATTCCAGTAAATGGAAAGCAGCTAAGATCATACCTGTGTTGAAGCCGAAAAAACCACCCAACTTCGACCGATAAGCTTACTAAGCAACGTAGGCAAACTATTCGAAAGACTCGTAAAAGATAGAATTTTACAGTTTATTGAGGGGAAAAATATTTTGCAAGACGAACAATTCGGTTTTCGAAGGCACCACTCAACAATACACCAGTTGGTACGCATCAAAAATGCTATCCATCAAGCCTACAGGTCAAAACTATCGCTGGGCCTGGTGTCACTTGACATAGAAAAAGTATTTGACAAAGTTTGGCACAAAGGTCTTTTATTCAAGCTTATGGAATGTCACTTTCCACTTTACATTATAAAATTGTTGCAACGTTTTTTGGAAAATCGAACTTTTCAAGTATCCGTTAACAGACACCTTTCTTCAGTATATGAAATAAAAGAAGGGGTTCCACAAGGCTCAGTTCTTGCACCCCTACTATATCTAATCTACATGTATGATTTCCCTCGTCCAGAAAACTGTGAGATAGCCTTATTTGCTGACGATACTGCCATCTATACAACCAGCACTCTGAGCTCTGAGATATCCACCTCATTGGAAAATGCATTGCTTACTGTAACATCATTCATTAACAAATGGAAAATTAAAATAAACAACGCTAAAACGCAAGCGATTTTCTTTTTAAAGCGCAGAGTGGCACCTTATGTGCCTACCTCAAACTTAGCATTTAATGCAACTTCAGTGCAATGGAGCTCCAATTTAAAATATCTTGGCTTCGTTTTTGATAAATCGCTTACCTATAAAGAGCACGTATTACAGACATTAAGCAAAGTCAAATTATTAATTAAAATTATGTATCCGTTCATCAACCAAAAGTCAAAATTAAATTTAGAAAACAAATTGCTCTTATACACAATGATATTCCAATCAATTATAGTTTATGGTGCTCCGCTACTTCTAGATTGTGCAAAATCTCACATTTGCTCAAAATAAAATTTTAAAAATTATACTAAATCTGCCTAGATACTATAACACCGAAGCATTACATGAATTAGCCAAAGTTAATAAAATTAGTTATAGGTTAGAAGCATTAGCAAGTAAGTTTCAACGCAGTCTAGCACTAGCAGATAATATAATACTGAATTCATTGTAATAAACTCTTTTCTTTATTATTTATTTAATATAAGTTAGTTTTAAGTAGTACAATAAGTTAATGAGGTTTAAGCGCCATTTTCCTCGGCATACATGTCAACTAAAATATTATATACGTAAGACTTTCCAAACAAGTTACACAATCTCAAAATTTTTCAACAGCTGTATAGTAAATTAACTGATCTCTGAATTATTAGACTTAAAAATCAATTTTATAATACTTTTTACACCATGGCGAAAATAAATTAAACACAAACACAACACATTATATGTCCAATTTACAAGAAAGGAGACAAACTCTGCTGTGAGAACTACAGAGGAATATCATTGTTGTGTACGTCCTATAAAATACTGACAAAAATTATTGGACGTCGTATTAAGCCCTAAACTAATCAAATAATTGGCGAATACCAAGGCGGATTCAGAACCGGACGATCTACAACAGACCAGATATTCTCGGTGAGACAGGTGCTTGAGAAATGCTGGGAATATAACACAGACGTGAACCAAATATTCGTAGATTTTAAACAAAGCATACGACAGTATCGACAGGAGCGTACTGTACCAAATCATGCTTGACTTTGGAATTCTTCCAAAACTAGTCCGACTAACAAGACTCACAATGACGAACACTGAATCCCAAGTGAGAATACAAACCGATTCCACAACCAGCTTTCGAACGGAATGTGGTTTAAAGCAGGGAGATGGTCTATCCACCATGCTTTTCAACTTGGCACTAGAGTATGTCGTCCGAAAAATCCCAGTTGACACCAACGGGACACTACTATTCAAGTCCACCCAACTAGTAGCTTACGCTGACAACATTAACATTCTAGCAAGATCCTTCCCTAGTGCTAAGGAGCTATTTGTCAATCATGACTCCGCCGCAAAAGAAGTCGGGTTGCGCATTAATGAAAGCAAAACAAAAGTAATGACGCAAACAAGAAGGAGAACGTCAATCAGACAAAACATAACAATTGCGGAATATAATTTGGAGAGTGTGGACAACTTCAATGAAACAGACGAAATCAAACGACGGATAATACTTGCAAATAAGACGTATTATTCGGTACTTCCAATAATGAAATCCAAGAAAGTGCACAGGAAGAATAAGCTGTGGATTTATAAAACTATTATACGACCTGTGCTCTGTTGTGGCAGTGAGACGTGGACATTTACGCGAACTTCCGAAAAAGCAGTTAACGCATTCGAAATAAAGGTCCTCCGAAGAATTTTGGGACCTGTGAAGGAAGGAACGGAATGGCGAATAAGATACAACCATGAGTTGTATCAACTCTACGACGAGCCAGAAGCTTCAACGTTCATCAAGCTATGTAAACTGCAGTGGGCTGGCCATGTAGAGCGAATGGAAGACAGAAGAATCCCCAAATGTGCTCTTAAAGGCAAAGCGAGTGGTAACCGGCCAGTAGGCAAACCACGCAAGCGATGGGAAGACTCGGTTGATGAAGACAGCAAAACCATTTTAAAAATTAGCAGCTGGAGGACGCAGTCTTTGGATCGAGACGATTGGAGGCGACGACTTCTGGAGGCCAGGGCCCGATTTGGGCTGTCGCGCCATTGATGATGATGATATTATTAAACCATATTTGCCTCTAATGATAATGACGAGGTCATCGGCATATCCTATTGCCTCGTATCCTTGTTCTGTTAGACGGTCCAGGAGCTCATCTGCTACAATTGACCAAAGAACTGGAGATAGTACTCCTCCTTGGGGACAGCCCTTACAGGCCTGTGCAAGGTATCATCTAGGTTCGTGGTTGTCATTCGGCTCTTTAGCATGGCGTGTATTCATTTTATCGTGGCTGTTTCCACACCCTTTTTCCTAGCTGCCGCTATTATAGCTTCATGGGGAGTGTTGTCAAGCTTCTTCTATATCTAGGAATGCGCAAAGGGTAATTTCTTTATAGTCTTTTGCCTTTTCGATTTGTCTCACTAAAGCATGATGGGCTGAGTCTGTTGATTTGCCTTTTGGTAGGCATGTTGATTATTATTAAGACAGACCTTGTTAGGCCCTGTTCTTATGTCCACTAACTTCTCCATCGTTTTGACAAAGAAAGAAGTAAGGATTATAGGGCGATATGACTTAGGCTGATCAATGGGACGATTCCCTGCCTTCGGTATAAATACCACCCTCGCTTTCTTCTAAATTTTTGGGATGTATCCCCATACGACACTGGTTTTAAAGATCCTTATAATTATCGGCATTAGCTAACTGAATATTAAGGCAAGAAGACCAGTGAAGCTTTAGATCGTATCTTAGACAACCTTAGGGCGCAAGCAACCTTAGCCATTCAAAAGTTACTCAATTATAATCTAAAATACTTTCAAGAAGACAGAACACGCCCTAAGATGTATAATGTAGGAGAACATGTAGTTATTCGTAACGCAGACACAACTGTTGGCACGAATAAAAAATCAATTCCGCAAAAGGTTAGGTTCGTGGAGGGGTTGGACATCTTTGTACGTAGGCCTTCAGTGAGCCCATTGTATACCTTTGTGTTTTTACCATTTTATCTATAAATCATTCAGCCAGCCTGCTCTACCGGTAAAACTATTGAGCTTCATCGGTTCAAGAGACCGGAGATCACTCAGCCCGATGAAGTACTACTCTCTGAGAATAAACTAGTTCCCCAATACCGCGGGCCAAATCTATTTTACAAAATTCTTCCCAATTATCGTTTTGTCGTAAGGAATGTTGAAAATTGCCAACTAGCTAGGCTTCCTTATGACGGCATGGAATCTTTGCGAATTCGTTTGTGGCTTTTGAAGGAACCTAAGTCGAATTAAGAAAAAGAGAAATAAAGAAAACAGGAGGATAACAGATTTATTGTAACCTGAGTTGCTAACTGAAGAAGAGTGTTTGAATTTTATTTGAAGAGTAAATCTGAAATATCCAACGGAAATATCCAGATATTACAATACTAAAATTGACGATAACGTAATTCCGTAAGAAATAATGAACCTAGGATGACCTTTTAAAGACTTTGGTATATTTGTTTGTGAGATGCTAGAAGAGTTCTTGTTCTCACATGCGATGCCAACAGATGTCAGGCATAATACTGAATCGATCAATTATAAAAAAACACATCAATTTTTTATAGTAATAATTTAATTTATTATAAATTTATTAATTAAAATTAAATGAAATAAATTACTTTTACTTCAAGGTTTAAATTATTCTTTTATAAATGAAAATAAAAAGACAAAGACCTGCAAAAAAAAAATTGAATGAAAGAAAACTACCCACTTTTTTACAATTATGTTGCAAAAATATTTTAAACAACAATTATTAATTTTCCACTACATTTTTAATTGAGTTTTTTCTTCTTTTTTGAAATGATGCTCATAGTAATGCAAATATTTTTTAACTAAATAAATAAATAAAATAATTTAAGATTAAAATATAAAATGCAGGTTGATATCAAAATGGTAAAAGTTTATTGAAAATGAGCGAAATAAAAGATTGTATCGTAATAAAACGAAAATATATTTTGACGATGAAATAACTTTGATATTATGAATGTCTTATGGATTGGATAAGCTTTGGTTAAAGCTTATAATTATATGTCTTCATTATTTTAAATCATTTTTGTTGGTTTTTGAAAATTTTGATTCAGCGGTTTCAATTTTATTTACTATTCGTAATATTTGAATTTTTTTTATATTGCAGAATAATATTAAAAAAAGAAACAGTGCACCACCTGTTTATAAAAGTTAATAACTTAAATTATTTTTTTTTTAAATTATAAATTGAATAAATTGAGAAATAAAGTGTAATTTTTTTTATATTGTATTTGAATTAATAGTTTTGAAATTTAATTTAAATGATGATAATTTTTGTTTATTTAATTTCTAATTCTATTAAATAAAAATTAAAAAAAAAAAAACAATAGTAAATCACGCTTGTTTTGGATGAACAACAGGCGGTGGTGGTGTTGGTTTGAAGCATTTCATCAGAAATGCTGTGTAAATCATGAAACCAGCCCCTAGAGCTAGTAACGCATACATGAATATGTTCAGTTCGGGTTGACGGAATCGATTCTTTCTCAGCCATTCGAGTACTTCTTCTTCTGACAATAAGTCACCTGGTTATTGAGAGAAAATGGTAAAATAGTAAAATGCTAATTTAAAATATTTTTCACAAAATCTAAAATTAAAAAAATAGTCAATTGTGATATTTTACATGCTCCAAATGCTTGGGGTAAATATCTTGAATATGATGAAGCGATTTGATTATAAAGTAAGCATTTGCCTTTACTACACAATATCATGAGATCATAAATGAGCTGTTTAGAAGTTTGGGGCATAAATATGTAATTAATTCTAAGAATCATTTAAAATTAACAGAACAGCACGATCACTTTATGCGAAATTATTTAAAAATCTAGCAGATAAAAAACTAACCTCTGTAAATGCTTGGGAATCTCTTTCGGAAGTAAACGAGTGCTGGCATTTTTGTAACACCCCATTTTTTTGCGTATCTCGTATCCGCCATTTTTACAAAAGTAATATCTAAATTATCTGTTTCGCTATCGATGTTTTCCAGTTTTTCCAACGCCGCAATACTATCTTGGTGGTTATGTTCGTCTTTATAAAATATTGAAATCAAAAAATGACATGAATTATTATTATTTTTTTTTTTTGAAAATTCTTACAGAAATAAACAGTTAAAAATTCATTCTCCTCCAATAGTTTATCCAACATTTTCCGATTGACTTCTTCAATTTCATTCTTAATTTCAAAAACATCTTGCGATGTAAGCCACGTTAGAATTTTGTCATGTTGGTGTAAGTCACCATCATAAAGCATTGGTATACGTTTTCTGTAAATATAAAAAATTAATATTATTCATTCTTTTTTTTTTATTAACAAAGTATGGTTGCCGAGATATTACTACCTAAAATGCTTTAACGTTTTATTTTAGATCTTTTTTAAATCTATTTCGACCACTTCTACTTCTACAATGGCACTACATCCCAAAACGGGCCTTCGCTTCCTGACGTTCAGGTTCCTTAACATTTTAATTGTTATTGTGACAGGGTTGCTAGCGCTTCGCACAACCCTCTATATACGAATTTTCATTTTCGTAGATTGCGGTAATTAAGGTATATCCAAGCAGGCAGTGTGCTGGAATTATGCGTCGACCGGGATTTGAACTCATGACCTTCGCATTGTAGATCAAGACGCTACGCACTAGGCTACACCCTAGCTTTCAACTACTTACGACCTTAGTTTAAAACAGAAAGAACATCACCTTGTTCAAATACTACTCATAGCTCCATGCAACCGAAAGTTTCTGAGATATGAATCTTTTCATTGCGAGTCGGACTTATGGTAAAATTTGGCTCAGATGGCAGACAGCAATAAGCCTTACTATCTACATATTTAGCCAGCAATCATAAATTTTTTCTTACCTGAAATACACTAAAGATGGAATATTAACGATTTCGTATTTGTGTGCAGCATTCGGGCTTGCAATTTTAACAAAATCGATTCCAAACATGTCAGCTTCACCATCTATTTCCTCCAATTCTTCCAAAATTTCTTCACATTCGGCACAATCGGTATCGTCTGAAAAAGTTATTTTATCATATTTCCAGAAAAATTTAATTATTCAATTTAATAAAAGGTCCAACGCAGTAAAAATCCATAATAATAAGTAAAAGTTGTGCATATATTTCAAGTCACGTGACTCTCATTTAGTAGATAGCGAAATTTTGTGGGTCAGTGGTGGAATGCTCGCTTGTCACGCGGACGGCTCAGGTTCAATTCCCAGCCAATATTTTTTGTGTTGAAAAAATTGCTTTTTCAGCGGTTTAGATGCCCTTGTTGCAATAATAAATCGATTCAGTAACCATTACTTGAACCCTTATTGTAGCTATTTTCTAAGGAAAGTCATAGGTGACTTTAACATGTGCGATACTATAGCAGAAACTCTGTATTGACAACTTTGTGCGGTATCAAGCATTGAAGTAAGAACAAATGATAAGCTGTGCATATGATCGCCAAGGCGCAATTACTTAGCTACTTTTGGAATACTTGAATTAGTCTTGGTAATCAGTTACTATTTCTGATCATGTGCTGCTATTATCACGCATTCATGGTTTTCCGTGGCGTGGCGTCCACTGATGCAAAGTAAGCATTGCTTCCCTTACATTTTGCCTAATATTGAGTCTAGAAATACTAATACTTCCCGCTCGACTCGATCGAATTCGACTCCTATGGGAAGGGGAGATGCGTCGCGGTATTTGTTTCCAGAGCCTTCAGTCACAAGCCATCGCATTCCTTCTAAGTATTGCCAGTA
The DNA here is from genome assembly GCA_963669355.1 of Chorisops tibialis. Taxonomy (NCBI): domain Eukaryota; kingdom Metazoa; phylum Arthropoda; class Insecta; order Diptera; family Stratiomyidae; genus Chorisops; species Chorisops tibialis. The sequence continues at coordinate 183,589,005 of OY770262.1, forward strand.
TGGAAATTTTCTTACTGATCGAAGAATGATCAGGAAGAAAAATGGAAAAGAGTAAATCTGGCAATATTGCCTATATTTGTCGTGCTTTGAGGGGAAAATGAATTGGATTAAGCTTTTGCAGATCGCACGATATCTTTTTATACTCTAGATAAAATCTGAGAGTATTAAAAGTTTGCCACAAAGTTTGTAACGTCAAGAAATATGGCTCGGAGAAAAAAATGAATGATACAGAAGTTCACATAATCACTCAAAAATGTCAAAACCGCATGTCCGTCTGTCCGTCCGTCCGTGTCCTCTCTAGCTTGAGAACGAGTTGATCTAGAAAGTTCAAATTTTGTACACGTCGTTTTTGATAAAAAAATTGACAAGTTCGTGAACGGGCCAAATCACTCCACCCCTTCTACCCCTCCCATACAAATTGACACAATTGTGCAATTTGACATTAAACGGATTTGCTCGAAAAGTATAAAAGCTATTAGTCTCAAATTCGGAAAGTATTATTTTTATCATGATATCAATCTAACATATAAAAATTATGCGTATCCTTTCCCTCCTTCTACCACCTCCCATACAAACTATACTTTTTCATGAAATACTCTAAACCAATTTACTCAGTGCGTATAAAATTTAGCGAGCTGAAATTTTGCACTAAATATTTATTTAGAATTATTAGTAAGACCAAAAAAAATTAGACCATTAGCTTCACCGCTCCTACCCCCTCCCATGCAAAATGACACAATTTCGCAATTCGAGACTAATCGGCTCTTCTCAAAAAACGTAAATGCTACTGATCTGAAATTTGGAATATAATACTTTTATAATAATTTCATTCTACTGTGTAAGAATTATTTGTGTCCTCCACCTCCTTCCACCACCTCCCATACAATCTGCACTTTTTCATGAAATACTCGAAACCGATTTCCTCAGTGCGTATACAATTTATCGATTTGGAATTGTGCACTGAATATTTATTGGCTATTGATCTGAAATTTGGAACATATTACTTTTATAATAATTCCAATCTGCTGTATAAAAATTATTTAAGTCTTCTCCTTCCTTCTACCACCTCCCATACAAACTGCACTTTTTTTATTGAATACTCGAAACAAATTTACTCATTACTTATAAAATTTATGGAGCTGAAATTGTGCACTAAACATTTATTTAGAATTGTTCGTAAGACCAAAAACAATAAGGCAATCAGCTTCACTCCTTCTACCTCCTCCCATACAATTTGACACAATTCAACAACTTTACAAAAAGTCGATTTGCCTGAAAAGTATGAATGCTACTGATCTGCTATACCAAATAAATGATGTTTACAGTTATTTCTAAGAAAGTTATTAATAACACCACCTTCCTTCTACCACCTCCCATACAAACTGCACAATTTCACTAAATTCAATACACTAAGTTTTTCAGTATCTATTAATTTTTTGAATCCTAAATTTTGTATAAAACATTTTTATAGCAACCTTATCGTGATGTGAAAAAATTAGTTCAATGTTGTTACTCGGCTTTACGCCCAATCGTAGTCCTGTTATGTTTTTATATAACACAGAACGTAGTATGCAAAATGTTGAATGCTGAATTTAAAGCTTATATGTTTCATAATTTTCGAAGAAATTGAACCATTTTTGTCTGAATTTATGGCAGTTTATTTAAATTTGGTAGCTTTGACGGTTTTTTCTAGAAAAATATAATAGTTTAATTAAAATGCCGAAATTTCGTGAAATTTGTATGTGAGGGGTAGAAAGAGCGATGTGAAATTGATAGTTTTTTCAAAATTGGTTGCAATTCTAATAAAATTAATTATGACAAAAATTGGTTCTTTTAGCTTTGCTAGTTGCAATACAAACCGAATAAATGCATTTTTGAAAATTGTGCGTTGATAAGGGAGGAGTAGAAGGAGTAAGGGGATCAGATTAATATCTCTCGACATTAATGGCATTCATATCATTATACTATGACCTAATTTTCAACTCAATAGCTTAAAAGGTTTCAGAGAGAAGTCCATTTTTTGAAATTTTGAAATTTTATGAAGTTTGTAAGGGAGGTGGTAGAAGAAGTGGGGGATATGGCCCGTTCACGAACTTAAAGTTACTTTTTTGCTAAAACATGACATATGACAAATTTCAGCACGATAGTTCAAAGCTTTCGAGAGTTATGTTGTAGACAGACGGACAGACGGTTACTCGGAATCGAGTTTTTTGAGAGACAACAAATATTTCTGTACCCTTAGCGAATCTGTGCGAGCATTCTTTCTTAGCGTTACAAACGGTAAAGGAAACGATGTATTGATATCCCCTCACTCTACACCCTCCCACTCAAATGCACAATTTGGAAAAATTCATATTTTCAATTTTTATGGAAATCAAAGCCTTGAAGGCGGATTTTTGCCAAAATTAATTGTATTATAATTTCAATCTGTTTTGGAAAAATTATTAAATTCGCTCCACCCCTTCTGCCCCCTTCCATACAAATTTCAAGAAGATTTAAAATTTCATTTAAACTAATTTTCTTCGAAACTGCCAAAATTATTGACTTGATATTTTGTAGAAAGTCTAATAATAGAAATTCAATGACGACTAAAAATTTTGATTTGATCCGTATGTTCCTTCTACCCCCTCCCATACAAATGCATAATTTTGTTAAATGCAGTAAATCCATTTCCATTAAAACTAGAAAAAGTACAAAATTAAAATTTTGCCAGAATTTGTCTCTTAGTAATTGCAATGAATGCCAAAAAATATATGAACTTCGCTTCACTCCTTCTACCACCTCCCATACAAATTTTTGTAAAGGAAATTCAAAAAAAGTATTCTCCTTTGAACATATGAGAGCTATTGTATAATTGTAGCAAACTAATGTAATAAGGATATTGATAAGCAGATTCAAAATCTTCTAAAACCTTCCACTTTCTCTTCCACCTCTCATACAAATACCATAAATTCAGACAAAAATAGTTCAATTTCTGCGAAAATTATGAAAGCTACATGCATTAAATTCAGCATGAAACATTTTGCATACTACGTTCGGTGTTATATACAAAAATTACAAACCTATCCCCTATGACTTTACCACCTCCCATACAAAAGCTACTATTCAAAAGAATTTAAGATGGCATACCTATTTCCCGGTACATAAAACTCTTTTCTATTTCATCTAGAGTATCATATGATTGGGCTTTACGCCCATTCATAGTTCTCTTATGTTTTATATTTATATCACGCCACGCCACGCCACTGATGGTTTTTGTCATTGAGAAGGCAAGTTTTTCACAGGTGATAATAAGGCCGATCCTTTTGTTGGTGAACCATACTAAAAACTAATACTAAAGATGCAATATTTAATACAAACTCGAATAAAGCACTACCATTATGATTCCAACTGGCTGTATACAATGCAACCAGTCATCCAACTTAACTACAAACCAAAATACTGTTCAACAATCATTTATCATAAATCAACTTAACAGTCGAAACCCTAAATAGTTAAGTCGATGTTCTAAGAAAATTCAACCATTGCAATTGTTGCATTTTCTTTACAATAATTTTATGGAATCGTAGACCAATTTAAGATCCCTCGAATTTAAATACTAATGGATAGGAAGACATATTGTGCAACTTGTCGGAATGTGGATCCAAGTTGATTACAATTACTATCGTGTTATACATGCAATTTCCCCATATTTTTTAAGATTACAAAAGAAATGGGACGATTGTGACGCCTTTTCATTTCTAAACTTGAGTAATAATAGAATTTTCTTGTTATTGCAAATTTAGACTCACAGAAAAATACAACAAGTAAAGGTGATTCGTCCATTAATCTTTCCAGCATACGCTCATTAACTTCTTCAATTTCATCGGCCAATTCGCGATTATCGTCGTCAATTAGCCATTCCAAAACCGACTGTTCGTTTTGCAGATCACCTTCAAAAAGAAGGGGGTTTCCATTTCTAAATGATAAATTTGCTTACTATTATTATTAATACAACAATTAAAAAAAATCAACACCATTTTTCACTTACCTGAAGTAAACTAAAGCTGGGAATGTTTTAATTGAGTAACGTTTAGCTAATTGCGGATCTTGAATTTTAACCATATGAATGCCGAAAACATCGCATTCGTCATCGATCAGTTCGAGCCCTTCCAAAATTTGATCACAAATGTTACAATTGATTTTATCTAAAAAATAAAATTGAATTAAAATTTCCAATAGAAATACAATCTGTGTATTATTTTATGACCATTAATAAATTATTTTAATTTAAATTTTCATTAAAATATTTTCCAGCCAGTACGAAAATAAAAGCGATGTCAATCATTTTTAAAATAATGCATTAAGCGTATTAGTCAAGAAGGATATATAGTAAGGAGACACTATGAGCATGCTTTGCCATGTAAGAAAATAGGAATGAAAGTATTTCCCTCCCTTACTGGCGAAATGCTCGAAATTTTTCGAAACAATCGTTTCACTGTCTTTGTCTGGCACACTTAAGCCTATTGCAACTAACTCTGTCCCGCTTTAAATTTTCTGAAACAATTGCCAAATTTTCGAAAGAATTGTTTTGCTATCTTTGTTTGGCACACTTAAGCCTATTGCAACTATCTCTGTCCCGCGTTTAATTGTCCGTTGCTAAAGTGCTTAGCTTAGATACGAACCAAAAACTAATAAAAATTGAATAAATAAAGATTTCTGAAATAAAAGAGCAAACTCCATTGTACTGAAAATTACTTTATTGCTGACTGAATATTAGCAACAAAGAGATAATACAAATTATGGTGTTTCTTTTTTGTAAAAGTTTGAAGCCAAGTTAAACTTGGACACAATTTTCGAAAATTTCCGAATCAAAAAGTATTCCCGCATGAGACAGCCTATCAGGCACTCCATTTTATACATCATCCTTGGTATTAGTTCGGAAGACGAACATTTTTTTTCTTCGAAAAGTTCGATTACTGAATTTCGATTTTTTTCAATAGATTTTTGAAAATTTTTAGATAAAAAAAATTACTAAATTTACATTAAAATCTTATATTCAAGAACATATAACAAATCCACTGTTGCCCTTTACTCTTGTAAGAAGATCTCAGGTAAGAAATGGGGAATTCAGCCCAAAGTAGTGTATTTTCTCTATGGTGCCGTCATTAGATCCATCTTGCTATATATTGTGTGCTAAAGACAGAGATAAACCGCGCTCTCCTCTGCAAGATGCAAAGAACAGCATATTTATGCATTAGTGTAACTCTGAGAACAACCCCCTGCGCAATATTAGAAGTACTGTTTCATATGCTACCTCTTGACATTATTGTTAAACAAATGGCTGCAAGTGCAGTCACCCACCTCAAAGAAGCTTGTCAGTGGACTTGCATTCAAACTGGTCACTCCTTAATTCTTTAAGATCTCTAGAATTTAACCGAAAACATCGACCAAACTCACCCAAGTTTTGATTTTGATAATAATTTCTCAACGTTATTACCTCTAGACAAGAGTGGGATGCAAATGAAATACGGGAAGAAGAGTCCATTTTCTTTTATGCTGATGGCTCCAAGACTAGAAGTAGAGTGGAAGGAGGTGTTTTCACCGCAATGCTGAGCTTAAATATGTCTTTCCTTCTTCCAGATCATTGTAGTGTGTTCTAAGGAGAACTGATGGTTATAAAAGAAGCATTGGCTTGACATCACTAATAGCCAGATTCAACCTGAGTAAGAGAAGCTGAGTATGCCTCTCGCAACTTTTAAGCTGCAACATTAGTTGGATGCGATTAGTAAAGCCAACAACAGATGGGCGAATGGTGTTACATGTAATACCACCAGACAGATCTGGCCAGTGATTGATCTAAGACCCAGCAAAGAAATTAATTCTTTAAGGAATCGTTGATGAATTATATTAACGAGCGATTTAATCGTTAACGAGCGTCGTTAACGATTCATCAAGCTGACTAAATGGACATTCGTTAATGAATTACTTTTAAAAATTCATTAATGAATTGTAAAACACTTACAAAAACCGAGTATGAATCATTAATGTGTCGTTAATGATTTTTATTTTGATTCATCAATGAATATTGTTTTTTTTTCTGAAAGATTAACGATTAATAAAAGAACTGAACATACAAGGACACACGGTTCCCTCTGCAAACTCCAGGTTTTTCACCGTTTGCATTTGATATATCGATCCGAAATAATTGTTGGCTCTCTTAATGCGCATGGTGAAATGAAAACTGTTTGTGTATAATAAGATTGAAGTTGTACAACACTATTTGTTTGATTTGCTTATGATCATCACGCAGTTTATTTGTTTCGTGGCATTTCAAGCTCGTTTTAAGATCGTTATTTGCGAGCGCTCGTTAAATTGTTTGCTGGGAATGCTCTAGTAGGCCGATCTCGCTATGAAGGCAGAACAGCTCTGTAGTAGGAGTCGTTACAGAACACTGCCTTATAAGGGGACATGTTCAGACGCTTGGCATTCCTTTTAATGATCTTTGCAGAAGCCGCAAAGATGAGGAAGAGAAAGAAACGATTCTTAATCTATTATGCACTTACCCTGTTCTCTAGAAAAAGGAGACGCCAGCTAGGCACACACTTCCTCGATAGCTTCGTCAATCTTACAAATATTGAAGCCTGAAGCCTTCAACGCTTGATAGAGAGTTCCGGTTGGTTAACCGATTTGGAGTCTTTCTAAGACCCTGTGGCATGACAACGGACCAGCATATGGTCTATGTGCACCTGGGCTTGTGTCTTGGCAGCCACCTCTACCTACTAAATTTACAAGTTTACAGAAAAAAACTCGAAACCCATGTGCCTAGAACAAAACCAAAATTTGTATTTCTAGAACCTCCAAAATCAGTTTTTGACAACAGAAAACCGATTTTTTCCACTACGAGTATTATAAGTTTGCCACAAAAATTTCAACGCTGAGAAATAATACTCGGTAAGAAATATGACTGACACAGAAAGTCTTGTTGGAGCTCAAAAATCTCAATACCAGATATTCGTCTGTCCGTATGCCATCTCCTCGAGGCCATTGTACAGGTCATTTTTTAAGAAAAAGTAAAAATGGGCCAAATTACTGTACCACTTAGAAATCCCTCTCATAGAAAATGACACAGTGTGGTAAGTAATTTTAAATTAATCATTTTCTTGGAAACTATTCGAGCTATTGATCTGAAATTTTTAATATAGCGTTTTTCTGGTAATTGAAGTCTACGGTATAAAATTGGTTTCCACCACCTCTCATACGAACTGCGATATTTCGCGAAATACTGTAAACAAATTATTTCCAGTACACATAAAGTTAATCAAATTGAATACTATTATAATACAAATATAAATATTTTATTATTATAAGAAGAAAAAATACTGTGGCGGCTTATACTGCATCGCTTCTAACCAACTAAGCTGTGGAGTCTAGATAGCTCAGTGACCAGGACGGCCGCTTTGTAACTCGAAATCCCCGGGTTCTAATCTCACTACCTGCACGGTATTCTCTTAGCGTCTAAGGCAGGGCCTGTTTACATAAGCCTTACCGACGAGTCCTTCGTAATTTGGTCTGGGACGAAACGCAACAAAGCGAGTTGCATCTCATTCGCTACAAAACTATCCAATTCCCATCACTCCATTTGCTCCCTCCCATACAGTGACATACTTTCACAACAATTGAACAAGTCGATTTTCTTTAAAAGTATAAAAGCTACGGACCTAACTACCCCACCTCCCATACAAACTGAAACGAAATGCTATACACTCATTTTCTTAGTACCAATAAGATTTTTGAAGGTAAAGGTTATAAACATTTCGATAGCACCTGTAGCACGAAGTGAGAAACATTTGTTTAATGCCGTCAGTCCTTCTACCACCCTACCACTAATAGAACAATTTAGCAAATTAGCAATTTTGCATTATAGCCCAATTCGAGCCTTTGCTTCCTGACACCAGGTTCCTTAACATTTTCGTTTAGCCCTTCGCACAACCCTTTATCTTTGAATCTTTATTTTCGTAGATTGAGGTAAGGTTTACCCAAGCAGGCAGTGTGCTGGACTGTATGTGTTGACCGGGACTTAAACCCACGACCTTTGCATTGTATAACAACACGATTCCCATTATAGGCTACACCCTAGCTTTTACCATCTTCTCGTTATTCATTTAATGTTATGACCCCCTAGACGCCCATAGACGGTCCCATGCCCAGTTGAAAAGGAAGGAGGGAAGGATTATTGTAACCGGAATGGCTGTGATAGACACTAGCGCCTCCGGAAGTAAGGGGAGAAAAATTGATGTCTGTTCAGCCTTACAGTGTAGTTGAGAAAAGGCATTCTGGCTAATATCACAGTAGTCTCCGTCCCATTAAAACTTTAGCAGGCCTAAAAGTACGCCCAAAGCTTATCACCATTCAGTTGGTGGTGTAGGCTTAAATCCAACATTCCTGACTAACACTGATCCGGCTCTGAACGCAAGTTCTCATAAAGGTTTGTTTCAACCCATGCATGGCCTTTCTGCTTGTATAGACAGCCATGGTATTTTTAAGTGACAACAAAAGCTCATGACTGAATTTCATTTTTCGGTCTTGCGATGGTGCCGCCCAGTGCAACTACTCTGAAAATTTTGCGCAATACTTAACGCTAGTCACAAGGATAGTGGGTTAGGCGGGGGGTTTTTATTGGTTTCAAGCCCTGCACTTAAAGCAGTGGCGTGACGTTCACTGATGCAAGGGAAGCAATGCTTTCTTTACGTTTTGTCCTTTATTCAGTTTAGAAAAACTAAACTGAGATCAGTGCGAATATGAAAATTTATTAAAAAACAAAGCGCTCATTATTTTCGTCTAAAATTATTTAATATAGCATTTACGTGCATAGGATAACTTTTTTCTCAGGCTTAATGTGACCAGCGTAAGTTTAAAGCCTTCCACAGGGAAAAATCGGTGAGATGTGATTTAAAAAACGCATATACGAGATCGCTGGCCAATTCGAGCCAAATTTTCACACACGCCAAGCGCAAGTTCGAGTTCTATAGAAGGGAGAGATGCGTTGCAGTAATTGCTTCCATCTAACGCTCTAAGTCGCAAGCCATCGCATTCTTTCGATCAAAGTACTGCCAGTTTTGAAATTTCGGTACTAGCTGAAAAATGATCAGAAAGAAAAATGTTTAGGGGTAGATCTGGTAATATTGTCTATGTATGTTGGGTTTTGAGAGGAAACGAATCGGTTTAAACTTGTGCAGATCAGGCGATTGGGCGTCTTTACTTTTTTTGCTATACTAAGGCTTGAGTTAATTAAATATTCAACTATTTTAAAGCTTATATTTAATGAAAAAAATATGAATGATCTGTCAAAGTAAAACGTCACTATAAGATTTCTTCGAATATTGGTCCGTTGCCAACCTAGCATATAAAATCTAAAAGCATCTATTACAGGGGATTGCATAATATGAATTTGTCCGTTAATTTTTGAACATGCTTCAGACGCTTTAAGTTTCTGTGTGGTAGTAGGGGTCAATGTAGATAGTTTTTTTTACATATAATTTGTCTCTGCAAGTTTATTTATACTCTAGATGAAATCTGAGAGTATTGTAAGTTTGCCACAAAGTGTGTAACGCTAAGAAATAAGGCTCAGAGAAAAAAAATGAATGATACAGAAGTTCATATAATCACTCAAAAATCTCAAAACCGGATGTCCGTCTGTCCGTCTGTCTGTCCGTCTGTCTGTCCGTCTGTCTGTCCGTCTTTCCGTCCGTGTCCTCTCTAGCTTGAGAACGAGTAGATCTAGAAAGTTCAAATTTTGTACACGTCGTTTTTACCAAAAAAGTAAGAACAAGTTCGTGAACGGACCAAATCGCTCGACCCCTTCTACCCCTTCCCATACAAATTGACACAATTGCGCAATTTGACAATAAACGGATTTGCTCAAAAAGTATAAAAGCAATTAGTCTCAAATTTGAAACGTATTATTTTTATCATGATATCCATCTACCATATAAAAATTATTAGCTAGGGTGTAGCCTAGTGGGTAGCGTGTTGGTCTTGTAATGCGAAGGTTGTGAGTTCAAATCCCGGTCGGCGTAATATATAATTCCAACACATTGCCTGCTTGGATATATCTTGGTCACCTCATTCTACGAAAATGAAAAATTCGTAGAAAGAGGGTTGTGCGAAGGGCTAACAACCTTTCCACAATAAGTAATGAAAATGTTAAGGAACCTGCATGTCAGGAGGCCAAGGTCCGATTTGGGCTGTAGCGCCATTGTAGTAGTAGTAGTATATAAAAATTATGCGTGTCCTTTTCCTCCTTCTACCACCTCCAACACAAACTGTACTTTTCCATGAAATACTCTAAACCAATTTACTCAGTGCGTATAAAATTTAACGAGCTGAAATTTCGCACTAAATATTTATTTAGAATTATTAGTCAGACCAAAAAAAATTAGACCATTAGCTTTACCGCTTCTACCCTCTCCCATGCAAAATGACACAATTTCGCAATTCGACACTAAACGGCTTTTCTCGAAAAATATAAATGCTACTGATCTGAAATTTTGAATGTAATACTTTTAGGATAATCTAATTCTACTGTGTAAGAATTATTTGTGTCCTCCCCTCCTTCCACCACCTCGCATACAATCTGCACTTTTTCATGAAATACTCTAAACCAATTTACTCAGTGTGTATACAATTTATCAAAAGATCAAAAAAAATTAAACGATTCACTTTACCTCTTCTACTCGCTCCCATACAAAACGACACAATTTCGCAATTCCACAATCAACGGATTTTTTCCAAAAGCATAGAGGTTATTGATATGAGATTTGGAATATATTACTTTTATAATAATCTGCTGCATAAAAATTATTTAAGCCTTCTCCTTCCTTCTACCACCTCCCATACAAACTGCGCTTTTTTTATTAAATATTCGAAACAAATTTACTCAGTACGTATAAAATTGATGGACCTGAAATTGTTCACTAAACATTTATTTAGAATTGTTCGTAAGACCAAAAACAATTAGGCAATTAGCTTCACTCCTTCTACCCCCTCCCATACAATTTGACACAATTCAACAATTTTACAAAAAGTCGATTTATCTGAAAAGTATGAATGCTACTGATCTGCTATGCGAAATAAATGATGTTTACAGTTATTTCTAAGAAAGTTATTAATAACTCCACCCTCCTTCTACCACCTCCTATACAAACTGCACAATTTCACTAAATACAATACACTAAGTTTTTCAGTACCTATTAAATTTTTGAATCCTAAATTTTGTATAAAACATTTTTATAGAAACCTAATCGTAATGTGAAAAAATTAGTTCAATATTGTTACCTCCTTTACCACTTCCCCTACAAAATTCCTTAAAATAAAGAAATTTCTCCTTCATCTAGAGTATCACACGATTGGGCTTTACGTCCAATCGTAGTCCTGTTATGTTTTTAGTTTTAGATTGTAATGTAATATTTCTAGCAGCTGACGAGAGACGTTTTAGTAATATTTATAATATATTTATTAAGAGTAATAAGCCAATATATTTAAAAACAATTGCTGCCCTTAGCTATAAAGTCACGTCACGCCACTGACTTGAAGACTTTTAATGCTTTTTCCCCCGTTAAAAAAACTTTTTGAGAATAGGACAAAAACAGTTCTTCCTTACTTCCATGCTACCAATCCGACGTCTTTCTTAAGGATTATAACCCCGAGCTTATTTGGTGATGTACCATTCAAGTTTGCTCAAAGTGTGACCGATCCACTACCACTTTCGCCTTTGAATCTCAATGCCTATTTTAGTCTGTTTCGCTGCAGTACAAAATTTCGACATTAGGCTCACTTTTGAACAAGATATCCCTAAAATTCGTCGCAGGCATTGTTTGATGAAAGTTTGCAGTTTCTTATTAAGCCTAATGTTTACTTTCCATATAGTACAGCCTTAAAGAACCATGGATTTGACGCATGCGTCGAACACTCGTAGCTTTGTACGAAGGAAGATCTCTTTTAATCTCCAGAAAGGGAAAGGATACGAAAGGTCTGACGAGCTTTATTTATGCGAGACTCAATATCCTTTTTGGATCCGCAACAATGCTTCCGAGGTAACAAAAATCTTGCAACTCTTTCACATCTTGTCCGTAAGGACAATCGTTGTTTGTGATTGAATCCATGAGCATGTATTTGGCTTAACGCATATTTATTTTCAGTCCTGCCGCATTTAGAATACAATGAGCAAACATTTGACTCTTAATCCGAACGGTTATGTGCATGCAAACAAACGTAATCATTACAATCAATGAATTATAATAATGCTAAAAATATATTTTTTTTTACTTATTGTAGAATAACAATGTCAAACATTTTGGGTACTAAATCTCTAATTTGGTGTATTGATTAAATTTTGTGAATTTAAGAGTACTCATTTTTTTAACATTTGGTTTGCTAAGGTGATGAATACCAACGTACTTAGGCCACTAGTGGTCATATTATGCCAGTTCCTCTTAGAATTCAAAATAAATAATTGTCCTTGTTTATATTTGCATGCAGTTAATATTAATTCAAAACTAATACGAACATTAAATATGCAAAAATCTTAGACCTCTTAAATTAAGAAAAAACACACAAATGTTTAAATTTAGGCTTAGTTAAGAGCAAATCGACATTTTGTTTTTTGTAAAAAAAAAAAAATTACATAAATAAATTTTAAATAACTTTTAATATTTGAAAACATTTTGAATTATCTTACTTTACATATTTTTTATTGAAATTATTTTAATTTAAAGCAAATTATGCCAAACATTTTTATTTCATTTTTGCTTAATTAAATTGATTTTTAGCTTTTTATAAGTTTTAATTTTATTTTTCATTTAATTTGATTTGATAAGCACAAACATTTGTGTACCTTGTCTTTTTAAAATATTTCTTTTACGTTCCATATAAGTCTCAAGAATCTTTTTAGAGGGCGCCAGTGTCTTATTTTGTGTGAGATAAGGTGCGCAAAGGCTTCGGCAGTAAGCTGGTGTTTTTTGGTAACGTGCAGGTGCTAAGTTGTTGTAATGATGGTGGTGGTGGTGGTCAGGGTTTGAGTGAGTAAAAGGATAATTTTGTTTATTTAATAATGCGTTTAAATTAGGTTTAGGTTTTTTTTTTTTTTAATACAGTGGAACTTTTTTATAATGAATTTCTATGCAAGGAAATAGATAAATTTTTGAACATTTTTTTGAGGCGAACATTCTCTTTTTTTTTAAGATTTTCTCTAACAAAATGGGTTTGAAACTTTCTTATAACGAAGCTGTTGTTCGGTCCCTTGGCGGTTCGTTATAGGGAGGTTCAACTGTATTTCGGTAAAGTAGATAGTATAGAAGTGATAAAGGATTAAGTGTAGGATTTGTTTAAATTTTTACTATCAAAAACGGCATTCAGTCATTTAACTTTGAACTAATTCTTTGGCCCGTATGTAAAGGCACATAGGCTAATTTTGTGAGTTTTTGAAGGGAGAGTTTAAAAAAAAAACAACAAAAATATACAAATTCTACTTTTCCTTCGCAAGCACAAATATTATTTATATGAAACTTCAAAATATGACTACTTGGTTAGTCACCCTGATTCGTTGTATCTTTTAGACTTAGGTGGCCAAAAAAAATATACACATTTTTTTACTTTTGCGCCTTTATACACCGGCCAAAGAATTTATACTTCAATTACTGTAAATTTGATTTAAATGAAATTTCATCGATTTTGAATAGTTAATATTTTGAAAAATATAAAAAGATTTTCTAAAAATACTAATCTAATTTCATGGTGTTAGTAAAAATAAAAATGAAATTACCTAGAATGGGTATTTAAGGTTCAAAAATATAAAAATATAAAAATACAAAGTCGTAACTTCTGAAACTTGTGATAAACTACAAGTATAGATAGCTTATCTAAACTATTTAAAAATTAAAATCTTAAAAAAAAATCTCAGAGTTATTTACGAAGAACAATTGAAAAAATATATTTTTTTTACTTACAGAAATACACTGCTAGATATTGAGTTTCTTCGACCATCGATTCAAGCATTTGTCGCGTGATCAGTTCAATTCGATCTTCAGTTTTTTGCGTAATTAACCACTGGAGTACTTCTTCCTCTTCGTTAAGTTCACCTATCGGAATAAATTAAATCAGATTAAATGAATTCATAAAAACCAAATCAAACTGACCTTCAAAAACATTCGGTATTCCTCCTTCAAAATAAACAAGAGCTGGATATTCGTGAACCCCGTAGCCATCGGCAACTGAAAAATCTTTTGTTTTAACAAAGGTTATTCCGTGCTTATCACAATCATCATCAATATTCTCCAGCTCTTCTAAAACTTTCGTACATTGTTCGCAGCCATCGGTATCTACATATTGAAAGATCGCAAAAAAAAAAAAACATTTTTAAATTCTATTCGAAATAAACACCATTCACTAAAAAGAAAACAGGATACACAGAGTTACAAACAAAACAAACAGAAAAGTTAGTAAAATTGATAACATTTTTAATATTATTATTACGGCTTCATCTCTATAGCATTCTATGTAAGAAATATATATCGATAATAAAATAATAAGTAATAATAAGGGGATAAGAATGAGCGTACACAAATTTAATAAGAAATAAAATATTGATTGTGTTTGGGATTTAGCTACAAAAAAAAAAAAACTACATCTATTACAGACTACTTATACATTATGATGAAAGAGGATTTCTGTATAATAATGAAAGGCATTCAACACAGCATTCCGCCAGGCCAGGGGTATAAGGGTGGACTTTGGTATTGAATTGTGTTACATAAATGTACCCTCATCATGATGAGCTGTTGGTGTAGTTTGTTCAACATGTTGATCACTACTTTGCTCCCCACCGCCACCAACTTCATGCTGTTGCTGTTGTTGTTGTTCACGTTCCTTTTTCATGCGTGCTCGTCGCATTGCCTTCGAACTGCATATATCGCATTGTGTCTTGTTCCCTGATTTAATTTAATTTTTGTGTTGGTTTTTTTTTATTTTTATTGCCATAGAAAAATAAAATAAAAAAATATATCGGTTATTGTTAATTTTATTGTATTAAAGTGAATTTTTTTCCTTTCAAAATTTGTTAAGTTAGTCACAGATTTGTTTAGATTTACTAAAAAGGATTTATTGCAATTTAAAATATTTTATATTTATTTTATATATATTATATATAAAATCTAGTCTCCTTCAAATCACTTAAATAAAAAGAAAATACTAAAGTAATTGGTTATAAAACTCACAAAAATAAACCGCAATCGCTCCGGATTCTTCAATTAATTGTTTAAGTCGGTCGCCTTCCAGATCTTCGATTACATCGCCACCCGGATCTTTTTGAGTCATGATCCAATTCAGAATTTGATCTTCTTCGTAAAGATCGCCCGCATAAATAACCGGCTCCTTTGAGCTGGCTTTGAAGAAGAGGATTGCGGGCAAAGCAAAAACTCCGTACTCCTTAGCCATTTTCTTATCGTCGATTTTCACAAAATCTATACCGGCACGATCGGCTTCATCGTCGATATGTTCGATTTCGGCAAGAACTCGAGGACATTGCTTACACTCATCGCTATCTATTTTCAAGGATATGTTATTTGAATTGATTATTTCTAAAATAGGTGCTTCCTTGCATGGAAATAGTGTTTGATTACAACACGATCCATTTTTTTCCAGCCCAAGAATAGCATCTTACTATTAAATGAAATCAACAATAAGATACTTACAGAAAAATACAGCTAAATAGTCGGACGTTTTACGAATTTTCTCAAACATTTTCCGGTTGACTTTTTCAATATTATCGGTCATTTCCATATTTTCAGGACTAGTAAGCCAATCGAGAATCTCTTCCTCGTCGTCAATATCACCATCATAGTTGATTGGTTTTCCTTTTCGGAAGTATGTAATGCCCGGTGGATTTCGATAACCATATTTCTTTGCCATCAGACGATCACTCATTTTTGCAATTTTAATACCATATTCGGTTGCTTCGTCATCGATCAATTCGATATGTCGTAGAATTCTTGGCGATTCAGGATCTTCTTCCTTATCTGGAATGAGTAATATGATCAATAAGCCATATTGATAAAAAATTGAAATTAATCATGGTGATCAATGATCAGTAAGGAGTAAGCAGGACATGTTATTATCGTATAGTAAAATTTTATACATCCTTATACCGAAAAATCATGCTCCCTTAAAAACTAAATACAAGGGTCGGTGCAATCCTGAACTGGAAATAAGTGCTGTAAACAGATTTAACTTAAATTCCAGTCGTACTTACAAAACATTACTGCTACAAAATCCTTTGTTGTTATATACTCTTGAAGAAGCTCTCGATTGATTTCCTCAATACTTTCATCGGTTTTTTGTTCGACCATCCATTTAAGGACATCTTCTTGATCGCTTATATCACCTGATTAATAAAGAATTCAAAATGAGTAGCTGTATGGGTTACTTGAAGTGTATTTAAGATTTAGACGTACCTGTATCCTGCAGTGGTTAAACATTTCTGTTGTTATTATTATTATTATTTTTTTGAGAAAAATATGCTTTATTGAAATTTATTAATTAAATTACATTTTTGAGAACTTTAGGCTTTTTGCGAGATTTTTCAAAGTTAATAGTCGTTAAGATCGAGGAGAATTAGTGTAGTAAGATATGAATTTTTAGGCTCGATAAATAGATATAAAGAAATTTGAAATGGCCTATCAATTTGCAGGCTTAACAATAGAAAATCATGTCCGTCAGTCTGGATATATGTATGTGTTCTTGGTATGCGTAGTCCCATTAATATCAAAACTCCTTTACAAACGAGAGCAGAAAGGATTCAGAAATTTCGCCCTAACCAGTCAATATTATTCATAGGATTTGTTATTTCCATTGCAACCGAACTAAAAATCTTTTCTTAGTAGGTCCTTCGTGAAAATGTTCTTTCGTTGCTCGATCTACTCGTATTCGCTCATTTTACTTTGTTATTTTAATAATAAAGTATTGTGATCGACTTGGAAAAAAAAAATTGCTACCCTGAAATTTTGTTTTTTCGCGTTTCATGACTAAATTAGCCTAAGAATGCAAAAAAAAAAAATCCGTCTGTCTGTACGCCGTACGCCGTCCGCCGTACACCGGTGTGTGCGCTCAGCGCACATTAACTCCCAAACCCTTCAAGATAGAAAGTTCATTTTTGGGGGGATTGTAGATAGTTGCGGATCTCAGGCGGATACCCATTTTGGGGGTGTACGGGTTCAGGGGCAGGCGGGGGAAGCGCTTAAGCCGAAAAATACGAATTCAAATATCTCAACTATGGTTACAGCTAGGAAGCTAAAACTCAACACACATATAGAGGGATTTGTGGGACAACTTCTAAAAATATTTTAATTGTTTTATCCATTGGCGTCCGAAAAGGGGGGCTAAAAACAAATTGTCGGCCGAATTGTTTTTTCAAATGCTTATATCTACGAAAATACTTATCGTAAAAAATTCATATTTCGAGACCATTAAGGTGGCATATAGTTCCATTGGAATCAGCTTAGAGAGTGGTTAATTATTCTAAGGGAGGGTCACGGGGGTGCAAAGAAAAACACTTAAAAATGAATATCTCAACTATCTCTTATGCTATGTAATTGAAACTTGAAACTTAGATTAAGCTAAACATAGTAAAATACAAAAAAATATAACATCTTGAAATAATAGTAGTCGGGGGAAATGGGGAGCATTTCAAAAATGGCGCACTTTTCAAAATTACAAATCCTTATATCTCAAAAAAGAGTACAGATATCAAATGTAAAATTTGTCTGATTGTAGAACTACATAATGGTTAATTTTGGTAAAAATTTTAATTTGGGAGGTGTAAGGGGAGGGAGGTGATAAGCAAAAATGTCGAAAAATTTGAGTGATTTTTTTAGGGCTCTGGTGAAAGATACAAAGTTTAAATTTTGCATGTGGATACGTTTATTTGATGTACATGGAAAAATAATAATAACTTGATTCATAATTGTTATAAGCCGACCCCCCCCGGTCTAACGTGCATAAGGTGTTTCATGTGCATTGAAAAAAACACATAAACTGAACATTTTTGAGTGAAATTTTAAGGTAGAGACTTTAACATTTGCGAAATGCATTTAAAAAAAACCCCTAAACATACGAAATAATAACTGGTCGAAAACTTTTAAAACTTCTATCCCCTCCCACACAAAATTATTTTGTCGACCATTTTTAAGACATCAATTATCACCTAACTATTAAAAGCTATCAATTTCAAATTTTGCATAAAAACTTATAAAAATAATTCAAATGAAATTGCTTTAAAAGTTTTGAAATCGCGCTTGCCCTTCTACCCCCTCCCGTACAAAACTATGATTTCGACCAATTTCGTTAAATCAACTAATAACCAACAAACTAAAAGCTACGAACTTGAAATTTTATACAAGCACCTTACAAGAGAATCCAAATAAAACTACATATCAAATTTTACGATACCTCCACCTTCTCTACCCCCTTCCATACAAATTTTCGGTTTCGTGAATGTAGAATACACCGAATTTTATGAAAATTCTATGCAACTTCGTCTATGAAACACATTCTATACAGAGAATATTGGACGTGATTCAAGCAATTAATTAAAAAGCTATTAACATCCACCCACCCCCACTATTACCCCTCCTCCTCCCCTCATAAAAACCCAAACTTGCAGAAACGAATGAAATATTGTTAAATTGACAACAGCCCTGCCCAAGAATTCCCTTTCACTTAGCCTTCCCTAATCACTCTAACCTGCATATTGACTTTCCGCTCATCCGCAACTTGTCCCAAGAATAATAAAGTTTCGCCCGACTTGTTGGCAGTTTATTTATACTCTAGATAAAATCTGAGGGTAGGTTTAGGTAGTAGCAGTTCTAGTTGGGCCCACTGTATTCCCACTATTGATTATGAAATGGATGTTACTTCTCCTGTGCTAGCTATTTGGTACGGTTTGCTAAACGAAGCAGGCTCGAATGTTTGACGCCTCTGAGGTCGTCTAGTTCTAAGAAGAATCTAGAGCCTAAACTAAGGAGACGACACCTGGAGATTTACAAAAAGTGAAAAAGATAGTGTTCGATAGATTCTTCGACTTTCTCGCAACCTTTGCAAAGGATATCGCTCGCGATCCGCAGCCTGAATGCGTGTAGCTTTAGCCGTCAGACCGACAATAGTTTGGACGCAAGAGCGAATACTTTGTCACAGTTGAGCTGTAATGTTGGTATTCGGTTCTTCCCAAAAGGATTTGATCGTTATCCCCTCGAAAAAGAGTCTAAAACAAATTTCTTATTCTTAGTTTGAAGCTAGAGTTTAGCACTTTTGGTGCTACATCGACTGTCTTCCTAATGGAATTAATGTTTGCAGATCCTTGCCGGACAAGCGTGTCTGCTGCGTCGTTTCCTAACAGTTCGCTATTACCCGGTATTTAGATTAAAAATGCTTCGGTTATAGCTGCTAGGCAATTCAAATTGTGTCTACAAATGGACGCTAGTTTGGACGTAGTCCTGTAGGGTTAGAGTCTCAGAAGTGCAGCCTTGCTGTCGGAGAACGCGTAATGATTTCCAAGGCTGTTTTCCATGTCTAAAATAATATATATATTCTGTTTCTATTAAACAATTTATAATTTCTATTAAACAATTTATAATAATCGTGCTTAAACACCAAAAAAATCAATATTTGATTTTCACGCGCAAGAAATATTCAAATTTCGCGCACTGAAATAACTCATTGCGCTATCCAGTTAGAACTATAGCTTAATGGCGAGGAAGAAGAGGGCGAGGAGAAGGGAGTTAGTTTATGTCAGGGTAGGTTGAAAAAAAAGGCTGGTGGAAGAAGAAGGAAACAAAAGATTCTCCGAAATTCGAGTTCCACAGGAGCAGAGAACGGAAAGCACGGAATTAGAATTACATTTTTGTTGCGCGAGGAAGCTTGAAGCAAAATGCAGCGTCGCATACACCACAGAATTTAATCCGGACGATTCTTTTGTCCCGACCCCGAGACCGAGGATCTTTAAAAAAATCGCTAAGATCATCATAGCCATTGCATACATGCAATAAATTTCATCTGGACGATAGTTTTGTCTTGATCCCAAGACCAAGTTCTTTCAAAAGAGCGCTAAGATCGTCCTTCAGAAGCTTATATTTCGAAATGATTTGCATTGACCTTTGACGAATTCCGTTGATATGCGTAATTTTCCTGCCTTGCGACTTGATTATTTTTCCCAAAGACGCAGTCGATCTACTTAACGAATTTCTTAAATTCGGGACGCTACTGCACCCTTTTGAAGACTTTGACTGATCCATCGCCACTTACGTCTTCGAGTTTTCATTGTTACGATACCTAGGGATTGTCGTGTTTCAAGATAATTTGACATCGTTGCATACAAATAAGGTCTTAAGAATCAGAAAGATTTCATGTCGTTTTGTTCATTCGTGCGATCGAAGCACAACTACACTACTACGACCTCCTTCCTGGCTAAGCGACTTCGCAATCTTTACTATCTTTCATACTATTCAGGGTGATTTCCACAGACCTGGAAAGTCACGAATGTTCAACCGCTACCCAAGAAGGTATGCAAGGCGAACAACGCTAACTACTATTAATCACGGAACAGTGAACCACATTGTGGAATTAAACCTTATCTACGATCGCGAAAATTGTTTGCGTTCAGGACGTTCAATGGGAGACCTAGAATGTCTAACTGGATGTTGAAACTTTTGCACACAAAAATTCGACGAAGGGCTGGTACTTGCTCTTGACATTGCAAAAGCGTTTGATAGAGTTTGGCATAAATGTCTCATAGCAAAGCTTAATGCCTTTGACGAGTTTAAACTCGTTTTTCCGTAAATAGATTGATAGCTTCCTAACCATACGAGTTGTGCTAGTTGTTTTATCACCCACTCTCTTTTAGTCTTTATAAACCACTGTCACTAATTCTCCATGCTGTCTATAGTTTCGCTGATGACAGTCCACTTGATAGCATCTTTAAATTTGACTCCCTAAAAATATGCGTTCCTTCTAATTGGAGATGTAACCGTATCGGCTTCTAAAAACTCCCTTGAGCATCCTCAATATGTCGAAGTACTCTGCATTCATTATTGAATAGCAACCCCTCGTGACTTCCTCCACGTAAGAATAGTATCGTAATAATGTGGAATTTTAAAGAATGTGGTTAGTAATAAAACACAAAATGTAAATTCTACATCAGAGCGTTTTAAGATCGAAATTGATAATTAAGCTGGAGAAATTATATATTCGTCAGTAGCAGCCAGTACAACTGAAAAATATACCAGCTTCTCCACTCGTTATGGTCGTTCTCACTCCCCTTATCCTACCTTTCCAATCCCATTCCTTCCTTCTATGACTGTGTCTGTGCATTGCACATAAAGGCCGAAATTGCCTATAACACAGGTCATTCTGTAAAAAAATGGCTCGATTTGGGCTGCAGTTAGTACCATTGTAGATGAAGTGGAAGAATTACTAAGATTTTATCTTCAAAATGTCGGCGAATAACTTTGACATATTACAAGAAAATGGTTCATAATATTCTAAAAAGACACATTTTGTATGGGAGGTGTAAGGAATCAGGTAGATCCAAATCTATACATATAAATATAATTGTAGTGTCTGTCTGTTATTTGCTTATAAATGGCTATAAGTTAGTTTTTTGAGTTATTTTAGCACTAACTAAGCATAAAAACACATTTTTGAAATTTTTGTCTGTCTGTCTGTCTGTCGGTTTGTACGACCGCTTTTCACGCACAAACGGCTGAACCGATTGTAATGAAACTTGCACAGTTTGTTAGGTGTCCATCGAAATGAAATCTGCTTTTGGTTTTATTTCACTCTCCTCACGCCTTCTACCCCCTCCCATACAAAGTGACTCATTTTCAAAAATATATATTAATCAAATTTTCTTGAAAACTATAAAAGCTATTAATTTGAAATTTGGACTATATTATTTCTATTATAAATGCAGTCTTTTGGTATACAAATTATTTAAGGTCTGTCACTCCTTCTACCACCTCCCATACAAACTACACTTTTTCATGAACCACTGTACACCAATTTTCTCAGTACGTGTAACTTTCATCGAGCTAAAATGTTCTATTAAATCCTTAATTAACATTATTATTATTATCGAGATAAAATTAACCGATTAGCTTCACTCCTTCTACCCCCTCCCATACAATGTGACACAGTTCCACGACTTCACAAGAATTCGATTTTCTTGAAAAGTCTGAATGTTACTGATCTGAAATTTAAAATATATCAATTGCATGATGATTATAGTTGTTTCTCAAAAAATCACCAAAAACCTCCTTCTCCTTCCTCCACCATAGCTTCACTCCTTCTACCCCCTCCCATACAATGAGGCACATTACACGACTATGTAACAATTCAATTTTCTTGAAAAGTGTGAATGATACAGATCTGAAATTTAAAGTGTATCAATTGCATGATAGTTATAGTTGTTTTTCGAAAAATCACCACTCCTTCTACCACCTCCCATACAAATTGCACAATTTCATTAAATTTAGTGCACTTAGTTTCTCAGTACCTACTCAATTTTTGAAGCTTAAATTTGGTACAAAACATTTTTATAGGTACTCTAGCATGATGTGAAACAAATTAGTTCAGTGCTGTCGCCCCTTCTACCACTCCCCATACAAAATTTCTTAACACCGCAAAAATTTCGATTTCATCTATTAATAATATCGTATGATTTGGCTTTACGCACAATCGTAGTCCTGTTATGTTTTTATGCTTAATGTTATTTTATTTGCTTTTTTTTTTAATTAACACCAGCTACAATTATTCACATGTTCTTAACGCTCTTCAACACGTATATGATCTCGAATCACGGGTTTGATTTGATCACGAGCCTGCCCCATAAAAATGGGAGTATCATGCTTTCATTCTTAATAATTTATGGTTCTGATTCCAACAATATACAAATCATTCTCTTCAAAGAGCCATTAAAGTAAGCAGATTTTATATCCCACATAATGCATTGCTAACTACACTCTCAAAAATTGCTTATTATTACTATTTGTACGCGGACGAAGTCGCGGGGGTTTGCTAGTGGTAAATAATATTGCTTTGTCTTGCTGAAAAAAACCAAAACGCAATAGATCCATTGACTAAGAAAAATTCTTTTCATATGCTACAATTGTAATATTTGTATGGGAGGTAGTCGAAGGCGTGAGTGAGTTCAGATTACTTAGCCTTCCCATCCCCCTCCCAAAATTTACTAAGACGTCATATACCAAATTTTAGATGCATAGCTTTGACACATTCCACGAAAATGAATGGTAAAAAAGAACTTTGAAAATGACACATTTTGTATGGGAGGTGAAAGAAGTGGGAGGAAAATGTGAATTGCCCCTTTTTACTATAATTAACCCAAAACTCAAAAATATCATTAAAAAAAATTTTTTTATATGGTGAAATTTTAAGTTTTGTGTGGGAGGTGGTGAAAGGCGTGGGGAGTGAAGTATAACTAAAAGCAGATTATGGCTCCACAAACTATGAAAGTTTCATTAGAATCGGTAATCTGCTTTTGAGTTCAACCCGGACATACAGGCACACATGCAGATAAAAATTTCAAAAACCTTTTTTTTATACTTAGTTATTGTCTAAATAAAACAAACTACTAACTAATTTATAAGCAAATTGCAGACAGATATATGCATAGATATTTCCACATGGTAAACGTTGTAAGGAACTAAAGGATCCAATACCTTCTCTCTAACATACTCCACGTAATACTCGTCAAGCTGCACTTGCTTACGAGTACACAGTGATGCATCTGCAGCGGCGAACACAGAAATTTTGACAGTCCTTCATCAGTCGGACTTTTTTTTTATGTGGCACTGGAACTAGAGGGGTTGCCCTTTTCTACTGAAGCACAGCTCCGGTGAGGGGGGAAGGATATTGGTTTTTTGGAATTAGAGGTATAGAAACGGAAGTGGCTATGAATTTTTCTTTTAAATTGTTGAATAGTCATGCGGGAATACTGTGATGTGCTGCGAGTTCCATATCCGAATAGTCCGGCTTAAAACAAAACACGAAATTTGACAGTGGGACCGAAGATGGGGTTGAGAGAATAGTTGGGTGCGTAAAGCAGCTCTAGTATTACGGGGTAAGGGCATACATGGGGCAAGAGATTAAAGATTTCGTCCGAACAATCTCCATTGTAGTAGCGAAACAAAAGAGTGGTCTAATATAGGCCTTATAAATTGTCAGTAACCCAGAAGCGGTTAAGGAGTTTTTACACCGTTTTAGGTAGCCCAAACATTTAGATATTTCCTTGGCGATGTTAAATATATGATCGTTCCAAGATAATTTATCTGTGATTTGGATACCTAAAGTCTTAACACTTGAACTGGGTTTTCAAAGCATTAAATTCAACTTGATTTTAATTGCCCCAAATAAGAATTTTAGCCAAGTCATCATTCAATAACTGAACCATGTACCTACGTTGCTCTAAAAGCTAGTACATAAGGACGACCCACTATTGAAGTGATAGGAGAAGTCTAATGTGCTGTCATCAGTCAAGCTATGTATAGGATTGAAAGTTGAAGATAGCAAGTCATTAGTAAATATTAGAAAAAAGGTGGGAGAAAGAGCCGAGCCCTGTGAGACACCAGCGTTAATTTTATAAGAAGGGAAACCACACCATCCAATACTACACGCATTGAACGATTAGCTAAAAAACTTTCAATCCAGGAAATTAGAGATTCGCGCAAACCAATAGCTTTAAGTTTGATTAAAAGGGCACTGTGCCATACTCTGTCAAAAGCTTTGGAAATATCGAGAGCGATAATACAAGATTCACCAAACTGATGAATGCTCTTGTTCCAACATTCAGCGAGGGTGGTTAAAAGGTGTCCTGTGGAACGTTTTTTGCGAAATCCATACTGTTTGTCATCAATAATATCATTGATTTTGAGATGTTCTATTACTCTATTGTCGATGATTTTTGAGGTTATTGCTATTGGGGGAGAATTAGCGGGATTGATGCGTTCTAGTTTTTTTGGGACTAGCTGAACATTTGCAACATTTGAAGATGGGACAGTGGATGACTATAAGGAGAGACGGTAAAGTTAGCATAGTGGTTTAGCAAGAGAAGCGCAGAAATTTTTAAGGATAAGGGAAGGGTTTTCATCTGGACCGGATGATTTGGTAGCATCTAGATTCTAAGAGCTCGGTATACGGTACGCGGACGAATGTTAATTTGGCCTACGGAGGAATTTAGCGTGGTATACGTTGGAAGGATAGAGTTCGTTGGTGGTAAAGAAGAGTTTGCAGCAAATTGAGCTGCTAAGTTGGTTGCCTTCATGTTGGGATCTAACCTCATTTTTGTACCATAGATTAAAGATGAAATCGATGATGCAGATCTACCTCTGATGGAGAGAGCGAGAGAAACTTTTGCTGCCCTTAGAACTTCTCAAAACTGCTTGCCTCAGTTTCTGGTCATGCAAATATTTTTCTCTTTGTAAGCTGGATTTACAGAGATTTCTTTCTTTTTTCAAATTAATCCAATTAACTTCAGATGGCAGCTGCTTATAAGTATGGTAAGCTGCCTCTTTAGCCCGTATCGCAGTACTAAATTTTTCATTAAACCAAGCCTTTGAACTGGGCTTGATTGATTTGTAGATTTGGGGGATGAAAAGTCTCATGACGTTATTTACTGCGAAAGAAGCATACTCAACACCTCTGTTGAATCATATTGACCGATCAAATCTATACATCTATACATATCAATATAATCGTAGTGTCTGTCTGTAATTTGCTTATAAATGGCTATAAGTTAGTTTTTTTGAGTTATTTTATCACTAACTAAGCATAAAGAGATTACATACGGAATGCATATGGAATGCTTTGCGTAGGAGAGGTATTCCAGATAAGGTCATAGCTATGATTAAAGAATCCTACGAAGATGCAAGGTGTCGCGTCTTGCATAGAGGAGAGCTGTCCGAGAGCTTCCCTGTGCGAACGGGTGTCAGACAAGGCTGCATATTATCACCACCCCTGTTTCTGGTGGTAATAAATGACATCCTGAAAGCTGCATGGAAGGTGGGGAAGGTAAAGGTCTTCAATGGAGACTATTTAACATCTTAAGTCACCTTGATTATGCTGATGACGTGTGTTTGCTTGCACATACCCGTTCGGACTTAGGGTCAAATGTTCGCTCGTTGTATTCTAAATGCAAGAGGTGCAAGATTTTTGCTATCTCGGAAGCATTGTCAGCATGGACGGCGGAGCAGAAAAGGAAGTTGAGGCTCGGCTAAATAAAGCTCGTCAGGCCTTCGGTATCCTTTCCCCTTTCTGGAGGTTAAGAGAGATCTCCCTTCGCACGAAGCTGCGAGTTTTTGACGCATGCGTCAAACCCGTGTTGTTGTACTACGTGGAAAGTGACCGTTCGACTTACCAAGAAACTACAGACTTTCGTAAACCAATGCCTCCGGCGCATTTTAGGAATATTCTGGCCAGAAGTAATTTCCAACGACGAACTTTGGAGTACAACTCGCCAGACTAAAATCAATACCTATTTTATTTTAAACAGATTCAACGGCGAAAGTGGCAGTGGATCGGTCATACTTTGAGGAAACCAGAGCGAAACATCGCAAAACAGGCTCTGGATTATAACCCTCAAGGAAGGCGTCGGGTTGGACGACCAAGTAACACATGGAAGCGAGCAGTTGAGCAGTACGCCAGAGGAATAAACAAGTCCTGGCAACAGCTTAAGGCCGATGCTCAGGATCGCGCCTTGTGGAAGAGAGTTGTTTCTGTCCTATGCCCCTATAGGGGGTCTTAACAGGAATTTGATTGATTGAAGCATAAAAACACATTTTTGAAATTTTTGTCTGTCTGTCTGTCTATCCGACCGCTTTTCACGCACAAACGGCTGAACCATTTGTAATGAAATCTGCTTTTGGTTTCATTTCACTCCCCTCACGCCTTCTACCCCCTCCCATACAAAGTGACTCATTTTGAACATATGTATTAATCAAATTTTCTTGGAAACCATATTGACCATATTGATTAAAGCTATTAATTTGAAATTTGGAATATATTATTTCTATTATAAATGTAGTCTTTTGGTTTGAAAATTGTTTGAGTTTCCTCACTCCTTTCATCACCTCCCATACAAACTAGACTTTTTCATGAATCACTTTACATCAAATTTCTCAGTACGTGTAACTTCTATCGAGCTAAAATGTTGTATTAAATCCTTAATTAACATTATTATTAATATCGGGAAAAAATTAACCGATTAGCTTCACTCCTTCTACCCCCTCCCAAACTATGTGACACAGTTCCACGACTTCACAAGAATTTGATTTTCTTGAAAAGTCTGAATGTTACTGATCTGAAATTTAAAATATATCAATTGCATGATGATTATAGTTGTTTTTCAAATTCACCAAAAAACCCCCATCTCCTTCCACCACCTCCCATATAAACCGCACTTTTTCATGAAATACTCTAAACGAATTTTCTCAGTACATTTCAATTTTATCGAGGTAAAAATTTGAACTTAATCCTTAATTAGCATTATTATTAATATCGGGAAAAAAATTAACCGAGTAGCTTCACTCCTTCTACCCCCTCCCATACAATGAGACACATTCCACGACTATATAATAATTCGATTTTCTTGAAAAGTGTGAGTGATACAGATCTGAAATTTAAAGTATATCACTTGCATGTTAGTTGTAGTTGTTTCTCGAAGAATCACCAAAAGCCCCCCACTCCTTCTATCACTAGCACTAAGTTTCTCTTTAGCTACTCAATTTTTGAAGCTTAAATTTGGTACAAACATATTTATAACTACTCTAGCATTATGTGAAACAAATTAGTTTAGTGCTTTCACCCCTTCTACCACTTCCCATACAAAATTTCTTAACACCACAAAAATTTCGATTTCATCTATACATAGTATCGTATGATTGGGCTTTACGCGCAATCGTTGCCCTGTTATGTTTTCAAGCTTAATGTTATTTTATTTGTGTTTTTTTTTTAAATATCACCAGCTACAATTATTCACATGTCCTTAACGCTCTTCAACACGTATATGATCTCGAATCACGGGTTTGATTTGGTCACGAGCCAGTCCCATAAAAATGGGGGTATCATGCTTTCATTCTTAATAATTTATGGTTCTGATTCCAACAATATACAAACCATTTTCTTCAAAGATCCATTAAAGTAAGCAGATTATATATCCCACATAATGTATTACTAACTGCATTCTCAAAAATTGCTTATTATTGCTATTTTTACGCGGACGAAGTCGCGGGCGTTTGCTAGTGAATGATAAAAATCCTTAAGACTGAATCAAACTTTTTTAGAGTTGCTGTGATTAGTGTCGAGATGGAAAAAGGGAAACAGGCGGGAATTTAGCTATGATCTGAACTTCCGAGTGGAGAATTAATAGGAGTCGAGTATTTAGCTTGGTCTGAAGTTAAGAAAATATCAAGAAGATAAGATCCTTAGCCTGCAACGTCAGGGATACGAGAAACCCTGTCTATAGTTTGGCATTTGTTATCGATGATGCGAATAGTTCTACAAATTGGCCGGGAGTGTTTAAGCCAAATTGTATTATGGATCGCCCGCTACTGCACTTCCGGATTTAGGGTGTTTGAACAGAATCCGATCAATCGAATCTGAAATATTCTCAAATTCATTGATTTACTTTAATGACATGTAATCCATTACCGGTAAATATATTTCCAGCGAAGTACAATTTCCAACAATCCAAAAACAACGTCAGCCGCTATTTCAGACTAATCCCTCCTACGTTTCCTATCCAACTTTCCTATTTCCAATTGTTTCCCTCTACTCCTTCCTTCTACAATGGCGCTACAGCCCAAATCAGGCCTTGGCCTCCTGACCTTCACGTCCCTTAACATTTTTCATTATTTATTGTCGAAGGGTTGTCAGGCCTTCTCACTACCCTCTATCTACGAATTTTTCATTTTTGTAGATTGAGGTGACTAAGGTAGAGCCGAGCAGGCAGTGCGCTCGAATTTTCCATCGACCGGGATTTGAACTCACGACCTTCGCATTATAGACCAACACGCTACCCACTAGGCTACACCCTAGCTAATTGTTTCCCCCACCCATGTCAAACGAACTGCGCATTACGCACCCTAAGTTATTTCGGTCACCGTAAATAAAAAATGCATCAACTTCATCAGAATGAAGTTAAAAAAAGTCTAAATTTTTATAGCTATATGGTCTGATTGCCCATGCAGAATTGAAAATTCAACTTTAATTTGGACTCTTAGTTAAATTTAAAAAAATACAATACAATTTTTTTTCGGATGTTTTTTGATCCGCCTGAAAATATGCAAGCAAAAACTCTTTTATATCAATAATCATGCGTTAAAACAAAAATTAACTCAATAAGCAAACATGTTTCTTCTGCTCAACAAATTTGTCGTGGAAATTAAAAAAAAACTTCCGCTTCCGGTTGACTATCATCTCAAAAAGAGTACTGGTCTATCCAGCTGATCTTTTAAAGAACTGTCTCATTCTTAATGAATTTATCCTCAAGACGCACAGACAGATCAAAAACGCACTTTTTCGGTCTCTAGAGACTTCAGATACCTTGTTGAAATCCGTAAAAAACCAAATGGTAAATATTTTTACGATCACAATATAGTTCGCCTTAATTAATTCATAATATCTAAAACTAGAAATGATATTTTCGAATCATTTTACCCTGATCTACCTAACGCGATGTCTATAGGACCATGAAATGAGAAATGACGTTAAACAGGAAAAAAACATTAATAAATAAATGTACTTTCATTTTTTAGTATCCTTAAATTAGTGTGTATTTGTGTACAGTGATAGTTTATAAATTTTCTACACTAACATTCCTAAAAATAAACAAAATCTACTCTCAAACAAAAATATATTAAACAAAAAAAAAAACCGAATTAAGGAAAAATAAGAATAATAATAACAAAAATGAATTTTTGTTTTAAGTGTGTGTTTGTGTATGTTTTAAATTTTCTTTTTAATATCATCTAATCTACTTTTGCTATTAAAAATATTATCATTATTATCAAATACAATTTTCAATTTAAACTTCATTCATAATTAAAAAATTTAAATAAAAAAAAACTTAAATAATTGAAAACAATGCAATAAATTCAACTGAAACAAGCAATGATCATATTTTTTGTTCTCTTTTTTCGTTATGGGCTTTGTTTTGCGATTAAAACAGTCACAGTCTAATGAAATCTTACAATACAATAATAAACGTAACACTTAGAAAACAAATTAACATAAATAATTCAATTCAATAATGGTTTTTCTTCTTCTAAATTGCAATGAATTCTGTTTTTTTTTTTAATTAAATTATAAATACATAAGTTACAAAAAAAAAATATTCATTTCATTTTTTAATGAACTAGACGTTTTTATTCGAAAAGTCTTTGTATATTTTCTGTTTCGTTTTAAAATAATAAATAACAAAAATTAATTTTAACAAAGATAAATCAAATATAACCAGAATAACAATCAACAAAAAAATATATATTTCATAACAAATTTTAATAATAATAATATAATTTATTATTAATAATAAATAAATTGAAATGATTGAAATTAAATAAATTGAAATAACGCTAATAACAATAATTAAAGAAAAATCTTTACTTAAGGCATGACCTATAGAGTGACTTTTGGTTGTATTATTATCATCATTTTTTTTTTTACAAAATTACAAAAAAATAGTTATTTTCTTTTTTTACAAAAAAAAAAAAAAATTCACTTCATAAAAATTATATAATTATTTATTTTTTTGTAGTTCGTTTGTTTTATATTTAGCGAGAGTTTGCGAGATTTAAAATTCATTTAGTTAACAAGTTGCAAGATTAATATTACTATAGTTGTGAAATCAAATTCTATTAATAAATAACAATAATTATATTAGATTAACAAAAAAATAAATGTATCTAAAAACTTTATACATTATATTTTTATTTTTAAATAAATAATTATAGTTTTGAACGTTACGTTAAACAATAAAAAGTTACTTCATTTGTTTTATTTTTCGATTAGCGTTGTAGGAACATAACTAGAATATTACGTTGTTTTTTTTTTTTAAATAGTACCAGCACAAAATATGTTACTAAAATATTTAAAACTTTGAAATGAAATTGACAAAAATGCACATTATTTACTCTCAGTGTTGAGATTTACAATAAATTATAGTGAAAAATAAAAAAACTATCAAATTGACAAAAGACAAAATTTTGTTTGTTTGATATTCAAAAATTGTAACAAAAAAATGTAATAATTTAACAAAAAAAAAAAAAAATTTATTGTGTAAACATTTTTCGTAATGTTGCTTGACACATTTTAAATTAAGTTTTTATTTGGAAGTGATGTTTTTGTTCATCAATGTTTGATGTAATTTGTTCGTGATAGAAAAGCTCTTGCGATAAATGTTCGAATTCGGTTTGTTTGTTGTTGTTTGTTCTTTTTTTCTTCTCATGTTTGTTTGTTTATTTATTTTTTTTTCTTTTAATCCAAACAGTTCAATATAGTTTTTCTTAGATTGAAGAAAATTCACTGAATTTCTATATTCTTGACAAACAACGAAAATGTTTGTTTATATGTTCATTTTCTGTTTTCTGAGATGTTTTGGTTTTTTTTTTTGTAATTTTTAACTAATTTAAAAATACATATTCTAGTTCCTTAAGCCCAGAAAGAGTGATCCTGAAAAATTGTATATAGTTTTTTAAATTGATTTTTTAATATATTTATGCCTGGAAAATAAAATTGAGAGAAAAAAAAAAGATTTGTATCATTCGTGATTCTACCAGAATAAGTACTTTCCAATTCCGAACATACCCTCTTTCACGAATTTCGTATCTTTTCCATTTTTACTAGCAAGAGCTTTTTTCGATGATTTTCCCTTAGATTTTTGATTTGATTTTTCACTAAGACTGGGTTCTTTCTTTATGGCCGGTACACTAACAGTTGGTGTGGCGGGCTTTTTAAATGCACTGCTTGATGATTGTGGCAATGGTTGTTTCGATGATGATGTTTGTTTTGCGTTTTTTGAGAGCGGAACTGATGGTGATGGTGATGATTTAGTTGATGTGGAAGTGGTGGTGGTGGTGGGTTTTGGACGTTTCGGCATGCCAAATTGGAAATTACCTCCTTTCGTTTCGGTATTTTGATGTCCGATTCGTTGGGCCGTCATCTTAGGAACTTTCGTTGATCTCTCCAGTTTGGTTGGACAACATTGGAATGGTCGGTATTCATTTGGAACGAAATTACTACCCTTTCTTGCGGAACGGCCAGCATGACCCAATCCAACATAGAAACATTCGTCATCTGTGTAATAACAAACAAAAACATTTTGTCAGAGGTTTAATCCTTTTTTTGTAATCTATTACTATTTATTTTTTTTATTGCAATATTAAAGAAAGAATTATGCAACATTGCAAAAAGCTGATTTTTTTCGTTCTTTAATAAATCATACAACATAAATTTATTAAAATAAAAAAAGACATTGAAAGCTCTAATATAAAGTTGATGTTCTCTCTTTTTTGGATTCTAAATTTGAAGAGAATGTGAATCATATACGGGAAAAAAAAATTATTAAAAATTACTTATTAAACAAAATGGAGCGTAATAATAAAAAAAAAGTTGCGCAATTTTAAAAAAAAACATAAACGATTACCAGACAATTGTTTTTATTTATTTTTTTGTTAGTAAAATAATAGTTACTTGATTTCATCTAATAATTACGCGAGCCAAATTTAATTTAAATAATTAAATTAAATTGAACAACACATTCTAAATCCTTGAGAGAATAAAAAAATTGTTAAGCGGTTATTAAGCTGCCAGGTTCAATTATTTTAATTCAAATAAAAAAAAAAAGAAATAATTATTATAACTGACAAAATGTTTTTGATGCTAACAGCGTGATTTTTTTTTCTCTGTTCGACACCAACTAATATTCCTTTCGGTTTGAATCTATTTCTATTTATTTACATATTTAATGGCTTGTTTAGCCTAATTTTTCAATTACTCTTAATAAAAAAATATGATCACTTTTTTCTTCAGTTTTTTGAAAATTTTGTATAATAAATTTAATTTTAAATACTTGTATTCAGATGGTTAAAACTTAAAAATGTAAAGAAATTGTAAAATTATAAAAGTAATATAAATAATATATTTCATAAAAAAATTGAAAAAAAAAAACATTGTGTCAGCTATGGGTTTTTTGTTAAAATGCCATAATTTAATATAAATTTCATATTTATTTAAAAAAAAAAAAGAAATTAAAGTAAGAATTCAAAACAAAGTTAATGTAAATATAAAAAATTAATAGAATTGTTATTCAGCATTTTGTTTTAATATAGTCAAGAAAAGTAAAGTGTTTTGTGATGTTGTTCTGTATGTGTAGATGATGTGTCAAGAGATTTTTTTTTTTTAAATGAAGAATTTTCGTTGTACGCTTATTCTTAAACTTAACAAGTCACGGGAATAGATATTTTCAAATTTCAAAGATTTTTAATGACACGATTTCGACTAAATTCCAGGATGCCAAAATAGTAGGCTTTATTATGATATCCGTCTGTGTCCCTCGACGATAACTGGAGTAAACCTCAATAGAAAAGGGCTGGAGTAGTCACAAATGATCGGCTGCATCGCCGAATAGATCCGAATTGTCTTTGGGAATGACTGCTAACCGGAATCGGGAGTTATAAGAATAAATATAGAATAAAAATAATAAAGAAACATGTTTTTCTCTGATCGCAAAAATTTTGTATAACAAATTTGTAGAACAGCTAAAAATGATTTTCTTTTCGTACATAACGTGTTTTTATCGTTCATATATATTGTGTTGATGCAGCCCCTTAGAGTTCTACTTGAATTCGTATGGAGCATTTTTGGGATTATAATATATAATGCCTAATTTGTTGAATTGAGGCTATGAGAACAACAGTGGCCTAGCGCCAATAGAAACCTTTTGGGGTTAGGCCACTTTTGTTCTCATAGCCTCAATTGTACAAACATTTATATCAGCAAAGTCAAAGCCGAAGCTGCTGCATTCATTGTAGACCAGCCGCACTAATAAACATGAAGTAAATTTAATTACAATCGAGTTACAATGTTCCGATTAAGAGCTATTAAACTTCCGTCGTTGATAATTTTTCATATTCGCATATTGGTATTAAGTACTATTACTTCCATCGTTGAGATGAAAATTCAGTGTCCAAATTACCGGACTAGGGTATAGCTTAGTAGGCAGTGTGTTGGTCTTGTAATGCGGAGGTCGAGAGTTCAAATCCCGGCCGGCGCAAAATATAATTCCGGCACATTGCCTGCTTGGGTATACCTTGGTCATCTCAATCTAAGAAAATGAAAAATTCGTAGAAAGAGGGTTGTGCGAAGGGCTAACAACCCTTCCACAATAAGTAATAAAAAAAAAGTTAAGGAACCTGAATATCAGGAGGCCAAGGTCCGATTTGGGCTGTAGCGTCATTGTAGAAGTAGAAATTACCGGACACTTAGTTAATTCATGATTTGACCAATGAAAATGAGAAATTTATCTTGCGCTCTCTCATGACTAGCATAAAAGATTGATACTGCTCAAATAGATCAGATTTAGTCTTTGAAGCTCAGTTATGTGAACCAGAACGGTAGTAATTTAGAGTTAGTTAGCGGTCAAATCTTCAAAATTTCTTAGGAAATAATCGATTGAATTTTTTCATGCCTTTGAAATCCTTGAAATTACTCTATTGGAATCGTTATGCACGTCAGGAGTAAAATTTTATCAAAACGTCCAAATATAATTTCTTTGATCTAAGAGAAATTTGTGTACAAAGCTTCATCAACTAATTGATTGCGTAGAGCTTCAGAAGAACTTTGAATCTTAACTTTCCATAATTTTAAACATAAAGTAACTCCGCCATAGACGGTCCAAAGCCCGGTTTGAGAAAGAAAGAGGGAACATGGAGTTAACCTGAATGACCAGTAACACCAGTGCATCTCAGGAAATACGCAAAAATATGACATAGTTGGACTCGCAGCATAGCTGTGAGAACTCCAGCTCAAAACTCCCACCCTTTTTCTACTAGGGTGCAATAAATAAGTAGGACCGGTCCTCCAGGTCGGGGGTTGGGCGAGGCGCCGACAATGCGTCACCGGAAAAACAACACTGTCCAGAAACCTGAAGAACAGCCTCGAAAAGGATGGACTCAACGACAACGACCCCGCAAATGAAAAATGAACTACTCTATTGAATCTTGGAATGTTCGATCCTTATTTAGGGCAGGAGCTCTGAAAGAGTTCCTTGAAGAAGTGGCAAAACATAACATCAACATAACTGCCATCCAAGAAACGAAATGGCTCGGTAACGAAATCATGGACATGAGATCACACACAACCTATCCAAGTGGAAAATTGTCGGGAAGCAGAGAGTTTGGAGTCGCTTTTGTCGTGGACAAAACATTTGAACAGCAGGTCACGAGCTTCAGACCAGTAAGTGAAAGATTGTGTACAATTCGAATAAAGACTAAATTTTTCAACACTTGGTTGATCAACGTTCACGCACCAACAGAAGACAAGGACGATATAACTAAAGACGAATTTTATGCCGCCCTAGAGACAACCTATGATTCACTGCCCTCGAATGACCTAAAAATTGTCTTAGGGGATTTTAATGCAAAACTCCAGCAAACTTGACACAGACTGGGACAAATACAAAGCAGCACTTACACTGTATAAAAAACAGCTAAGAGCCGTCAAACGAAATTCATGGAAGAGATTCTGCGAAGAAATCGATAACGTCAACGAAACTACTAGGATAAAGAGGACCCTATCCAAAGACCCATACATGCCTGAATTACTGGATAAAGGCAATGGATCATGGACGGGGTCTAGCGGCGAGTCACTTGAATTTTTAATGCAAACGCATTTCCCTGGTTGCTTTGAGCCCCCACCACAAAGTTCATGTGCCGATCGCATTCTAGCTAACTCAGAACTAGTAGATACAGTCGTGACACCAGGAAACATAGAAATTGCGTTCAGTTCCTTCAAACCTTACAAGTCACCAGGGCTGGACGAAGTCTATCCCGCAATTATCCAGAACGCAGATGAAACAGTAATTCAGTACCTGGTAGACATATATAAAGCATGCATCAGTCTTTGTTACATACCGAAGTTATGGCAAGAGGTTAAGGTAGTTTTCATACCTAAACCAGGTAGAGCCTCCCACAACATCCCGAAGGCTTTTCGACCTATCAGCCTGACTTCGTTCCTAGAAAGACTGGTGGACAGCTACCTGCGAGCAAATATGAACCTCTCGGTTAGATGCCCCTACCAACACGCCTATCTGAAAGGTAGATCCAGTGATACCGCCTTGCATGTGACGGTAGCCGTCGTAGAGAAAGTTTTCCATCAAAAGGAGGTTGCACTCGGTGCCTTCCTAGACGTGGAAGGCGCGTTCAACTACGTCAACATTAATGCCATACTTGAGGCCTTGCGCTGCCATAGTGTGGAACCTCTCCTGACTGCATGGATAGCAAAGCTTCTTCGTTCACGGAAAATCGTAGCACGAATGGGTGAAGAGACAAGGAAAGGCTCTGTTCACAAAGGAACGCCACAGGGCGGTATAATATCACCTCTCCTGTAGGTTCTAACAGTGAATGAACCCCTTTCTATCTTAAATCAGAACGGCTACCCCACCATAGCATATGCAGACGATCTTGTCATCATGCTAACTGGTAAGTTGGAGCAAGTTTTAGGAGACCTCATGCAATCCGCTTTACAACTGTTAGATAGCTGGGCACTAGATAAAGGACTTACTTTTAACCCACAAAAAACAGATCTGGTCCTCTTCTCCAGAAGAAAAAGACCATATGCTTTCAATCCACCAAACATTCGAGGTATCAATATGGTCCTCTCGAATCAAGTTAAATATTTAGGTCTGATTCTTGATAGCAAATTATCCTGGAAGGCCAATATTCAAGAACGAGCACAAAAGGCTACGGTAGCCTTCTTTGCTTGCAAGAAGACATTCGGTTTGAGATGGGGCCTTAAGCCGCACCTCATCCACTGGATGTATACCAGCATTGTTAGACCAATTATTTGCTATGGTGCGCTGGTGTGATGGCCGGCGGTGGTACTAAAAACCAACCTGGCACCCTTACAGCTGATCCAACGGATGGCATGTCTGTGCATAACAGGTGCCCTTAGAACCACACCGACTGCAGCTCTGGAGGTGATTCTCTCACTACCTCCACTTGATCTTTTTATAAAACAAACAGCGGGCCTGGCAGCCATTAGATTAAAAACCACTAAATCGTGGTCAGCGCCACAAATTGGTCATGGACAAATTTTAAACGTCATTAGAAACGCAAACTCCCTTTTAGACCGCGAGTTTGATTGCATGAACCAACCGCAGGTTGAGAAACGGAAGTTCTACATTAAGTTTCCTGAACGAAATAAATGGGCAACAAATACGATACTCAGCACTTGTATAGGTTCTCATCTCTATACGGACGGATCTAAAACTAGCCAGGGGACAGGTGCAGGGATTTATTCCCACGACCTCGACATCCAAACTTCATTTCATCTCAGAACACGCGTCAGTGTTCCAAGCAGAAGTATTAGCCATTAACGAGTGTGCAAAAATTATTCATGATAAGCAGAACAGTCTCGGAAATTGTTACATTTTCTCGGACAGCAGGGCTGCGATTCAGGCACTCCAATCCTACAGGACTACATCCAAACTAGTGTCCATTTGTAGACACAATTTAAATCGCCTAGCGGCCATAACGGAAGTTTTTTCTAATTTGGATACCGGGTCATAGTGACCTGCTAGTAACGAGGCGGCAGATACGCTTGCACGGCAAGGATCTGCTAACATCAATTCCACTAGGAAGTCAGTCGATGTAGCACCAACAGTGCTGAAGACTAGCTTCAAACAGACTATTTTGAATTCTTTCTTGGCGGGGTGGCGCCAGCTAGGAAGCTGTAAAACGGCCAAATCCTTTTGGGAAGAACCGAACAAAAATATTAAAGCTCAGCTGTTACAACGTAGTCGCTATAGTATCCGAACTATTGTCGGCCTGACCACAAGCCATTGCTTGCTAAGGCTGCACGCATTTAGGATGCGAATCGCGAGCGACAGCTTGTGCAGAGGTTGCGAGGAAGACGAAGAATCTATCGAACATTATCTTTGTCACTGTCGGCAATTCTCCAACAGTCGTTTCCTTTGTTTAGGCTCTAGATTCTTCTCAGAACTAGACGACCTCAGAGGCGTCCAACATTCGAGCCTATTAAACCGAACCAAGTGGTTAGAGCAAGAGGAGTGATTCCAACTTAAAACAATAGAGGGAGTACAATGGGCCCAACTAGATGGCCTCAGTGCTTGTGGTTCCGTGCAACCACCCTCCTACAACCTAAACCTTAATACAAAAGTCGGAAAGGAGAAGGCTCATAGAGGAGCAACAGGAGGGCACAGTCTCCATGACATAACCAACGACAATGGCCAACGTCTTATTGATTTCGCAAGCAGCAAAAATATCATAGTAAGCTCTACGTTCTTCCCACATCGCGATATTCACAAACGAACGTGGACATTACCAGATGGTCACACCTTCAACCAAATAGACCACGTTCTAATTGAGAAAAGGGCTGCTTCCAGCATACTTGATGTACGAACTCTCCGCGGTGCGAATTGTGACTCTGATCATTATCTAGTCAGAGCTAAGTATCGATGCAGGATAGCTTGTCGTGGATATTTGAAAACGAGTAGAGCAAATTCAATGTCGACAAGCTTAACGACAAAACGGTGGCGCAGGCTTACATGTTAGCATGCAATAAACACCTGACGCCAATATTTGAAAATATCCAAAATATGCCAGTGGAGAATGCGTGGATGAAAATACGAGACGGCATCAAATCCTCCGCAGAAGATAAGAGGTATTAGTATATCAAGCACGGCGAAAAAGTAACGATTGGTTCGACCAAGAATATCGCGATGCAATAGATAGAAAGAACGAAGCTTACAAAATTTTTACTGAACGACCAACACGAGCCAAAAAAGAAAGATATGACGAGCTGAGGCGATATGCGAAAAAGACCTGCAGACAAAAACAAAGGAAGTACCATAATGACAAAATACAAAAAATGGACGACGACATGAGAAAAAATAAAACGCGGGACGCATACGCAATAGTAAAAGACTTAAAAAAGGGATATAAGCCAAAAACCAGTCTCTGCAAAGACGTGGAGGGCAACATTATCAGCGACGCACAAGAAATCGAAAGAAGATGGGCTTCCTAGTTTGAACATCTTTTGAATCCCACCCCATAAGCACCGATAACGACAGACAACATTTCAATTGAAGCCTCAACTGACGAAGATGAACCATCATCGACATTACCCACGATTGCTGAAATCAAAGCAGCCCTATGTGACCAAACACTAAACAAAGCGCCGGGAATCGACGAAATACCAGTTGAACTTTTGAAAAACGGTGGAAATTGTGTCGCTGAAACACTGCACAACATGATATGAAAAATTTGGACAGAGGAAATCATACTCGACGATTGGCGAAAAAGCATTGTATGTCCAATTTACAAGAAAGGAGACACACTCTGCTGTGAGAATTACAGAGGAATATCATTGTTGTGTACGTCTTATAAAATACTGACAAAAATAATTGAAAGTCTTAAGCCCTATAGTAATCAAATAATTGGCGAATACCAAGACGGATTCAGAACCGGAAGATCTACAATAGACCAGATATTCTCCGTGAAACAGGTGCTTGAGAAATGCTGGGAGTATAACACAGACGTGCACCAAATCTTCGTAGATTTTAAACAAGCATACGACAGTATCGACAGGAGCGTACTGTACCAAATCATGCTTGAATTTGGAATTCCTCCAAAACTAGTCCGACTAACAAGACTCACAATGACGAACACTGAATCCCAAGTTAGAATACAAACCGATTCCACAACCAGCTTTTGAACGGAATGTGGTTTAAAGCAGGGAGGTGGTCTAGCCCTCATGCTTTTCAACTTGGCACTAGAGTATGTCGTCCGAAAAATCCCTGTCGACACCAACGGGACACTACTATTCAAGTCCACCCAACTAGTAGCATACGCTGACGACATTAACATCCTAGCAAGATCCTTCCCTAGTGCTAAAGAGGTATTTTTCAATCTTGACTCCGTCGCAAAAGAAGTCGGGTTGCGCATTAATGAAAACAAAACAAAAGTAATGACGCAAACAAGAAGGAGAGCGCCTATCAGACAAAACATAACAATCGCGGAATATAATTTGGAGAGTGTGGACAATTTCATATATCTAATCTAGCAAAGGACAGTAATGAAACAGACGAAATCAAACAACGGATAATACTAGCAAATAAGACGTATTATTCGGTACTTCCAATAATGAAATCCAACAAAGTGCACAGGAACAATAAGCTGCGGATATATAAAACTATTATACGACCTGTGCTCTGCTATGGCGGCGAGACGTGAACATTAACGCGAACTTCCGAAAAAGCAGTTAACGCATTTGAAAGAAAGGTCCTCCGA
Organism: Chorisops tibialis; assembly: GCA_963669355.1. Classification (NCBI taxonomy): domain Eukaryota; kingdom Metazoa; phylum Arthropoda; class Insecta; order Diptera; family Stratiomyidae; genus Chorisops; species Chorisops tibialis. Next base: position 183,629,627 of record OY770262.1, read on the forward strand.
AGAATTTTGGGACCTGTGAAGGAAGGAACGGAATGGCGTATAAGATACAACCATGAGTTATATCAACTCTACGACGAACCAGAAGCTTCAACGTTCATCAAACTACGTAAACTGCAGTGGGCTGGCCATGTACAGCGAATGGAAGACAGAAGAATCCCCAAATGTGCTATCAAAGGCAAAGCGAGTGGTAACCGGCCAGTAAGCAAGCCACGCAAGCGATGGGAAGACTGGGTTGATGAAGATAGCAAATCCATCTTAAAAAACATAACAGAAGTACGTAAAGCGTAAAGCCCAATCGTGCGATACTCTAGATGAAAGAGGAATTTTTGGATCTCAAGAAATTTTGTAGTGGAAGTGGTAGAGGGGGTGACGACATTGAACTAATTTTTTCACAAGACGCTAAGGTTGCTATCAAAATGTTTTATATAAAATTTAGGATTTAAAGATTTAATAGTTACTAAGAAAATTAGTGTGTTGGATGTAGTGAAATAGTGCGGTTTGTATGTGAGGTGATAGAAGGAGGGGCGAGTTTTTAATGACTTTCCAAAAATAAACACATCATGCTTTTGACATGTTTTAAATTGCAAATCAGTAGCATTCATACTTTTCAGGAAAATCGACCTTTTATAAAGTTGTGAAATTGTGTCAGGTTGTATGGGAGGGGGTAGAAGGAGTGAATGTAATCATCTAATTTTTTTCGGTCTTACTAACAATTTTAAAAAAATATTTCGTGCTCGATTAATTTTACACGCACTGAGTAAATTGGTTTAGAGCATTTCATGAAAAAGTGCAGTTTGTATGGGAGGTGGTGGAAGGAAGAGGAGGACTTCAATAACTTTTATACAGTAGATTTATATCATTATAAAAGTATTGTATTCCAAATTTCAGATCAGTAGCATTTATAGTTTTCGGGCAAATCCGTTTATTGTGAAATTGCGAAATTGTGTCATTTTGTATGGGAGGGGGTAGACGGACTACAGCAAATCGGCTAATTTTTTTTAGTCTTACTACTAATTCCAATTAAATATTTAATGCACAATTTCAGCTCGATAAATTTTATATGCACTGAGTAAATTGGCTTAGAGCATTTCATGAAAAAATGCAGTTTGTATGGGAGGTGGTGGAAGGAAGGGGAGGACTCGAATAACTTTAATACAGTAGATTCATATTATCATAAAAGTATTATTTTCCAAATTTCAGATCAATAGCATATATATTTTTCGGGGAAATTCATTTATTTTGAAATTGCGAAATTGTGTCATTTTGTTTGGGAAGGGGTAGAAGGGGTGAAGCGATTTGGCCCGTTCTCGAACTTGACCTTACTTTTTTATTGAAAACGACTTATACAAAATTTGAACTTTCTAGCTCAACGCGTTCTCAAGCTAGAGAGGACACGGACGTACGGACGGACAGACGGACATCCGGTTTTGAGATTTTTAAGTGATTTTATGAACTTCAGTATCATTCATTTTTTTCTCCGAGTCTTATTTCTTGGCGTTACAAACTTTGTGGCAAACTTAAAATACTCTCAGATTTCATCTAGAGTATAATTAGCAGCTGGAAGACGCGGTCTTTGGATCGAGACGATTGGAGGTGACGACTTCAGTCCAGGAGGCCAGGAGGCCAAGGTCCGATTTGGGCCGTCGCGCCATTGATGATGATGATGAAACATAAAGTTTTTTTTTTTAATTTCGCAAAATTACAAGAAGTTTTTATGCATAGATAATATCACGTTGCCGAATCTCTATATTTTACCTTAATCTGACTAATGTATGATTCTGTAGTAATCTCATAGAATAATTTTTGTCTTTTTTTACACAATGGTAGTTAACGATTTCTTGATCTGAAATTTGTTGCAAAATTAATTTATTACAAAAGTATGTTTGAAAAATCGTAGTTTTCTTATTGTAATAGAAATTCGTACTTAACATGTCTCGTAGCAGTGTCATACATTTTCGGCAAATGGAATTCTGTAAGAAATTTTGGAAAAAATGTCTCAACTTTTAACATCAAATGTCATAGATTTACATATTTGTTGCATAATTTTGTCGAAAAATAAAGATTTGTTGATGCATTTATGTCGAAAATTTGTGACGTTTGTTGTGAGCATTCAATACAAAAACTTTGACATGATCTGTCCTACCTAGTCTAGCCATAAATATTGTTACAAGGTTTGGCAACCCTGCAGAAAGGAACCGTTATATTGCATTTCTTAAAAATTGAACTAATCGCTATAGTACGCTTGTGCTTGGTGCATTTGTCATCATTTGAGTTTAATTTTTAGTGTAGTGAACATGGATTGGGGTGACAAAGAAAATAGAATTGCTGTGATTGCACTTCATAAAGTAGGAATGCAACCAAGTGATATTTTTAAGACTCTGCATACCCTTGGTATAAGCCGAATGTTTGTATATCGGGCTATTGAAAGATTTAATGATACGTCTGGAGTAAGTGACAGTGAAAGAAGTGGCCGTCCGCGAACTAATCGAACACCTCAAGCGGTTAAAGCCGTGCGCGAGAGAATTCGCCGTAATCCTCTTCGGAAACAAAAAATTTTATCGCGTGAGATGAAAATACCCCAAAGAACAATTTCACGTATCATCAAAAGTGACTTGGGGTTGGGTGCTTATCGTAGATCTACCGGGCATTTACTAACAGATTCGTTAAAAAAAATAGAGTGGAAAAATCAAAACGATTACTTTGCCGGTACGCAAACCAAGAACACCGTAAAATTTTGTTTACGGACGAAAAAATTTTTACTGTCGAAGAAACATTTAATAAACAAAACGATAGGGTTTATGCTCGCAGTGCCAGAGAAGCTTCTCAAGTTGCCCAAAAGGTTCAAAGAGGTCATCATCCAGCCTCAGTAATGGTTTGGTGGGGTGTTAGCTACAACCGGGTGACAAAGTTGCATTTTTGTGAGAAGGGCGTCAAAACGTCTGCCAAAATTTATCAAGAAAGTGTCCTTAAAAGTGTAGTGAAACCTCACAACACGTCATTATTCAAAAATCAGTCTTGGAGTTTCCAGCAAGATTCTGCACCAGGTCATAAGGCGAAGTCAACCCAAAAATGGCTTCAAGAAAATGTTCCAGATTTTATTAAAGCTGAAGATTGGCCTTTCTCTAGCCCAGACCTGAATCCGCTGGATTACGAATTATGGTCTGTCTTAGAGCAAATGACGTGCTCTAAAAGACATCCTAATATCGAATCCTTAAAGAAGTCTCTTACACATGCAGTCGCCAACTTTCCGATTGAAGTCGTCCGTGCTTCCATAGATAAGTGGCCAGCTCGATTAAAGGCTTGTGTAAAGGCAAAAGGCAATCACTTCGAATAACTTGTTGCAATTTCCGTTGTTGACAATGCATTTAATAAATAAACAATGATTTCTTAACATATGTATAACACCTCTTTTATTGAACAGTGCTTCAAAAAGTTTGTAACAGTATTTATGGCTAGACTAGGTATAGTAGGCACACTTTCTGGCGATTAAAAGAGATCAACCTGTGGGTGCAAAACATGGAAAACGAATTTTGGGGCGCGAGTAGCAATAAATAAGTAAAAACATAGCCTGAAGATGCAATGCGAAATATAACTAAAAGACTTCCCGGCTATAAGAAAAGTTATTTGGAAGGGCATGATATCAATAAAATGATCGGACGGCAAATTAATTGAAGTCGGCGCTGCTAACGTGCATACACTCCGAAAATTTCCAACAATTCTAATATTGAGTAAATTTTGCGAAAATAAATTTTGTATGATAAATTTAGGAAACAGTAGAACCGCAGCTAGGGTATAGCCTAGTAGGTAGTGTGTTGGTCTTGTAATGCGAAGGTCGTGAGTTCAAATCCCGGTAGGTGCAATATATAATTCCAGCACATTGCCTGCTTGGATATACCTTGGTCACCTCAATCTAAGAAATGAAAAATTCATAGAGAGAGGGTTGTGCGAACGGCTAACAACCCTTCCACAATAAGTAATAAAAAATGTTAATGAACCTGAATATCAGGAGGCCAAGGTCCGATTTGGGCTGTAGCGCCATTGTAGAAGAAGAACCGCAGTACTTTTACTTTATGATTTCCTTAGTTATGATGATTTTTTCAAGCGACAATGACTAAAGTATTCATGTATTTAGTATTAAATAATATCTTATCAGGTAATTTAATTGAAAATTTTACGATTATTTTCTAGTCGTCTGTGGCTAAATGTAAGTTTGGCTTATAAATATTTGGGCAAAGACAAAAATGTTTCGTTTCCGGTAAGTGTGTCTCAAAGCTCAAGAACGTTTAAAAATAAACGTTCCGTGTTCTAATAAATATCTCTGCATGGTTGAGATGCAGTATTTTAGAAACTTGGATTGAGGCAACAACTTTAATGTAATTAAAAATTAAAATTTTTTTTACGAATTAACTAATATGTTTCTGAGAAGAATATGCAACCATTTAAATTTTGTTTACAATCGTATAGATACCAATCATCACTGGTGCATAAGTTGAACCTCCGCAAAAGAATATAGGGATGTTTTGCGAATTCCCGGAGGTTCATTTACATTGAACTACCTATACAGTATTATCTGTGTCTTCTCAATAAGTGAAAAATAAAATATTGTTTCGAAGCCTGATTATGAGGATGTAAGTGACAAATAAAATGTTAACGAACCTGAAGATCAGGCGGCCAAGGCCCGATTTGAGCAGTAGTGCCATTGTAGAAGTAGAAAAGGGCGATTTGAAATGTATATTGTGCCAAAGGAGAATTTTTAACGCAAACATTTTAATTTTCCATTGTCCATAGTTACAAATATAGTGGATAGCGAGTTGGTCTACAATGCGAAGGTCGTGAGCTCCAATCGTCGCCGTATAATAACACTGCCTGCTTGGAATTGAAAAAATTTGTAGGTAGAGGGTTGTGCGAAAGGTTAAGAATAATCCTTCTAGGTTCGGAGGACAAGATCCGATTTGGGCTGTGGTGCCTATGTAGAAATAGAAGATAGTTACGACTGTGCGGTGAATATCCACCTCGTTTCTCCAGTATCTATTCCTTAAAATTTAACGAAAAGCAAAAATTTAAAGTTTTGAAGCTCAGTGATCGAATCAATTTCTTTTGAACGGAACTTAAGCCTCATGACTTAAGGCAATGAATTTTAAATAATATGAGTAAAATCCCAATAGAAAATTTAGGATTTACAAACATTGCGCGCATTTTTTTGTGGTTATGCAAATTGGAAAATTTTGAATGGGTTGCTGGATAAATAGAATTACTGAATTCGACTGTATTTCTTTTTTATAAAACTTTATTGGTTTTTGCATTACTAGCTAAAACTTATGAGATTATTTTTTTTTATCTAAGCTGTAAGAATCCTAGGTAATGTGTCAAATTATGTTTATGTTTGTATGGAAATGTTAATAACCGAAAAAAAAATCGAATTTAAAACTTTAATTATTTCCCCACTTTGGATTGCTTCTTCATATCGGTTGCAATAAAATTGTAATTTACACATGAAAAAAAAAAAAATAAATAATAATTAAAAAAAACAATTTCTTTAAATTTTCCTATAACTTTCTAAATATTACTTTACTTAACTGTGCCGATAATGATTGTATTGCGTCCAATTAATACCTAGGGAAATATTTGTTCAAATTTATTTTCTCTCCGTAAATTTTTATTGATTTTTTTTTTAGTAAATCGAAAGTTTTGCAAAATTGAAAATTTGACAGCAATCAAAAAATATTACGAAATGGAAAACTCAGAGTATGATAAATTTACCACTTTTAAAATTTTTAAGTTGATACTGAGATTTTTTTTTAATTTAATATGAAATTGATTTCAAAACATTTTTTAGAAAAATGAGTTCTACTGTAATTAGTTACTTAGAGGACAGAATGATAATTATAAGTTTCTGTATTTGCAGGGTCATCATTCAGGATGGGGGTAAACCAAAATACTTTTTACTGATTTTTTACCTAACTGTTTTCGCTTAGAGTTTTTTGATTTATCAGTATTGCTGCCATTTTCATCATCATTGTCATCATCATCATCGTCGTCATTATCATCATCATCGTCGTCATCAGCATCGTCGTCGTCATCGTCATCGTCATCATCGTCGTCATCATCATCTTCATCGTCGTCGTCATTGTTATCGTCATCATCATCATCGTCTTCATTATCATCTTCATCGTCGTCGTCATTGTTATCGTCATCATCATCATCGTCTTCATTATCGTCATCATCATCACTAACAAATTTTTTAACTCTTCCCTTATTAGTTTTAACTTTGCGTCGCTGATCGTTATTGTCATCGTCATCGTCATCGTCATCGTCATCGTCATCGTCATCAATGTCGTCCTTATTACTTTTACTCTTCTTATTATTAGTTTTGCGTTTTGGCTGAGCATCATCATCATCGTCATCACTATCGTCATCATTATCGTCGCCTGGATGGTACACAGATTATTGTCGTTTATCTATTTATGCGCGATCACAGAAAGCTTAAGCTTAGCTTAAGAGATACAAGTAATTTTATGTTTGATGCATCATATGATTCATGCACAGACGACACAAAGATTTTTTTTCGATACTATTTAAAAGCCACATTAAATCCCGTAAATTAAATTTTGTTTCTCTTAGCCAAAATGTTTAACAAAATTATTATTTTGTTTTAATATTCATTTAATGTTAAATAATGGAAAATTCTTACTCTTTTGATTGATTAACCACTGCAGGACACGATTTTCGTTTCTGAGATTACCTGGAAATTAGTAAAGAAAAAAGATGCAAATATTAAGTTAAAAATTAAGGTAAAGGCAATCTATCAAACTTACCGTCATACATGATTGGAACTCCGGTTTCGTAATAGACGAGAGCGGGGAATGCGAATATGCCAATTTCATGTGCCAATTTAACATCGTTTGATTTGACGAATTGAATTCCATGCTTATCGGTATCATCATCGATCGTTTCTAATTCTTCGAGAATTTGTGCACAGGATTCGCATTTATCGTCATCTAAATTAGAGTAGATTTGTTTTTTTTAAAAAAATTTAATTGCTTATTTCGGTTTTTTTTTAATTTTTGTAAGAAAATTACTTCTTAAAATAATTTGCAAACATTCTGCATAAGAATTCTAAATTTTAAGTTTATCGAGAACTTTCACGAGAATGATTCTAGCTTTTCATAAATCTGAAGAATAAAGTTTTGATTTTCTGAGCGTCTGCTAAGACAAATTAAAGATCTTTTTTACTTTCGTTTGGAGAACTTTTCGGAAGAGAATGATTTTTGATTTTTATTACTTACAAAAGAAGACAGCCAAATGTTCGATATCGTTTATTAGAACTTGCAGTGTCTTTCGATCGACAGATTCTATAACATCGGCATTTGATTCATGCAATTCGAGAACCCATTCCAAAATTTCGTCCTCTTTCATAAGATCACCTAATAATAAAAAAAAAATAAGTAAAGTAAAAAAAATGTATAACAAAAATCAAATACCTTGATAGATTGTTCTAAATTTATGCCTGTAGAATGCGAGCGCTGGCAAGGTTTGGAGATCGTATTCCTTATCGACACCTTCATCCGAAGTCTTAACAAAATCAATATCTTTTTCTTCGCATTCGTCATCGATATTTTCCAATTCATTCAAGATCTTCTGTGCTTTTTTGTCACCTTCACGATCTATAAAAATTAAAAATTATATAAAAACATTACAGAAATACGATTATGTGATATCCTTGATGGAATTGGAGATTCAAAGACTTTAAGAGGGATGATTTTGCTGCCACATCAATAAACTAGTACTTATACTATTATATATATTCTATATGTTATTGGAGCAGCAAACTGTGACTTTTGTATGCGAGGTGGCAGAAGGGGTTAACATATTATAAAGTTGCGCAAATGTACCATTTTGTGTGGGAAGTGGTTGAAAGAGTAACGGGATCAAACTAATTGTTAACATCACACTACGGTCACTACCAGAATACTTTTGCATTCAATTTGAGCTTTATAATTTTGTTACTTTGGATTCCATGAAATTGCGCAATTGGTATAGGAGCGGGTAGAAGGAGTGAGAGAATTAAATTGGTCTTAATTAAACCTAAATCACATCTCTAAAAAGTCTAAATTTTAAAATTCCGGAGCTTTGATATTTTCAGAGGAAAAAGTAGTAAAATTGTGTCATTTTGTGTAGGATGCCATAGAAGGAGAGGTGTTATTAAACTAATTTTTTGTCATATCACTAAAATTGCTATCAAAATACATTACACCAAATTTGAGCATTATTCATTTACTTTATTATTTTACTAATAAAGTATTGTGATCGACTTGAAAAAAAAAAAAATTTGTTACCCTGAAATTTTGTTTTTTCGCGTTACATGACTAAATTAGCCTACAAATACAAAAAAAAAATGCGTCTGTCTGTACGCCGTCACGCCGTGTGTACACTCAGCGCACATTAACTCCCAAACCCTTCAAGATAGAAAGTTCATTTTTGGGGGGGTTGTAGATAGTTGCGGATCTCAGACGGATACCCATTTTGGGGGGTGTACGGGTTCAGGGGAGGCGGGGGGAGCGCTTAAGCCGAAAAATACGAATTCAAATATCTCAACCATGGTAACAGCTAAGAAGCTAAAACTCAACACACATATAGAGGGGTTTGTAAGACAACTTTTAAAAATAATTTAATTTTTTTATCCATTGGCGTCCGAAAAGGGGGGGCTAAAAACAAATTGTCAGCTGAATTGTTTTTGCAAATGATTATATCTTCGAAATTACTTATTGTAAAAAATTCATATTTTGGGATCGTTAAGGTGGCATATAGTTCCATTGGAATCAGCTTAGAGAGTGATTAATTATTGTAAGGGAGAGGGTCAGGGGGGTGCTAAGAAAAACACTTAAAAATGAATATCTCAACTATCTCTTAAGCTATATAATTGAAACTTGAAACTTATAATAAACTATACTAGGAAAATACAAAAAAAATATAACATCTTGAAATAATAGTAGTAGGGGGAAATGGGGAGCATTTCAAAAATGGCGCACTTTTCAAAATTACGAATCCTTATATCTCAAAAAATAGTACAGATATCACATCAAAAATTTGTCAGATTGTAGAACTACATAATAGTTAATGTTAGTTAAAAAGTTTTAGTTGGGAGGTGTAAGGGGAGGGAGGTGATAAGCAAAAATGTCGGAAATTTTGAGTGATTTTTTTAGGGCTCTGGTTAAAGATACAAAGTTTAAATTTTGCATGTGGATACGTCTATTTGATGTACATAGAAAAATAATAATAACGTGATCTATAATTGTTATAAACCGACCCCACTGGTCTAACGTGCACAAGGTGTTTCATGTGCATTGAAAAAAAAACATAAACTGAAAATTTTTTCGTATATTTTATGATTTTTATACTCTAGATGAAATCTGAGAGTATATTGTGTTTGCCTTACCGTTTGTAACGCTAAGAAATAACGCTCGCACAGAGCCGCCAAGTGTACAGAAATATTTGTTGTCGCTCAAAAACCTCGATTCCGAGTGACCGTCTGTCCGTCTGTCCGTCTGTCCGTCTGTCCGTCTGTCCGTCTGTCCGTCTGTCCGTCTGTCCGTCTGTCCGTCTGTCCGTCTGTCCGTCTGTCTGTCTGTGCGTCTGTCTACAGCATAACTCTCGAAAGCTTTGAGCTAGAATGCTAAAAATTTTCGTGTGTCATTTTTAGCAAAAAAGTAACTTTAAGTTCGTGAATGGGCTACATCCCCCCACTCCTTCTACCCCCTCCCATACAAATTTCATGAAATTTCGAAATATTAAGAAATTGATTTTTCTTTGAAACTATTTAAGCTATCGACTTGAAATTTAAGTCAAAGTATTATGATATAGATGTCATTAATATCACGGAATATTAACCCGATCCCCTTACTCCTTCTACCCCCTCCCATACAAATGGACAATTTTGAAAAATACATATTTTCGATTTTCATTGAAACTAGTAAAAGTGAAAAGACGAAATTTTGTCAGTATTAATTTTACTATAATTGCAATTTATTTTAAAAACAATTATTGACTTCACCTCACTCCTTCTACCCCCTCCCATACAAATTTCACGAAATTTTGGAATTTAAATTTAAATCTTCGAAACTGTTAAAGCTATCAACTTGATATTTTGTATAAGGTATACAAATAGAAATATTATTAAAGCGAAAAAATTTTGTTTTGATCCGTACACTCCTTCTAACCCCTCCCATACAAATGTATAATTTTTGTTAAATGCATTTTATCGATTTCCATTCAAACTAGTAAAAGTACAAAATTCAAATTTTGCCAGAATTTGTTTCTTAATAATTGAAATAAGTGTTAGAAAAAATTATCAGCTCCGCTTCACTCCTTCTACCACCTCCCATACAATTATCTGTATTAGAAATTCAAGAAAAGCATTTCTCCTTCAAGTATATGAGAGCTATCGACTTTGAAATTGAATCAAAGCATTGTGATAAGGATGATGATAAGCAGTTTCAAAATCATCTTAAACGCTCCACTTCCTCTGTCACCTCCCATACAAATGCTCCAATTTCAGGAAAACAATGACCAATTTCTTTAAAAATAATGAAAACTAAAAACTTTAAATTCAGCAAGAAACATTGTGCATGCCATGTTCGGTGTCATATACAAAAAATACAAACCTCCCCCTCTACTTCTACCACCTCCCATGCAAAAGTCTCTATTCACTATTCGAAAGAATTTGAGATGACATATTTTCCGGTATATGAATGTCTTTTCCGTCTCATCTAGAGTATCATATGATTGGGCTTTAAGCCAAATCATAATTCTGTTATGTTTTTTAAATGCATTTTGCAAATTTTCAAATTTCCACCTTAAAATTTCTTTAAGGTGGAAATTTGAAAATTTGCAAAATGCATTTAAAAAAAATCATAAAATATACGAAATATTAACTGGTTGAAAACCTTTAAAATTTCTACCCCCTCCCATACAAAATTATTTTTTCGACCATTTTTAAGAAATCAATTATCAGCTAACTATTAAAAGCTATCAATTTGCAATTTTGCATAAAAACTTACCAAAATAATTGAATAGAAATTACGTTAAAAGTTTTGAAATCGCGCTTGCCCTTCTACCCCCTCCCATACAAAAGTATGATTTCGACCAATTTCATTAAATCAACTAATAATCAACAAATTAAAAGCTACGAACTTGGAATTTTGTACGAGCATCTTACAATACAAAAGAAAGAAAATTGCATCACAAATCGTACGATTCCTTTACCTCCTCTACCTCCCATACAAAATTATTTTTTCGAGCATTTTTAAGAAATAAGTTGTCAGCTAACTCTTAAAAGCTATCAACTTCAAATTTTGCAGAAAAACTTATGAAAATAATTCAAATGAAGTTGCTTTAAAAGTTTTGAAATCGCGCTTGCCCTTCTACCCCCTCCCATACAAAACTACGACCAATTTCATTAAATCAACTAATAACCAACAAACTAATGGTTACGAACTTGAAATTTTATACAAGCACCTTACAAGAGAAGCAAAATAAAACTACATATCAAATTTTACGATTTCCGTACCTTCTCTACCCCCTCCCATACAAATGTTCGGTTTCGTGAATGTAAAATACACCGAATTTTATGAAAATTCTATGCAACTTCGTCTGTGAAACACATTCTATACAGAGAATATTGGACGTGATTCAAGCAATTAATTAAAAAGCTATTAACATCTACCCACCTTTACTATTACCCCTCTTCCTCTCCTGATAAAAACCCAAACTTGCAGAAACGAACGAAATATTGTTAAATTGACAACAGTCCTGCTGAAGAACTCCCTTTCATTTAGCCTTCCCTAAACACTCTAACCTGCATATTGACTTTCCACTCATCCGCGACTTGTCCCAAGAATAATAAAGTTTCACCCGACTTGTTGGCAGTTTATTTATATGTAGATACTGAAAAAAATTATATATCGTGAAATTGTGTAGTTTGTATGGAAGGTGGTAGAAGGAGTGGGGGAATTCATTTTTTCTTAAGAAATAAATATATTTATCAAGAAAATTGTAAGTTTGAAATTTAAGAACAGTAGCACTTATATCTCTTAGAAAATTGACTTATAATAAAGTTGTGTCATTTTATATGGGAGGGAGTAACAGGGATGGACGGATTTGGCTCGTTTACGACCTTTACCATACTTTTTTACTAAAAATTACGTGTACAAAATTTAAACATCCTAGCTTAATGCGTTCTCAAGTTAGAGAGCGAACGGATGGGTGTCCGTCCATCCGATTATTTGGCAACAAATATTTCTGTTCCTCTGACGACTCTGTTCGAGCAGTCTTTCTTGGCGTTACAAAACTTTAGTGAAAACTTATAAAACCCTCAGATTCCATCTAGAGTACATTTATAATGATTCTATAATAAAAAACATGAAATCCCAAAATCACTTACAGAAAAATACAACGATATGATCGTTTTCGGCCAAAATTTTCTCCAACATTTTCATATTAACTTCTTCAATTCGTCCGGGAATTTCCAATGTATTCTCGTCGGTTAACCAGGCGAGAACTTCATCTTCGTCGTCAAGATCGCCCGTATACAGGAGTGGATCCCTATTCCGGAAGAATACCAATTTCGGTAAATTCTTAATTTGATATTTCTTCGCTAGTGCAGTATCTTCGGTTGTAACGAAAATAATACCGGCTTCATCCAATTCATCGTCGATATTTTCGAGATCTTCAAGGATCTTATCGCATTTCTCGCCTGGTTCACAAGGCCCAGTGAAATAGACCACGACATATTCGTGTTCATCGATCAAAACGGTCAGGATTTCGTCGGTTACTTCTTCGATGGTTGCTGTCTTCTTTTGAATGATCAACCATTCGAGAACCTCTTCTTCGTTCATTAGATCACCTTCGTACAGAGCAGGGATTTTGTCTTCAAAGTAGATTAAAGCTGGCAGGTGATCTAATCCGTATTCTTTGGCTTCGGCGGCATTATCAATTCGAACGATAACAATGCCCTCTTTTTCCAATTCATCGTCGATATTCTCCAATTCGTTTAGGACACGAATGTCTTGTTTGTCATCCTTATCGTCTAAATTTTAAGAAATTCGGATTATTCAATGGGATGTTGAAGATTTAATTTCGATTACTTACAGAAAATTACAGCTAAATGTTCGGTACTTTCGATCAGTTTATCCTTCATTTCGTCGGTTACTTCTGGAATTTCCGAGTATCGTTTCTGATGGACCAGCCATCCCAGCAGTTCTTCTTCCTTCATCAAATCACCTTCATAGATATGAGGGATTCCGCGTTCGAAGAACACAATGGTGGGAATTTCATCGATACCCCATTCTTTAGCTTCTTCCTGGTCGTCGATTTTCACGAAAGCAATATCATTCTGGTCGCATTCGTCATCGATATTCTCCAATTCGGCTAAGATTTTCTGTGATTTTTTTTGCTCCTTATCATCTGAAATATTCAGTTAAATATTTAATAAAATCTGGAAACCGATCACATGCACTAAATTATTACAGAAAAGCACTGCAACATGAGGCATTTTTTCAACAATCAAGTCCAACATTTCGTCGGTTACATCTTCGATTTGATCCGATGCCGTCTGTTGTTCCAACCACTTCAGAAGCTTATTTTCATCTTCGAGATTACCCACATAAACTGTCGGGATACCTTTCTCGAAGTAGATCAGTTTTGGTAGTTTTTCAATACCGTACTCCTTTGCTTCGTCGAAATTGTCGATTTTCACGAAGGTTATACCGAGAGCATCGCATTCATCGTCGATGTTTTCCAATTCGGCTAAAACATTTTGGGACTTTTTATCGTTATTATCATCTGGAAGAAAGCACGGCTTATGTAAGTTGTTTTTCTGAATTTTATTTTAATTTTTGTTAACATACAGAATAAAACTGCAAGAGTTTTTCCTTCCTTAACCAATTTGTCCAACATCTCATCGGTAACATCTTCGATTTCATCGCTCTCCAATTGTCCAAGAAGCCATTGAAGAATGTCATCTTCATCCATAAGGTCGCCATCGAAAACATTAGGAACTTGTTTTTCAAAATAAACTATTGCAGGGATCTGAAAATAAATTGATAATATTTTGAAAAAAAAAAAAAAAATTATTTAGATAATTTTACCGAAAAGTTTTCCAACAATAATTCAAACAAAGTTTTTATTAGGAAGTAAGATTATCCAAAATATACGGAAAAAACATGACCATCTGAAGGTTAAACTTTTTTCCGTCCCAATCACAGTGTTCTTTATTTAACCCAATCTTAAAAACGTTCGTCTTTTATTTAGTAACAAGATTGAAAAATATATAATAACTAAATCTACAATCAAGGGCATACCTAGTTATTATCAAAATTCATATTTTTCTATTTAAACAAGACACTTGTTTAAATATTGTGATAAGGTAGCTTCCAGAATGATTAAGAAGAGTATAAAAGAGAATAATTTTGAACGAATTTTATTATTCATCTAATTCTTGTTTCTATTAGAGAGTTGTTTAAAATTAAAATAACAAAAGTCAAAGCTTTGCTCAAAATGAAGCTTCTTTTACCCATCGTACTTTTAATTGCTGTTTATCTTCAAGATATTGTAGCGCAAGACTATTGTGCTAATAATTTGTGCAAGGGCAAAAAGCATATTGCATGTGGAAATAATGGAGTAAGTTTTTGTACAATTTCATTTTCACACCAATTGTTGAATTAATTGTTTTATTTTTTTAATTTTTTTATAGGAATTCCAAGGAAATTGCGCTCCTGATGCAGAAATTGTAGATATTTCGTCACTGAAAGCGTATATAATCCGTCGTCACAACGAATATCGAAATCAAATAGCAGGAGGGAATTTAGTTGGCTTTCTTCCAGCTAAGAGAATGGCAACAATGGTAAGTTAATAATTTTAATCATTTTCGATTCGCCTTAAGTGAACAGTTTTAGGGTTCTTGAGAAATTTTTAAATTTTTGGTAAACAAATTTACTTTCGGAGGAATTTTTTATTTTTGGCAACATTTATAAGATTTTTTTATTTTGAGAATTAAAATTTATGGCAAAAGTTAAAAAGCTTATTTTTTTTTAAATAACTAATTAATAAATAATTTAAAAATTTCTGTCATTTTTTTTTTAAATAATTCTTTAAAAAAAGCTCACTTCATTAATAACAAAAATTCAGTAAAATTAATTGTTTTTTATTTTGTTAAAAATTTGTAATATTGTAATTTTCAAAATAACTTTTAAATTATTGCAATATTTTTATTTTTTTCTTATGAATATTCAAAGCAATGGGATGACGAATTAGAAAGATTAGCAACACTAAATGTAAAAACTTGTAAATTTGGACATGATGAGTGCCGAAATACTCCCCGTTTTCTTCATTCTGGACAGAATTTAGCCTACAGATACGGTTCACCGGCTCCAGATGTTAATTCAACAATAGATCGGGCCATAACGAATTTCTTTAACGAGTATAAAGATGCTACTATGGAAAATATTAATAATGTGCAATCAACCTCGTATGTATTAATGTTTATTAAATTTTTTTTACGTGAATTAATGGATAACTCTAGACTCGATACCTTAAAAGAATTTTTTTTTTTTTTTTAAGGAAACCGATTGGCCATTTCACTGTAATGGTTGCCGATAAAAATACAAGACTTGGTTGCGCAGTAATGCGACATTCGGAGGACAAGGGAAAGAAAAATCTTTTTGCTTGCAATTATGCGACTACAAATATGAAAAAAAATGCCATTTACAAGAGTGGAAAAAGTGCTTCCGGATGTTTGAAAGGAAGGAATCCTCAATATCCAGCACTATGTCATCCATCGGAATCCATTGATGTCAACAAGTTTCCTTGATTTGATTTTGATTTTTATATTAGTTAAACAAAATAAATGTGGTAGCTAAGATTGAACGAAATTTGTTTAATTTAATGAAGATTACTCCACTTAAGTCTAGTTCGCTGTTCAAGAGATATGAAATTTTCATATGACAAATTATCGCGCAATGAAATTGTTCAGATTTTGCATACAAAAATTCCATTTCACTTGAACTAGGATTTAAGTGTATTTTGTATGCGAAATCATATTTGGCGAAATGAAACAGATTTTACATAAGTAGGCGACACTAATCTAATCTAGAGTATTGTCCTGTACTTGGCTATTATTTGATATCGCTGAAAGGTTGTTGGCTCATAAGCCTCGAGATTATTTTCGAAATTTAAATTTTTGCATTACGTAATCATAAGTAACATATAATCGATGCAAACGGTGAAGACTTCCAAATTACAAGTAACAGAGTTTAATATTACTATTACAAAACCAGATAGTTCATATGCAAACATCTAGCACATTTTCAAATTTAGATCTTGCCGGAATCATCTTCTATGCGACTATCTATCTTGCTGTGATGTTTGATGACGCCCCTGTGCTGGATTACCCGTTCCGAGAGTTTACCAGATAAATAGTCGCTCGCGGAAGATCCGGATACCAGATGCCCATCTCGATAATTTAGCCTTGTCTGCTCATTGCGGATCTCTGAGCAAATTGACCATTTTTCTCCGCTACTCGTGGGATCATTATGTCCGTTAACAATAATTAGAAGCCAACCCCAGAGACCGGCCCTCTTGAAATGCCGGAATGAAGCAAGCATGCTACCTCCAAGGATATCAGACAGCGGGTGAAGTAAAATGTTACTAAGCCTGTAGCCAATAGCCGTGTGCACTTTAGAATCGGTAGAGGGTATCTTTCCGAATCCCTGGTGGTAACATCTGGGGAGAATTGAAGGAAGCGGCGTAGCATCCAAGTGCTTCTGACCGGAGCACCTCAAAACCAAAAAGCAGGGAGTATCCTCGGCGTACGATCTCAGGATGAGTCCCCTAAGGAAGCAAAGAGGCCAAAAATACCAACATCGATACCTCCGTCAAGGTCTTTTAGCCTGATAGTGCAGGTCATCAACAAAAGTAATGCAGATGGAAGCATAATTCATGAGCGCTGGATGCAAGTTGATAGTTAACTTTCAGCGAACTAGGCATAATGTGTGACCTTCCTGTTCCTTCACCGTTGTGTAGAGATGGCGGATGACTTAGTGTGCCGTTGAAAGCTGCGTACATAATCGCAATCGCTAGATTGGGCGGAGTGTGGCCAGGCGCGCAATTCGAGGTTTTGGCAAGCGATGAGATCCTCTCAAGCACGAACAAGACAACCATCAAAACCGAGCGATGGGGCGCGATTTTGGACACAATTCGCTTCTGCAACCCACAACTTTCTTCCCATAATTGGAGGCTTGGGAAGCTGAAAGAGATTAAAGAGAACTCTATATGCGCTGTAATAGTGATCATCTAAGAGTCCCCAGCTTCCTTGAAAAAACCGGTGGCTTCATCAATTATGGGCTCGGTGCCATCACAATGAAGATATGTATTTGAAAAGAATGGATTCTTCTTCTTCTTCAATGGCGCTACAGCCCAAATCGGACCTTGGCCTCCTGATATTCAGGTTCCTTAACATTTTTCATTACTTATTGTGGAAGGGTTGTTAGCCATTCGCACAACCCTCTTTCTACGAATTTTTCATTTTCTTAAATTGAGGTGACCAAGGTATATCCAAGCAGGCAATGCGCCGGAATTATATATTCCGCCGACCGGGATTTGAACTCACGACCTTCGCATTACAAGACCAACACACTACCTACTAGGCTATACCCTAGAAAAGAATGGATTGGAAGCGGAAAATCACATAGGGGGAAAACTCTACATCCAAATCCGATTGAGTTTTTCATTTATTTAGTCTGCGAAGATGAATCGCATTCATCAGGCTTACAGTTTAAGGGCGAGCACTTTAGTTCGCATTCGATCAGAGATGACGAACTTTTGGCTTCCGACCCGAAAGAAATGAATGTTTCTGTAAAGGAAGTTGAACGCAGAAATGACCTTGATACTGAGATTTATGCAATTTAACCTCTACCACTCTAAATTGGCATCATTTTGGGATCCTAATCTGTTGACTCAAGATTCCTAACTATACTCTCATCTGCGCAAGGAATCAAGAAAGACCTACATTTTGTATTCTTGCGAAAAACACTTTAAAGCTATTTCTACGCCCATGTCGCAGTAATCAGGACATTGTTGGAACCTCCCTTGAAATGAGAGGAAAATCTACAGACTGATTTCGGCATATTTTGCTCATGATCATCCTGGGCTACTCCACCCGGATAATCTGGGAGGTCTGATTGCTGAAGCACGGAGCCTTAAAGCAAAACTTAATATTGAATGTGACACTAACATGCATCACTCAGTATGGGGAAGTTTCGATATCAATGAAAGTGGCGAGGTGCTATTTTAGGACCTGTTGAGCACCAACTGCTGCGACTCCGATTTTGCAGCCGTCAGTGAAAAATGTCGAAGTGGTTCAAATAGTTTCATCCCCGCTGGCTTCGGGACGATCGGTTCATGGCACCGCCTCTGGCAAAGCCAAAGACCCCTCGTCCGCGGGCACAGTCGCCGGTAAGAAGCTTGAACCACTGAAGCAGAAACATAAGCGTATCCGATCGGACGATAGTAATACGCCGATACCTGCACCAAAAAAGAAGCAGCCGAGATCGGCTACCTATAGCGACGTTGCTAGGAATTTCCTCCAGGCAGCAGTCATCAATACCAATGACTTGCTAGGCATCATACCAGAGTCGGTGAGGCCTCAGATCTACTCTTCATAGAGGAACATTCTGAGGGAACACCTCTTAGGTAATCCACCAGCTAAACCAAGCTTTTTGAAGTATGACTTCGAACCAGGTTATCTTAGGATAACTTGTGCTGACCAAAATACTTTGGTCTTCCTTCAGGAGGCGGTTCCCAAGATGAACGAGCTCTTGAAGGACATCAAGCTACAGGTAGTGGAAGGTGCCGAGGCTCCTAGACTGACAAAAGTGTCTGTATGGATCCCGGGTATCATTGAAGACCCTGAAATCCTATTGCAGGATATTAAGCTGCAAAATAATCTTTCTATGGAGGTATGGAAGCTTTTCATAGAGAACAAAAAGATAAGGGCCAACTCTTGTTCTCGGAATCGACCAAAGCTCCATGGAAAGGTTGTCTGTAGCGAAAGGTTTCGCGGATTGTGGACTCAACAAGGTTCACTTAAAATTACCGAACCCAAATGCGGCCAACCTCAGAAGCCGGCAAACTGAGAGTGGTTCCAGCCAATCTACATCACAGTAGAGCGGCGACCGCCACTCTTCAACAACACCTCTTAAGAGGTTACTCGGATGTTGCACTTGTCCAGGAACCGTGGTTGAGTGGCTCTAACCACATTCTAGGATGGTGCAATAAAACTTTTACGGTCCTTCACGGACCCAAAACAGGTAAGCTACGGACATGTGTCGTGGCGAAAAAAGCACTAAAATTAACTTAAATTCCGCAATTCAGCAGCCCAGACCAAACAACGACTCTTTGGGAGAGGTCTCTTAACGGAACACCGCAGCCAGTTAAGCTGGTTTCATTATACCAGCCATACGACGCAAGGGTTGCTCCAACGACTGACCTGTGCCAGCTTGTCCAGTCCAACACAGGGGACTTGGTAATAGGTTGTGATGCAAATGCCCATCACACCTACTGGTCTAGCACAGACTGCAACGGTCGCGGTAAGTCAATTCTAGAATTTCTTAGCATGAACAATCTAAATGTTTGTAATGTTGGTAACAGTCCCACCTTCATAAATAGAGCAAGAAGCGAGGTTATCGACCTACCTGACTCTTGCAACTAACTCTAAATCACTAACGGTCCACAACTGGGAAGTTTCGAAAGAACGATCCTTGTCAGACCACATGTGGATAAGATTTGAAATAGTGGGATCAACACAAAATAGCCGGTTGTACAGGAATCCAGCAAGAACTGATTGGGTTAAATATCAGGAGCTAATAAACCAAAGACTACCGGCAATAGTTCCTTACCCAATAAAAACAACAGATTTCTTAGATAAAAGAGTGGGTATGTTAACAAATATACTAATAAACTCATACAAGAGTTCCTGCCCTCAGAAGTCTGCCAAAGATAGTAAGAACACTGTCTGGTGGAATAACGATCTCGATATCCTGAAAAAACGAGCAAGGAAACTCTTTAATAAAGCTAACTCCAGCAAACTTGACACAGACTGGGACAAATACAAAGCAGCACTTACACTGTATAAAAAACAGCTAAGAGCCGTCAAACAAAAGTCATGGAAGAGATTCTGCGAAGAAATCGATAACGTTAACGAAACTGCTAGGATAAAGAGGACCCTATCTAAAGACCCATACATGCCTGAATTATAGATAAAGGCAATGGTTCATGGACGGGGTCTAGCGGCGAGTCACTTGAACTTTTAATTCAAACGCATTTCCCTGGCTGCTTTGAGCACCCACCACAAAGTTCATGTGCCGATCGCATTCTAGCTAACTCAGAACTAGTAGATACAGTCGTGACACCAGGAAACATAGGAACTGCGTTCAGTTCCTTCAAACCTTACAAGTCACCAGGGCTGGACGAAGTCTATCCCGCAATTATCCAGAACGCAGATGAAACAATAATTCAGTACCTGGTAGTCATATATAAAGCATGCATCAGTCTTTATTACATACCGAACTTATGGCAAGAGGTTAAGGTAGTTTTCATACCTAAACCAGGTAGAGACTCCCACAATATCCCGAAGGCTTTTCGACCCATCAGCCTGACTTCGTTCCTTCTTAAAGGCCTAGAAAGACTGGTGGACAGCTACCTGCGGGCAAATCTGAACCTCTCGGTTAGATGCCCCCACCAACACGCCTATCTGAAAGGCAGATCCACTGACACCGCCTTGCATGTGACGGTAGCCGCCGTAGAGAAAGCTTTCCATCAAAAAGAGGTTGCACTCGGTGCCTTCCTAGACGTGGAAGGCGCGTTCAACCACGTCAACATTGATGCCATACTTGAGGCCTTGCGCAGCCATAGTGTGGAACCTCTCCTGACTGCATGGATATCAAAGTTTCTTCGTTCACGGAAAATCGTAGCACGAATGGGTGAAGAGACAAGGAAAGGCTCTGTGCACAAAGGAACGCCACAGGGCGGTATAATATCACCTCTCCTGTGGGTTCTAACACCATCTTAAATCAGAACGACTACCCCACAATAGCATATGCAGACGATCTTGTCATCATGCTAACTGGTAAGTTCGAGCAAGTTCTAGGAGACCTCATGCAATCCGCTTTACAACTGTTAGATAGCTGGGCACTAGATAAAGGACTTACTATTAACCCACAAAAAACAGATCTGGTCCTCTCCTCCAGAAGAAGAAGACCATATGCTTTCAATCCACCAAACATTCGAGGAATCAATATGGTCATCTCGAATCAAGTTAAATATTTAGGTCTGATTCTTGGTAGCAAATTATCGTGGAAGGCCAATATTCAGGAACGAGCAAAAAAGGCTACGGTAGCCTTCTTCGCTTGCAAGAAGACATTCGGTTTGAGATGGGGCCTTAAGCCGCACCTCATCCACTGGATGTATACCAGTATTGGTAGAGCAATTATTTGCTATGGTGCGCTGGTGTGGTGGCCGGCGGTGGTACTAAAAACCAACCTGGCACCCTTACAGCTGATCCAACGGATGGCATGTCAGTGCATAGCAGGTGCCCTTAGAACCACACCGACTGCAGCCCTGGAGGTGATTCACTCACTACCCCCACTTGATCTTTTTATAAAACAAGCAGCGGGACTGGCAGCCATTAGATTAAAAACCACTAAATCGTGGTCAGCGCCACAAATTGGTCATGTACAAATTGTAAACGTCATTAGAAACGCAAACTCCCTTTTAGACCGCGAGTATGATTGCATGAACCAACCAACGAAACGAATGGGCAACAAATACGATACTCAGCACCTGTATAGGTTCTCATCTCTATACGGACGGATCTAAAACTAGCCAGGGGACAGGTGCAGGGATTTATTCCCACGACCTCGACATCCAAACTTCATTTCATCTTCCAGAACACACGACAGTGTTCCAAGCAAAAGTATTAGCCATTAACGAGTGTGCAAAAATTATTCTTGATAAGCAGAACAGTCTCGGAAATTGTTACATTCTCTTGGACAGCAGGGCTGCGCTGCAGGCACTCCAATCCTACAGGACTACATCCAAACTAGTGTCCATCTGTAGACACAATTTAAATCGCCTAGCGGCTATAACGGAAGTTTTTCTAATTTGGATACTGGATCATAGTGACCTACTAGGTAACGAGGCGGCAGATACGCTTGCACGGCAAGGATCTGGTAACATGAATTCCACTAGGAAGTCAGTCGATGTAGCACCAACAGTGCTGAAGACTAGCTTCAAACAGACTATTATGGATTCTTTCTTGGCAGGGTGGCGGCAGCTGGAAAGCTGTAAAACGGCCAAATTCTTTTGGGAAGAACTGAACAAAAATATTACAACTCAGCTGTTACAACGTAGTCGCTATAGTATCCGAACTATTGTCGGCCTGACCACAGGCCATTGCTTGCTAAGGCTGCACGCATTTAGGATGCGGATCGCGAGCGACAGCTTGTGCAGAGGTTGCGAGGAAGACGAAGAATCTATCGAACATTATCTTTGTCACTGTCCGCAAATCTCCAACAGTCGTCTCCTTTGTTTAGGCTCTAGATTCTTCTCAGAACTAGACGACGTCAGAGGCGTCCAACATTCGAGCCTGTTAAGGTTTGCAAACCGAACCAAGTGGTTAGAGCAAGAGGAGTGACTTCCAACTTATAACAATAGAGGGAGTACAATGGGCCCAACTAGATGGCCTCAGTGCTTGTGGTTCCGTGCAACCACCCTCCTACAACCTAAACCTAAGCCCAGTGTTCTGCAACAAGACATTACCTTAGTCTTAGAGTTTATCGCGCATTTGTTTAGGGTCTGCAAGGAGTTCACTGTACATTCCTTCTCAGTTCATCGATACCTCCGATTTGGCTTAGACGACCATCCTCCCAACAAATCAGTCTTCAATCTCAGGAAGACTAACTAGTCCAAGTGCAGCAATACTTTCAAGGAATTGCTTCCCTCCCAAGATCCAACACACTCTTCCGGACTCCACCGTTGCGTTTAATGCGGTCGTGTCTATCCTCAAAAGGGCTTTAAATAGGGCAATGACACGCTCTTGTCTGACTTGGAAGCCAAGAGATAAACAGAAACCACCATGGTGGCGCGACATAATTCGGGATCCCTGAAAAGGCTGTAGGCGTCTTTTTAATAAAGTCAAGAGAACCAAAGAGGCCGCAGACTGAGAATCTTATATGAAAGCTCTACGCTGCTATTGAAAGAACTAAAGAAAAGCGAAGAGACATCTGAAGCATCTTGATTACGTATATTCTCTCTACTTCAATGCTCAGCTACATGAAGAAATCCGACGAGTCTTGGACCTGGTTGAGTGACGAGACACCATTGATCTTCTCTTAAATATTCACTTTCTGGGTTGCACTACAGTCGTCCCGCACCGAGAAAAGCATCAACTCAAGCTTCCAATTGGCAACTTCGCAATCATCATCTTGCGGAACAAAACCCTCTGGATAGTGTGCAACTTCAGCCTATATAAATCTGCAGACCGGACGGCATAAGACCTGCCGAATTTTAAAACACCTCTGAAATTATCCTTCTCTGGTTGGACGTTACTCGTAGAGGCTGGCTAAGGTTGGTCCACATTCCTGAAGTATGGAAGGAGGTAAAAGTGGTTTTTATCCCTAAAGCGAGATGAAGCTCTCATACATGTTCGAAGAACCTAAGGCCTATAGGTCTCATTCCTTCTAAAATCTTGGATTATAAGCTCAAAACTGGGCGTCGCATCTGCTTGAAAGCTTGTTAGTGGAGGCATACTTCCTAACTCCACTTTTCTGGAATATTGCGGTCAATGTACTATTGCCAAAACTGGAAGGGATATTAATTGATCGCTTATGCGGACAACTATAGCTATCTTTGGTAAGCACCTGGGTACTCTGGGCGAGGCTATACGAAGTGCTCTCTAAATGGACTCGTGAATATGGACTTAGAGTGAAGCCACACAAAACCGGGCTAGTCCTTTTCAAAAGAAAAAACAAAATTTCCCATGCTGACCCTCCTACCCTGGATGGTACCAGTCTTGTTTTTGCAGCTGAGAGCATATCTGGGTCTTATTTTTGATAGGAAACTGAGCAGAAAACCTAATATTCAGGAACGTTTAAACGAAGCTACTGTTGCGATTTACTACTACAAGAAGGCCATAGGTAAAAAATGTGGAGCGCAGTCCAAAGTACTGCATTGGCTCCACGTTTGCGGCGTTAGACCTATCTTGCTGTATGGTGTGATTGAGTGATGTGCGGCCCTAAGAATAGAGATAAACTGCACTCTCCTCATTAGAATAAGTGTTTCACCTACTACCTCTCGACATTAACATTGGTAAACAAATGGCTGCAAGTGCAGCCTCCCGCCATAGAGAAACTTGGCAGTGGACCTGCATGCAAACTGGTCACTCCTCAATTTTGGCAGATTTCGAAAATTTAACCGAAAACACTGACAACTCCCTTTCAAGTTTTAATTTTGATAAAAAATTTCCTCACTGTCATCCCCTCGAGACAAGGGTGGGAGGCAGATGACACACGGGAGGAAGAGTCCATATCCTTTGATACTGATAATTCCAAAACTAAAAGTGGAGTTGTAAGTGGTATTTTCTACGCAAGGCTTAACTTAAGCATATCTTTCCATCTTTCGGATCATTGTTGTGTGTACCAAGCAAAAGTGATGGCGATAAAAGAAGCCTTGGACTGGCTTAAGTGTAATGTAGTATCTACGAAGGACATTGGCATCTTCACTGATAGCCAGGCCGTTATTAAATCCCTGGAATCAGTCATGTCTATGTCCAAAATTGTTCTTGATTGTCGCGCGTCTCCGAGGGAGATAGTTGAACAATTCAACATTCGCATGTACTGGGTACCAGGATATAGGGCCATTCCGGGGACCTGCAAGGGCGACGAATTCGCCCGAGGCGGAAGGACCTTGCAGATTCGATTTGAGAGAGAGAGGCTGATTATGCCTCTTGCAACTTATAAGCTACAACTTAAGTTGGATGTGATTAGCAAAGGAAATGACAGATGGGCGAATGGTGTTACATGTGATATCGCTAGATAGATTTGGCCTGAGCTGGACCTAAAACGTTCTAGTAGACTGATCTCGCTAAGCATTACTCTCTCTTTATGAGTTCCAAAGGTGAGGAAGAGGAAGAGACGATTATTCGTCTGGTATGCACTTGGTCTGCTCGGTAAATAGCCTCAGTAATCTGGCAAATATGGAAATCCGGAGTCGCCATCGCTTCAAAGAGTTCTCGGGTTGGTATACCAAGTAGTAGTGTTTTCTGAGATCTTGTGGCATCTTTCAAGGAAATAAAACTGGACGAGAAAATCTAGGGCTAATCTAGAGAACATAAAAAAAAGAAAGTAAAATCCTCACTATTTAACTTTTGGACGCCATCATTGGATATTTAAACGGGCATTAAATCTATTATTATACTTACGGAATCGATACCGAATTCTTTGCTAGCCTTCTTATCATCAATTTTAACAAATTGAATTCCATGCTTATCGCAATCATCATCAATTTTTTCCAATTCTTCTAAAACAGTCATTGAATCATCATCACCATGGTCATCTGTGAAAATATAAATGCGATTTTAATAAGAAAACATAGTGGAATATTCTCTATAATAGCGATATTCTAGATGCAATTATTTAGATTTTAACGCATGAGAAAATTTATTACATCATTTCGAATTCTTTACAAGTTGGGATTTGTTTGAAGTAATTGCACATGGTAAGGAAAAATTTCGTTATATATTTCGAGTATGTAGATTCAATCAATTTAAAAAAAAATAAACTGCCAACAAGTCGAGCGAAACTTTATTATTCTTGGGACAAGTTGCGGATGAGTGGAAAGTCAATATGCAGGTTAGAGTGGTTAGGGAAGACTAAGTGAAAGGGAGTTCTTGGGCAGGACTGTTAACAATATTTCATTCGTGTCTGTAAGTTTGGGTTTTTATGAGAGGAGGAGTAGGGGTAATAGTATGGGTGGGTGGATGTTAATAGCTTTTAAATTAATTACTTGAATCACGTCCAATATTCTCTGTAAAGAATGTGTTTCATAGAAGAAGTTGCATAGAATTTTCATAAAATTTGGTGTATTTTACATTCATGAAACCGAACATTTGTATGGGAGGGGGTAGAGAATATAGGGGAATCGTAAAATTTGATACGCAGTTTTATTTCGCGTCCTCCACCTCTTGTAAGGGGCTTGTATAGAATTTCAAGTTCGTAGCTTTTAGTTGGTTGGTTATTAGTTGATTTAATGAAATTGTCGAAATCATAGTTTTGTATGGGAGGGGGTAGAAGCGCGAACGCGATTTCAAAACTTTTAAAGCAACTTCATTTGAATTATTTTTATAAGTTTTTATGCAAAATTTGAAATTGATAGCTTTTAAGAGTTAGCTGACAACTTATTTCTTAAAAATGCTCGAAAAAATAATTTTGTATGGGAGGGGTAGAGGAGGTAGGGGAATCGTAAAACTTGTGATGCAATTTTCTTTCATTTTTATTGTTAGATGCTCGTACGAAATTTCAAGTTCATAGCTTTTAATTTGTTGGTTATTAGTTGATTTAATGAAATTAGTCGAAATCATACTTTTGTATGGGAGGGGGTAGAAGGGCAAGCGCGATTTTAAAACTTTTAACGCAATTTCATTTTAATTATTTTTGTAAGTTGTTTTGCAAAATTTGAATTTGATAGCATTTAATGGTTAGGTGATAATTGATTTCTTGAAAATGGGCGAAAAAATAATTTTGTATGGGACTGGGTAGAAGTGTTAAAGGTTTTCGACAAGTTAATATTTCGTATATTTAGAAATTTTTTTTAAATGCATTTCGCAAATTTTCAAGTTTCTACCTTAAAATTTCACTCAAAAATTTTCAGTTTATGTGTTTTTTTCAATGCACATGAAACACCTTGTGCACGTTAGACCGGGGGAGTCGGTTTATAATAAATATGGATCAAGTTAATATTATTTTTCTATGAACATTAAATATAGGTATTTACATGCAAAATTTTAACTTTGTATCTTTCACCAGAGCCCTAAAAAAATCATTCAAAGTTTTCGACATTTTTGCTTATCACCTCCCTCCCCTTACACCTCCTAATTTTTACCAAAATTAACCATTATATAGTTCAATCTGACAAATTTTTGATTTGATATCTGAACTATTTTTTGAGATATAAGGATTTGTAATTTTGAAAAGTGCGCCATTTTTGAAATGTTCCCCATTTCCCCCACTACTATTATTTCGACATGTTATATTTTTTTTGTATTTGCCTAGTATAGCTTAATATAAGTTTTAAGTTTCAATTACATAGCTTAAGAGATATTAATTTTTAAGTGTTTTTCTTTGAACCCCCTTTGACCCTCCCCCTTACAATAATAAGCCGCTTTCTGAGCTGGTTCCGATGAAACTATATGCCACCTTAACGGTCTCTAAATATGATTTTCTTACGATAAGTAATTTCGAAGATATAATTATTTGAAAAAAAAATTCGGCCGACAATTAGTTCTTAGCCCCCCCTTTTCGCACCCCAATGGATAAAAAAATTAAATTATTTTTAAAAGTTGTCCCACAAGCCCCTCTATATGTATGTTGACTTTTAGCTTCCTAGCTGTTACCATGGTTGAGATATTTGAATTCGTATTTTTCGGTTTAAGCGCTCCCCCCGCCTCTCCCTGACCCCGTACACCCCCCAAAATGGGTATCCGCCTGAGATCCGCAACTATCTACAATCCCTCTAAAAATGAACTTTCTATCTTGAAGGGTTTGGGAGTTAATGTGCGCTGAGCGTACACGTCGGCGTACGGCGTACAGACAGACGGATTTTTTTTTTTGCATTTTTAGGCTAATTTAGTCATGAAACGCGAAAAAAAAAATTTCAGGGTAGCAAACTTTTTTTTTTCTTGTGTCGATCACAATACTTTATTATTATAATAATAAAGTAAAATGGCTAAATAGACTTTCTGGAATTTCAGCTTTCTTATAGGAGGTGGTAGAGGGAGTCAACAAATTTCAACGATTGTGAAACAACTAATCAAATTTTTTTTATTACGAGAGAATTTTTCAAATGTCTAAAATATGAGAAATTTTCAAAAATGTATCGACTATACCTCCTCCCAGATAGAACAAATGCCGCGAGGTTAATAATTTTTTGAGAATTAATTGAAATCGTTTTAAAATAAATTCATTTGAATGGGTGGGAGTGGTGAACTTATCATAACCAATTTTTTCGACCTGAATTTTATAGTTCGGTCAAAATTTCCGGTAAGAGATTTCTTTAATTTTTAAATTTCGTATATTTTGTGTAAGATGAAAGAGAGTGGGTGGGGGGAGAATGTGACCCGTTCGCGAAATTAAAGTTTTTTTTTTGTTTTTTTTTTGCTAAAAATAAAATAGAAAAAGTTCCATGTCGATAGTTCAAAGTATCCAAGAGCTATTTTTTAGACAGACGAACGGCAGGACAAACAAACAGACACTGAGTCAATTGAATTTGAGATTTTCGAGGTTTTTTTGGCGACTCTGTGCGATCATTGTAACAAAGCGTTATATTTGTTAGAGCAAACACAATATCGTTGACTTAACAACCAAACCTCGTATGAGTCAATCAGCAAATCGTTCAGTAATTACATAAAGCCTTGCACAATTTTTAGTTTTTGCATTTTCAACCTGCATCTATTATTATAAATAAAAAATATACATTGGCTACCAAATAAAAGTATACGTGGTATGGTGACATTGTGTACAAACATATGAGGCATGAAAATGAAAAAAAAAAAATATTCTGAAAAATTGGAGTTACAAAGTTTGGTAGTTTAGTCAACGATATACTGTTAGATTTCATCCAGAGTAAAAATATAATTATATGAGTTAAAAATGCTAAGAACACTTAGTTCCTTGAACTAAGATACTTACAAAAGAGAACAACCAAATGATCGATATTGCCAATTAGGGTATGTAATGTTTTTGCAGTTACATCCTCGATAACATCATCCTCATCACCAGTGGATTTATTTTGAACCAGCCATTCCAGGACATCTTCTTCCCGTGACAGTTCGCCTAAATTTTTATGAATGACAAAAAGATTTTATTAAAATTTTCAAACATTGCAAAATTTCGAAACGCAGATTAGTCGTAGTTTTCAAATTTATTTTTTTAAATCAGATTTAAAATAAAAGAATTTAGTTGGTAAATATATAAAGATAATATTTTCTTCAATAGCACTACAATCCAAATCGAGCTTTGTCCCTCTGAACTTCAGGTTTCTAACATTTAACCCATTTAACCCTCTACCTATGAATTTTCTTTCTCGAATATTGAGGTAGCCCAGATATACCCACGCAAGTAGTGTGCTGAAATTATACGTCGAGAAGAACTTGAACTAATGACCAACATGCTACCCACTAGGCTACATCTTATTAGTAATTATGCAGAAATATAAATAAAAACTAAGTTTTATAATATTCAGTTTTAAAAACGAAAAAAATTTTAAGTTATTTGGAAAATATATCCTAAAATAAATCAAACTTTTCACACATACCTTCATAAATAATTGGAGTTTGATGTCGATAATAAACGAGAACGGGTAAACTGCCCAAATTATATTCATCGGCCAGCGCTTCGTCGTGAATTTTAACAAAGCCAATACCTAATTGATCGGCTTCGTCGTCAATATTTTCTAATTCCTGAAGTGCTTTAGCACATTTTTTGCATTCAGTTTTATCTGCAAAACGTAGAAAACATAATTAGTAAATTAATTGCTCAATAACCCCCTTAAATTAGTGCATGGCTTTTTTAATTCTCCTCTCTTATGTTCTTGGAGCTATCATTGCTCATGGAAAAAGGGAGAGAGAGAGGAGAGGTTACAAAATCTGTTAAAAAAAATTTGAAAGAAAGTCCAAAAAAAAAAAAAAATCCAACAAATATTTATAGCATGCTGTTGTGAGGATCCATGAAATACTCGGTTGTAGAGTTAAAATCGTGATGAAATTCAATTAAAACTAGAAATATTGTTTTCTAATTGTACATGATTTAGATTAGAAAAATTATCTCTGAAATAAATTAAGATATCAATAAATTTTTGGAAGAATATACATATTTGGTTTAGCGCAATTATTAACATTCTGAGGAATTAGTCCTATCACATGCCATAAAATATTTTCGACGAAATTGTTTATTTAAATATTGTTTTAAAAAATATTTCGAATTACAATATGCCAAAGATGGTGTAATATTTAATAAAACATAACATTTGATGAAAGATATTTGGCAAAGATATTATAGATTAGTCCTTAATTTTTTTTTTTTTTTGATTTGAGTGTTGAGAGAAAAGTACATATCAACTAAAATTAAAATGTATTTTAGGGCGGGAAAATCAAACACTTATTCAAACTTGTATTATAGAATGATATTAAAATTTCGGAAGTTTACGAGATGTTCAACAGGTTTTGGTCAAGTCTAATAATTTATTTTAAAAATGTCATAAAGCGGAATTGGATAAATTTGGGAATTAAGTGATTAAAATGAGGAACAATATTGTGCTTCTAAACATTTTCACATAATTGAAAAAGCCAATTATTTCAGCTATAAAAACAATTTTTAGTAAAATTTCACATTCAAAAAATGGATGTCATCTGAGTGCTGAATTGCTCAACTATATTTGTCAATCATCATATAACTGATTTTAAAAAATTTTTATATTAAAAAAAAATAATAATAATAATAAAAGAAAATGACTGATGGTTGTATAAATTGAAACATAATGTAACCTAATGTAGACTGTCAATTTAAATTTCAATGAATTGAACTGCTGCCAGGCATTTTCAGTCTCATCCGAAAATTTTGCACAGACTATAAGCTTAGCGTGCTTATGAAATGAATTATGTACTGTTTCTCGACAAAACAAAAAAACAACACAAAAATATCATTTATCGTATAATTGCTTCAATTTGCCGAAATTAATATTTCATATTTTCCCTCGACTAGTTTATAGCTTTCTTTAAGCATTCGGAATTAAATGCAATAAATTATTTGTAATTTTAAAAACAAAACCAAAAAAAAAATTGTTCGTAAACTTTTTAGACAGGTAAGACGCCATCAAAAGATACCAAAAACAATTTGATTCCGGCGCGTCTGATTGGATGTTATGTTCTTCTTTCAGAACAAATGTATTTTTTTTTTATGAAAATTAATCGGCTGGGTTGCTGTCGATCATGAAAAAAACCAAACTAATAACACTCTAGTCACATAGCTATACACATCATGCAGAAAATGTTGGCGTTGGCCCGGTCTATTTTTGACAACAATTGTAGGTGGTTTTGTATAACCCGAAAGACTGTTGGCCAATAAGATGTGTGCGCAAACATTAACAGCCAAGAAGATTAAAAAAGAAAAAGAAAATTTCTTGAAATAAGTGAGAAAAAGACGCTCTGCGACTTTATCTGGCTCTTGTCCCAGGCAAAATCCAATTGGCAATGGAGGTTTTTTAAAGCCGGCATTATCATATAGAAACGTGTTATTTATTTTAATTGATGAAATTTAAAAAAAAAACAGCAGATAAGATACGGATCAATAAATATTTTTGAAGGTATTTGAACAAATTTAGTAATAAATAGTGGAAAAGTGACAGAAAAATTTCATTTTGTAAAAATATTATTTTAACAATCTATTTGTATGTGTTCTGTCTCGTATTTCAAAGTTGAAAATTGACAAAGAATTTAAAGTTTTGCTGGCGTCGAATCTGCCAAAAAGTACTTAAATATCAAATCAACGTTGTAAAATTTCCAGAAGCCAATATTTACACGGGAATCTGAAAATCATGCAAATCATCATTATTTAAAAATACATTCCATATCATAAAAAAAAGATATTAATACTAGATACAATTTATTAATAACATTATATTAATTTTTTTTCGTTTTGTGTGTGAATGTACATGTACGTGTTTGGAGCATAGAGAGAAAAGGTCACTGGACGTACAACAGCGGTAACTTATTTCTCTACACTTACCCATTACCCGTGGCGGACATGTTGAATGATCTGGACCTGTATTTGAATTTCGATTTTTTTTTCGTATTTATAAGAAAAAAGAAGAAAATTAGCAAACTACTGTAACAATCTATACATTGAAAAATCTCAGAAAAGTATTTTTTTTAGTGAATTCATTAATTTTTTTGTGAAATTTATAAATTTGTGTCAAATTTCAATTAGTTTACATCAAACATTACAACAAATATTGAGTGTATTTTTAACGTATAAGTTGTTGATTTAAAAAAGAAAAACTGTGTATGTCATAGCTATACTTTATCATTTTGATAACCTAGAAAATCCAATTCTGTTTAACATTTTTTTTATAAATAAATTATTAATCTGAAATTCCAAGTAAATTTTCAAAAGCTCTTATCAATTTCTACTTACAAAATAGTACGGCAACATAGTCTGTGTCTTCGATGATTTTACTTAAAATCTTTGAGTTGACTTCTTCGATACGATCGGGAAGGTCCATTGCTTCGAGGGATGTAAGGAAATCGAGAACGCCTTCTTCATCCATAAGATCGCCATCGTAGATGATCGGTTCTTTTTCTCTGCAATTGAATAAAATATATGAAAATGAAATTATCTCGAGGGTGCAGGTTCTTAAATTATAATTATTACCTGAAGTAGGTTAAAGCGGGGAAATTTCTAATTCCATATTGCTTGGCTAATCGTTTATCGTTTATTTTGACGAAATCGACACCAAACGAATCGGTGTCATCGTCAATTTTTTCGAGTTCGGCTAATACTTTATCACAGGTTACACAACTTCTGGCATCTAGAAAGAAAAGGATACAGGAAATTATCTGAAAATGTTGCGTCTAAAATATCAAAATTTATAATGGGGAAAAAAATATCACAGAGAATTGAATTAGGGAAATTTTCAGGCGAATGTGAAAATTTCGTTCTTTTAACATTTTTGTATGTGATTTTTGGATTTCACGAAAATAATTTGATTTGATATTATTTATTTTATTTTATTTTATATTAGGGGAACACGTGAGAGCACTGCGGCCTATCCGGCCTATTGTGCGATTATTGCCCCCTATACTCTACCATAACTCTATAGCTTTAGCTAATCTGAGTATCTGTAAGGGAGCCATGTTGGATATGTAGTTCCTCGGTGGAAAGGAAACCTTTCCCAAGAAGATTATGCCTTTTTCTTGCCACTGCTTCACAGTGGCATAAGATATGTATTGTCGTTTCTGAGTCTTCGAGACAGAGGCGGCAGATGTCGGTTTCAGCTAAGCCCATATTATTGAGGTGGAGGTTCACTCCACTGTTCCCCATTATTAGGCCGATTAGAGTACTAATATCACTCTTTCTGAATTTCAGGATATCCTCCACTTTATTTTTTGTGGTAGGATTAGTTTTTTTGAAGTTGATAAGCCTGGAAGTCTATTCCAGTAGATTTTATGTTCTTGTTCAACCCACTTCTTAAGTATCGAGCTATGATGCCCTTTTGATTTTCCGCAGAATGGCTCTGGACCAATAAAGCTTTTTTCGCGCCATTTTTTGCAAGGCGGTCAGCCTCTTCGTTTCCCTCAGTTCCTATGTGTC
The DNA here is from genome assembly GCA_963669355.1 of Chorisops tibialis. Lineage (NCBI taxonomy): Eukaryota > Metazoa > Arthropoda > Insecta > Diptera > Stratiomyidae > Chorisops > Chorisops tibialis. Next base: position 183,663,316 of record OY770262.1, read on the forward strand.
CTGGTACCCACATTAAAGTTTCGTTGTTCCTTTTCCCCAGGATGATTAGGTCTTGAAGACAGTCCCAAACTAATCTTGATCCTTGTTTATTGGATGCTAGGGCTTTGATTTGATAAAAAACGTATAGAAAAACTTGTCGAGCTTGTCAAGTCCAATCATGCGATAATGTAGATGAAACAGAGATTTTTGTGACTTTACGAATTTAATACATTTTGTATGGAGAAGACAGCATTGAACTATTTTCACTTTACTATTCTAATAATAAAGTCCTAGCAACCAGCAGACCCTCAGTGACTGAATGAATCTATACAATACCGTATTACTTATTAGTCACCAATGATCTGTAAATGCTGATCTGACCCTCTCATTTACAAACAGCAGGGTAAGTGCTTTAAGATCGCGTCTAAAGATGTTCGAGAAAAGCACTTTAATAGTGCCTTGCCTTATAGTCTCACGCTTTTGATCGACTTAAATGTTGGGTGAATATTGCTTAGTGGTTAACGCAATCTAGGGTCCCTCGTTCCAGACATGAAAAAAAAAACAATCATGTGCTTATTGGCTACAGACTTATGAGCTCTAAATCGCACTTTTTGCCCAGTACAAAAAAATACGCTTTAAAATTGCTTTTATTAAAACTGAAGCGGAGAGCTTACTTCAGCGAACACGTAACGTTAAAACCTATATGAGTTCGAAGCACTTCCTCGCGATAAATTAAGCGCATTTAAAATACTTCACAAGCGCTTGTTTTTCCGCTAGGATAGTTAAAGAGTGAAAAGCCCGCAAAAAATATATATTTAGTAAAACCCACCCTCATACACTCTGACCGAGAGTTATATTGTAAATACATCCCATCCATCGGGAAAAAATCAAAAACTCCATAAGTAAGGAAAAATGCTTCAGTTTTGCTAAATTTAAAATCTTATTTGCACAAAGAAAAACACTTACAGTGGGCCAAAATGTCGAAAGTTTTCATTAGGTTTTTTAGGACTCAGATTAAAGATACTGAGTTAAAATTTTGCACGTCCATACATTTGATATACATAAAGCAAAAATAATAATATTGTTATAGATCTGGCAACCACGTAATATTTATCTACCCAGAAAAAGCCAGAAAAGTCCCGCAACATGTAAAAAGCCATAAGCAAAGTTCTAGCAACTTCCAATATACTCCGAAATGTAGGCAATTGAATTTCTAGAATAGTCGAGACATACACCCGGAAACATCCACGAAAGAAACCTCTAGAAAAAGGGGAAATGATATAAAACCACGGTAGCTGTCAGCGAGCAGTCAGTCAGTCAGCGACATCTGAACGAGAACGGCAGTGAAAGCGATAGAAAGCGAAATATCGTCGGTTTTGCCAGATAGTGCTAATTAAGTTATAGAGAAAATTAAATTAAAAGTGCGAATTAAAGTGAAACGTACGAATAAATAAATTATCCTTTATTTTTAAACGAATTGTGTTTTTCTTGAAATCCCGGCGAACCTCTAGCTCGCAACAATTGGTGTCAGAACTGGGATTTCAAGGATAAATTCGGGTTAAAAATCGCGAGTGAAATTAAAAATTCTCGAACGGATAATTTTGTGAGAACGAAAAAGTGAAACTAAAATTCTCGAACGGACAGTGAGAATTTTGTGAAATCGAATATTCTCTAGTGCTTTAGTGAGCAGTGACGTAAATTTAAGTGAATTCGAATCGCGGAAAAACTTGAAATAATCGGTAGTGAAAATGCCGAGTTATCTAAAGGACTTAAAATTAACGGGGCTGAAGGAAGAGCTCAGTAGACGCGAGTTATCTACGACAGGGAGCAAGTCTGAACTTGTCAGCCGTATGATCGAGACACTGCAGGCTGAGGGTGAAGATACAGATAGTTTTGAGTTCCAAATCAAAGAAGCTCGTGGAGAGGAGTGTTCTGGTGCAACGGATGCTCTAACACAGTTAAAGCAACAAATGATGAACAAATTAGATCAACAATCAGCTGTGACAACGGACATGAATCGGAAATTAGATCAACAATCAGCGGACATTAATCAAAAACTGGACCAACAAAGTCAGCTGTCAGCGGACCTCAATGAAAAATTAGATCAGACCTCAAGGGACCTCAACCAAAAATTGGAGCTGCAAAATAATAAAATAGACATCATGGGTAAGGGAATAGAAGAAAACGTAGAGAAGAAACTTCGAATTCTCGAAGAACAAATTACGGAAAGGATATCCGGGATTGTAGAGGAAGTCGAACGCCTAAAAAGGGACTTCGATAACGTGAAAGCGACTGGAGCCATCAAGGCAGAACACGTTACGCACAAGGGTTTCGAAGCTCCAATCTTCGATGGACAAACACCGTGGGCGATTTATAAGATCCAATTTGAGGCTGCCGCAAGAAACAATCATTGGAATGATCTGGAACGGGGAACGGCTCTTATACTGGCGCTAAGAGGTCCACCAGCAGAGATTCTTCAAACGATTCCGCAGGAGCAACAACAAGATTTTTCAACGTTGGTCCAGACATTGGATCTTCATTACGGCAGTGACCACATACGAGAGATCTACAAAATACAGCTGTACAACCGAACCCAGAAGAATAGTGAAACACTTCAAGAGCTGGCCCGCGATATTGAACGACTCACACTATTATCGCTGCCCAATGCGCAAACAGAGCAACGCAACGATACAGCTGTTTTCGCATTTAACAATGCTGTACAGGACATAGAGCTGCAACAGGCGTTGAAATTGGCAGGTAAGGAAACGATTGGCGAAGCCTTAGTATATGGGCTGACGCTCGAAGCTGCCAAGCAAAGCTCGCTGAGTAACTATCGAGTCCGAGAAATAGCAAAAGAGTGTGTGTGTCAGAAAGCAGAGTACACCAAGCGGAGCGAAATATTTGGTGCCCCCCGATGCTGGAATTGTGGACAGGCAGGACACTTAAGACTCAACTGCCGAAAAGCGACTAACTATTGTTCCGGCTGCGCTGCTAAACAACGCGAAGATAGAGATCGGGGAGGTAGATCTCGGTCAAGAACTAGTCGTCAGAGTTCAAATCTTACACACGGTTGTGATAAAAGACGCCGGAGTCGGTCGAAAACCCCGAGTCGGCAAGATCGATTGCAACAAGAACAATACATCGGGGAAGATCATGTAAGCAGAGATAGCCATTCGAATAAGGATCGCGAACGAACGGGTAGAAATCGTGACGGTCAAATACTTCATGCGAATAATCGTGACAAGGCCGAACATGAGAAGCGATGTGATCGAGAAGATCGCGAAAGGAAGAATGCGGAACGTAAAAAGGAAAGTAAACGTGCTGCTAAGGAGGAGAAGGAGCACGAAAAGGACGTGGAGAAAGAACGCGAACGTGAGAAGGAAAAAGAAGCCGGAAAAACCATTCAGAGGATAACGACCGAACCAAAGGCTGGATGGAATCAACGAAAACCTCGTACTAAAATGAAAGTGGTACATCTCGCCCGATTAACAAAGTACCATGGTGCCATTGAATTGAGGAAGTGAACGACTCTGTTCGGGACGAACAGGGACTAAGGAGAAAAAGCCAGAAAAGTCCCGCAACATGTAAAAAGCCATAAACAAAGTTCTAGCAACTTCCAATATACTCCGAAATGTAGGCAATTAAATTTCTAGAATAGTCGAGACATACACCCGGAAACATCCACGAAAGAAACCTCTAGAAAAAGGGGAAATGGTATAAAACCACGGTAGCTGTCAGCGAGCAGTCAGTCAGTCAGCGACATCTGAACGAGAACGGCAGTGAAAGCGATAGAAAGCGAAATATCGTCGGTTTTGCCAGATAGTGCTAATTAAGTTATAGAGAAAATTAAATTAAAAGTGCGAATTAAAGTGAAACGTGCGAACAAATAAATTATCCCTTATTTTTAAACGAATTGTGTTTTTCTTGAAATCCCGGCGAACCTCTAGCTCGCAACAATATGAACTAGAACTATTATATACCGAAGGTAGGTGTTTCATATTTTAAGATGTTAACGGTTTAAATACCAAAAGTTCTGTACCCTACAAGTATGTCACATTTGGTCTAATGCTCATCAGGAACGAACTACTTTTTTTTTTCTTTTATGAATTTATTTTGTACTAGCGATCACCCGCGACTTTGCGCGCGTAAGAATCGCAATAATAAGCATTTATTGAGAACGTAGTTAGTAATACATTAAGTGGGATATATAATCTTCTTAGTGTAACGGCTCTTTGAACACAATGCTTTGTATTTTGTTTGAATCAGAACCAATAATTATCAAGAATGAAACCATGATACTCGCATTTATATGGGACACGCTCGTGATCAAATCAATCCCGTGATTCGAGATCATATACGTATTGAAGAGCTTTAAGGACATGTGAATAGTTGTAGCATGTGTTAATTAAAAAACAAAAGTCAAAATAACATAACAATAAGCTTAAAAACCTAACAGGACAACGATTGTACGTAAAGCTGAATCATACGATACTATATATGGAATCGAAATTTTTGTGGTTTTAAGAAATTCTGTATGGGGAGTGGTAGAAAGGGTGACAGCATTGAACTAATTTGTTTCACATCATGCTAGAGTGCCCATAAAAATGTTTTGTACAAAACTTAAGCTTAAAAAGTTGAATAGATACTGAGAAAATTAGTGCAATGGTTTTAGTGAAATTATGCAGTTTATATGGGAGGCGGTAGAAGGAGTGGAAGGTTTTAGTGAGAAACAACTAAAATTATCATGCAATTGACATATTTTAAATTTCAGATGAGTACCGTTCCTATTTTTCAAGAAAATCGAATTTTTGAAGAGATGTGAAATAGTGTTACATTGTATGAAAGAGGGTAGAAGGGGAGAAGCTAATTGGTTTACTTATCCCCGATATTCATTATAATGCTGATTAAGGATTTAGTACAAAATTTGAGCTCTTTAAATTTTATACGTACTGAGCAAATTGTTTTATAGTGTTTCATGAGAAAGTGCAGTTTGTATGGGAGGTGGTAGAAGGCGTAGGGTTATTGAAATAAGACTAAACGCAGATTACATCTCAAGGCACATCTAATAATCTGTGAAATTTTCGTTATAATCGGCTTAGCCGTTTTTGCGTGAAAGCCGGAAAGGCAGACAGACAGACAGAGAAAAATTTTAAAAACGCGTGTTCCTGCTTAGTTATTGTCCAAATAAAGCAAAACACTAATTTATATCCATTTATAAGTAAATAACACCCAGACACTACAATTATATTGATATGTATAGATTATTTCGCATCGAATGAAATTGTTGATTGGTACATAATATAGAAGAATGAAAATATTATATTACACTGCTCTTTTTAATCTCAATATGGCTTTGAAAATATTTTCATCAAAATACATACGACCTACTATCGTATAACTTCTTCTGGACATCCAAGCCCAAATAATTTGGGCGTATGTTCATAGTTAGTTACATAGTCCCAGTAATAGGATGAAAGTTCATTTTATAAGAACAAAAATTTAGTTACAAATTATTATGTTATGCATACAAAAAGAAATTGTGATACACAATCTTATGCGCTTGATTTAAATTAGGCAAAAAATATAACAGAACTACGATTGCGCGTAAGGCCTAATTGTACGATACTCTAGATGAAATAGCAATTTTTTAGTTTAAGAAATTTTATTTATTTATTTACGGGTACCAGACCCTCAAATGAAAGTTACAAACTTATAAATATAAATGTAAAAGAGAACATAATAATAATATAAAGGTAATAACATAAATATATGAATAAAAGAGTAAAAAAAGAAATGAAAAATAAGACAAAAGTAAATAATATTTTTAAAAACAAAATAACAAAGAAGCTCATAATAATTGTATTGCCTTAAGGCAATCGATATTTGTAGAAAATATGTCCAACATAGCTGAATGCTTGTTAGCAGTTCTCATCAAGCGAGTGGCCGGACTATTGTTAGAATAACTAGTAACATAACGCGTGACATAAAAACTATCGGTAGAGCGTGATGCATGACTTGGAACCCGAAAGTTTAAAACTTCAAAAAATTCAGAGCAATCCAACTTATCATTAACAATTTTAAATAAGGCTATTAGCTCATATCGTTCACGTCGTTTAGACAGTGGCTCCAGATTCAAGGTAGTGAGCAAACAGTCATAGTCAATTGTTTCGACAGGTATGCGAAGTTTAAAGGCAATGTACCGCAGGAATTTGTGTTGAACAGTTTCAATATGGGCAGAGTGAATATGGAAAAAGGGGTTCCAAATGACAGATAAATATTCCAGATGTGGACGCACCAATGAGCAGTAAAGAGTTTTCAGGGAATAAATATTTTTGAAATCTTGACTATTGCGTATAGCGAAACCCAGCATTCTCCGAGCTGAACTACAAATTTTGTTGTAGTGAGGCACGAATGTCAATTTAGCGTCAAGTAATAGACCCAAGTCATTGATAACATCAACCACTGGTAACTCGCAAGTATTAAGGTAATAGTTAATATTGACCCGCTCACGACGTCTGCTGAACGCAATGTAATTACACTTTGAAATATTCAATGGAAGACGATTTGTGATACACCAATCATACAGGTAATTAAGATTATTTTGAACAATTGTACAATCGTTTACAGTGTTTATAATTTTATAGATTTTAAGATCATCCGCGAATAACAAAAAATTTACGTTTACGAATATATTGGATATATCGTTAATAAAAACAAGAAAGAGCAGAGGCCCTAAATGCGATCCTTGTGGTACTCCTGATTTTACGAGAAAAGGTTCCGAGTGAGCAGATTTTATATTTACAATACTATAGCGATCATGGAGGTAATCACGTATCCAACTCAGAAGATCGCCAGAGATGCCTAAGGCGTGAAGCTTCGAAACGAGTAGGCAGTGATCAACTTTGTCGAAGGCTTTTGAGAAGTCGGTGTAGATTGCGTGGACCTGGGAATTAGACTCCATTGCATGGATAATAGTCTCAACATAAGGCAAAAGATTAGTCATTGTAGACTTCCGTTTTAGAAAACCATGTTGGTGAGGGGTAATATAGCTCCTTAGTAATGGTGTTAATTTTTTTGTGACGATTGCATCAACAATTTTGGATAGGGTCGATTGGATAGAAATGGGCCTGTAATTGTGAACATTGCATTTATCATTGGACTTATGAATTGGTATAACAAAAGAAATCTTCCACAATTCAGGAAAAAGACCCGAACGTAAAGATAAATTTAAAATAATCGTAATGGGTAACGCCAAAACCTGACGACAGTTAAACAGAAACAATGGTGGAACACCATCGGGTCCCATACCTTTAGATGTATCAAGGGTATCAAGCATCGATGTGACATCTGAGATGACAACATTTAACGACGACAGATTTAGGTAATAGCTGCCCAGTGAGGATAAATTCGGCACGGCAGATGGAATAGTGCTATTATCGGAGTACACACTGGATAAATACTTAGCAAAGAGGTTTGCAATGCTAGAAGGATCAGATGCAATAATATCATCAGCATACATACAGGAAGGAAGAACATTGTCTGACCTAAGAGAATTAACGTAGTTCCAGAATGCCTTAGTGTTGTTGGAAGAAATATTAGCTTCAATATTATTAGTGTATTCAGTATAACAGGAAGCCGTTTTAGCTTTACAGAGACTGCGTAAACGTGAGAATTCCAGGTAGTCACTTTGGGAGAGCGATTCCTTATATTTAGCATGTGCTACTTTTTTGTTTTTGATAAGTTGACGCAATTGCGCGTCGTACCAACGGGGATATAACGAGCTAGAAATAATTGAGAAGGGACCAAATCATCGATAACTTTATACAGAATGCCATAAAATCTAGAAACGGCTTCGTTTATGTCAACTATTTCGAGTAAGAGTGGCCAGTCGATTAATGAGAGCTGCTCACAGATGAAACCGTAGTTGGCAATTTTAAAATTATAGGAGGCAAAGTGATGATTGTGAGCAATATTAGGGATAGAATTTAAATTAATGTTTATATTGAGTGCTGGATGGTACCTTTTATCAAGCGGCAGCAATTCGTCGTGCGATGAAACTTCAGGTGGTGGTGAAAGATTAGAAAATACCAGATCAAGTAGATTCCTTTTGGCGTTGAAAATGCGGTTACTTTGAGTAAAGTTAAGATCGCAGAATTGATTAATAAGAGCACTGCTGGCGCAATTAACACTGGATTCATACCAGTTAAGGGAGGCCCAATCAACTTCAGGTTGGTTGTAATCTCCAACAATCAAAGTATCTGCAAATGGAAAACTGTTAAATATGCCTTCGATAAACTGGCAATGGCTGGCGTAAGTCTCGGCTGATGATGATGGTGGTATGTATACACATCCAATAAATAATTTGCGTTGGCTGAGGCTGAGTTCGACGAAGATATCTTCCACATCGTTAGAGGACTTAATTAAAAGTTTGGCAGAATAACAATTTTTCACAGCTATTATGCAGCCACCACCTCTGGACTTAGTACTTCGAGTATGGCACCGATCCAAGCGGAATACATTGTAGTTCGAAAAACCAAGTTCACTGGTTAGTATATCGTCATCCAACCAAGTTTCTGTAAGAATGATGGCATCGAATTCAGCGTTTAATAAGCTCAAGCGAAGGAGGGGTAGCTTAGCTTTCATACCCCTGACGTTTTGATAATAAATCTGGAACACCTTATTCGCTTGCTGCAAAGGGGTTGAATATGTATCATGAGCTATGTGGAGTCGATGATCGCTGCTTGTGACCCGTTTTTTGGCTGGTACTTGAAGGGTCGAATGAGTAGACCTTCAGGCCAAAATTCTGCAGCGAAACACTTGTCGTACACATTGTTAGGAATACCTAACTTAAAGTTGATGAAACGCAGACTAGCAATATCAGCATCCCTTTTCACGAGTTTCAAACATCGTATGTCATCATTACAAATTTTAAGCTTATTGGCAACGTAATTTATTATTGATTTTTCATCAGTGGCCGAGTTCAAGCGCGATAAGTGTAGCCATTTATGACTAGTAACAACTTTTAAAGTGTCTTCGGCATCACCTTCCCAATAAGTTTCCTACGGGAATTTCGCTTGTTATGGACAACATTCCACTCTGGGGATGCAGACGAATTCTTATATGTAGCACTAAATTCATCAGTTGGGGAAACAACCGAAATAATATTCGGTACATTAAGTGACGTAGAAGTGCTCGCAGTGGCCCGTCATTAAGTACAATCGACGGCAGGGGGGATTCCCCTTTAGACGACAATTTTTTCCGCGCTTGCCTTGTATGGGTTGAAAACTGCAGCTGATCATTTTCCCCTTGCTTTTGACGTAGAAGAGATTTACTGCGCGTGATGACTGAGGTGGCTTCAGAGATCTGTGCAGCACCTTTGATGATAGGCCCTTGTAATTGGCAGATCTCTTTCTTCAATGAAAAGAAGGCATTTTGAAGCAAAGTAATTGCTGACGACATATCGCATAATTTAGCATGGAATGCGGAAATGCCTATGCCATCACAGTTTGAGCAAAGCCAGTGAATGCCCGGTAAGGCCAATGCAGCGAAGTATTTCGGTGCAGTAACACCAACGCAAGCAGCATGAAACGACTTGCCACACAAACCAGCACAACGAAGACCGTCAACAGCAATGGGCAAGGAACAATGACCACATAACATTATGATTAATAACGTAATCTCAGACGAGGTGGCACCACTATTTGAACTATACACAAAAAAAAAAAAAAATTGTTATTGTCTTCGCTAATTTCGAGAAAATTTTGGCGGTATCATAATATAACCTCACTTAGAAACTTCAAAGTAATCCGCACACACAAAACAAAATAAAATTATGTGAAGACTCCGCCACTCGGAAGCCACAAGATATCAAAGGGGCTTCGGGTCGACACGATCACCAGGTCAACCCTTCGGAATGACCTGCCGACAAACGTATCGATGTAGATCGCGGCCCCGGATGCCCGCTAATAGAACGAAAGTGTTTTAATTCACTTGAAGGTTGATTTTTATTGTCAATAACACTTGAATTTGATTTCGACATCAGATTCCTATAGAAAGACACTGAATCGCGAAACAGAACAAAACTAAACCGTCCTAAAACTTATTAAATGAAAAGAAAAAACAAAAAACGTGAATAAGAATAGAAATAAAATTAAATTAGAAGACTTTAAAAAAACACGTCTGTCAGAGGTTGGCAGTTCGTTAAGCTAACTAATTGTACGATACTTTAGATGAAATAGCAATTTTTTAGTTTAAGAAATTTTGTATGGGAAGAAGGGGTGAAAGCTATAAAAATGTTTTATGTTATGTACGCTACATAAATTGAATAAGTACTAAGAAATTAGATTATCGGATTTAGAGAAATTGTGCAGTTTGTATGGAAAGTGGTAAAATGAGCGGAGGTTTCTTAGTAATTTTTTCAGAATTAGCTGTGAACATTATGCAAATGACTTTTTTCAATTTTAGACCATCACCATTCATACTTTTCAAGAAAATCGATTTTTTGTAAAGTTGCGAAATTGTGTCACATTGTATGGGAGGGGGTAGAAGGAGTGAGCCTAATCAGTTAATTTTGTCCATTTTAATAACAATGCTAATTAAGTATTAAGGACAAAATCACTATTATACGAACTGAGAAAATCGGCTAATTGTATTTTATTAAAAAGTGAAGTTTGTATGGAAGGTGGTGGAAGGTGTGGATTGATTCGCATAGTTTTAGACCATAAATCACTTTATGATGAAAATAATACTGCCCCAATTTCAAATAATTTGCTTTAATAGTTTTCAAAAAAATGTTACAGTTGTAAGTTTTTAAAAATGAGGCATTTTGTATGGGAGGGGGTAGAAGGGGTGGAGCGATTTCAACCGTTCTCGAACTTAGCCTTAATCAAAGTCGATGTGTACAAAATTCGAGCTAATTTCGAATCGAAAAATTATGTAAATAGCTCAAAGTAGTTGTAGTAGTGATAAATTGGTGCAAAAGAACCATCTGAGTATCTTGATGGCCAAGAGTTGACTGGAAAAAAATTGACTTCAATTTCGATGTACCCTTAAATAGTTACAAAATCTTGGGTAATTCTTATGATGTTTTCTTTCGGCTTACAGCAAACCAATTCTTGTACTAATAAAGAAACAGGACAGAAAAAATAAATGATATTTGACATGCAAAAAATTAAAAATTAAAACTAAGGTTTTTCTGTTCAAAAAAGTTATTTCAAAATGTAATACTATTAACGGAAACTTTCAAGTTTGTTTATTTTTCGGTTTTGGGGAAGGAAATGAACACTTCCTCATAAAATATAAAAAAAAATTTTTGTTTATAAAATTTGCATTTTTATATTTTTTTGCAAACTTCCTGCACGAAATTGTTAATAAATTTGAGCCAATCAACCAATTATGTTGGCATTAAACCAGTTCCCTTAAGAATGTTTTGATTTAAGGATTTTTAAAAAAAAATGTTTGCTTACAAAACACTACATTTACACTCAAATTTGCGATTTCGAGGATAACAGGGCATTATTTAAATCAGCGAATTTATCAGATAATAGAGGTTTTGGCGAAGTATTCCACACTGGCAAATCGGAAGCTAGCAGGACAGGAGCACGAACCAAACAATAAAATAATTGAAGGGTCTAGAGGATAAGGGGGTTGTTCGATATTTTTTTTTGAATTTCTACTTTTTTAGTCAGTTTCAACTGTGGACTGATAAACTATGTTTTCAGCTGATAACCAGAGCGATTTAGCGCCTAGAAACAGATATAAATATCATCACAAAGTTTGATTTGGATCACAAATACACTGTAAAAGTGACATTCAAGAAATTTTGAAGACGCTTATCTCAAAACCTTGCAAATGCTCAAGGGGCTACCTTTATCCCTTAACCCTTCAATTATGTTATGAAACTTTGTAAAATGAAAAACAAGTTTGACCTTTAACACAAAAAAATGATTTCATTTCGTACTAGGAAAGAGCACTAGAACAAAAAATTACAACGGCAAGCGACAATGATATGAAATGCATTTAACGATAGAAGGAAGTTGAAATTGAAGGTACAGACACAAACTTGATGTCATTGCATCTATTATGCACCGGATTTGGAAATTTATTTTTCAACCTTCGTCTTCATTACAATGCGATCTATCATTATATACACATTGTATCCTTGTCGCTTTCCGTTGTTAATTTTTGTTCTAGGGCTCTTGGACTTTAAGCATAGTAAATACTTTCTGAAAAATGCAAATGAACTCAAGGGATAACACATTCGTTAAAATGTCAACCAGTGTTATCAGTTCGTTTTAGTGTTTTTTGAAATGCTATTAGCTCGTTTTTTTTTGGTTTACTCTCAATTTTCATGAAGTTGTTTTGAAAAACTTTCGCTTACAATTTGTTTTGTAGTATGTAATTAAATAAAATTCAGTTGCAGCAAATCAAATCAAACGTGGCTGATTATCATTAGAACAAATAATTGTTGTCTCTTCTATGTTGAAGGGCATTAAAAATTATTCGTGGAGACAACAGAATTCATGATATTTTTGCAAACTTATCCTTTGAAAGTACATTTGGACAAGAAATATTTCCTACAACCTAAATAGGTTTTTAAGTGACTACAAATGTTTCTGTGACCTTAACGACTATATGTGAGCATTATTCTTTAGCATTACAACTATTAGAGAATATATTGTGACCATAAAGTAAGGGCACTTTGTAAATAAATTTACTCTGGGGAATGATATTTCAAAATTTGTTTTTTTTTGGTAAATAGGTAGGACTGTTCTTAATTATTATTCCAAAAATAAGCGCGATCTGTTAATCAGTAGTTTACAGTAGCTGGATGAATCGGTACACCTCAGTAGTCCAAGGCGATTTTTACAATGGATAAAAATGTGGAACAAAGAATTTGTCTCAAATTTTGAGTTTCCAACCAAATTGGAAATGGCATACGGTGATTCATGTAATATTAAAAATACGAGTCTACGAGTGGTTCAATGCCTTTAACGACGATCGAAAGATCCTTAAAGACATGCCTCTGTCTAGACGACCTCCGACCTCTTCAACTGGCGAAAACATTCAAAAAGTGAAGGAAATAGTGCTCGAAATAATTATACCAGTGTTAGGAAAATAGCAGAAGAGCTCGATATCTCTTGTGAGTCCGTTTGTTCGATTTTGGTGGATACTTTGGCCATGAAACGCCCCCTTTCTGGACTCTTTCCAATAAAGCTGAATTTTCTTAAAAAAAGTACCATGAACAGGTCACTTTGGACATGCTTGATTGCACAAATTCTGATTCCACATTCACAGATCGCATCACAACTAGTGCTGAGACATGGTTCTACGACTTTGACATGCAAATGAGTAAATTATCATCGGAATGGAGGACAAAAATGAGCCGAAACCGAAAAAAAACATGCCAAAGCTGCTCAAAAATCAAAAAGGTGTTCTTTTTTTCGATATTCGAGGTTTGATCCATCATTAATTCCTTCCGGAGGGACAAATGGTTCAAAGGGAGTGCTATTTAACCATATTGAAGCGTTTGCTGGAGCAAATCCTTACAAAACGGCCGGAATTGTGGAAGGAGAATTCATGGATTTCCACGATGAAAATGCATCATCGCTTTAAGCCTCAATTGTGACCAAATTTGAAGTAAAACAGTAAGAAATTGCTTCAATCAATCACCGTGTTCACCAGATTTGGCCCCGTGTGATTTTTTCCTACCTTCGAAACTGAAATTAATGCTCCGTGGAACCCATTTTCAGTCGATCGAGGACATAAAACAAAAATGGCCTAGGACTAGTGAGGTAGTGAGGTTAACTCATTAACAGACCGCGCTAATTTGGGATAATTATTAAGGACAGTCCTACCTGCTAACCAAAAAAACAAATTTTGAAATAGCATTCCCCTAAGTAATTTTATTTTCAAAGTGCCCTTACTTTATAGTCACAATTTCTGAAGTCAATTTTTTTTTAGAAATTTGGGTATTTTTTAATCAGCTTAATGGTGTCCTTAGAACGTTTTAAAATATAAAAGTTCATATATTCCAGCTTAAGATTATTCAAAATGTGAAAAATAACGATAGCAATTTTTTTTCGGCTAATTATCACGGTGAATTTCGGTTTCAAATCACTCTGAAGTAAAATTTTTATTTTGTGATTTAGAAACCTCTGCTTGTCGACGGACGATATATGTATACTCTCAGCTTTCATCTAGAGCTTGGGAAAAATATGAAATTTATTTTTAGTTGCTCTATAACTTTTCCAAATAAAGCAAAAAAAAAAAAAATAATAATAATAATAATACAACCCCCCTACGGGTTATAATTGCATTACAGGCAGGAGATACCGCCCGACCAGACTATCTCTAAATTGCTTCTCAGACGTTGGTTTACGTTAGTCTGGTATGTTCTTGGTATGCTTATTGATCAACTTTAATGTGGCGCAACCATATAAAAACACGGATTGCTTCAAACACTCGCAGGTTCGTACGAAGGTTGATCTCTCTTAACCTAAGATCTGACGAGGTTACTGAAGATTTGACGATTCTTTGCTATAGTTTTCTTTATTCAATTCTTTTCGTTTTTAATCACAATAAATCAAAATTATAATTCTCTTTTATGGAATTTATCACTTCGAACGACTCCTCGCCTGCGACTGCCCTTTTGTCTTTTTTCTCTCTGACGTTTATCCCTCGACTCTCGCTTGTTCGCCGCGCTTATTCGTGTTGCCGCTGTTGATTTATAAATCCCACATTCGGCCGTCCTGATCCTGCTGTCGTCCTCGGCAGAATTTTAATCATCACTCGTCTATAAATCGTCTATCAATCGTCACTCGTCTTAATGGCTTATTGTTTGGCAACGTGAGAAATATGGGAATTAGTATTTACTTGTGTAAATTTAGTGTCAGTCGTCGTTCTTGTCGTCACTATCGTCTGTTACTTTGGCAGTCTTAACGTTACTGGTTTTTCATCGTCATCGTCATCACTGGATTCGTCTTCATCGCTATCGTAGTTGTCAGAGCTTGATGAAGTGGAATTCGGGCCTTCATGGCTACCAATCTTTGAGACATCAATCTTTCGTTCCCTTTCACTTTTGTGACTTGGTAAGGGCCAAGATACTTAGGACTGATTTTTAAACCAGTACCAAACTGTGTCCTTTTAATTGCCACTATATCTCCAATTCGATATTGTGTTGCTGGGCGTCTCTTCTTATTGTAGTTCTTGCGATTTTCTTCTTGGATAGTTTTAATTTGTCTTCCGGCTTCTTCGCGAACTTCATTACGTTCATCCTCGAAAATTTTAATGACCTCTTCGTTAATCGCCTTTCTTAATCCTGTGTCGCTCGAACTTCTCATCTTGGTGTCAAATAGTAACTCGAACGGACTTCTCCCTGTGCTTCTTGATATACTGTTGTTGATAAACTATTGTAAACGATCCGTAAACTTATACCATTGATCAGGGTTTTCCATACTGAGTTTTGTAAGTACGGATATAACGATTCGATGGATTCGCTCAACTTGTCCATTTCCACGTGGAACTCCTGTTGTTATGTGTGTGCATTGAATATTTTCCCATTCACAGTACTCGCGAAATGCATTAGACGTGAAAGCAGTCCCTCGGTCAATTATTATTCGCGCCGGATTTCCGAAACAAACTTGCTATTGTTTCAGTTTTCGCAATACTTCTTCTGAAGATACAGTTTTCGTAGGGTAGATCCACACATGCTTCGTGAAAGCGTCGACAACAGTGAAAATGTACTTGTACTTTTTACTTGTCGCAGTCATAGGCCCTAAATGATCCAGATGATACGTTTGAAGCGGAATAGGTTCCTTAGGAATCGGATGTAGAAATCCCTCTTGCTTCTCATCCTTCGCTGCTAAAATGCATTTTACACAATTTCGTACACAGGCCGATATTTTCTCTTTCATTTTGGGGATGAAGTAATTTCGTCGAATCAGGTCTTCCGTTTTACGAATACCGAAATGTCCTTGCTCGTGGATACTCCGTACAACTTCTCCTTGCATCGCCTTTGGAACATACAACAACTTGTCTCCATCGTTGTCTTTGAGCAAGATGTTTCGTTCCAGAACGTAATCTTCGAACGGTGCGTGTTTCAAAACTTCCACGATTGCTTTTACCGCCTGGTCTCTTTGCTGCGCTGATCGAAGTCTTGTCAATAGATCATCTTCAATTATCAATAGGCTATGGCATCTACTTAGAGCATCAACATGCTTCATTGCTGTTCCAGCACTATGCTCAATTTTATATTGGAACTCCTCCAAAAATAAAACCCATCTTGCTATTCTTGGTGAAATATCTTTCTTCGCTACTGTGCCTTTGAAAGCACTACAATCAGTGATTATTTTAAACTCTATTCCAATCAAATACACTCGAAATTTTTTAATAGCATTGACGACAGCTAAAGTTTCTAGCTCATAACTAGTATAATTCTTCTCAGCCGGCGTTGTTTTTCTGCTATAAAAATAAACTGGGTGCCAAGAATTGTGTTCATGATTCTTCTGGAGAAGGATTGCCCCGTATCCTAATTGGCTAGCATCTGTATGAAGCTCTGTTTCGGCCTTTGGTTGGTAAATCATTGAAATAGGCTTCTCGGTGAGTCGCGTCTTTAACGTCTGAAATGATTCCTTTTGTTTGAGTCCAAATTCGAATTTCACGTCTTTTTTCAATAGATCACTTAATGGTCTCGCAATGATGGCATAATTTGGTATGAAGCGTCGAAAATATCCTGTAAGGCCCAGCCGTGATTGAATTTGTTTTGCATTGCTTGGTTCTGGAAAACGCTTTACGGCTAAAGTCTTTTCGTCAGATGGCTTTATCGAGTGAGATTCAATTTCGTAACCAAGGTAGTGGATCTTTCGTTGCAATAATTGACATTTCTCCCATTTAATATCCAAACCGTACTGGGACGCAATAAATAGTACCTCTTTCAAATTGGTTATAGCTTCATTTTGGGTTTTCGCCGGAATCACCAAATCTTGACCAAAACTTTTCTTTGACGTTCAAGAGGGTTAAATATTTTGCTTACGAATCTCTGAAACACCGCAGGTGATGTGCACAAACCAAAAGGTACTCTTTTAAATTCAAAATGTCCCATAGGTGTGACAAATGCAGTAAATTTTTGACTTTCCACTGAAACTGGTACGTGGTGGAACCCATTCCGAAGGTCTAATGTTGAAAACAGCTCTGCTTGACTTAGTCGGTCAATGTTGTCGTCAATGAGGGGTAGTGGATACCGATCCATGATTACTTCCTTATTTAATTGTCGATAGTCAATACATATTCGCGTTGATCCGTCCTTCTTCTTTACTAACACTATCGGGCTTGCGAAGTCCGATGAGCTTTCTTGTATTACATCCTTTTGTAGCCATTCGTCCAATTTTTCATTGACAATTTCTTTCTCCGATGGTGATAAACGCCGTGGATTCTGCCAAATAGGTGTCTGATTACGCAAAACAATTTTCATCCCGGTTGAGCCCCCATTTATAGTTTTCTTTATTCAATTCTTTTCGTTTTTAATCACAATAAATCAAAATTATAATTCTCTTTTATCAAATTTATCACTTCGAACGACTTCCGAACGACTCCTCGCCTGCGACTGCCCTTTTGTCTATTTTCTCTCTGATGTTTATCCCTCGATTCTCGCTTGTTCGCCGCGCTTATTCGTGTTGCCGCTGTTGATTTATAAATCCCACATAAGGTTATAAAAATCATGCACTTCTTCTCTATCTTGTTCATTTAGAGCAACCGGAATGCTTGGTTTCGAAGTAAATCATATAAACTTGTTTGTATTTTCAATTCTTTTCTTATTGTATTTCTTCTGTAATTGCACTCTAGCCCAAATCGGGCCTTGGCATGTTGATCTTCAGGTTCTTTCACATTTTCTTATTACCATTTTTAGCCCTTCGCATAACTTTCTATCTACAAAATTTTCTTTTTGGTAGATTAAGTTGACCAACAAGCGGGCAGTGCGTTGGAATTACACGTCGATCGAGATTTGAACTCGCGTATAAGGCTACACCTAGCTTATTGTGGTTGATGGGTAGTAAAAACGGTACAAGGGTCTGCCGCGTCGCTTCGGAATCACGCCACTGGAGGTGGTAGAATAATTGAAATTATACTCCATATATTGCATGTAAATACTTTTTATCCAATCCCATGGATAACAATTTATTGTGAGCTTGAGAAATTTTATGTAAGTGGTAGTAGAAAAGGTGGGGATTAAGTGGTAATAAAATATTATTTACAGAATTTCTAGAATAAGATCATGGATAAATGGATTAAAATGGTAATTTCACGTAAAATTTTTCCTTGGAGCATTAAAGCTGCCACATTTCAACTATATTAAAATCGCCATTGGTCTGCATTTTAAAAGTATGTAGATAAAAATGGTGTGTTCATGCCTCGCTTAATATGGAGCAGATGGCAATAATCCCGGCTGCATCAAAATATCATATATCACTTAAGTACGTATACATATTTTTACGAATAAATTAATTTTTGTTTATATCATATTTATTACTACTGTAATATTTATAACACTTTTTTTTTTTGTTTTTAAGTAGCTATAAATATTTATTCCGAAATGTTTTCCATATGCGAGAGAGGCAGTGAAATGTGAAAGCAAGTTCAACTGATTCATAAGAGATTTTCCGATCCGCGCCATTCAACCTACTCGGTTTTTTCGTCAGCCTGTCATGGGTGATCTATTTTTGGACAGATGTAAACTGACCGCAATCTTTTAAAATAGTATCAATGTTAAATTTTTATTATATCATAATGAGTGTTGTAAATAAGATTGAATAAGTAGGAGATAGATTATCGAGTAGGGGAATAATGTTGATAATGTTTAGGGGTCTTACAAAATGGTGAAGAACTATTTCAAATACAAGAAAAAGTTTGTTTTTGCTTTATTATGATTTTTCCAAATAAAATCGCAGATCAAGCCGCAAATTATCTAAACATTGATGTAAACATTATAACAACAATAAACTGTTGCCTATAATTGATAGCTGTCACTTAGTATTTCTGTCTGTGTGTTCAAATTGAGTTCCACCGAGGAAATATCCTGTCCATCATTACAAATTTGAATATATGTGAAGCAAGCTGATAAATGGGAACTTATCATGCCATATGATAAGATCGAGCTCTTTATCATTGGATAAAGGACAAAATTCTGAAGAGAACGCCGTATGATTCGCCCAAAAATTTCAAAAATGGACGAAGCTATGGCGTTTTTAATTGAAGCATAAAAAAGGTATTCAGTTTTCATTCCCCCCATCCTACCCACATATTTTGTTTGTTAAAGAACTTTGAATGAATTTTGATGGTACCTAGCGGTTGAAATATAAAATAAAACCACTTTGTAGTTGACCTAAGATATGGAGGTATCGATTGGGTCCAAAAACTCATATTTTGGCATACACTGAAAAATTTACTTTGGCAAGGTAAGTTACACCCCCTCCCACCCAAACCCACCCCCTTACAACAATTAGTCTCTCTCTAAGCTGATTCTAGTGAATCACTTCAATGGTCCAAAAATATATTTTTTATGGTAAGTAATTTCCAAAAAAAATTCGGCCGACAATTTGTTTTTCAGACCCCAATGGATAAAAAAATTTAATTATTTTTAAAGTTTGTGCAACGAACCCTTTTAAATATATGTTGATTTTCATCTGATTTTCATGGTTGAGATATTTAAATTCTTAGTTTTCGGTTTTAGTGCTCCCCACGCCTCTCCTTAATCCGTACACCCCCCAAAATGGGTGTCCGCTTGAGATCCGCAACCATCTACAGTCCACCCAAAAATAAAATTCGTATCTTGAAGGGTTTGGGAGTTAATGTGCGCTGTGCGTACGATGTACGGCGTATGACGTACAGACAGACGATTTTTTTTATGCAATTTTAGGCTATAAAATAGCCTAAAATGAAACTTGGAAAAACGAAATTTCACAGTAGTAAATTTTTTTCCCGAATCGATTACAATACTTTATTATTAAAATAATAAAGCAAAATTTAAGTACATTCGAAGCACTAAATCAATCGGATCAAAACCTTTCAACGATGCTCTTTGTAAGCTGTAATCTGAAGTTTGGGGTATGAAATTATTTCTCGACGTTGCTAAAATTTAAGTGAATTGTTTCGATTCAGACTGAACAAAATCCACCCACATTGTAATTGATCCACTTCTTTTATAATTTTAATAAATAACCAAATTACCGAAGTGCATTATTTTTTTTTTTGCATTAAATCCTTGAAAATAGTCAATTAACACGTTTGCAATGTTCAAAAACATAAACAAAAGACTGAACAACTCTTAAATTCTGTTTATAGTTAGCTACTAATTATAGATTATATTTTATAAGATGCTAAATAAAAATTCATTCGTTAAATTTAATTACAAGTTGAAGTGTATTACGAGTATACAATACTTGAAAATTGATACAATTACCAGAAAGAAAATTGTATATATGTTAACATTTAACAACAATTTGGAATTTAAGCGCGTGCATAAAGGACTTTTTCGTATATGTATATACATATAACATGTACCTATAATAGATTAATACGTTGGTATATCTTTTCATGAATATGTGTATATAAATTTCGGTACTGTTTGCCAAGCCTCCGTCTAATTTCTTTTTAATTCTTTACAAGGCGTCGACCGCACTACTTTGTATAAACCTTGACTGGCAAGATGCTGTCTCTAAACGTCTAAACGTCGCTAATTTCAATTCATCTTATGCCATGAATCTTGAAGCAAATCATCATCGCTCCTTCGCGATCGTCGACACAACGAATAAGTTGCTGTGTCTACATTTAAAAATAGTTTATGCCGTATACATGTGCTACCTTTGGATGTATGGCTGCAAACGTAACATATATTTTATTTGGTAAAATACTAAACCTATTTACTTATGAAATTTGGGTCATTCATGGTGAGTTAATCCATAAAGCTGTTGTTGCCTATTTTTATTTTATTACAGAATTTATTGCAATTATAATGGCTAATTATTATACCAATGTGTTTAGCGATACTATACCGTTCATAGAACGATACATTTGTCCGTCTTGTCAAAAACAAATCACAAGAAAAACCCTTTGCACTTCTCAAAAATACAGAAATCCTTGGAATCGCTCAGAGCTGCTTTGCTAACATTGTCCCAAGTAACTATAACAATCTTCTTTGGTTAATGGTTTGGTGAATTTTTTTACAGTGAATTTTGCATTTAAAGGGAACAACTCTGGATTCTACACTGTTTGCTTGATTTTGTGTGACGTGTCGTTCTCTGCTGAGACTTTTATGAAACTGTTTTGATAAAGGTCTCAGCAGTTGTTCAGCTTTTTCTAAATAGTGGGCCTATTTTTTAAAGGGTGATATGCGAAACAAGCTGGACCATTTTATAATGATAATTCCTATTGGCTTTAACTTAAATTTCTCTGTTCAGTAATTTTCACTAATTCAGACATTTGATAGAGTGGAAGTTAATTTCCTTTTCTCGAAGTTATACGCTCTCGGCTTTCATTCCAAAATGCTTGATTGGTTTAGTTCTTACCTGTGCAATAGAATTCAACACGTCAAAATTTATTCTTAGGGCCACTTTTATTCATATTGTTCATAAAATTATTTCCCCGCAAGGGGGTAGTTGTAGGATGAGGTTTTGCCAATTCCTGCAACTATCTTTGGAGACTAGCGACTCCACGGACCTGAGCTAACTATCCCCTTGTGGGATGGGGGCTGTAGAATTCACCCACAGCCAGTCCTGCTTGCCCTAAAAAATGGCAAATGGACACTCACTGGATCATGGGCTTATCAACCGTGATCTTTAGACCTAAATGATACGAGAAACAGATACATCGCCCCGGATACGGACTGATTCTACGGTAACGACTTTTGGCAGTCGAAAACGGACTATGATTGGCTTCTGGAACGTTCGAACATTGAATGACGGGGAAAGAGTTGGGGTTACTCGGTCCCTGCACCGCCAATCAGTGATCAACCGTGAAATGGAGCACTATAACGTCCTAATCTTGGGCTTGACCGAGGTCAGGTGGACAGGATCAGGAGAAGAACGAACCCCTAGTGGAAATACTATTCTGTACATTGGCTCTGAAAGTGAAGCCAGAAATGGCGTGGCGTTCGTCTTTACGCCGAGAGCGAGAAACAGTCTCATTAGCTGGGAACCAATCTCGGATAAGACTATCGTCGTCAGGTTTAGGACCAGTGTCAGAAACGTCACAATTCTGCAGTGCTACGCACCAACTAATACCGCAACATCTGGTGACAAAGAGGAGTTTTATAGCCAACCTTCGAACGAGTTCCAAGAGGTGATATTATTATCATCTCGGGAGATATGAACGCCAGGTTGGATCAGACAACACTGGACTAGAACACGTCATGGGGAGGCATGGTGACCCTTGGGTCGACGCGTCATGACCTTGGATTAAGAGACCCGAAAACGGCGAATTATTTGTGGAGTTTTGTAGTACTCGGCAAATGGTCATCGGAGGACCCTTTTTCCACACAAGAGTCATCATAAAACATCTTGGGTTTCCCCTGATGGTGTTACTCAGAACCAGATCGACCATTTGGCTATAAGTCGCCGATGAAAAAGATGTCTCCTCGATGTGCGAGCGAAACGTAGAGCTGGCGTGCGGAGCGATCACCACTTGATAGTTACCTGCTTGAGATTGTGTACAGCAGCTATCCGACGACCACAAATTCTTCAAATGAAGCGCAAGCTTAATGTGGATAAACTCAGAGACCCCAACAAAAGTCGCGAATACACCACTATTCTACGCGAAAACTCATCCACATTAGGTGAAAATGAAATGCGCACACTGGACGCCAAGGCAACCAAAAACACTTTTCTAACTAGTGCTGAAGAATCTGTGGGATATGTGCAAAGCGGTGAGAAATCCTGGATGTCGCAGGACACATGGGACAAGGTTGGCAATCGGAAAAAGCCAAATTGGCAATCATCTCTCAACCCGATGTCAACCAACGAACGCCCGACTTGAGGCAGAACTACCGCAATGCTCATATACAGCTTAAAATGGCTGTTAGACGCGACAAGAGAAAGGCCATTGAAGATCTGGCAAACAAGGCAGAATCTGCGGCTTACCTTGGGGATATGGGTTCACTATTTAAAATCATGAAACAGTTGACGAACAGGAATTTCACTGCCAACCACCTGGTGAGAGATGTCAACGGAACTCTCCTTAATATGAGTGAATACCAGTTGCGACGATGGAAGGAATACTTCTCTGATATTTTAAACATCTTGTCAGAGGAAGATATTCCGGAAACAGAACAACTTCCAAACATCCAACCGCAACAATCCTCTATTAGGGACGATCCCCCAGATAAGGAAGATATAGTTTCCGCCATTCGGTCAATGGCGGGAAGGAAACTCCAGGTATAGAAGGACTACCAACCGAACTCCTCAAAGCGGACCCGGAAATAACAGCCGATATACTCCTCCCACTCTTCACTAAAGTGTGGGATGAAGGAAGATATCCCACTGAATGGAAGGAGGGCGTCATTGTGAAAATTCCGAAGAACGGCAATGGGCGTGGTATATGTCTACTTACTGCCGTATCAAAAATTATGGCTAAGGTAATTCTCAATAGGATTAGTGATGTCGTCGAGAGCACTCTCGAAGTTTATCAGGCTGCATTCCGTAAAGGGTCGTCTTGTACCGACCACACAAATACCCTACGGATAATATTAGAGCAGTCAGCCGAAATGGGTTCGGCACTACATTTCATGTTTGTGGACTTCGAGAAGGCGTTCGACAGCGTTAAGCGAGATTACATATGAATGCTTTGCGTAGGAGAGGTATTCCAGATAAGGTCATAGCTATGATTAAAGAATCCTACGAAGATGCAAGGTGTCGCGTCTTGCATAGAGGAGAGCTGTCCGAGAGCTTCCCTGTGCGAACGGGTGTCAGTCAAGGCTGCATATTATCACCAGCCCTGTTTCTGGTGGTAATAAATGACATCTTGAAAGCTGCACTGGAAGGTGGGGAAGGTAAAGGTCTTCAATGGAGACTATTTAACATTTTAAGTCACCTTGATTATGCTGATGACGTGTGTTTGCTTGCACATACCCGTTCGGACTTAGAGTCAAATGTTCGCTCGTTGCATTCTAAATGCAAAGAGGTGGGACTGAAAATAAATGTGCGTAAAACCAAGTACATGCACATGGGCTCGATCGCAAGCACACCGATTGTTCTTAATGGACAGGATGTGGAAGAGGTGCAAGATTTTTGCTATCTTGGAAGCATTATCAGCATGGACGGCGGAGCCGAATAGGATGTTGAGGCTCGGCTAAATAAAGCTCGTCAGGCCTTCGGTATCCTTTCCCCTTTCTGGAGGTTAAGAGAGATCTCCCTTCGCACGAAGCTGCGAGTTTTTGACGCATGCGTCAAATCCGTGTTGTTGTGTGGTTGTACTACGTGGAAAGTGGCCATTCGACTTACCAAGAAACTACAGACTTTCGTAAACCAATGCCTCCCGCGGCGCATTTTAGGAATATTCTGGCCAGAAGTAATCTCCAACGACGAACTTTGGAGTACAACTCGCCAGACTAAAATAGGTATTGAGATTCAACGGCAAAATTGGCAGTGGATCGGTTATACTTTGAGGAAACCAGAGCGAAACATCGCAAAACAGGCTCTGGATTATAACCCTCAAGGAAGGCGTCGGGTTGGACGACCATGTAACACATGGAAGCAAGCAGTTGAGCAGGAGGCCAGAGAAATAAACAAGTCCTGGCAACAGCTTAAAGCCGATGCTCAGGATCGCGCCTTGTGGAAGAGAGTTGTTTCTGTCCTATGCCCCTATAGGGGGTCTTAATTGGAATTTTATAAATGAGATGAGTTCTCCTCCATTTTTGACTATTCTTCTTGAACCTTCGCTCGCCCATACGGAATAGCTATTTTCTGTATATAGGACTATATCGATCCCAAGTAGTCAACGATCCATGTAGGTTTCTTTCATATTGACCGTATGGTTGCAATAGCTAATACTCGATCCATTATATACCATTCATAGTGGACGAATTGAGGTTGTTCAAAGAAGATTCATTCGTTTTGCATTTAGGAGGCTGAATTCCCATGTTACGAAAAACGATGTAAATTTATTGGCGTACAATTTCTAGATGTTCGAAGAAAACGAAAGCCAAGAGAGTTTTTGGGAGATAGTCTTTGTAAAAGTATTAATTCTCTTGAGCTGCTTCTTAAAATCTCCATTTATGTTCTGAGAGATTCTTACGTGTTCGCATTTTTTGGCATATCCTGCTCATAGAACTGTTCATAGATCCAATGAACCCTAAACTCGCAGCATATCTAGTTTTAATCTGGTTGCAAATTTTATCGATATCAGCTTTAATAGAGACTGCTTTAGAGAAACGGTATTTTACAGTAGCGTAAATAGCACCCCGCTGACCACGCGTTGCAGAGGGCTCCAGGGTTTAAGGACGCAGAGTGCCGGTAGGAGCCAAATGATGTTCAAAACAAGGTATGTTCGAACTTTGAGATCGAGGCTTCTCTTTAACAAGCGTGAGAATCTTGTACCCAGAAAAAAAACGATTTTTCGTGAAACCTTTGAAGAAAAATTTTAAACATTTTCTTATTTCGCTTATTATACTCTAGATGAAATCTGAGAGTATATTGTGTTTGCCTTACCGTTTGTAACGCTAAGAAATAACGCTCGCACAGAGCCGCCAAGGGTACAGAAATATTTGTTGTCGCTCAAAAACCTCGATCCCGAGTGATCGTCTGTCTGTCTGTCCGTCTGTGCGTCTGTCTAACAGCATAACTCTCGAAAGCTTTGAGCTATAGTGCTAAAAATTTTTGTGTGTCATTTTTAGCAAAATAGTAACTTTAAGTTCGTGAATGTCCTACATCCCCCCACTTCTTCTACCCCTCCCATACAAATTTCATGAAATTTCGAAAAATTAAGAAATTGATTTCCTTTGAAACTATTTTAGCTATCAACTTGAAATTTAGGTCAAAGTACTATGACATAGATGTCATTAATACCACGGAATATTGACCCGATCCCCTTACTCCTTCTACCTCCTCCCATACAAATGGTCAATTTTGAAAAATACATATTTTCGATTTTCATTGAAACTAGTAAAGCTGAAAAAACGATGAATTCTACTATAATTGCAATTTATTTTAAAAATAATTATCAACTTCACCTTACTCCTTCTACCCCCTCCCATACAAATTTCACGAAATTTTGAAATTTAAATTAAATTATTTTTCTTCGAAACTGTTTAAGCTATCAACTTGATATTTTGTAGAAAGTATACAAATAGAAATATTAATAATGCGAAAAAAATTTGTTTTTATCTGTACACTCCTTCTACCCCCTACCATACAAATGCAGAATTTTTGTTAAATGAATTTCATCGATTTTCATTCAAACTAGAAAAAGCACAAACTTCAAATTTTGTCAGAATTCGTTTTTCAATAACTGAAATAAGTGTTAGAAAAAATTATCAGCTCCGCTTCACTCCTTCTACCACCTCCCGCACAAATATCTGTATTATAAATTCAAGAAAAGCATTTCTCCTTCAAGTATATAAGAGCTATCGACTTTGAAATTGAATCAAAGCATGGTGATAAGGATGACGATAAGCAGTTTCAAAATCATCTTAAACGTTCCACTTCCTCTGGCACCTCCCATACAAATGCCTCAATTTAAGGAAAACTACGACAAATTTCTTTAAAAATAATGAAAACTAAAAACTTTAAATTCAGCAAAAAACATTTTGCATGCCATGTCCGGTGTCATATACGAAAAATACAAACCTCCCCCTCTACTTCTACCACCTCCCATGCAAAAGTCTCTATTCACTATTCGAAAGAATTTGAGATGACATATTTTCCGGTATATTAAAGTCATTTCCATCTCATCTAGAGTATCATCTGATTGGGCTTTAAGCCCAATCATAATTCTGTTATATTTTTAATTGTTTTTGTTCACTTTTGGCGATTTTTCGGGCTGTTATTTAAAGTTTTATCAATTTCAGGCATTGAAAACAACTCACAACTAATGCTAACGATCATAGCGGCAATATATCGCCTGAGTCAGAAGCTAGAAAAACTTTTAACTATTGATGCCGATAGATCCGCAGATGATAGTAAGCTCCCTCATAAAATAATTATTCACTAATAAGCCTTTCGACATAGAAAAATAGGAAGAACGAGGTTTAGAAAATTTTTTCTGAACGACCAACACGAGCCAAAAAAGAAAGATATTACGAGCTAAGGCAATATGCGAAAAATACCTGCAGGCGAAAACAAAGGAAGTACTATAATGACAAAACATGAACGACGATATGAGACAAAATAAAATGCAGGACGCATACGCAATAGTTAAAGACCTAAAAAAGGGATACAAGCCAAAAACCAGTATCTGCAAAGACGCAGAGGGCAACATTATCAGCGGCACACAAGAAATCAAAAAGAGATGGGCTTCCTACTTTGAGCATCTTCTTAATCCCACTACATTAGCATCAATCACTATAGACAACGTTTCAATTGAGGCGTCACCTGATGAAGAAGAACCATTATCGACACTACCCACGTTTGCTGAAATTAAAGCAGCCTTATGTGACCAAAAATGAAACAAAGCGCCGGGAATTGACGAAATACCAGTTGAACTTCTGAAAAACGGTGGAAATTGTGTCGCTGAAATACTGCACAACATGATATGCAAAATTTGGACAGAGGAAATCATACCCGACGATTGGCGAAAAAGTATCAAATGTCCAATTTACAAGAAAGGAGACAAACTCTGCTGTGAGAATTACAGAGGAATATCATTGTTGTGTACGTCCTATAAAATATTGACAAAAATAATTGAACGTCTTAATCCCTATACTAATGAAATAATTGGCGAATACCAAGGCGGATTCAGAACCGGATGATCTACAACGGACCAGATATTCTCGGTGAAACAGGTGCTTGAGAAATGCTGGGGATATAAAACAGACGTGCACCAAATTTGCGTACATTTTAAACAAGCATACGACATTATCGACAGGATGGTATTGTACCAAATCATACTTCATGTTGGAATTCCTGAAAACTAGTCCGACTAACAAGACCTACAATGGCGAACACTGAATCCCAAGTGACAATAAAAACCGATTCCACAACCAGATTTCGAACGGAATGTGGTTTAAAGCAAGGCGATGGTCTAGCTCCTATGCTTTTCAACTTGGCACTAGAGTATGTCATCCGAAAAATTCCATTCGACACCAACGGAACACTACTGTTCAAGTCCACCCAACTAGTAGTTTAACAGCTGGAGGACGCGGTCTTTTGATCGATTTGGGCTGTCGCGCCATTAATGATGAAACCTTTCGACAGGTATTTCACTTAGGAAATCGGGTGAGTTTACATCGAGCTTGATTTTTGCATCAAAAACTTGCACAATACCTCTATGAGAGGTTAATGTAAATCTTTGGCACGTAGGCTTAATTTCACGGTTGCCTTTAACAACTCGGATTTTTTTTATAACGACCATCATTAATGCCTTTTGTGATACAGGTTCATACCTATTTACAGTTCGGCATTCATACTGGTGGATTCAAGACATATCTAATATCTCTTCCAGTCTGGGGGTCATGGTATAACGCTAATCTACGCCGAGAAACGAGGAACAAGTTCCAATAATCTCTGCCCGTGATGTGGGCATAACCTAGGCCACTACGTGTACCCCGAAGGGACCTCTTCTAAGGTTGTGCGGATTCGCTGGCCACCTGTCTTTTCAGCTTATATCTTCACTTACTTACTTACGATGGCGCTACAGCCCAAATCGGGCTTTGGCCTCCTGAATGCTTTGCCTCCATCCATCTCGGTTCAGTGACCGCGTCCTCCAGTTTGAAAATCTTAGCAGTGATTTGCTGTCTGCGTCAATCGAATCCTCTCAGCGCTTTCGTGGTTTTCCGACCGGTCTTTGTCCGTTGACTTTCCCTTTTAGTGTGCGTTTGGGAATTCTTCCTTCATCCATCCGCTCCACATGACCAGCCCATTGTAACTTTTTAAATTTTATGAGGGTTGACACTTCTGGATTGTCGAAGATGGCATACAATTCTCTATTGTATCGTATTCTCCAGATCGAGCCTTCCCTCACAGGTCCGAGAATTCTTCTGAGGACCTTTCTTTCAAAGGCGTTAAGGAGTTTTTTGGATGCCTGAGTTAACGTCCACGTTTCGCTGCCATACCATAGCACAGGTCGTATAATCGTTTTATATAACTTTTGTTTTCCTGTGTACGTTCTTGTTTTTAATTATTGGAAGTACCGAATAATACGTCTTGTTTGCCATAATTATTCTTCTTTTAATTTCGATGGGTTCGCTTCCATCCTTCGATAGGTTCGCCCCTAGGTATATAAAGTTGTCTACGTTTTCTAGCTTATAGTCTCCTACTGTGATATTTTGTCTGATTGACGTCTTTTTCCTAGTTTGCGTCATAATTTTTGTTTTATTTTCATTAATACGTAGTCCAACTTCCCTTGCTATCGAGTCAAGGTTTACAAATACTTCCTTAGCATTCTCCAGAGATCTTGCAATGATATCTATGTCGTCGGCATATTCTACCAGTTGTGTGGATTTGAAGCATAGTGTTCACTTGGTGTCAACGTCCTTTTCTACTCTGACTTGTGACAAAGACTCAGTCATTGCCATTCTTGTCAGTCGGACCAGTTTCGGTGGGACTCCAAACTCCAACATGATTTTATACAGTACGCGCCTGTCGATACTATCGTATCTGGTGCACATCAATATTATATTCCCAGCACTTTTCCAGCACCTGTTTTACTGAGAATATCTGGTCCGTGGTCGAGCGTCCAGCTCTAAATCCGCCTTGGTATTCACCAATTACTTTGTCAGCATAGGGCTTAATTCTCTTTTCTAGAATTTTCGTCAAGATCTTATAAGACGTACACAACAGAGATATTCCTCGGTAGTTTTCGCAGCAGAGTTTGTCACCTTCTTTATAAATTGGACATATGATGCTCTTGCGCCAATCTTCAGGAAGTATTTCCTGCGTCCATATGTCCGTGACTAATCTATGTAGGAGATGCGCTATGCAGGTGTCGCCGGCTTTCAGAAGTTCAGCTGGGATTTGATCAGTGCCCGGCGCTTTGTTGTTTGGGTGGTTCCTTAGGGCTGTTTTTACTTCTTCGAGTGTGGGAGGACTCAAAGCGGATCCTTCATCGGCTGTTACATCAGTTATACCTGCTATTGTATCTGCTGCTGCTGTTCGTGTAGGTGATGGGCTCGGGTTAAGAAGGCGTTCAAAGTATTGTGCCCATCTTAGTTTTATATCTTCCGCGTTACTTATAATGTTCCCTTCTGCATCCTTGCAGAGGGTCGTTTTCGGTTTGTATCCTTCTTTCATCCTTTTAACAAGGGAATACGCGGCTCTTGTGTTGTGTAATTTAAATTGTTCGTCCATGTTAATTAATTTTGTCATTATTGTACTTCCGTTTTTTTTTGTCTGCATATTTTGTTTGCAAATCGTCTAAGATCCTTGTACTTGTCTTGTTTGGCTCGTGTCGGCCGTTCCGTTAATATTTTGTAAGCTTCATTTTTTCGTTCTAAGGCATCTTGGCATTCTTTGTCGAACCAATCATTTCTTTTGCGCCGGGGTTGTTGTCCTATCACCTCCTCTGCGACAGATGTAATGCCATCTTTGATATTTTGCCACATTTCTTCTATTGGCTTGCTGGCGGTGGTATTCAGCATTCTCGCGAAGTGCCTCTCCAAGGTACATATTTCGCAACTATTTTCTCGTCTTTGAGTTTTCCTATGTCGAATTTAGGAACCGGTTGTGTTTTTGGGTATCCTCGGTTTGCGATTCGACATCGGAACTTGGTCTTTACCAAATAGTGGTCTGTGTCGCAATTAGCCCCTCGACATGTACGAGGAGGTCGTTGTTTTCTCTATTAGAATATGGTTTATTTGGTTGAATGTTCTTCCGTCGGGTGATGCCCACGTTCTCTTATGAATGTCACGATGCGGGAAGCATGTCGAGCTTACAATAAGGTTTTTGCTGCTGGCGAAATTAGTCAGCCTCTGGCCATTGTCGTTACTAATATCATGGAGACTGTGCCTTCCAATTGTCCCTATGTATGTTTCTTCTTTGCCCACTTTCGCGTTAAAGTCACCTAATACTATTTTAATATCATTCGACGGAAGGGAGTCGAATGTTGATTCTAAGGTGCTATAGAAATCGTCTTTAACTTCGTCGTCTTTGTCTTCCGTTGGGGCGTGGACATTAATAAGCCAAACATTAAAGAAACTTGTTTTGATACGGATTACACACAATCGTTCATTGACGGATTTGAAGTTGGTAACTTGGTGTTTAAGCTTGTTGTCGACGATAAACGCAACTCCAAATTCCCAGCTTCCCGATGATTTCCCACTTTTGAAAATTGTGTGCGATCTAATGTCAGTAATTACGTTAGCTATCACTTTAGTTTCTTGGAGTGCAATTATGTTTATATTGTATTTGGCTCCCTGTTCCAGAAGCGCTCTCACTGCTCCTGCTCTGTACAGGGATCGTTCCAAGATCCGAAGGAATAGTCCAGCTTATATCTTCAACTCTGTATGAAATGTTAACTCCTTTCCATAGACGCCTCCGATTTTGATCCCTTCACTACTTTATTGTCCGCAGGTAACATACTGGGTATTTCGATCTTCTCGGTCACCACTCTCTTCCGCATGTCTATCATGTTTTAGCAATGTCACCTGTTAACATTCGATTGCGCTTCCTCAGTTCGCTACATCATCATTCATAGGGTAATTAATGTCGATCACAGTCTGTGATGTATTTCGCTTACCTTGCTCACTACTACCTTCCGCATTTACCATTTGCTACCAATCAATATTTAGTCTTCCTGTTTACCTACAGTTTAACTTCCTTCGAGTCGCTACACAAACCACTCCAGGTAGGTTGGGGGAGGGGGAAGGGGTAGAGAGTTTATCGTATTTCGTTAACTTTAGTCCGCTACTAATTTCCGCAATCCCACTTTTCAACAACCTAAGGCACCGATTTCACTCTCCTCAGAAGGCTACAATGTGTTTCGCTAAGTATACTTCTTCACCGATTCAGTAATTTATCGTTTCATCAGATCAGCGATTTTTTTTTGAGCCTCGTAATCGCCTTTGTATACCTACCGACACGACATAATTCATCAGATATAGATCTGTGGTTTTGTCTTCGTGAGTTGCCACCCACTTCAGGCTAATCTCCTGTAAAACTTTGGTACTGATCGATCAGCTCGGGTCTGTGATGTTGCCAAGCTCCAACAAACTACAGTAATTTGCCAATCTTTGACGCGTTGTTACTTGCCTGCAAGCAGGAGCGAGCCAATTACTTCCTGACTAAGGGGGAGCGGCGGGGGTTTGGAAGGATGGCGAAAGCGCCTAAAAACTAGAGAATACATTGGCATTGCTTAAGAATCACTTTAAAATCTGGAGGCATCCGCAAATCTGGGGTAAGCCACTACCTCACTACCCACCCGGTTGGCTCGTCTCTATCTGCGGTAAATAAACTTGTGTGCAAATTTGGTGGGGGCGCTACTGCTCTTAGTTACGTCACTGGTATTAGACTCCTTAAATCGTACCTGATCGTATTTGTTGATTTATGTTTTAGTTTTTTTTTATTTTACTTTATTATTATTAATAAAGTATTGTTATCGACACAGGAAAAAAAATTTGATACTCTGAAATTTTGTTTTTTCGCGTTTCATGACTAAATTAGCCTAAAAATGCAAAAAAAATCCATTCCGTCGTATGCCGCCCGTTGTCCGCCACATATGGACTCATCTCCGAGACCATTTAAGGTAGAATTTTCGGTTTTCAGTGGATTATTAAATAGGTAAGTGCGCTCCATTATCTAAATTTTGTGGAGTATCAGACGGTAGAGAGATGCGGGAGACGGAAAGAGTCAAAAATTACACTTGCAAACATTTCCACTACGAATGCAGATAGGGAGCTATAAATCAGTATAGGTATAGAGAGGTTTGTGGGACAAATTTTAAAAACAATTAATTAATTTTTTTATCCAATCGCGACCGAAAAGGAGGGGCTAAAAACAAATTATCGCCGATTTCCTTTTTGAAATGATTATATCTTTGAAATTAAAGCCTGTAACGAAAAGTTCTGTCGTGCGCAAGATGGGTATAAATTGAAAACTACTCAATGGATTTTTATAAAATTTTATTTGTATTTACTTTATATCCTACTAGTTATGAATTCTCCTGGCAACAGCTTAAGGCCGATGTTCAGGATCGCGTCTTGTGGAAAAGAGTTGTTTCTATCCTATGCCCCTATAAAGGGTCTTAACAGGAATTTGATTGATTGAGTTGTGAATTCCTAATTCCGAACTTGTTTAATACTTTTTCTGGTGAATTTTCTGATCCTTCTTCTCATGTTTTTCATCAAGCACAAACTTTTTTGTGGCTGCTTTCGATGCTAGTGCCCAACGTCTTTTAAATTCATCCATGGCTTTTACACTCCTTCTTTTTTTACTTTTCCCTTCATAATTGCCCAATATTTTTCGATTGGACGAAGTGTCGGCGTATTGGAGGATTGTCTGCTTTTTGTAAATATGCAATGCCTTTGGAATTTAACCAGTTTACCGTTGCTGAAGCATAGTGACTAGTTGCCAAGTTGGGCCAAAATAGAACTGGAATATTGTGTCTTTTAATCATGGGCAATAATCTTTTCTGCAAGCATTCTTTACGGTAGATTTCAGTGTTTATGGTTCCTATTGTAAAAATGCTGTTGACTTCATCCGACATTCACAGAAAGCTTGCCAAACCATAATTTTTTTCCGAATTTTTCAACGCAAACTGTTATATCTGGTTCACTAACATTTCTTCTGTCATTTGCAGTAAAAACTGGGGACGCGGTAGAGAAAAAAATTCCATTTTGCAATATGTTTCGTCGTCCATTATAACGCACAGTTTTTCGTCATCAATTTTTGGTAGAGATTTCTTGAGCGCCTAATTGCACGTTTTTCCTGATCAGAACTTCTTTTCGGTTCCTTTTGCTTTTAGAAAGTCTTCAAACCATTCCGTTGTTTTGCTCTTTGCACCAGTTGATGGCTAGTTCTAAGATTTTTAGACGAATTCCTTGTAGACATTGACAGATTTCTCTTTAAAGCGTTAACGATCCTTTTTTCGAGAACAGGATTTACAGAACCTTTTGGATGATCTGATCTCGCTTTCTCAGATACACTCAGCTCTTCCTTGAGCCGTTTGATATACCTTTGTACAGTCCTTGTTGTAATTTTGTACTTTTTTCCCAATGTTGAAAGCGATACTTGTTGATTTTTTTGTCATTCTCGCACAACTTGTTCACGAACCGAACCACTAAAAACCTGCATTTTCACTAAATTGATCAGTCAAGCACGTAAAAAAAATTTTGTCTTTCTCGGGAAAGAAAGAACCGTTATCTACACACGAAAAGATGCGACAGAACTTTTGGTTACAGGCTTTACTTACGATAAAATATAAAAGATATCATCATATGATACTCTAGATGAAATGAGAAAGAGTTCAATGTACCGGAAAATATGTCACCTCCAATTCTTTTAAATATTTAATAGTGAGTTTTATATGGTGGTAGAAGCAGAGGAGGAAGGTTTGTAATTTTTGGATATGACACCTAATGTGGAATGCAAAATATTTCGTAATGAATTTAAGATTTGTAGCTTTCATTATTTTCAATTGGACATAGTTTTCCTGAAATTGTGGCATTTGTATGGGAGGTGGCAGAGGAAGTGGAACGTTTTAGATGATTTTGAAACTGCTTATCATCATCCTTATCACCACGCTTTGATTCAATTTCAAATTCGATAGTTCTAATATATTCGAAGGAGAAATGCTTTTCTTGAATTTATAATACAGATATTTGTATTGGAGGAGGTAGAAGGAGTGAAGAGGAGCTGATAATTTTTCTACCATATATTGTAATTATTAAAAAACAAATTCTGGCAAAATTTTAAGTTTATACTTTTTCTAGTTTTAATGGAAATCGATATAATGCACTTAACAAAAATTAAACATTTGTATAGGAGGGGGTAGAAGGAGTGTACGGATCAAAACAAATTTTTTACTCGTTATTGATATTTCTATTTGTATATTTTATGCAAAGTATAAAGTTGATAGCTTTAACAGTTTCGAAGAAAAATAATTTAATTTAAATTTCAAAATTTCGTGAAATTCGTATGGGAGGGGGTAGAAGGAGTGAGGTGAAGTTGATAATTTTTTCAATTCTGACTGGAATTATAATAAAATTAATTTAGGCAAAAATTCGTTTTTATAACTTTGCTAGTTTCAATGAAAATCGAAAAACTGCATTTTTAAAAATTATGCATTTGTATGGGACGAGGTAGAAGGAGTGACGGGATCGGATCAATATTCAGTCATTTCAATGACATCTGTACCATAATATTTTAACCCAAATTTCAAATCGATAGCTTAAATAGTTTCAAAGAAAAATCAATTTCTGAAAATTTCGGAATTTCGTGAAATTTGTATGGGAGGGGGTAGAAGGAGGGGGGGGATGTAGCCCGTTCACGAACTTAAAGTTACTTTTTTGCTAAAAATGACACACAACAAATTTCAGCGCGATAGCTCAAAGCGTTCGAGAGTTATGCTGTAGACAGACGGACAGACAGACAGACAGACGGACAGACAGCAACTCGGAATCGAAATTTTTGAGCGGCAACAAATATTTCTGTACCCTTGGCGGCTCTGTGCGAGCATTATTTCTTAGCGTTATAAACGGTAAGACAAACACAATATACTCTCAGATTTCATCTAGAGTATAAAAATTCATATTTGGGACCATTAAGGTGGCATACAGATCCACCAGAATGAGCTTAGTGGAAGGCTAATTATTGTAAGAGGGTAAGTCAGGAGAGGATGGGGGGGGGGGGGGGGTTGCGCAAGGAAAAACGCTTCAAAATGAATATCTCGACTCTCTCTTAAGCTATGTAATTTAAACTTGGAGTATATATTAAGCTATACTAGCGAAATACGAAAACAATATTACATTTGGTCATAATAATAGTGGGGAAAATGCGGAGCATTTAAAAAATGGCGCACTTTCCAAAATTACAAACCGTTATATCTCAAAACTAAGTACAGATATCAAATTGAAATTTTGTCAGATTAAAGAACTTCATAGTCTTTAATTTTGGTAAAAATTTAAAGTTGGAGGGTGTGAGAGCTGGGAGGTGGTAAGCAAAAATGTCGAAAATTTTGAGTGAGTTTTAGGGCTCTGTTCAAAGATCCAAAAATTAAATTGTGCATGTGGATACATCTATTTAATAAACACAGAAAAAAAAATTATTTGCTCTACAATTATTATGCACTGACGTTCTTTGATCTAACGATCACAAGGTGTTTTGAAAAAAAAATACACAAAACTGAACATTTTTGAATAAAATTTTAGGGTTGAAATTTGAAAATTTGCAAAATGCATTTAAAAAAATCCCTAAAAGTATGAATTACTGCTTGAATATCTTCAAAACTTCTACCCCCTCCCATACAAAATTACTTTTTCGACCATTTTTAAGAAATCTATTATCAACTAACTATTAAAAGCTATCAATCTGAAATTTCTCACAAAAACATTTAAAAATTGTTGAAACGAAATTGCGTCGAACGTTTAGAGATCGCGCCTGCCCTCCCTCCCATACAAAAGTATGACTTCGATCAATTTGAATGAAACAATAAAACCAACAAATTAAAAACTTCGAACTTGAAATTTTTTACGAGCACCTTACAATAGAAATAAATTAGAACTGAATCACAAATTTTACGATTCCCTTACCTCCTTTGCTTCCTCTCATACAAATGTTTGATTTCGTGAATGTAAAATACACCGAATTTTATGAAAGTTCTATGCAACTTCGTCTATGAAACTGACATTCTATACACAGAATATTGGACGTGATTCAAGCAATCAATTAAATAATTATTAATAGCCACCCACCCTTACTATCATCCCTACCTCCTCCCCTCATTAAAACCCCTTTCACTTAATCTTCCATAATCAGTCTAACCTGCATATTGATTTTCCACGCATCTTCAACTTGTCTCAAGAATAATAAAGATGCGCCTGACTTGTTGGCAGTTTAATTTATTTTTATTTTATGCGTTCGTTTTAATCTAATTTTATTGTCTTATTGATGCAATATTTCATTAAAATTTTTGTTTGGTTTCTAATTAGTTTTAAATTGGTTTTTTATTATCTAGCCTTTAAGAACTATTTAGGGTAGGCTAAATAATTCAAATAACGAAAAACGTGTTCAAATATTGAAATCGTACAGCTTTGAATTACAATTGGAGTGCCATTTGTATATTGAAGAATAAGAAACTTTTGTTTCCGAGTTTTCGATGTTTGTTTTCGTAATTTCGTATTGGAGGTGATATCTTTCGTTATCCAATAATGAAGTATAGTTGACATTATGGGAGTTACTCTTTAGTGCCGAAATACAGCTGGAGAGAATGATAAATTGGCTTTATATTAAAACAGTCAATATAGTTTGGTGAATTTTTTCACAGTGCATTTCGAACTGAAAGGAAAGATTTCCTGATTTCACACTGTTTTCTTTATTAATTGTAACGTTTCGGTCTCTGCTGAGCTTCAGTTTGACAAAGGTTTCAGCTGAAACCGAAACTTCGAAACTAATAAAGCAGTGTGTGATTTCCGGAAATCTCTTCTTTTAACAATTAATACATATAAATAAATAGGCACTGGAACAGACATCTTCTCAAGCTTTCTGAAGTATTAGAACGAAAAAAATTAGAAAGAATGTTGAATATTTTCAAAAGATCAACAATTCAGTAAGTAGTGAAAAAGTCCGCCTTATTACTTAATGCGATTTAGAGGTCGACTCTACAATATTTACGCTTAGCTTTATGTAAAGTTGCCTCTTGTTTATACGCAAAAAAATAACGAAAAATTGAAAAATTATGTTCTAAATACGCGATATGTACATCTAAATGAAATTTTTATGGTCACTAAAAGTTAATATGGCCTCTGCAAAAATATTAAATGGAAATCTTTCGCTGTTATTTTGTTTACGTATGAGAAAGATACTTCCCAAGAAATCTATGTTTATACACTGAAGTTTCGCACAGTTTGAGTTCCTAATGATTATAATTGAGAGCTTGTCAACAGATTTATGAAAAGATCGGAAAAGCTGATCTTCAAACAAATCCACAAAAATTATTACAAATTCCTCAATCTCCTCTTTCTATTGCCGCAAGCCATCTATTGACCGAAACTTGCTTTGTTGGTTTGAACCTTGGGTGTCATTCATCAAGGTCCGTTAGTTGTATCCATATTATAAATTTCATCAGTGTTTCATTTTGTTTTTGTAAATAAGAATTCATAAATTTACGATCTGGAACAATCTAACAATTTAACTATAAATAGGAAATACCACAATTTATACCATTTTCTTAATATTTTCATGACGTAACATGCGCATATAAAAATCTATATTCAATATTAAATCATTTAATGCAATGACATAACAATACGTGCAAACATAGTTGCAGTATTACATATTAAATTCAGCCATTAAGATGTAATATTTTGAAAATGTTTGTTAAACTCGGCACATGGCCGATCGTAAAGTGCATCATCTGTCCCGACTGTTCAATGCACCGAAAAAATTTTCAAATCTATTTTCGTGCACTCAAGTCTGAGAGTGCATCGAAAGACCAAGTGCACTAAAAACTTTAAGTGCAGAGTATTTCGTATAAATTTATATATACTCCTCATACTATCACGTTAATAATATTCTGTTAAAGCAACAGAATCTAAATCTACTCCCAAAATTTTCACTCCCGATTTCTTCTTGTAGGTGAGGGCTGCCAGACTCGATACGCATCATTCTTTGCCTAGGTCGACAAAAATGCAGTTAATGAACCGATAACATTTTAATACTAAATAGCAATAGCGCCTGCCAAGACGCTACATCAATTCATAAAATTTATTTAAACAATTAACAAAGGTGAATTTTCGGTTTTATATTAAATTGTGTGTTTGCCGAAAGATCGAAAGTATTGGTAATAATAAAGTGCACGTTTGCGGATCTTAGAACCAAACGACGACGAATTTTCGCCAAATGAATTGATGAACTTGGCCGCCAAAATTTTTTGAATCATTTATCATTTTCAAAATGCTCCTCTGGTCTATTTGGTTGCGAACAAAAATTGATAGGAAATAGCGAAGATGATATTTTTATATAAATCACTTCGATATTAATGTCTTTCTTAGAGGGACGCATGTACATTTCTAATGTGAAGAAAGTGGTAGTCATCGGTGAGATAGAGAAAATTAAGAGTTAAGAACAAAAATAAATATAATTTCGAATTGTTTTTGTATGAGTCAGATATTTCCTGTTGTTTTTTGTGCCTGTTTTAGGTACAAGAATAAATTTCTGGCAAGTGATATTTCAGTGAAAGAAAAAAAGAAAAAGATTTAATTTATAGAGGATAATTTTGATGTTATATGTTTCATATTGATCAATTTAAAATTCCACACTTTTATTTATGAAGTTTATTCGAAAATCTTCGTCGAGTGAAATTTTTACCCAAAGATAAAAAGTTTGTGCATACTTCTTGAAAATTTAAATAGGTTGTTAATTTGGAGACTGAAAGCCAATAAATTTTTGGATAACTATAATAATAACGAAATGTTTTGAAATTTTCGTTTAAAGAATCATTAACATCTCATCAGGAAAGAGTCAAGTATTTCACAACGGAATTTATAAATCTAATATATAAAACAATTAAAGAAGTGTTAGGGGAGGTGGGATAAAGTTAGTTTGTAAGCTGTCGGCTTGAATCATAATCACAAATTTGCGTTTCTTGTTCATAGTTTATAAGAAAATTTTTATTTAACATCTTAAGTCACCTTGGTTATATTGATGACGTCGG
The DNA here is from genome assembly GCA_963669355.1 of Chorisops tibialis. Lineage (NCBI taxonomy): Eukaryota > Metazoa > Arthropoda > Insecta > Diptera > Stratiomyidae > Chorisops > Chorisops tibialis. Next base: position 183,703,300 of record OY770262.1, read on the forward strand.
TTTGTTTGCGTGATCCGGAGCATTTGCCTTTAGTTGTCGCCAGAACTTGTTTATTTTTCTGTCCTCCTGTTCAACAGCTCGCTTCTATGCCACATGGTTGACCAACTCGACGTCTTCCTTGAGGATTATAATCCAGAGCTTGCTAGGTGACATTTTCCTTAAAGTGTGACCGATTCTCTGCCACTTCCTTCTTTAAATCCCAATACCCATTGTGGTCTGTCCATATATTTTGCAAAGTTTGTCGTTGGAGATCACTTCTGGCCAAAATATCCCCAAAATGCGTCGACGGCAATGGTTCACGGAAGTTTGCAGTTTCTTGGTAAGTCGAATGGTCACTTTCCATGTAGTGCAACCATATAACAACACGGATTTGGCGCATGCGTCAAGAACTCGCTGCTTCGTGTGAAGGAAGATCCCCCTTAACCTCTAGAAAGGGAAATGATACCGAAGGCTTGACGGGTTTTATTCATACGAGCAACAATACGGTTTTTTTGACTCCCCCGTCCAAGCTGACAATCCTTAACAAAAATCTTGCAACTCTACCACATCTTGTCCATTAAGAACAGTCGGTGTGCTTGTGTTAGAACCCATATACAAGTATGCACTTGGTTTTACGAATATTTATATTCAGTTCAATTTGTTTGCATTTAGAAAGCAATGAACGAATATTTAACTTTAAGTCCGAACGATTATGAGCAAGCAAATAGACGTCATGAGCATAATCAAGGTGACTTAAGATGTTAAACAATCCCCACTCTCCAGTGCAGTTTTCGAAATGTCATCAGAAACAGGGTTGATGATAATATGTAGCCTTGTCTGACAGGAATCCTCACGGACAGCTCTCCACTTCATAATACGCGGCACCTTGCATCTTCGTAGGATTCTTTAATTATAGCTATGATCTTATCTGGAATACTTCTACTACGCAAAGTATTCCATATGTAATCTCGCTCGTGTAATATCGAAAGCCTTATCGAAATCTACAAAAATTGAGAAGTAGTTGCTAACCCATTTTGTCTGACTGTTAAAATATTATCCTTTGGGTATTTGTTTGGTCCCTTTACGGAATCCAGCCGGATAAACTTGTGAATTGCTCTCTACAACATCGCTAATCCTATCGAAAATTACCTTAGACATGACGGCAGTAAGTCAACAAGTACCACGCCAATTGCCAGATTCTCGAAGGTCGCGCTTCTTTGGGATTTTTACAATGACTCTGTTCTTCCATTCAGCAAAATATCTTCCTTTATTCCAGACCCCAGTAAAGAATGGGGGGATTATTTCGGCTGTTATTTCGGGGTCTGCTTTGAGGAGTTCGGATGGTAGACCATTTATACTTGGGGCTTTACTAGATTACTAGAGACTATTTCTTCATTGTCTGGTGAATCGTCCCTAATAGAGGATTATTGCGGCTGGATGTTTGTAAAATTTTTTGTTACTGAAATGTTTTCCCTTCCATCCCCGCAACTGGTCTTCACTCATATTAAACCGCGGATTCTCCCTTGTAGGCCAGATCTTCAATGGACTTTTGCCTATGGCGTGTAACACCCCTCGTAAGCTGTATATTAGCATCGCGGTAGTTCTGTCTCCAGGCGGGAGTTCTTTGGTAGACATCGGGTTGAGACATGATTGCCAATTTGGTAATTTTCCGATCGTCAACCTTGTCCCATAAGTCTTGCGACACCCAGCGTTTATTATATTGCTTTGCACATATCACACATATTCTACAGCACTTGCTAGAAATATGATTTTGTTTGCCTCCCAACTCACACTCATTTCATATCCGCCCAATGGCGATTTTTTTAAAGTACCGAATATAGTTTAGGGGGTCACCCTATAATGTCAGTATAGGTATTGGCAGTCATTAAAAACAAGCCAACATAAATGGAGAGAGACGAAAGTGACGGTGAACATTGCCCTTGAAGCATTGGAGGTTGTAACTGTTGGGAAATACTTTGGCTGGTAATGTGTTCCAAAGTCTTGACGTTCGAGAAATTAATGACTGCCTAAATTTTACTACGATAAGGCAATAGTTTAATGGTGTAATCGTGTGTAGCTTAACAATTATCCCGAGGAAAAGTATGGAGTGGAGGGATGAGTGCGCTTATTTCTGCACTGCACTTACCATGGAGATATCGATAGTAAATACAAAGTACTCTGACATTTCTGCGATGCTCGAGAGAATCGATAGAAAACGTGATCGTCTCGTCTCCAGTCAGTCGGAACGCAAGTTTTCGAATACGATCGAGCAACGCAAGGTGTGCTTTGGGTGCTCCAGCCCAAACATGCGGGCTGTACTTTAAAACGTGGCATAATATACGCCTTATAGATGGTTGCAAGATCGGTCGGCGTGAAATATTTTTTGCACTTTCGAAGAACACCTAGTCGCTTAGAGGCGTCGAGAGCAACATCAAAAATGTTGTGGGCCCAATTCAGGTGATCATTAATTTTAACGCCTAGAACCAGGCACCAAAAGCAACATTGTTAGATAATACTGCAACATCACCTTTAAGGGATAGATGCCAGGCCTATGTTTTGGAGGCGTTGAGCTCTACTCAATTTCTCCTACCCCATTACAAGTTGAGATCTGTGTTCAGCGAACTAAATAGCTCCCTACGATTGGAAGCAATAGGCTGCTTGTTTGATTCCGCAGAAGAGTAAAATTAATAGGTGTTACCTAAAGAACTGTCATCTGCAAAATTATGGATTGGATTGAGAGAATATGACAAAAAACTAAGAAAAGTGTTGAAGATAAAAGTGAGCCTTGAGGGACGCCGGAATATATTGAGAAGGAGGAAGAAGTAACACCATCTAGTACTACTAGACAGAGAACTCTCAATCCATTTAATATGGGTAGAATTAAGACCTATAGCCCTAAGCTTAACTATGAGACATTCGCTCCAAGCTCTGTCAAAAGCTTTTGCAATGTCAAGTGCAAGAACTTGACCTTTGCCGTGTTTATGTATGCATGAGTTCCAACGTTCTGTCAAGTAGACCAAAAGATCTCCCGTCGACGTTCCAGAGCGAAACCCATACTGACGATCATGGATTAGATGGTTTTCCTCAAGAACGGTTTTGCGATTGACAGCAGTTTCCATTATTTTTTGGAGCCCTGAAGTAATGGCTATCGGGCGGTAGTAGGCGGGTTCGCTTTGCTTCCTTTCTTGGGAATTGACTGAACATTCGCAACTTCCCACATACGTGAAAAGCACCCAGAAGAATAACAAAGGTAGAAAAGTTTAGATAAAGAAGAGGAGCACTTTTTAGGAGTAATTCTCCCCATTACCGTCTGAACCAGCAGATTTGTGAATATTGAGCTCTTAAAGGATTCTAAAAATAAGTCTTGTGCGAAAATGAAGTGTGGGCAGCGAGAAACCAGAATCATTTAGAGAGGGATTGATTTGAAGGTGGGAGTCGGGAGTTTCTTGCGAAACTTGCTGCTAGTAAGTTAGCTCTTTCGATAGAATCACGGTACAGTCGCCATTAGCAAGAGGTAGTATTGAAGAAGAAATGAAATTGTTGTTGACCGTTTTGACGAATGACCAGTAAGATCTCGAGCCTGAAGTACTGAATAATCTTTTGTCGAAGTTTTTGGTCATGTTCAAATTTAAAATGCTTGAGTATTGATTTGCAGGCGCTTCTGTATGTATTAAAGAGTTATCTGTTGGCAGGTGTTTTATTGCTTTTAGAGGTTTGAAATGCTTGTTTTTTGGCCTGAATTGCATCGAGAAATTCTTTCTTGATCCAAGAGTCTTTCGACGGCCTGACTCTTTTATTACTGGAAGGTATGTAGAGCTTCATACCTTTCAGGATAATCTCGATGACAAGTCTACAAGCTTCATCGCAATCATTGGAATCAAAGCACAATTTCCAATTAAAAGCATTGAAGAAGTCAGTTAGCGCCCCCAATGAAATGCCAAATATTTCTTCGAGGTGTCTTAATTGTCAGCCGTATAAGTGCTGCAACTAGAAATTGTGTACGAATCTAGAAATGATTCTTATTTCCAATTGACGATGGTGATAAGACAGAGACAGAATATTTCTCAGGCTGGCTAGTGAGAAAAAGGCCAAGAAGGTTAGGAAAATGTCCTGCAATATCTGGTAAACGAATTGGTTCATATACCAGTTGTGTTAAACCAGTTATTGAGGCAAAAAGTTCAGTATCACAGCCCTCCTGGTCCGTAATAGAGGAATGTTTAAGCCAGGTAATGTTATGAACATTGAAATCGCCCGCTATAGCGATTTCAGCGTCAGGGTTTGCAGTGTATATAGAAAAAATTCGCTGCAGTCATTGCTGGGCTTCTATATACTGAAGTACATGACATGTCCTTGGATTGGTAATGTTACTCAGATATAGTTAAATTCGGGGTTGGAGCAGTTCCCCAAATAGGGAAATAATTGGAAAGACACATCATCACTGATGTAGAGTGTGACATCCTGTTGGAGCGAAAAAAAAGCTGGAATAAGTTATTACCCAGGAACAAAATAAAATTGTTCACTTTCCGGTAACACCTTACATTCGCCAAGTGCTAAAATATCCGATCTTTCGGTTTGAGTGTGGATAAACAGTGAGAAATAGGCAGATGATCGATCGTGAAGGCCATGATTCCTTTTCGCGTAGAACGGTGGAATACTCGCTATTTTGGTTAGGGTCTCCTAGATTATCCGCATTAAGTCAGCGCTTCATTTAAAGAATTTGTGGTCGTCGGATAGCTGCTGTGTACAATCTCAAGCAGGCATCCATCAAGAGGTGATCGCTTCCCACGTCAGTTCCATGCTTCCCTCGCACATCGAGGAGACATCTTCTCCATCAGGAACTTATACTTGGGACTTATATTTGGTTTTGAGTAACATCATCAGGGGAAACCCAGGATGTTTTATGATGACTCTCGTATGGAAAAGGATCCTTACGATGACTACTTGCTGAGTACTAAAAAACTCTATTTCGGGTCGTTTAGTCCACGGTCGTAACGCGTCGACCCAAGGGTCACCATGACGAGTTCGACTCCAGTATTTTCAGAGCAAACCTGGGCGTTTAATTGCTTGAGATGATATTAATATTAACTCTTGAAAAACGATCGACGGTGGTACTCAGTTGGACATAAAACTCCTCTTTGTCACAAGGTGTTGTGGAACTAGTTGGTTACGTAGCACTGCAGACGTTTATGATACTTGTTCTGAGCCTGACGACGAAAATCCTATCCAAGATTGGTTCCTAGCTGATGAGACTATTTCTCGGTCTCGGTGTAATGACGTTCGTTACGCCATTTTTGGCTTCACACACAGGACCGATTTTACAGAATAATGTTTCCTTTCGGGAATCGCTCTTCTCCTGATCTTGTCCACCTGATCTCACTTAAACCTTGGTTTAGCTTATATAGTGTTCCGTTACAAGGTCGACCACTGATTGGCAGTATATGGATCGAGTGACCTCATTTCATTCACCGTCATTCAATGTTCGAACGCTCCAGAAACCAATCATAGTCCGTTCTCGAATGCCAAAGTCGTTACCGCAGAATTTATTTATTTTTATTTATTTATTTATTTTTATTTATCATAACAAGATATTTAGTTACATAATAATTAACTTATATTATTTAATTTAATTTAATGTAACTTAAGACAATTTAATTTACGTAACTTAATCGAACTAGTAAGATGGGCACTGGTAGAAGGATGATCATACAGGCTTTGGGATACTTTATAAATAGAGCGCAGTCTTAGTTTGTATGTCAATTTACTCATTGGAGGTGTGTAGTGTACACTGAATTTGTTAAATACTCTACAACATTTGTTAATAGGCTCATTTTGTCCGTAAACTGTACTATGCGGATATTCCTTTAGTAGTCCTGAATGTCTCGTCAGCCTAACATTGTCATTGAGTCTGAATTTATTTGATATGTGATCTACCATAATATCGCCATTCAAAACATCTAAGGTAAAGCAGGATATGAGCATAGTTCTTCTAGAACTAAGAGGTAAAAGATTTAATATTTGGAGCCTAGTTGCGTACGTCCCTAAGAGCAAAGAGAAGGAATTGCTTCTGTATTGACTCTATTCTGTTGGTATATAACTGGAAAGAGGGATCCCAGATGGGACATGCATATTCCAGAAGAGGACGGACAAGGGAACAGAATAATATTTTAGTGACCCATACATTCTTAAACTCTTTTGGCTCTTCTCTTAATAAATCCAACAAGTCTATTGGCTTTTGAGATTAATCGGTTGTAGTGAGATTTAAAGCACAGTTTCTCGTCGAGTAGAATGCCGAGGTCCTCAATTTGATCTACACGATGTAGTTGAGATCCACTCAGGAAATAGTCATGTAGGTATGTGGATCTCTTATGTGAGAAGCTTATCACGTGGCATTTACCGACATTAAGCTCTAACTTGTTCTGACTACACCACTCATCTAGTGCAATAAGCTTGGATTGCAAAAATGCGGCATCAGCGGGTTAGGTAACAGTATGATATATTTTCAGATCATCAGCGTACAACAGATGCGAGACATTTTTTAATACTTCAGATAGATCTGAGATGAAAATATTAAATAAGAGAGGTCCCAAGTGACTTCCTTGGGGTACCCCAGAGGACACTACAATTTCCTTGGAAACAGAGCCTTGGAACTTGACAAATTGAGTTCTATTACTAAGATACGATTTAATCCAGTCAAGAAGGGATCCTGTAACACCATTTTTTTTTAATTTTAAAATCAGGATGTTGTGATCAACTCGGTCGAAGGCCTTGCTAAAGTCAGTGTATTCTGCGTCAATTTGATGCCCATTTTCCAATGCGCAGAGTGTATCAGATACTAGAATCATGAGGTTAGTCTGGTTGAGCGCCCTTTTCTAAAACCGTGCTGCTGGTCATTAAGAATAGGGTTGATTATTTTGGTTAATTTGTCGCAGATAATTTTTTCAAATAATTTCGGTATAGCTGATAGAATAGCTATACCTCTATAGTTCTTCACATTTCGTTTGTCACCATTCTTATGGATGGGTGTGAGATGCGACGATTTTCAAGCCGATGGGAATACTCCCAATGAGAGTGACTTGTTAAAGAGCCAGTATAAAGGTGTTGAGAGCTGAAGGGCACACTTCGATAAAAATAAGGGAGGAATAAGATCAAGACCTGGACCTTTTTTGACATCAATAGTTGTAAGAGTATTAAACACCTCCTCAATGGGTTATGAGATATTTTCAACGAGTGAAGGAACCGAAATGTTGGGCTCGATTTCGGTTGAATCTGACTGTACTCCAAAAACGTCGCGAAAACGGTCAGCAAACATGTCGCAGATATCATGCTTGCAAGAAGATTGCGTGATTCCATTGGTCAACTTTTACGTTTTGTGTTAACGAAGTCGGAAAATCTTTTTGGTTCTGTTATGATATCTTCACCGATTTTTTTTACATAACCCTTATATGCAGTCCGGGACTCTGAAGAGAACTCTGAAGCCAGCGTGTCATATTTTTTTTGGAGATTGGGGGAGATTGCGCCCACTTTCTTAAGTTTTTTGAATAGTTTATTTCTTCTATTCCGCAGTGATCTTAGGTTTTTATCTAACCAGGATTCCGATAATTTATTTTTTTGCTTTATTACAGGGACGTACTTGATAGCAATTTCAAAGATCACATCGTAGAATGCTGTTATGGCATTGTCAAGATCATTAGATGAGAACAGGGCTGTCCAGTCTATCGTGGACAATTCATTGTTAATGCCACTGAAATCAGCATTACGGAAGTCAAATACAATATTATTATTGTAAGAGTGAACAAAATTAGTGTGATCGTATGGTAGATCTACTATGATGGCAGAGTGATGTTGAGTATTAGAGAAAAGATTCTCAGCGTCAGAGGCACGGCCAACAATCACTTCATCATATGCGTCGGTAAAGATCATATTAAGCCATCTCCCATTTTTATTGGGTAAATTTACTATCTGATGTAAGTCGTTATTATACAGAGTGTCAATAATATTTGTGTCAATATAAGATGTGAGATTCCCCGGTATAATAGTGTTATCCGAATGATTCGTGTGTAAAGAGATACTTGGGCGATTAAAATCGCCGAGAAGGAAAATATTGTCATTTTCTGCCAAAGAGCAGTAGACAGTATGAAAAATGTCAAGAATGTCGTGGTATTTTTGGTCTGCAGAGTTAGGCTGGATATATACAACACCAATTCGTCCATATACGAGGCGCGATATATCCGTTTCTCGTATAAGTTAGATTTTAATGTCATGGGTGATAAGCCAGCGAGAGATCCATGTTCAGGGCTGAACTGGCTGTTGATGTATTCTACTACCCCCCATCACACAGGTCGATGCTCCTATAGGGGATATTAATTGGAATTTGATTGATTCTTACATTTTCAAAAATAATTTGACCACTCTGTCACCTCCCATATAAATGTGCTATGAGTTGACATGACAATTGTACTCTAGATGATTTTCTCTAAAGTTTGTAAAGTCAAGAAATTCTGTTCGTAGAGATATGACAAGAGAACAGAAATGTTTTTTTTTTCGTTCAAAAATCACGATACCGGATGTTTGTCCGTCCGCCCTCCAGTCCGTCCATTCACTCTTTAGTTTGAAAACGCGTTTAGATAGAAGCTCAAATTTTGTCAAATTTATTTTTGACAAAAAAGTAAGGTCAAGCCTCAGAGGATGCGGAGAGGAGGATGAGACCGTAGAGCATTACCAATGCCTTCGAACAATTCGAAGACAAATTCTTGGAGATTACTTCTTTTCCGAGCTGAATGATCTCCAGTTCTTTGATCCGATGAAGCTCATTAGTCTCATCGGTAGAGTAGGACATTGTTGTCCAATCCCTCCATAAACCTATCCTAATGTAGGGTCAAGATCATGTAAATGTAAATCTATACACCCCTTCTACCCCTCCCATACTAAATGGCATAATTTCACAACTTTATTACAAGTCCATTTCATTGAAAACTATAAAAAAAACTTTATCTTACCATTTTTATGAAAAACATATTTATTTCTTAAAAAAATTATTGAATTACTCCACTCCTTCTATCACCCCTCATACAAATTGCACATTTCAACAAATGCTATACATTACTTTTTCAAATTCGTTGACAAATTTTGGTAGTAATTATAGTGAAGTCTGAAGAAATTAGTTTGATCACACCGTCCATTCTACCGCCTCTCATACAAATTGACAACATTTAATAACTTTATAGTAAGCCGATTTTCTTGGAAAATATTAAGTATTAGTTAATGCTCTGAAATTTGAGAATTAACACTTTTTCAGGGCTATTATTGAGGTTGTATTAAAAAATTTGAAATCCTCCCACTCCTTCAACTCTCTCCAACACAAACTGCACCATTTCACGAAATACAAATTTTCTCAGTACCTAATAAGGTTATGATGTTCAAATTTAGTAATTTAGTACAAAGTATTTTGGTAGTGATTATAGCGAGATGCGAAAAAAAAATTTCGATTCCGCCACCCCTTTAATCACCTCCCACACAAAACGACACAATTTCACAACTTTATAATTTGCCGATTTTCGTGGCAAGTTTAAAAGTTAGTCAACTGCAATTGAATTAATTTATTATTTTAATAATAAAGTATTGTGATCGACTTAAAAAAAAAAAAAAAAATTTGCTACCCCGAAATTTTGTTTTTTCGCGTTTCATGACTAAAATAGCCTAAAAATGCAAAAAAAAAATCCGTCTGTCTGTACGCCGTACGCCGGTGTGTACGCTCAGCGCACATTAACTCCCAAACCCTTCAATATAGAAAGTTCATTTTTGAAGGGATTGTAGATAGTTGCGGATCTCACCCATTTGGGGGTGTAAGGGTTCAGGGGGTGGCGGGGGGAACACTTAAACCGAAAATTAAAAATTCAAATATATGAAACATGGTTACAGCTAGGAAGCTAAAAATCGATATACATATAAAAGGGTTTTATGGGACAACTTTTAAAATTAATTTAATTTTTTTACCCATTGGGGTGCAAAAAGGGGGGGCTAAAAACCAATTGTCGGTTGAATTTTTTTTTCAAATGATTCTATCCTAGAAATTACATGGCTTAAAAAATTTATATTTTTAGACCATCAAGGTGGCATACAGATCCACTGAAATCAACTTACATAGAGGCTAATTATTGTAAAGCTCCCCCTTACAATCAGGTCAGGGGGTGTAAAGAAAAAAACTTAAGAATCAACATAACAGGGCTACGATACTCTAGATGAAATATAATTTTTTGTGACTTTGTATGGGGAATGTTAGAAGGGATGATATCATTGAACTAATTTTTTCCCCATCATGCTAAAGTAGCTATTTAAATGTTTTATACGAAATGCTTACTCTAAAAATTGAATGGGAACTGAGAAAATTAGTGAGTTAGATTTAGTGAAAATGTGCAGTTTGTATGGGAGGTGGTAGAAAGAGTGGGGGGATTTTAGTGATTCAGAAATAACTAGGAATATTATAAAATTGACATCGCTTAAATTTCAGACTAGTAACATTCATACTTTTCAAGAAAATCGATTTTTGGTAAAGTTGTGAAACTGTGTCATATTGTATGGGAGAAGCAGTGAAGCTAATCAAATATTTTTTTCTGATCTCTGTGATAATACTAATTAAGTATTTATTACAAAATATGAGCTTAATAAATGTTATATGTTCTGAGAAAATCGACTTAGAGCATTTCATGAAAAAGTGTAGTTTATATGGGAGGGGGTGGAAGGAGAGGGAGGACGCAAATAATTTTTCTACTGCAGATATATCATAAATATAACACTATCAGGATTCCTTAATGCAAGGAATTGCCATAATATCGATTCAAAGTATAAAAGATGGAAATCATTTTATGCTTTGGCTCATCATTTAGTGAAGGGACAAAACAAACATCAATATCCCTGCACCAACACATTTATAAACAGAGCACAGTAAATAGACAAAAACTGACATAAATTGGTGTCAACTAGCGTTAAGTCTACGTCTTAAACACACTTTATCTATAGAGAAGTCGAATACATCAATATTCTCGTTAACTTCTCTTGCAAGACGCGAAATCGGTTCACTCATACCATAGTTAGTCCGGGGAAAGCAAATCTGCAACAACCTAGGATGCCTCGGTAAAAATTGACCAAAAGCAAATTGCATCAAACCCAAAAGTGAAGATGAATCAACCACCCCAGTGAGAAGTTGATGAGCAAAAACTACGTCAGCAACTTCACGTCGTCTCGAGAGTGATGACATATTTAGTAGCTGAAGCCGGTCATATAAGGAGGACGGCGAACTCTGTCATTCCAATTGAGGTGACATAAAGCTATTCTCACAAATTTGCGCTGTATAGATTCAATTCTGCCAATATGCACATCATAATAGGGAGACCAAACTTGAGAAGCATACTCAAGATGAGATCTGACAAAGGTGTTATACAGACTCAACCTAATAAAGGAATTGTTAAATTCCTTGGATAAGCGAGTGGTGAAACCCAGCAATTACCCTTTTGCACAATCTTATTTATATGCAAGCCAAAATCAATCTTTTGGTCAAATGTAACGCCCAAGTCAACAACTAAATTAACACGATCTAAAATACAGTCATTAAGACTGTAAGTTACCACAAACGGTGAGAATTTCCGAGTAAATAACATTACATGACATTTATCCAAATTCAATCGAAGGCCATTATTGCGACACCAGTTACTAAAATTTAACAAATCCTCCTGAAGAAGATTATCTGAGTTAGAACTAATAGATCTAAAGATTTTAATGTCATCAGCATAGATGAGTACTTCCGAATATTTAAAAGCAGAGGCTACATCGTTAATGGCCAGGATAAATAGAAGTGGTCCCAAATGACTTCCTTGAGGGACCCCAGAATGCGCAGTAAATGGCTTAGACGTACAACCACGAAAGATAACCTGGTAGGTTCTATTAAATAGATAAGACTTAATCCAATTTATAAACCATGTCGGAAAACCCAACAATCTTAGTTTTAACTAAATTATTGAATGGGGCAATTTATCAAAGGCCTTACTAAAATCAGTGTATACACAATCCACCTGCTTACCATCCTGTAGCCAGAATGAATTTATTCGTAAACTCCATCAGATTAGTAACAGTACATCTAACAAAACCATGTTGTTTACTCGAAATTATTGATTTGCAGTGAAACGACATGCATTCATACACTATAGACTCAAATAGTTTGGGAATAGCCGACAGTTTAGCTATTGGCGAATAATTTTCAACAGCAGATTTTGCACCGCTCTTGTGAGTAGGTATGATGTAGAACGATTTCCACACATTTGGAAAAATCCCCGTTATTAGGGATCTTTGAAAGAGGTGAGAGAGTGGTTCAGCAAGAGAGAGACAACAACGCTTAAGGACAACAGCAGGAACACCATCTGGGCCAGGAGAAGACACATCTTTAAGGCGGGAGATGTGATTCACTATATCATTATAGAAAATTGGTAAATCAGACAAAGAAGTCGAAGAATTATCTCTAAAGTCATCAAAATACGCCATATCAGGGAGACCAAGTGCAGTTATACTATCTACAAAATAACATTCAAGCGAGGACGAAGAATCAGAAACTAAGAGAGTAGAATCATCGTCAGAGAGAGACGAAGAAAGACTTGGAATATTAAAATCATTATATTTAAATCATTATAAAAGTACTATATCCCAAAATTCAGCTTTTATACTTTACGAGTAAATCCATTTATTGTCAAATTGCGAAATTGTATCATTTTGTATGGGAGGGGGTAGAAGGGGTGAAGCTAATCGTCTAACTTTTTTTTGACCTTACTAACAATTTTAAATAAATACTTGGTGCACAATTTCAGCCCGCTAAATTTTATACACATTGAGTAAATTGGCTTAGAGGAATTCATGACAAGTATAGTTTGTATGGGAGGTGGTAGAAGGAGGGAAAGGACACGCTTAATTTTTATACGGTAGATTAATATTATCATAAATGTAACATATTCCAAATTTCAGGCCAATCGCTTTTATACTTTTCGAGCAAATCCGTTTATTGTCAAATTGCGCAATTGTGTCATTTTGTATGGGAGGGGGTAGAAGGGGTAGAGCGATTTGGCTCGTTCACGAATTTGACCTTCCTTTTTTGTCAAAAACGACTTGTACAAAATTTGAACTATCTAGCTCAACGCGTTCTCAAGCCAGAGAAGCGCACAGACGGTCGGACGGACGGACGGACGGACGAACGGACATCCGGTTTTGAGATTTTTGAGCGATAATATTAACTTTTGTATCATTAATTTTTTTCTCCAAGCCTTATTTCTTAGCGTTACAAACTTTAGAGCAAATTTATAATACTCTCAGAAATCATCTAGAGTATAAATATCTCAGCTATTTGTTGAGCTATGTAATTAAAACTTGGTACTAATATTAAGCTATACTAAAGAAATTCGAAAAAAATATAACATTTGGACAAAATAGTATTGGGGGAAAATGGGGAGCATTGAACTTTCCAAAATTTCAAACCATTATATCTCAAAACTGAGTACAGATATCAAATCAAAAATTTGTCAGATTGTAGAGCTATATAATTTTTAATTTTGGTAAAAAATTTAAATTGGGGGATGTAAGGGAGGTAGGTGGAAAGCAAAAATGTTGAAAATTTTGAGTAATTTTTTTGGGCTCTGGTGAAAGATACAAAGTTTAAATTTTGAAGGTCGATACATCTATTCATTGTACATAATAAAAATTCTGCAATTGTTATGCCCAACCCCCCTGGTCTAACGTGCACAAGGTGTTTCATGTGCAATGAAAAAACACATAAGCTGAAAATTTTTGAATGAAATTTGAAGGTAGAAACTTGAAAATTTGCAAAATGTATTTGAAAAGAATCCCTAAAAGAATGAATTTTTAACTGGTCGAATACCTTTCAAACTTCTACCCCCTCCCATACAAAATTAGTTTTTCGACCATTTTAAAAAAATCAATTATCACCTAAAAATTGAAAGCTATCAGTTTGAAATTCTGCACAAAAACTTTCAAAAATAGTTGAAACAGAACTGTGCCAAAAGTTTTGAGATCACACTTGCCCTTCTACCCCGTCCCATACAAAAGTATGATTTCGACCAATTTCAATAAATCAACTAATAACAAACAAATTAAAAGCTACGAACTTGAAATTTTGTACGAGCACTTTACAAAAGAAATAAAATAATACTGCATCACAAATTTTACATTTCCCTTACCTCCTCTACCCCCTCCCATACAAATGATTAATTTCGTGAATGTAAAATGTACAAAATTTTATGAAAAATCTATGCAACTTCATCTATGAAACTGAAATTCTATGCAGAAAATATTTGACGTAATTGAGGCAATTAATTGAAAAATTATTGACATTTACCCATCCTTAATTTCACCCCACCCCTCCCTCATAAAAACCCAAACTTGCATAAACGAATGAAATATTTGATACGAAATGAGCGTCCAGTCCTTTTTTTTTTCTAATATATTTTTTTATTATTTTTCATTTCATGGAGCGGATCTCCATGAATTCTCGATCCGCACCTGTATTTTGCCATTACCTTTTCTTTTTATTTCTTTTTCTTTTACGTAATTTTTTTTTGTCAAATCTTTAGTTTTTTCTATAAATATTTTTTTTTAAATAATAAAAATTAAGTAAATAAAAAAAAAAAACGACATCTAACGTCTCAATATAAAACCACTTAATAACAACTAGTGCTGGCTGTCATCATTTTCGCGCGAACGCAACGAGAAAAAAAAACCGTTGAAATGATTTATAAACGCGGCGCGTAGAAAATCGGGGCTTTTTTTTTGTTTTTGGAGTTGGATGCTGGATGCTGGAGGAGTGAAAAAAAAAAAGGTTTTCAAGTGGCAGAAAATTTGTGAAAAAAAAAAAAAAAGAAAAAAAAATTTTTGAGACGAACGAATTTATGAATTTTGAAATTTTGTTTTAGAAAAAAAAGTGGATTGAAAAGTCGGAAGTAATCCGGACTCAAAGAATTTAAAAATTAAACAGTGAGTCATTAAAAAAAAAATAAGTGAACAAAAAAAATAAAAAAAAATCGAACAACGAGAACAACAATTTTGGTGCCGACGAAAAAAAAAAATAAGGTTAAAGTGATCTTCGCCATTTCACCGAGGAATAATCGTCTCAGCAAGAACGAGTATCCTGGGCCCCAACGCCGGATGTATACAGGTACCCAACATAGATAGCAGCTTAATTTATATTAGGGCTTAGTAAAATAAATTATTTTAACGTTTCAAAATTTCTTTGTTTAAATTCTTGCTTCCAATTCATTCTCAATATTCTTCACTCAAATTTTTTTTTATGATTTTTGTTAGGCTTCCATACAGGTACGGACGATAGTTTCGGTTTTATTTTATTTTTTTTTCTCTTTCTTCCCTCCTCTTAATTGATATAAGTGGGAAATGAAGTGCTAAGCCGCCCAACTGTGGCCTCGGTGCTCCTCATGGCTGGGATGCTCCTCATCACACCTCTTCTCTCCTTGCTCGTAACGTCCTGGAGCCCAGTATAGCCTAGGCGGCCATATATGGAGCCCGAGTCAAATTAATCGGTCGTTGAATAGAGCACACATCGACACACCTTCTTAGCGACAGCACCCTCAAGGATGAGGGACTCCTAGGTCGAGTTCCCCCCACACCCACGCTCCTGAGTAGCCGGCAGGAAGTGCTGTCCAGACCTGGGAGGACTTCATTAATTTTCTGTATGCGGAATGGGCCCCAGAGGCTCATTTCGTATCATATTGATTACATGTACTGGAGCTATTGATCGTATTCGCAACTAAGTGTTGAATTGGCATCATCCCTGCCCTAAAGGGGATTCTACTTGTAAAATGGGGCTTCACTTGTGAAAGGGGGTTCCACTTAGTCTTCCCTAACCACTTTAACTTACATATTGACTTTCCATGCATCATTAACTTGTCCCAAAAATAATAAAGTTGCGCCCGACTTGTTGGCAGTTTATTTTTTTTTGTATCAAGCTTAGATAACTCTATGAACATTGTTGCAATCCGCCATGCCCTCCCTTCCCATACAAAATTCGCAATTTAGCGATACGCCTTAAAAACAACATAATAAACTTGTGTAAGTAGGTTCCTAATTATGGCAGGAAAATTACCATCTATTATGCTTTCTAGTGCATTTAACCCAATCCAATTTCATCTTGAGTATCGCACGATAAGGCTTTGCACTCAACTCTTACTCTATTATGCTTATATTGACTTTGAGCAGAGGCGATATAGTGAGGTCTAACCGAGGTGCGGTTATTGCTAGTTGAAAATCTTATTAAGTTTTAAGAATAAGCTAATAAGGTAAACTGTAGCGGACGTCACAGATTCAATTTTTTAATTTTTTTCTTTTGTTGTTGTGAGGGGTATGTTGCGAGGAGAACCCTGGCTAATTTGATGATCCTAAGCAATTTATTTTTCAATCATAGTCGATGGTGTTGAATTCTTTCACATTAAAGTTTAAAGGCAATTTAATAGAATTGGAAAAAACTTGACACTAATTAGATTCAAATTTCTAATTTTATGCGATAACTTAAAAGAATGTTAAAAGACGCAAAAATCGAAAATATTACTTTAACTATATAAAAGTAATTAAACATGTTTAATAGATGTAATTCGATATTCATAAAAACTTTATTGAAATATTTTTTATTAACGATATGATTTTATTTCGAAAAATATCGATTAAACGAAATTCCGCTCGTCGTCCATTAATAAATTGATGTGAAGATTTCAAAAAATGATTACCAGTTTTTCAAGAAAATAAAACCATTTCGCTTTCAACTCGTAAAAATTAAAATTTTTGCATTTAACATTTTGACGAAATGTGCAGCAGATCTGATAATTGTTTACTTTTTTCCCACCCAGTCCGAGAAATCTATCTTTCAAACTTCCGATTCGGTTCTGAAAATTTCATCGAAACTATTGAAAATCTATAATTGTCTTATATGTTAGTTCGGAAAATGATTGTGTAAATTATAAACAAGAAAAACAGAAAATTTTTGGGGGTCTTCCATTTTTTTCAAGCGAAATACTTCGGAATAATTTTTTTATCTAAAAATATTCGGAATTAAGAAAGTTGAAGAAAAAGTTGTGTCTGGTTCTACCAGAATAGAATTTGACTCAAGACAGAATATTTTTCGTTTTAAGCTCCCACAACTTTGTTCGTATTGAACTTCAGAAAACGAAATGATTTCTTTTTTTTTTTTTTTTTGAGTAATATACCTTTTACACCTTTTTGATGAATTTTCATAAAATTATATTTTTTGTTTTAAATGGAGCATTATTTTCAGAAAAAACTTGGCAGTCAATATTAAGGAAAATCTACCAAAATGTTTGCATCGAAATGCATTATTTTTTTTTAAATCCATCAACAAAGTCGAGTGCGTTGCAGTTATGTCGCGATTCAGTGGCATTTTTCTTGCAGTATTTCGCAGACTGTAGCGAAGAATTTTCCCCTATTTTCAGTACATTATGCGTTGTCGTACACGCATGCTTAATCCTCGACTTTATAACACACATGCCAATGGGCTGAGTTGCTATTTTAAAATGCACATAGTTGATAGTGAAAATGTATTTTATTAAGCGATTTTTGCAGCGATACCGTCACGAAAGTCGAAGACATATTAAAAAAATTATTTTAATGAAAATTAGGTCGATTCCAAATGGTTATGAGAACTAAAAGAGATAATTCGTAAAAGTTTTCATCTAAGATACCTGGACTTTTTTTTCCAATTATATAACAAAATAAGAACAATTTTATTTCTTTAATTTTTTCTTTAAGAAAAAAAAAACTTTCAGACTCATACACTTGAATTTTAGCAGTCCAATACGCACACAAAAATCTTGCAAGAAGCACATAAATCACAGTGGAGCGTTTTGAAAATAGATTTCACCGATTCCATTTTCTCGAGTTTTAAAGTTGTGTGGAAAATTTGTCAAAATACCACAAAAAAAAAAAAAAAATTAATTTATATTAACACGAACACAAGAATTCAAATTATTTTTCAAATTAATTTCGATCGTTGTCGATGGTTGAAAATTTGGCAGAGAAAAAAAAATGTTCTTCACTTACACCAGAAAACGGCTACATAATCCTTATCGTTTAAAATTTTCTCCAATTGCTTAGCATTAACTTCCTCAATTATAGCCTCAGGTTCTGGAGCTGGCGCCGGTGAGGATGGTCCTTTTTTTTGTGCACATTCGACGCGTCCGGTAAAGCTAATTGCCAGTAACGAATACACTAATAAACTTATCACTTTGATACGCGAAAAATGCATTTTTCGAAAATAAAAAAAAAATTAGGTTTAATTTTTTTTTAATAAAAAAGTGAAAATGAATTTTCCGCGGACTCTATCCCTAAGTTCCGCTCTTTTCAGAGGTCCGCTCGTAACTGACCGTTTTTAACAATATAATAGACGAATAGAAAACGTTTTTTTTTTATTTAATTTTTGAATTCAATTTGCCAAGTTTCTGCCCATTTTTCAAGTATTGGTTCAATATACTCGCGTACATATCCATCGTATGTTTTTTTTGTGTGAGGAAAAATTAAGATGAAAAAAAAATCTTACACACCAACTTGTTGATATGCCGCTGTTTTTTCGTGAAAATTCGGTTGATTTTCGACTTTTCATCGAGAGAGAGAGAGTGATCTGAGTTTAAATTAAATCAAAAATAGATTTTGATAATTCAAATTTCAAATGGCGGGAAAATTATCTAGTTCTAATGTTTTCAACTAGATGGAAATTCGGATCGAATCGGTTATTGCAGTTTAAAAATAGATGCATCTCTTAGGGCTGTGTAAAATTTCGAAAATGTTTTCGGAAAAGAAGATTTCAATTTCTGCTGTTATTCTTGTCTTTTTTTCCAATTCCATTGTTTATAATAAATTTGTATAATTGAATTCCATTGGATTTCTTTGATCTTCTCTTGTTTAAAATTATTGAAAAGATATTTGAGGAAAATTCGAAGTACTCACAAAATTATTGGTGAGAAAATTGGGGTTTAAACTTTTGCATCCAAAACTAAGAAAAGAATATTCTGTCTCTGTACATTTTCATACGAAAAAAAAAATTATATAAGTAAGAGAAAGTGTTTTCTTGAATTATTTAAACAAACATAGAAGGACTATGATTGGGCGAAAAACCTAATCATTCGATACCCTAGATGAAATGGAAGTGAGTTAAATTTACCGAAAAATGGGTATACATTGTGACCATAAAGTAAGGGAACTTTGGAAATAAAATTACTCTGGGGAATCATATTTCAGATTTTTTTTGGTAAGCAGGTAGGACTGTGCTTAATTATTATCCCGAAAATCGGTGTGGTCTGTTAATCAGTTTGTTTATAGTAGGTGGTTGAATGGTTATACCTCAGTACCCCACGGCGATTTTCGTTTTATGTCCTCGATCGACTGAAAACGGGTTCCACGGAGCAGTTTCGAGGATAAAAAAAATTCACACGGGGCCAAATCTAGTGAATACGGTGGTTGATTGATGGAATTCGTTGCTTTTTGGCCTCAAATTCGGTCACAATTGAGACTCAATGCGATGGCGCATTTTCATCGTGGAAAATCCATGAACTCTTCTTCCACAATCCCTACCGTTTTTTAAGGATTTCCTCACGCAAACGCTTCAATATGGTTAAATAGTACTCCTTATTGACCATCTGTCCCTCCGAAATGAATTCATGGTGGATTAAACCTCGAATATCGAAAAAAAACTTAGAGCATCACCATGATTTTTGAGCGGCTTTAGAGTGTTTTTATCAATTTCGGCTCATTTTACTTTATTATTCAAATAATAAAGTATTGTGATCACAGAAAAAAAAAATTGTCTACCCTGAAAAAATCCGTCCCGGCGTACATATGGACTCATATCTCCTAGAGCGTTAAAGGTAGAATGTTCGTTTTTGGGTGGGGGGAGAGGGGGTGTCAGGTGGTAGGGCGAAACGGGGAGATAGAAAGAGTCAAAAACTACACTTGCTAATATCTCCACCACGAATGCAGATAGGAAGTTGAAAATCAGTAATGATATTGGATCGTCGACTTCGACGGTAAATAAAAAACATAATAGGACTACGATTGCGCGTAAAGCGCAATCTTACGTTACTCTAGATGAAATAGATTTTTTTCTGATCCCAAGAAATTTTGTATGGGGAGTGTTAGAAGGGGTGATAGCATTGAACTAATTTTTTCCCCATCATGCTAAAGTAGCTATAAAAAATGTTTTATACAAAATGCTTACTCCAAAAATTGAATAGGAGCTGAGAAAATTAGTGTGTTAGATTTAGTGGAAATATGCAGTTTGTATGGGAGGTGGTAGAAAGAGTGGGGGGATTTTATTGATTTTTTCAGAAATAACTAAGAATATTATAAAATTGACATTTCTTAAATTTAAGACTATTAAAATTCATACTTTTGAAGAAAATAGATTTTTTGTGAAGTTGTGAAACTGTGTCATATTGTATGGGAGGGGGTAGAAGCAGTAAAGCTAATCAATTAATTTTCTCTGATCTTAGTGATAATGCTAAATAAGTATTTATTACAAAATGTGAGCTCGATATATGTTATATGTTCTGAGAAAATCGGATTAGAGCATTTCATGAAAAAGTGTAGTTTGTATGGGAGGGTTTGGAAGGAGAGGGAGGACGCAAATAATTTTTATACTGTATATTGAAATCATTATGAAAGTAATATATCCCGAAATTCAGACTAATAGCTTTTATACTTTTCGAGCAAATTCATTTATAGCCGAATTGGGAAAATGTGTCATTTTGTATGGGAGGGGGTAGAAGGGGTGGAGCTAATCGTCTAATTTTTTTTACCCTTACTAACAATTTTAAATAAATATTAAGTGCAGAAATTCAGCTTGCTAAATTTTATACGCACTGAGTAAATTGGCTTAGAGTAATTCATGACAAGTACAGTTTGTATGGGAGGTGGTAGAAGGAAGGAGAGGACACGCATAATTTTTATACGGTAGATTTATATTATCATAAAAGTAATATATTCCAAATTTCAGGCCAATAGCTTTTATACTTTTTGAGCAAATCCGTTTATTGTCAAATTGCGCATTTGTGTTTTGTATGGGAGGGGGTAGAAGGGGTGGAGCGACTTGGCCCGTTAACGAACTTGACCTTACTTTTTTGTCAAAAACGATGTGTACGAAATTTGAACTTTTTAGCTCAACGCGTTCTCAAGCTAGCGAACGGACGGACGGACAGACGGACAGACGGACAGACGGACGGACGGACGGACATCCGGTTTTGAGATTTTTGAGTGATAATATTAATTTCTGTATTCATCATTTTTTTCTCCGAGCCTTATTTCTTGGCTTTACAAACCTTAGAGCAAACTTATAATACTCTCAGATTCCATCTAGAGTATAAACATAAAAGAATTATAATTGGGCGTAAAGCCCAATCATATGATACTTTAGATGAAATGAGAAAGAGTTCAATGTACCGGAAAATATGTCACCTCCAATTCTTTTAAATAATTAATAGTGACTTTTGTATGGGAGGTGGTAGAAGCAGAGGAGGAAGGTTTGTAATTTTTGGATATGACACCTAATGTGGTATGCAAAATATTTCGTGCTGAATTTAAAGTTTGTAGCTTTCATTATTTTCAATTCGACATAGTTTTCCAGAAATTGAGGCATTTGTATGGGAGGTGGCAGAGGAAGTGGAGCGTTTAAGATGATTTTGAAACTGCTTATCATCATCCTTATCACCACGCATCGATTCAATTTCAAATTCGATAGTTCTAATATAAATATTCGAAGGAGAAATGCTTTTCTTGAATTTATAATACAGATATTTGCATGGGAGGGGGTAGAAGGAGTGAAGAGGAGCTGATAATTTTTTTTAGCATTTATTGCAATTATTAAAAAACAAATTCTGGCAAAATTTTAAGTTTATACTTTTTCTAGTTTTAATAGAAATCGATATAATGCACCTAACAAAAATTGTACATTTGTATGGGAGGGGGTAGAAGGAGTGTATGGATCAAAACACATTTTTTTCCCATTATTAATATTTCTATTTTTATACTTTATGCAAAATATTAAGTTGATAGCTTTAACAGTTTCGAAGAAACATAATTTAATTTAAATTTCAAAATTTCGTGAAATTTGTATGGGAGGGGGTAGAAAGAGTGACGGAATCGGACCAATAATCAGTCATATTAATGACATTTATATCATAATACTTTGACCCAAATTTCAAATTGATAGGTTAAATAGTTTCAAAGAAAAATCAATTTCTGAAAATTTCGGAATTTCGTGAAATTTGTATGGGAGGGGGTAGAAGGAGTGGGGGGATGTGGCCCATTCACGAACTTAAAGTTCTTTTTTGCTAAAAATGACACACAAAAAATTTCAGCACGATAGCTCAAAGCGTTCGAGAGTTATGCTGTAGACAGACGGACAGACGGACAAACAGCAACTCGGAATCGAAGTTCTTGAGCGACAACAAATATTTCTGTACCCTTGGCGGCTCTGTCCGAGCATTATTTCTTAGCGTTACAAACGGTAAGGCAAACACAATATACTCTCAGATTTCTTCTAGAGTATAATAAACAAAAAAAAGGGGAACCTACGTATTGTATCTGCCAGATAATCCGAATTTTAAGGGTATCATAAAGTGGCGGCTGTTTTACGACGGTACCGCCAGACAATCTCAATTTCAAAAGAAGACGTGACGAAAACACACCGTAATAAAAACAACCGGAAAACCCAGAAGAAAAAACCTCATGTACCAGGTAAAAACGCTGAATCATGTTGCTGAAAGGTTTTCTCTCCGTTCCAGATTCCAAGACAGCGTCGTTCCTGTTATTGTATTCATTTTTAATTTTAGTTTTTCGAAAAGGCAGTCTAAACCGAACATCAGAGAAAGAAACATCATCGCGTCCTTTCGATCGCTAGAATAGATTCAGGGTAAAATATAAAATTACAGTACATTAATAATTAAAGAATTAAAATAAAAGAAAGTAGTTTGATAAAATAAAAAACGATTGCCTTTTATTAAACGTCAAACACAAAGTATCGTGGACTCGTCAGTGCTAAAAAGGAAATACGATTCCCATTGTTAAAAATAATAATCGCGAGTCTTCCCACGGTACAGATATAGAGAGGGTTGTGGGACAAACTTTAAAAATAATTTAATTTTTTTATCCATTGACGTCCGAAAATGGGCGGTTAAAAACAAATTGTTGGCCGAATTTGTTTTTCAACTGATTATATCTTCGAAATTACATATCGTAAAAATTCATATTTTGAGACCGTCAAGGTGACATATAGTTCCATCGGAATCAGCTCAGATACTGGCTAATTATTATAAGGGGGAGGGTCACGGGGGGGGGGAAGGTGTGCAAAGAAAAACATAACAGGGCTACGATTGCGCGTAAAGCGCAATCTGACGATACTCTAGATGACAGAATTTTTTGTGATCCCAAGAAATTTTGTATGACAAGTATTAGAAGGGATGATAGCATTGAACAAATTTTTTTCCCATCATGCTAAAGTAGCTACGAAAATGTTTTATACAAAATACTTACTCCAAAACTTGAATGGGAACTGAGAAAATTAGTGAGTTAGATTTAGTGAAAATGTGCAGTTTGTATGGGAGGTGGTAAAAAGAGTGCGGGAACTCTAGTGATTTTTTCAGAAATAACTACGAATATTATAAAATTAACATCTCTTAAGTTTCAGACTAGTGCCATTCATACTTTTCAGAAAAATCGATTTTTTGTAAAGCTGTGAAACTGTGTCATATTGTATGGGAGGGGGTAGAAGCAGTGAAGCTAATATCAAATATTTTTTCTGGTCTTAGTGATAATACTAATTAAGTGCTTAGTACAAAATATGTGCTCAATAAATGTTATATGTTCTGAGAAAATTGCCTTAGAGCATTTCATGAAAAAGTGTAGTTTGTATGGGAGGGGGTGGAAGGAGAGGGAGGACGCAAAAAATGTTTCTACTGTAGATTTAAATTATTATAAAAGTAATATATCCCAAAATTCAGTTTAATAGCTTTAATATTTTTCGAGTAAATCAATTTAATATCAAATTGCGAAATTGTGTCATTTTGTATGGGAGGGGGTAGAAGGGATGAAGCTAATCGTCTAATTTTTTTTTTGGCCTTACTAAAAATTTTAAATAAATATTTGGTGCACAATTTCAGCCCGGTAAATTTTATACGCTCAGTGCGTAAATTGGCTTAGAGTAATTCATGACAAGTACAGTTTGTATGGCAGGTGGTAGAAGGAGAGGGAAAACACGCATAATTTTTTACGGTAGCTTGATATTATCATAAAAGTAACATACTCAAAATTTCAGGCCAATAGCTTTTATACTTTTCGAGCAAATCCGTTTATTGTCAAATTGCGCAATTGTGTCATTATATATGGGAGGGGGTAGAAGGGGTGGAGCGATTTGGCCCGTTCACGAACTTGACCTTACTTTTTTGTCAAAAACGACGTGTACAAAATTTGAGCTTTCTAGCTCAAGGCGTTCTCAAGCTAGAGAGCGGACGGACGGACGGACAGTCGGACGGACGGTTTTGAGATTTTTGAGTGATAATATTATCTTCTGTATCATTCATTTTTTTCTCCGAGCCTTAATTCTTGGCGTTACAAACTTTAGATCAAACTTATAATACTCTCAGATTTCATCTAGAGTATGAACACTTAAAAATTATTATCTCAACTATCTCTTAAGCTATGTAATTGAAACTTGGAACATATATTAGGCTATACTAGAAAAATAAACTGCCAACAAGTCGGGCGAAACTTTATTATTCTTGGGACAAGTTCCGGATGAGTGGAAAGTCAATATGCAAGTTAGAGTGGTTAGGGAAGACTAAGTGAAAGGGGCTTCTTTGGCAGGGCAGTAGTCGTTCGTTTATTTATGCAAGTTAGAGTTCTTATGAGGGGAGTTTTGAGGGGTAATAGTAAGGGTGGGTGGATTTTAATAGCTTTTCAATTGATTGCATGAATCACGTCCAATATTCTCTGTATACAATATGTTTCATAGACGAAGCTGCATAGAATTTTCATAAAATTCGGTGTATTCTACATTCACGAAACCTAACATTTGTATGGGAAGGGGTAAAGAAGGTAGGGGAATCGTAAAATTTGATATGTAGTTTTATTTCGATTCTCTTGTAAGGTGCTTGTATAAAATTTCAAGTTCGTAGCTTTTAGTTTGTTGGTTATTAGTTCATTTAATGAAATTGGTCGAAATCATAGTTTTGTATGGGAGGGGGTAGAAGGGCAAGCGCGATTTCAAAACTTTTAAAGCAACTTCATTTGAATTGTGTTTTTATGCAAAATTTGAAATTGATAGCTTTCAAGAGTTAGCTGATAACTGATTTCTTAAAAATGCTCGAAAAAATAATTTTGTATGGGAGGGGGTAGAGGAGGTAGGGGAATCGTAAGACTTGTGATGCAATTTTCTTTCCTTCTATTGTAAGGTGCTCGTACAAAATTTCAAGTTCGTAGCTTTTAATTTGTTGGTTATTAGTTGGTTTAATGAAATTGGTCGAAAACATACTTTTGTATGGGAAGGGGTAGAAGGGCAAGCGCGATTTCAAAAATTTTAACGTGATTTCATGTCAATTATTCTTGTAAGTTTTATGCAAAATTTCAAATTGATATCTTTTAATAGTTAGGTGATAATTGATTTCTTAAAAATGGTCGAAAAAATAATTTTGTATGGGAGGGGGTAGAAGTCTTAAAGGTTTTCGACCAGTTAATATTTCACATAATAACGATTTTTTTTTAAATGCATTTCGCAAATTTTCAAGTTTCTACCTTAAAATTTCACTCAAAAATTTTCAGTTAATGTGTTTTTTTCAATGCACATGAAACACCTTGTGCACGTTAGACTGGGGGGGTTGGTTTATAACAATTATGGATCAAGTTATTATTATTTTTCTATGTACATGAAATAGACGTATCCACATGCAAAATTTAAACTTTGTATCTTTCACCAGAGCCCTAAAAAAATTACTCAAAATTTTCGACATTTTTGCTTATCACCTCCCTCCCCTTACACCCCCAACTCAAAATTAACCATTGTGCAGTTCTACAATCTGACAAATTTTTTGATTTGATATCTGTACTTTTTTTTGATATATATGGATTTGTAATTTTGAAAAGTGTGCCATTTTTGGAATGCTCCCCATTTCCCTCCACCACTATTATTTCAACATGTTATATTTTTTTTGTAGTTTTTTAGTATAGCTTAATACACGTTTCAAGTTTCAATTACATAACTTAAGAGATAATTGAGATATTCATTTTTAAGTGTTTTTCTTTACACCCCCCCTGATCCTCCCCCTTACGATAATTAGCCACTTTCAAAGCTGTTTCCAATGGAACTATATGCCACCTTGACGGTTTCAAAATATGAATTCTTACGATAAGTAATTTCGAAGATATAATCATCTGAAAAAACAATTCGGCCGACAATTTGTTTTTAGCCCCCCCTTTTCGGACGCCAATAGATGAAAAAATTAAATTATTTTTAAAGTTTGTCCCATAACCTTCTCTATGTACCGATTTTTAACTTTCTATCTACATTCGTGGTGGAGATATTAGCAAGTGTAGTTTTCAACTTTTTCCCTCCCCCCGCCTTCCCCTTCCACCTAACACCCCCCATAATTTAGAAAATAGAGCTCACTTACCCAATCAACAATCCACTCAAGAACGAACATTCTACCTTTAACGGTCTCGGAGATATGAGCCCATATGTACGGCGGACGGATTTTTTTTTTGCATTTTTAGGCTAATTTAGTCATGAAACGCAAAAAAAAAAAAATTTTAGGGTAGCAAATTTTTTTTTTCTTGTATCGATCACAATACTTTATTATTAGAATAATAAAGTAAATTAGTCAACATTTTCAGCATTTTGGTCCACCACCTTCTCCTTACACCCCTCAGCTCAAAGTTGTTGTTGAAATTATTGGTCACATGTTACTAATATCTAAAATTTTTCTGATATTTTGCTAGTATAGCTTAATATAAGTTCTAAGTTCCAATTAGGTAGCTTAAGAGACATTCGAGATGTTAATTTGGAAGTATTTTTCTTGCATCTTTCCCTCTGACCCTCCCTCTTACAATAATTTGCCTCTTTCTAAATTGATTATGGTGGATCTGTAAGTCATCTTATTCGTTCTAGAATATCATATTTCTATGGTAAGTAATTCTGAAGATGTAATGATTTGAAAAGAAAAAGAAAACATAACAGGACTATGATTGGGCGTAAAGCAGTTTGTGCAGTTTGTATGAGAGGTGGTAGAAGGAGCGGCGAGTTCTTATTGACTTTTTCAGAAATAACTATAAACATAATTTGTTTGACATGTTTTAAATTGCATGTCAATAGCATTCATACTTTATAGGAAAATCGACTTTTTGGGAAGTTGTGAAATTGTGTTAGATTGGGTGGGAGGGGATAGAAGGAGTGAAACTCATCATCAATGGCGCGACAGCCTAAATCGGGCCCTGGCCTCCTGAAGTCGTCGCCTCCAATCGTCTCGATCCAAAGACCGCGTCCTCCAGCTGCTAATTTTTAAAAAGGCTTTGCTGTCTTCATCAACCGAGTCTTCCCATCGCTTGCGTGGTTTGCCTACTGGCCGGTTACCACTCGTTTTGCCTTTAAGAGCACGTTTGGGGATTCTTCTGTCTTCCATTCGCTCTACATGGCCAGCCCACTGCAGTTTACGTAGCTTGATGAACGTTGAAGCTTCTGGATCGTCGTAGAGTTGATACAACTCATGGTTCTATCTTATTCGCCATTCCGTTCCTTCCTTCACAGGTCCCAAAATTCTTCGGAGGACCTTTCTTTCGAATGTGTTAACTGCTTTTTCGGAAGTTCGCGTTAATGTCCACGTCTCGCTGCCATAACAGAGCACAGGTCGTATAATAGTTTTATAAATCCGCAGCTTATTGTTCCTGTGCACTTTCTTGGATTTCATTATTGGAAGTACCGAATAGTACGTCTTATTTGGAAGTATTATCCGTCGTTTGATTTCGTCTGTTTCATTACCGTCCTTTGCTAGATTAGCCCCAAGATATATGAAGTTGTCCACACTCTCCAAATTATATTCCGCAATTGTTATGTTTTGTCTGATTGGCGTTCTCCTTCTTGTTTGCGTCATTACTTTTGTTTTGCTTTCATTAATGCGCAACCCGACTTCTTTTGCGGCGGAGTCAAGATTGACAAATACCTCCTTAGCACTAGGGAAGGATCTTGCTAGAATGTTAATGTCGTCAGCGTATGCTACTAGTTGGGTGGACTTGAATAGTAGTGTCCCGTTGGTGTCGACTTGGATTTTTCGGACGACATACTCTAGTGCCAAGTTCAAAAGCATAGGAGCTATACCATCTCCATGCTTTAAATCACATTCCGTTCGAAAGCTGGTAGTGGAATCGGTTTGTATTCTCACTTGGGATTCAGTGTTCGTCATTGTGAGTCTTGTTAGTCGGACTAGTTTTGGAGGAATTCCAAAGTCAAGCATGATTTGGTACAGTACGCTCCTATCGATACTGTCGTATGCTTGTTTAAAATCTACGAATATTTGGTGCACGTCTGTGTTATATTCCTAGCATTTCTCAAGCACCGGTTCTGAATCCGCCTTGGTATTCGCCAATTATTTGATTAGTATAGGGCTTAAGACGACGTTCAATTATTTTTGTCAGTATTTTATAGGACGTACACAACAATGATGTACCTCTGTAGTTCTCACAGCAGAGTTTGTCTCCTTTCTTGTAAATTGGACATATAATGCTTTTTCGCCAGTCGTCGGGTATGATTTCCTCTGTCCAAATTTTGCATATCATGCTGTGCAGTATTTCAGCGACACAGTTTCCACCGTTTTTCAGAAGTTCAACTGGTATTTCGTCAATTCCCGGCGCTTTGTTTCGTTTTTGGTCACATAGGGCTGCTTTGATTTCAAGAAGCGTGGGTGGTGTCGATGACGGTTCATCTTCGTCAGTTGAGGCTTGAATTGAAATGTTGTCTGTCGTTATCGGTGCTACAGGGATGGGATTCAAAAGATGTTCGAAGTATGAAGCCCATCTCTTTTTGATTTCTTCTGTGTCGCTGATGATATTGCCCTCTGCGTCTTTGCAGAGAGTGGTTTTTGGTTTATATCCCTTTTTCAAGTCTTTTACTATGGCGTATGCGTCCCGCGTATTATTTTTTCTCATGTCGTCGTCCATTTTTTGTATCTTGTTATTATGGTACTTCCTTTGTTTTCGTCTGCAGGTCTTTTTCGCATATCGCCTAAGCTCGTCATATCTTTCTTTTTTGGCTCGTGTTGGTCGTCCAGTAGTGACAGGAGTGAAACTAATCGTTTTATTTATTTATTTTTTTCTTACTAATAATTCTATATAGTGCACAATTTCAGCTCGATCAATTTTATACGTACTGAGTAAATTTGTTTTTAGTATTTCATGAAAAAGTGAGGTTTGTATGGGAGGTGGTAGAGGGAAGGGGGGGACTTAAATAACTTTTATATACTAGATAATACTTTTCGAATAAATCCGTTTATCGTCAAATTGCGAAATTGTGTAATTTTGTATGGGAGGGGGTAGAAGAGGTGAAGCGATTCGGTCCGTTCACGAACTTCACTTTACGTTTTTGCCAAAAATGACGTGTACAAAATTTATGCTCTCTAGCTTAACGCGTTCTCAAGCTAGAGACGACACGGGCGGACAGACGGTCGGACGAACGGACATCCGATTTTGAGATTTTTGACTGAT
Source organism: Chorisops tibialis (assembly GCA_963669355.1). Classification (NCBI taxonomy): domain Eukaryota; kingdom Metazoa; phylum Arthropoda; class Insecta; order Diptera; family Stratiomyidae; genus Chorisops; species Chorisops tibialis. The sequence goes on from OY770262.1 coordinate 183,733,081, forward strand.
TATATGAACTTCTTCATTCATTTTTTTCTCCGAGCCTTATTTCTTGGTGTTACAAACTTCGTGACAAACTTATAACACTCCCCCCCCCTCCGCAATGTACTCGAAAAAACTCTCTATATTCAAGAGTTTGTGAGTTAATGTGTTCTGAGCGTACACGTTCGGTACACGGCGTACAAACAGACGGATTCTTTGTTGTATTCTCAGGCAAGTTTAGTCAGAAAACAAGAAAAAACTAAATTTTAGGGAAGCGAATTTTTTTTCTCCAAGTCGATCACAATACTTTGTTACTCGAATAATAAAGTAAAATTTAAATTTACCATTCACCATTTTTGATTTCCATGCAAATTTGCAGATATGTGCACAAAAAATAAAAAAAAATATATTGTAGTAATTTTCTTTTGCGCCATGAATGAAATTTGAGTTTTTCGCTCTTTTGTGCACAGCTTAAAAAATTCATAAGAAAATTGTAAAAAATATTTGAAAAAATGACCGTTATTTTTACAAAAAATTTTAATTTTCGTCCAATCGCGGTATTTTTATACTCTAGATGAAATCTGAGAGTATATTGTGTTTGCCTTACCGTTTGTAACGCTAAAAAATATCACTCGCACAGTGCCGCCAAGGGTACAGAAATAATTGTTGTCACTCAAAAACTTTGATTCCGAGTTGCTGTCTGTCCGTCTGTTCGTCTGTCCGTCTGTCCGTCTGTCTACAGCATAACTCTCGAACGCTTTGAGCTATCGTGCTGAAATTTGTTGTGTGCCATTTTTAGCAAAAAAAAACTTCTACCACCTCCCATACAAATTTCACGAAATTCCGAAATTTTCAGAAATTGATTTTTCTTTGAAACTATTTAGGCTATCGATTTGAAATTTGAGTCAAAGTATTATGATATAGATGTCATTAATATGGCGGAATATTGATCCGATCCCGTCACTCCTTCTACCCCCTCCCATACAAATGCATAATTTTGAAAAATGCAGTTTTTCGATTTTCATTGAAACTAGCAAAGTTATGAAAACGAATTTTTTCCAGAATTAATTTTATTATAATTCCAATCAGAATTGAGAAAATTATCAACTTCACCTCACTCCTTCTACCCCCTCCCATATAAATATCACGAAATTTTGAAATTTAAATTAAATTATTTTTCTTCGAAACTGTTAAAGCTATCAGCTTGATATTTTGCATAAAGTATAAAAATATAAATATCAATAACGAGAAAAAATGTGTTTTGATCCGTACACTCCTTCTACCCCCTCCCATACAAATGTATAATTTTTGTTAAGTGCATTATATCGATTTCCATTAAAACTAGAAAAAGTATTAACTTAAAATTTTGCCAGAATTTGTTTTTTTAATAATGGCAATAAATGCTAAAAAATATTATCAGCTCCTCTTCACTCCTTCTACTCCCTCCCATACAAATATCTGTATTATAAATTCTAGAAAAGCATTTCTCCTTCGAATATATTAGAACTATCGAATTTGAAATTGAATCAAAGCGTGGTGAGTAGGATGATGATAAGCAGTTTCAAAATCATCTTAAACACTCCACTTCCTCTGCCAACTCCCATATAAATGTCCCAAATTTCAGGAAAACTATGACCAATTCCTTTAAAAATAATGAAAACTAAAAACTTTAAATTCAGCAAAAAACATTTTGCTTGCCATGTTCGGTGTCATATAAGAAAAATACTAACCTCCTCCTCTACTTATACCACCTCCCATGCAAAAGTCTCATTCAATATTCAAAAGAATTTGAGATGACATATTCTCCGGTATATTAAAGTGTTTTCCATCTCATCTAGAGTATCATATGATTGGGCTTTACGCCCAATCATAATTCTTTTATATTTTTTTTCCTTTTTCTTTTAATGCTTTCATTTATAGCTACATTTTACTTTATTATTCTAATAATAAAGTATTGTAATCGACACAAGAAAAAAAAAACTTTGCTACCTTGAAATTTTTTTTTTTTTGCGTTTCATGACTAAATTAGCCTAAAAATGCAAAAAAAAAAATACGTCCTGTACGCCGTACGTCGCTGTACGCCGTACGGCGTAAGCCGTACATATGGACTCATATCTCCGAGACTGCTAAAGGTAGAACGTTCGTTTTTATTGGATTGTTGATTGGGTAAGTGAGTTCTATTTTCTAAATTTTGGGTGGTGTTAGGTAGAAGACGGAGGCGGGGGGAGGGAAAAAGTCAAAAACTACACTTGCTAATATCTCCACCACGAATGCAGACAGAAAGTTGAAAATCAGTAGAGATATAGAGAGGTTTGTGGGACAAACTTTAAAAATAATTTAATTTTTTTATCCATTGGCGTCCGAAAAGGGGGGCTAAGAACAAATTGTCAGCCGAATTGTTTTTTCAAATGACTATATTTTCGAAATTATTGTAAAAAATTCATGTTTTGGGACTATTAAGGTGGCATATACCTAGTCGTGCCATAAGTTCTGTCACACGTATATGGGCAATTTTTGTATAAATGAAAAAGAGTTTTTGACAAAGGAAAATATATTTTATTTTGGCATACTAATGGAAGTAAAATAAGCAACAAATTATTCAAAGTGGCCGCCTTTAGCCTTAACACAGCTCTTTAATCTGTTGGGCCAGTCATCGATAGCAGTACGCACTGTTACTAGCGGAAAATTAGCTACTGCTTCTGTCAAAGATCGCTTAAGGCTCTCGATATTTGGGTGTCGTCTCGTGCACACCATGGACTCTAACTCCGCCCACAGTTTGTAGTCCAGGGGATTCAAATCTGGGCTCCCAGAAGGCCATTCCGTCGCCCTTATAAACTGTGGAATATTGGTTTCCAACCACGCTTGTGTGGTTCGAGCTTTGTGGGCTGGCGCAGAATCTTGCTGGAAAACCCAATGTCGATTGTTGAATAGCGTAGAGTTCAGCGGCTTCACACATCCCTCCAGGATGTCCGTTTGATAATTTTTCGCTGCAGTTTTTACGCCTTTTTCGCAAAAATGAAGCTCGGTGACCCCTTCGTAGCTGACACCCCACCATACCATGACTGATGCTGGATGATGTCCTCGCTGTACCCTAGTGGCAACTTGTCGGGCTTCTATGGAGCTGTGGGCATACACCTTATCATTTTGGCGGTTGAAATGTTCCTCCACCGTAAAAATTTTTTCATCGGTAAATAAAATTTCTCGATGTTTGTTGTTGCCGTACCGCCGAAGGAGCTCTTTCGATCTGGTGCTCCTAATTTGCTTCAACTGCTCAGTCAGCAAATGTCCCGTTGATCGTCGAAAGGCACTCATCCCGAGGTCAGATTTTATGATGCGAGACATACTTCGGGTGGAGATGTTCATCTCTCGAGCCATGATTCGTTGTTTACGAAGCGGATTTCGACGAATTCGACTCTCGACCGCTTTGATGGCAGCAGAAGAACGTACATCACGCGGACGTCCAGAACGAGGTCGATCTTCAATAGTCTGGATCGCGTTATATCTCTGGATCGCAAGATACACAAATCTTTGCGTTATTTTTAACGGGCACAACAACTTGAAAATTTCACTCGCGGATTTTCCACACTTATGTAGTGCAATCACTGCAGTTCGGTTTTCTATTACACCCCATTCCATCTTCACACGTTAACGAACACACTTTAAATGACCATCAACTGTCAACAACATTATGACGTTTATAAAACTGGCCGATATTGAAATGTCACTCATAAAATAAAGTTGTTGCCAATGTGAGAAATTATGTGACAGAACTTATGGCAGGACTAGGTAGTTCCATTGGAATCAGCTTAGAAGGTGGCTAATTATTGTAAGGGGGAGGGTCAGGGGGATTGCAAAAAACACACTTAAAAATGAATATCTCAACTATCTCTTAAGCTATGTAATTCAAACCTAAAACGTATATTAAGCTATATTAGGAAAATACAAAAAAAGTATAACATGTTGAAATAAAAGTAGTCAGGGGAAATGGGGAGCATTTCAAAAATCCCGCACTTTTCAAAATTACAAATCCTTATATCTCAAAAAAGAGTACAGATATCAAATCGAAAATTTATCAGATTGTAGAACTACAGAGCGGTTAGATTTGGTAATTTTATGTTCGGTGGTGTAAGGGGAGGGAGGTGATAAGCAAAAATGTTGAAAACTTTGAGTGATTTTTTAGGGGTCTGGTGAAAGATACAAAGTTAAAATTGTGCATGTGGATACGTCTGTTTGATGTACATAGAAAAATAATAATAACTTCATTCATAATTGTTAAAGACTGACCCCCCCGGTCTAACGTGCACAAAGTGTTTCATGCGCATTGAAAAAAACACATAAACTGAAAATTTTTGAGTTAAATTCTAGGGTAGAAACTTGAAAATTTGCGAAATGCGTTTAAAAAAAATCTTTAAATATATGAAATATTAACTGGTTGAAAACCTTTAAAACTTCTACCCTCTCCCATACAAAATTATTTTTTCGACCATTTTTAAGAAATCAATTATCACCTAACTATTGAAAGATATCAATTTGAAATTTTGCAAAAAAACTTATAAAAATAGTTGAAATGAAATCACTTTAAAAGTTTTGAAATCGCGCCTGCCCTTCTACCCCATCCCATACAAAAGTATGATTTCCACCAATTTCATTAAATCAACTAATAACCAACAAATTAAAAGCTATGAACTTCAAATTTTGTACAAGCATCTAACAATAGAAAGAAAAGAAAATTACATCACAAGTTTTACGATTCCCTTGCCTCCTCTACCCCCTCCCATACAAAATTATTTTTTCGAGCATTTTTAAGAAATCAGTTATCAGCTAACTCTTAAAAGCTATCAATTTCAAATTTTGCATAAAAACTTATAAAAATCATTCAAATGAAGTTGCTTTAAAAGTTTTGAAATCGCGCTTACCCTTCTACCCCCTCCCGTACAAAACTACGATTTCGACCAATTTCATTAAATCAACTAATAACCAACAAACTAAAAGCTACGAACTTGACATTTTATACAAGCACCTTACAAAAGAAGCGAAATAAAACTGCATATCAAATTTTACGATTCCCCTACCTTCTCTACCCCCTCCCATACAAATCTTCGGTTTCGTGAATGTACCTAGTCCTGCCATAAGTTCTGTCACATAATTTCTCACATTGGCAACAACTTTATTTTATGAGTGACATTTCAATATCGGCCAGTTTTATAAACGTCATAATGTTGTTGACAGTTGATGGTCATTTAAAGTGTGTTCGTTAACGTGTGAAGATGGAATGGGGTGTAATAGAAAACCGAACTGCAGTGATTGCACTACATAAGTGTGGAAAATCCGCGAGTGAAATTTTCAAGTTGTTGTGCCCGTTAAAAATAACGCAAAGATTTGTGTATCTTGCGATCCAGAGATATAACGCGATCCAGACTATTGAAGATCGACCTCGTTCTGGACGTCCGCGTGATGTACGTTCTTCTGCTGCCATCAAAGCGGTCGAGAGTCGAATTCGTCGAAATCCGCTTCGTAAACAACGAATCATGGCTCGAGAGATGAACATCTCCACCCGAAGTATGTCTCGCATCATAAAATCTGACCTCGGGATGAGTGCCTTTCGACGATCAACGGGACATTTGCTGACTGAGCAGTTGAAGCAAATTAGGAGCACCAGATCGAAAGAGCTCCTTCGGCGGTACGGCAACAACAAACATCGAGAAATTTTATTTACCGATGAAAAAATTTTTACGGTGGAGGAACATTTCAACCGCCAAAATGATAAGGTGTATGCCCAGAGCTCCATAGAAGCCCGAGAAGTTGCCACTAGGGTACAGCGAGGACATCATCCAGCATCAGTCATGGTATGGTGGGGTGTCAGCTACGAAGGGGTCACCGAGCTTCATTTTTGCGAAAAAGGCGTAAAAACTGCAGCGAAAAATTATCAAACGGACATCCTGGAGGGATGTGTGAAGCCGCTGAACTCTACGCTATTCAACAATCGACATTGGGTTTTCCAGCAAGATTCTGCGCCAGCCCACAAAGCTCGAACCACACAAGCGTGGTTGGAAACCAATATTCCACAGTTTATAAGGGCGACGGAATGGCCTTCTGGGAGCCCAGATTTGAATCCCCTGGACTACAAACTGTGGGCGGAGTTAGAGTCCATGGTGTGCACGAGACGACACCCAAATATCGAGAGCCTTGAGCGATCTTTGACAGAAGCAGTAGCTAATTTTCCGCTAGAAACAGTGCGTACTGCTATCGATGACTGGCCCAACAGATTAAAGAGCTGTGTTAAGGCTAAAGGCGGCCACTTTGAATAATTTGTTGCTTATTTTACTTCCATTAGTATGCCAAAATAAAATATATTTTCCTTTGTCAAAAACTCTTTTTCATTTATACAAAAATTGCCCATATACGTGTGACAGAACTTATGGCACGACTAGGTAGAATACACCGAATTTTATGAAAATTCTATGCAACTTCGTCTATGAAACACATTCTATACAGAGAATATTGGACGTGATTCAAGCAATTAATTAAAAAGCTATTAACATCCACCCACCCTTACCCCTTCTCCTCCCCTCATAAAAACCCAAACTTGCAGAAACGAATGAAATATTCTCAAATTCACAAGAGCCCTGCCCAAGAACTCCCTTTCACTTAGCCTTCCCTAACCACTCTAACCTGGATATTGACTTTCCACTCATTCGCAACTTGTCCCAAGAATAATAAAGTTTCGCCCGACTTGTTGGCAGTTTATTTAGTTTTAAATATACTTCTTAAAATCGTGCAATTGTATGGGAGGGGGTCAAAGGTGTAAAGTGAAAAGTTAATAATTTTTTTTTTATACTGTGCATACTTACTTTAAAGATAAGATTAAGAAAAAAAGCAGAATTATGATTGGGCGTAAAGCCCAATCACGTGATATTCTAGATGAATTGGGAAAGAATTTAATGTACCGGAAATATGTTATCTCAAATTTTTTCGTACAGTGAATAGTGACTTTTGTATGATAGGTGGTAGAAGCTGAGGGGGGGGGGGGGAGGGGGTTTTGTAATTTTTGTTGATGACACCGAGTGTTGCATGCAAAATGTTTCGTGTTGAATTTAAAGTTTCTAGCTTTCATAATTTACAAGGAAATCTGACATTATTTTTTAGTAATTTGGGCATTTGATTGGGAGGTGGAAGAGGAAGCGGCAATTTTTGGATGATTTTGGAACTGCTTATTAAAATCCTTATTGCCATGCTTTGTTTCAATTTTAAAGTCGATAGCTTTCATATTTTCATTCGAACAAGGAATGGGTTTTTTGAATTTCTAACATGGAAATACGTATGGAAGGTCGTACGAGTGTAGCGTTGATAAATATATATATATATATATTTTTTTTGCATTTATTGCAAATCTTGCAAAATTTTATATATCTACTTTTTCTAGTTTTGATGACAAATGATATACCGCAGTTAAAAAATTATGTGTTGTATGGGAGGGGTATAAGGAGTATACGGATCAAAACAAAATTTTTCTCCGTTAACGATATTTGTATTATTACATTTTGCTCAAAATTTCAAGTCTATAGCTTTGACAGTTTTGAGAAAAATAATTCAATTGAAATTTCAAAATTTGTTTGATAATTTTTTCAAAATTGATTCAAATTGTATAACATATATTATATGTATGTAATTCTGGCAAAACTTTGTCCATTTAGCTTTGATAATTTCAATGAATCAGTACGATAGCTCAATGTTATGTTGTAGATAGACGGACACTAGGTTTTTAAACAATAAAAATTTCAGTAGGCTTGGTGACTCTGTGCGAGCATTATTACTTAGCGTTACAAACGAGGAGGCCAACACAATATACTGTCAGATTTCATCTAGATTATAAAAATTCACCCGGCACAACAAGTAAAGATATTATAGGCAAATACTACGTAAGTGTGTTCACATCATAGTCAACTGTTTCTGCACATTTAATTATTGTAAGGTTTCCTCTTCAAGCAATTCCTAGGGTAAAGTCGTTAAGTCGATGTACATATGTCTCATTGTAATTGAAGCAATCGTTGAAAGTGGTTGTGTCGTAGACGATTACTTACTTCGGTGGACGGACAGTACATTTTTATCAAGCTTACTCCTAGTTCGGTGGAAATTTCAGCAGTCGGTTTTTTAGTGAAAAACAGTTAGATTCAATTTGAATAAAATGGCTGCTAGTAATGAGAATGGATATCCGGTTGAACCAACTACAAAATCTTGTTTGAATATTGCAATTATTGGAGGAGGATTGGTATGAAATTGTTTTTATTAGTTTCAGTTTATCTAAAACCAAAACGAAAAATTGTTCATTATGGAGTGTTTTAAGTGAGTGATTTCTTATAATTTCTAAATTTATTCAGGAAGTTTCTGTTTGTGATTTATGCTTTTTATTTCGAGAAACAATTTAAGTAGGTACATGGGAATGTCATAAGAGCAGAAAATTAAAAAAAAAAGAACCACGAAAATACAAAAAAGTAAAACTGCAAATGAAAAAGGAAATTGCTAAAAATTTGAACTCTATGCACAAAATCAAAAATTTATGAAATCAACAGAACGATTTTTATCCTTATATTTTGTCCAAATTTCGTTTAGATCTCTTTAATTTGGCGGGGCTTTACAATCGGTTTTTTTTTATTTTGCCTCGATTTTCTAAATAAAATACGAATGTAATAATCAATCGAGCGACATGAAGATAAGTCTCAGAGTTTAAGATATTTTCGGATAGGAATGATGATGCGATGAGTTTAGTTAATTTATTTTTGAGATTTAAATTTTTTTTTCAGATTTCGGGAATTGATTTTGATTTTTTACGATTGGTCATTTTGACTTAGTAATAACAACAAACCTCCTTCAACGAATTTTTTGAAATATTATTTAATTCAGTGCTGTTTATTAAGGAAAATAGAAATAGAATTAAAAACGTTAGAAATCAAATCACTAGCAATGGTATTCACAAAGGCTACATAGCTTACGCGATGAAAATTTTTTATTTCAAATTTTTTTTCATAGACCGAGTAGGATAGAAGGATTCAACGTCTTGGGAATATTTGGAAATAAACCAAAGTGGGACCGAGAAATCGTATTAAGTATAGTTACTCCATGGGACACTAGAGACGCCTTACCAAAGGTGAAGTCTGATAATTAGAGCGAAATTTAAAAAAAGTGTCGCCTTAACATCTTAACATCAAGAACTGTGCGCAGTTTTTAATACTTAACTAGAAAGTCAGAAGGGTGTAGTCTAGTGGGTAGCGTGTTGGTGTATAATGCGAAGGTCGCCGTGTCGACACATAATTCTGGCATACTACCTGCTTGGATATACCTTAGTTACCTCAATCTGCGAAAGTTAAAATTTGTAGATAGAGGGTTTTGCTAACAACCCTTCCACAATAGGTAATGAAAATGTTAAGAAACCTGAAGGTCAGGAGTCCAAAGTGCGATGTGGGCTGTAGTGCCATTGTAGAATAGAATTTTGAAGGAACAATTTATTTTGGGGTGGATGAAATTAGCACTCCACGAATGGTGAATTGGGGAAGGTGAATTCGCAGGTGCGGATTGTGTGTTTTCTGCCAGACTGTGAAACAGTGTGTCTCCTTCTTGCATGTAGTGACTCTAGTAGTAAGTGGCAGAAGTTGAATATTTTTCAATTGTACTGTTCGTTATTTTTTTCGTTAATGACATTATAGCCCAAATTCTGATATTGAGGTTTCTTAGCTCTTATCTATTATCGTGGAAAGCTTGTTAGCCCTTCGGTGTCTGATTTTGCAAGTTTACTGGCAGATTTGAACAAAACTCTTACAAAGACTTTACTAGATTTCAGTAGTGGAACTATTTTGCTTGGAAGTAAAGATACATAGAACTAAGATTTTTGGACCCCGGTGTTGACTTTCAAGGTGGTCCCTTATATTTTTCCTGTGGAAACCAATTGGTTTGATTTAATCCTGCCAATAAAGTTTTTGTAGAAAAAAAATTTTATTCGAATTGCAAATTAGAGGTTCATTTCTTAATGCGTTGTAGAACTGTATCGGTATAGAGAAGGGTAAAATTTACATGAAATAAATTTTCACTATGAGTGATGTAATTGGCGGTAGACGTTTTAATTGGAGCTCTGGAGGTTATAATAGTTAGCAAAACCCTAGCTAGCAATAAATTTCACATATTAGTTTGAGAAATACTAAACTTTATAGCGTTTTGGTGTACCAGAATTGGTGAAAGTGGATTTTACAGTGATGTCTGTATGTTTCAAAGTTAATTTGAGTAAGCCTCAGTTGAAAAATTTGGAAGTGGTCTCAAAAAATCGAGTTCATTGCAGGACACAGTTTTATTAATCACAAAGTTATTAGCAAAAAAAAAAAAAAACATTATATTTTTTCCTGATCGCAAAATTCTGTATTATGCAAATTGATTGATTTGAGGGTGTAGTCGAGTGGGTAGCATGTTGGTTTACAATTTGAAGGTCGTGAGTTCAAATCCCGGTCAACGCATAATTCCAGCACTCTGCCTATTTGGATAAAACTTTTTTACCTCAATCTACGAAAATGAAATAAATCCGAAATAGAGAATTGTGCAAAGAGCTAACAACCCTTCCACAAAAAGTAATGAAAATGTTAAGGAACTTGAAAATCAGGAGGCCAGGACCCGATTTGGACTATTGAAGAAATTGTTTTGATAGATCACAAAACAAACTTCATACTTCATAGCTTGGTGCAAAATAGCGAAAAATTTAGGAAACCGAAAAAAATGTTCATTCATAGTTAAGGCGGCTACTAAATATTTAATAAAACATTACACATAGTAATAATTAATAAACGATTTTTTGTTGTTTCGTTTTTAATAATAGTAATTTGTCTATCGCAAATATTATTTTATACAACTTATAAAAATTCAGATTTTCATTTCGGTAGAAATTTATAAAATCTTTTACTGTATATAATTTATAATAGGAAATTTGCGATTGAAATTCGACTATTAAAACCACTTATTTTATTTGTCTGTGAATTTATTATTATTTTTTTCTGTGTGATTTGAATATACTTAGTCGATTCTAAAGTTTGTTATTTATTTCTTTTGCGGATTATGGGAGTTTAACAAAAATGTAAATTGATAAGAATGAAATCAAATTTTCTATTAAATTTGGCATTACATAATTTTAATCAGTAATGTCAAGGGATCAATAATTGTTATCTTTATTAATAATGAAAGTTACATATAACTAAATCAATTTGCATGATCATACGCTGAATTTCGGTTAAGCTTTATTTTAAACTGCCACTTATTAAATTCTTGACAAAATATTTCAGCGAGATAGGTAAGTTTAGTTATTGAACAGTTTTTCATGATAGTGGTGAAGATGACACTCTGCGACAATTTTTTTTCGAATTAATTTTTACGTTTTCTTTCAAATTTAAGTCGTAGTTGAAACGATCATCGGCAGACCCATACTTTTTAAAAAATTGATATTTCGCCGAAACTATTAAAGCTATCGACTTGAAAATTAGTTCAAAGTATAATGATGAGAATAGCATTAACTTCGAAAAATATTGATCGGATCTTTCACTTCTTCTACTCCCTACCCTATCTACCCTAAAATTATGAATTTTTTTAAAATTAGTTCTGTTATAATTGAAATCAATTTTAAAAAGATAATAGGGTTACGATTGCGTAAAGCGCAATCTTACGATACTCTAGATGAAATAGAATTTTTTGTGATCCCAAGAAATTTTGTATGGGAAGTGTCTTCTAACACTGCGGTGATAGGATTGAACTAATTTTTTACCCATCATACTAAAGTAGCTATAAAAATGTTTTATACAAAATGCTAACTCCAAAAATTGAATAGGAGTTGAGAATATTAGTGTGTTAGATGTAGCGAAAATGTGCAGTTTGTATGGGAGGTAGTAGAAACAGTGGGGGGATTTTGGTGATTTTTTCAAAAATAACTAAGAATATCATAAAATTGACATCTCTTAAATTTTATACCAGTAACATTCATACTTTTCAAGAAAATAGATTTTTTGTAAAGTTGTGAAACTGTGTCATATTGTATGGGAGGGGGTAGAAGCAGTAAAGCTAATCAACTATTTTTTTCTGAACTTAATGATAATACTAAATAAGTATTTATCACAAAATGTGAGCTCGATAAATATTATATGTTCTGAGAAAATCGGCTTAGAGCATTTCATGAAAAAGTGTAGTTTGTATGGGAGGGGTTGGAAGGAGAAAGAGGATGCAAATAATTTTTATACTGTATATTGAAATCATTATGAAAGTAATATATCCCGAAATGCAGACTAATAGCTTTTATATTTTTCGAGCAAATCCATTTATAGTCGAATTGCGAAATTGTGCCATTTTGTATGGGAGGGGGTAGAAGAGGTGAAGCTAATCGTCTAATTTTTTTTAGCCTTACTTACAATTTTAAATAAATATTTAGTGCATAATTTCACCTCGCTAAATTTTATACGCACTGAGTAAATTGGCTTAGAGTAATTCACTACAAGTACAGTTTGTATGGGAGGTGGTAGAAGGAGGAAGAGGACACGCATAATTTTTTTACGGTAGATTGATTTTGTCATTGAAGTAAAATATTCCAAATTTCAGGCCAATAGCTTTTATACTTTTTGAGCAAATCCGTTTATTGTCAAATTGCGCATTTGTGTCATTTTGTATGGGAGGGGGTAGAAGGGGTGGAGCGATTTGACCCGTTCACGAACTTGACCTTACTTTTTTGCTAAAAATGACACACAAACATTTTTAGCACTATAGCTCAAAGCTTTCGAGAGTTATGCTGTAGACAGACGCACAGACGGACAGACAGACAGACGGACAGACGGACAGACGGTCACTCGGAATCGAGGTTTTTGAGCGACAAAAAATATTTCTGTACCCTTGGCGGCTCTGTGCGAGCATTATTTCTTAGCGTTACAAACGGTAAGGCAAACACAATATACTCTCAGATTTCATCTAGAGTATAAAAATTATTAACTTCACCTCACTACTCCCATCCCCTCATATACAAATTTCAATTAAATAATTTGTCTTCGAGACTGTTAAAGCTATCGACTTGAAATTTTGAGCAAAATATAATAATTCAAATATCACTAACGACGAAAAATTTTGTTTTGATCCTTATACTATTTTTAGCTCCTCACATACATATGCATAATTTTAAAATAGTAAATGCGTTATATTGATTTCCATTTAAACTAGATAAAGTAAAAAACTAAAATTTTTGCAAAAATTTGTCATCAACTTCACTTCACTCCTTCTACTCCTTCCCATAAAAATTTCTATATTAGAAATTCATGAAAAGAATTTCTCCTTCGTACATACTACTGGAGGTACTAGAGATGCTATCAAAATGTTTTAAACAAAATTTAAGCTTCAAAAATTTAATAGGCGAAAGTGATCAATTTGCATATCAGTTGCATTCGTACTTTTAAACAAAATCGACTTTCAGTAAATTTGTGAAATTAGGTTACATTAGAGCCAATCAGCCAATTTTTGTCGATCTAACATACATATATTTCTAATCAAATATTTCACCGAAACATTTTATACGTACTGAGTAAATTCGCTTATAGTATTTCATGAACTAATTATGAACTTGTGCATTATACACAATACGAACGCAATTACTAAATATTAGCTGTAACCTGTGAACTTCGGATAAGCTCTAAAGGCAATAAATTGCGCATGCATAGTTAAAAATTGGAAAGAAAGAAAATGTATCAACAGATTTTTTGCCTAAATTTATACACTGTGACTTTTTAAGGATTAAGGCAAAGATCATCAATTAATGTAACACAAATCCCCGTTAATAACTATTATACATTAAAAAATATCGCTTTGGGGATTGCCTAGATAAACTTGCACATCGTAAGCATATAGATGAACAGTTCATTCCTTAACACATTTAGTAGGTTTAGGTTTAGGTTGTAGGAGGGTGGTATCGTAGAATGACAATGCACTGGTGCCATTTAGTTGGGCCCATTGTACTTCCCCTATTCATTATGAGATGATTTCTACTTCTCCTGTTCTAACCACTTGGTTCGATTTGCGAACCGAAGTAGGCACGAGTGTTTGGCGCCTCTGAGGTCGTCTAGTTCTGAGAAGAAATTTTCGGACAGTGACAAAGATAATGTTCGATAGAGTCCTCGTCTTCCTCGCACCACTTAAAATTATTAACAAACATGAAAAATAACAAAGGCCTTAAGACCGAGCCCTGAGAAACACCACACAATAACGAACTACAAAATGACTTCATTTCTCCCATCCTATCCCTTTGAACTCTGTGACTCGAATAGCTATTGCTAAATGAACAAGCTGACTGTGAAAAACTAAAATTATACTTCAATTACCCAAGTAATAATTCTCTCTTGAAAAATCCAGTAAAGTCAGTTAGGTACTGTGATTTTTATCAAGGATGCAGCTTATATCATGAACTATTTTATCCAGTGCGGTACTACAACTGTGTTTCGCACGAAAGCCTGACTGTGAAGCTGTTAATTGGTCAATGGTTTTTAGATAATTTTTCATCTGAGAACTTATTAACTTTTAGAATATAATCGAAAGTGATGACATTGTATGGACACCTCTAAAGTCTTCTGCTGCAATCGCCTTCTTGTTTTTGGACAACAATAATTTTTTCCTACAGAACAGGAAAAGTTAATTGCGTGATACTAGATTTGAAGATATTAGTTAAGGGTTCATGAACGAAGGATAATATTTGCTTTTTATACTCTAGATAAAATCTGAGAGTATTATAAGTTTGCCACAAAGTTTGTAACGCTAAGAAATAAGGCTCGGAGAAAAAAATTAATGATGCAGAAGTTCATGTAATCACTCAAAACTTTCAAAACCGGATGTCCGTCCGTCTGTCTGTCCGTCTGTCCGTCCGTCCGTCCGTGTCCTCTCTAGCTTGATAACGCGTTGATCTAGAAAGTTCAAATTTTGTACACATCGTTTTTGACAGATTTGAGTGTAAGCCGATTTTTTTCGAAAAGTATAAAAGCTATTAGTCTGGAAATTGGAATAAATTATTTTCATACTAATTTTAAGCTACGGTTTAAAAATTATTTGAATCCTCTTACTCCTTCTATAACCTCTTATATAAACTGCACTTTTTTATGAAATACTATAAACAAATTTACTCCGTACATATAAAATTCATCAAGCTAAAATGTTGAACAAAATATTTCTTTATAAATATTAGTAAGACCAAAAAAAAAAAATAGATGATTGGCTTCACTCCTTCTACCCCCTCCCATACAATATGAGACAATTTCCCAACTTTTCAAAAATTCGATTCTCCTGAAAAGTTTGAATGCTACTGATCTGCGGTTGAAAACATCTTAAATGCATGGCGTTCATAGTTATTTCTGAAAAACTCATTAAAAATTCATTACTCCTTCTACCACCTCCCATACAAACTGCACAATTCCACTAAATCCAATACACTAATTTTCTCAGTACCTATTAAATTTTTGAAGCTTAAATTTTCAATAAAACATTCTGATAGCAACTCTAGAATGATGTAAAAAATTGGTTTAATGCCGTTACCCCTTCTACCACTCCCCATACAAAATTTTTTAAAATCAAAAAATGTCTCTTCATTTAGAGTATTGCGTCTTACGCCCAATCGTAGTCCTTTTATGCTTTCAATTAGGGTTACCTGCAGGTTTATAGGACATCGTGAAGAAGTGCAGGTTTTATGGAAGGTGGTGGAAATATAATTTTTCTACCGTAGATAAAAATCATAATAAATATAAAATTTTTCGAATTTTCATGCAATAGCTTTCAACGTTTCCAAGAAAAGGTTATTATTGTAAATTTTTGAAAAAGTGTAATTTTGTATGGAAGGGTGTAGAATGGGAGGATTTGGCCCGTTAGGGAATTCCACCTTACTTTTTTGTTAATGACTTCTACACAATTGGAGCTTTCTACTCCAACGCAACCTAAAGAGCGCGCGGACGGATGGACGAACGGACGGACTTGAGATTTTTGAGTGGTAATATGAAATTCTGAATGATTAATTTTTCCTCAGAGCCATATTTCTTAGCGTTACAAATATTATGGTAAATTTATAATACTCTCCGATTTAGTTCGAGATGTAGCAATTCGGAAGAAGATACCAGAGCGTTACTAAGACTGGATCCGAAATAAATTTACATCCACAATTTGATGTGTCTTTGTGGCGTTCTAAAATCTAAATGATTGCTTAAATTTAACAGCTAAGAAATTGTTTTGGGCTGAAAAAAAAATCAAAAAATCATAAATTTTCACTACATTGAAAACTATTTGCAAATGAAAATCATTCTTTTCCAAAAAAAATAAAAAAACATAGTTCAGAAAGAAACATTATTAACAACATTTTTGAAAATTCATAAATATTCTCACTAATTATCTCCACGAAAAGGTTTATTTTCGACTGTGGAAAAAGTAGTTCGTAAAATGAAAATAGCTTTTTCATATTTTTGTCCAAACTGCCTCTTCAAAGGTTTTATTAACATTAACATGTTGCCATTACTCAATTCCATCAACAAAGTTTTAATTTAGGCATATTAGTGCAAAGGAATTCGAATTTCGGACAAAACCAGATAAATTCTTTATTATAACAAAATAATATAAAAAAGCGATTTGGTATCTAGAGTATTTCTATTTATCTGCTATAATATCAAAAGATCTGGAAGTTATTTTCAGTGATAGTTCTCATAGTACTAACGTTCTTCTTTGGCTGGTTTCAAAGCTCCTTTGAAAGTATTCCAAGCTAGAAAATGTATTGTCAAGTGTAAGTCGATACATTGTACCTACGTAACTTTTTCTTACAATATGGATCTACATTTAATTGTTCCGGTTCGGCTAGTTACTTACCCTATCACTGACTAGTTTCTTCATAAATATTTATGTAATGTTTAATAACATGCAGTAATTTCCAATTAATAAGGTCATTTCAATGCTAAGAACAAGTAAATATAAAAAAAAACCTCTTATCACTCTACGCTCTACTGAATATAATTATAAGTATCTGTTAAAAATAAATTGCAAACTTGAATTATGCATAACATAGATTAATGCAAGTTTTTGATAAATAGTTTATTATTTTATTAAAATGAATTTTAATAAAAATGGTAGAACTAGTTCAGCCTCGAATTACATCTGTTCAATAGAAGTTTTTGGATTTTGTGAATCTTTGATCTAAATGTGATAGACTTTGGAAAAAAACATAACAGGACTACGATTGGGTGTAAAGTGAAACTAATCGTCGATTTTTTTTTTGGTTTTACTAATAATTCTAAATAAATATTTGGTGCACAATTTCAGCTCGATAAATCGCACCGAGTAAATTGGTTTAGCGCATTTCATGAAAAACTGCAGTTTGTATGGGAGGTGGTGGAAGGAGGAACTATCATAAAAGTATTATATCCCAAATTTCAGATCAATAGCGTTTATAGTTTTCGAGTAAATCCGTTTATTGTCAAATTACGAAATTTTTGTAATTTTGTATGGTAGAAGGAGTGCAGCGATTTGGCTCGTTCATGAACTTGACCTTACTTTTTTGCCAAAAACGAAGTGTACAAAATTTGAACTATCTAGATTAACGCGTTCTCAAGCTAGAGACGACACGGACGGACGGACAGGCAGACGGACGGACAACCGGTTTTTAGAGTTTTCAGTGATTATATGAACTTCTGTATCATTCATTTTTTTCTCCGAGCCTTATTAATTGGTGTTACAAATTTTTTGGCAAACTTATAATACTCTCAGATTTCATCTAAAGTAGAAAAATTTCATAACTTGCAGTGTTTTTATACTCTAGATGAAATCTGAGAGTATTCTAAGTTTGCTTTAAAGTTTGTAACGCCAAGAAATAAGGCTCGGAGAAAAAAATGAATGATACAGAAGTTCATATAATCACTCAAAAATCTCAAAACCGGATGTCCGTCCGTCTGTCCGTCCGTCCGTCCGTCCGTCCGTCTGTGCGCGCTCTAGCTTGAGAACGCGTTGAGCTAGATAATTCAAATTTTTTACACGTCGTTTTTGACAAAAAAGTAAGGTCAAGTTCGTGAACGGGCCAAATCGCTTCACCCCTTCTACCCCCTCCCATACAAAATGACACAATTGCACAATTTGACAATAAACGGATTTGCACGAAAAGTATAAAAGCTATTGGCCTGAAATTTAGAATATGTTACTTTTATGATAATATCAATCTACCCTATAAAAATTATGCGTGTCCTCTCCCTCCTTCTACCACCTCCCACACAAACTGTACTTGTCATGAAATACTCTAAGCCAATTTACTCAGTGCGTATAAAATTTAGCGGGCTCAAATTGTGCACCAAATATTTATTTAAAATTGTTAGTAAGCTCAAAAAAATTTAGACGATTAGCTTCACCCCTTCTACCCCCTCCCATACAAAATGACACAATTTCGCAATTTGACAATAAATGGATTTACTCGAATAGTATAAAAGCAATTAGTCTGAATTTTGGGATGTATTACTTTCATAATGATTTTAATCTACAGTATAAAAATTATTGGCGTCCTCCCTCTCCTTCCACCCCCTCCCGTACAAACTACACTTTTTCATGAAATGCTCTAAGACGATTTTCTCAGAACATATAACATTTATTGAGCTCATATTTTGTAACAAAGACTTAATTAGTATTAACATTAAGATCAGAAAAAAATATTTGTTTAGCTTCACTGCTTCTACCCCCTCCCATACAATATGACCCAGTTTCACAACTTCACAAAAAATCGATTTTCTCAAAAAGTATGAATGGCACTAGTCTGAAATTTCAGGGATATCAATTTTATAATATTTATAGTTATTACTGAAAAAATCACTAAGACCCTTCCACTCTTTCTACCACCTCCCATACAAACTGCACATTTTCACTAAATCTAACTCACTAATTTTTTCAGTTCCTATTCGATTTTTGGAGTAAGCATTTCGTATAAAACATTTTTATAGCTCCTTTAGCATGATGGAGAAAAAATTAGTTCAATGCTATCATCCCTTCTAACACTTCCCATGCAAAATTTCTTGGGATCACAAAAAATTCTATTTCATCTAGAGTATCGTAAGATTGCGCTTTAGGCGCAATCGTAGTCCTGTTATGTTTTTATCTCTTGATTAAATTTATCCAAAAATCATCACATCGCGGTATCATAAGAAGAAGGAGGTAGTATGGAAAAATTGCTATCTCTTCGTCTTCTTCTTCTACGTCTACAATGGCAATGCAGACCAAATCGGGCCTTGGCCTCCTGACCATGAGTTTCCTTAACATTTTGTCATTACTTAGGATTGTCAGCCCTTTGCATAACCCTCTATCTTCGAATTTTTTATTTTCGTTAATTGAGGCAACCAATGCATTCCAAGCAGGCAGCTTGCTGGAATCGGGGATGAAATTATTACCTTCGCATTGTAGACTAACAAGCTACCCTCTAGGCTACAGCTAGCCATTAGAGTAAGGTTCATCAAGGAATCTACGGGCATAACGGCTGACAAAATTTCAAATGTGCAGAACAAAATCAACTCGTTGCAAGATACCAGAATCAGTGAAGGTACAAGAAATTTTTCAATTAGATATACTATGATGCTCATAATGATAGTAAGGGGAAAGTGTACTTCTACTTCTGAAAAACAAAAATCTACCATGAGGCGCTACATTTTTGGTTGAGCTTGTAAACAATTCAACAAACTCTCCAAAACTAAATAAATACAATCAGACTGGATATTTGGTGTTGACATTTTACACTTTCAAATTTGATTAGAGTAAATAAGGACTTAATAGAAGATGTTCTCTAGCCAGGTCTTGACAATGCAAATGATGAGAGGATTTTTGTTTTTGGATTCAAAATTGACGCCGGAGATCACCACGGTGAACTTCGGCTTAATACATCGTCTTAAGGTGATCTTAGAGTGGTTTCAAGGTTGATATCAAACAAATTTTGAATTCACTGGATGGATACTGTGAAATTTTATAAATAGCCTTATTCATTTGGATGTCATCACACTCATTCTTGATAGAATTTTTATTTATTGTGCAACAGTTATAGGAAGTAGCTTTACTTCCTATTGGTCAGCTATAAGAAGAGACAGCTGAGGCCAGAAAGAAACATTCTTGGTACAGGAAATTTGCAACGGGCAGAAATAACATCAATTTACAAGCAGAGGGCAACAAAGCAACAACGCTCAAGAGAAATAAACGAACGCGTTACTTAGTAAATAAATTCGAAAGAAATTTGGACAACCCAAAACTACGTGAGCTCAAAGAAAGCGTTTACAAAGGCATGGTACCATCAAAACAATGTGAAGTTCTACGTAACATGTCTGGTAGAAATTCCAAAACAAAGTCTACTAACGACATTAAAAATTATTTCATCTTACCCTTTACAAATCTAGGTATTTCGAATCGAAATACGTTTGTTCCTTTTTATGAACTCTGTTCTATAGAGTGTTTTAACAAGAGGTGTAGGATTTTTTTCCAAGACCCAATCAGAGAACGCACGCCACTGCTGGTGGTCCGCCGGCTACAGTCCTTGCATGCACCGCCAAATTTTTCATCAATATTCGGTGTAGTGTGGACGTGTATAGGTCGAGTTCTTGAGTACGATGATGAGACGAATTGAGGTGTTTGGGTCATTTTCAACACTTTCCCTTACTGCGGCGATATTTTCGGTCGAATGTCCGGGACAAAGTTGTTTTGAGTTTTGAATAGGAGATACTGAAATCAAATTGTCGTCTGATTATTTATTTTATTTTTCAAATGATTGCATATTTGGAATTACTGAACACCAATGTACACTTTTGAATGATTTCTCGACTATCTCTCAAGTTACGAAGTTGACACTTGGTGTAAGGAAAAAATATATAAAACCGTGAGTTGTCGTCGTCGTCGTCGTCGCAGCGCTACAGCCCCTTTCGGGCCTTGGCTTCCCGTAACCGAAGTCTCCAGCGATCTCGGTCCAGTGACCGCGTCCTCCAATTTCGAAATCCGAGCAGCGATGAACAGTCTTCGTCAACAGAGTCGGACCAGCGTTTCCTGGGTTTTCCCACTGGCCTTCGGCCCTCCGTTTTTCCCTCGTATACTTTTTTAGGTATTCGAGTTTCGTCCATCCTTGTACATGGCCAGACCATTGCAGCTTCCGCAGTCTGATGATAGTGGAAACCTGCGGTTCGTCAAATATATCATACAGCTCACTGTTGTATCTAGTTCGCCATCGGTCACCATCACGTTTCGCTCCAATTATTCGTCTCAGGACCCGTCTTTCGAAAGCGTTCAACATATTTGCGGATGCTTGTGTAAGGGTCCATGTTTCGCATCCGTAGCAAAGCACAAGTCTTACTATTGATTTGTAGACTTGGAGTTTGGTCTTCCTGTGTACGCAGCTGGCCTTAAGAATAGCTAAGACTGAATAATACGTTTTATTTGCGAGCTGGATTCGTCTTTTTATTTCGTTCGTTTCATTTCCACTCTTTGTCAATTTTTTGTGCCTAAATATATGAATTCGTCCACATTTTCCAAATTATATTCGTCAATTGTAATGTTTTGTCTATTGGGGGTCCTTTTCCTTGTTTGTGTCATTATTTTCGTTTTTGTTTCATTGATTTTCAGGCCAACTTCTTTTGCCGCTTGATCGAGGCTTAGTAGAATTTCTTTTGCGGATGTGAAAGAGCGTGATAATATGTTGATATCGTCCGCATAACCCACTATCTGGCTGGATTTATAAAGCAGTGTACCTCTTGTGTCAACGGGTAACTTTCTGATGACGTATTCTAAAGCTAGGTTAAAAAGCAGAGGGGCCAGCCCATCACCCTGTTTTAGTCCGACATTTGTGTCAAAGGCATCAGTTAGTTGGTTGTTGACTCTGACTTGTGATGTTGTTGATGTCATCGTCATTTTGGTCAGTCGGACTAGTTTTGCTGGGATGCCAAAATGCAGCATTATTTTGTACAGTACGTTTCGATCAATACTGTCGTATGCTTGTTTAAAGTCCACAAAAACCTGGTGAACGTCGATGTTGAATTCCCAGCATTTTTCAAGCACTTGCTTGACCGTAAAAAGTTGATCAGTCGTTGATCGACCAGCTCTAAAACCGCCTTGGTACTCCCCAATCACATTGTCAGCGTAAATTTTAATCTTATTTTCTAATATTTTTGTCAGTATCTTATATGACGTGCAAAGTAGTGAGATACCTCTGTAGTTTTCGCACTACAGTTTTTCTCCCTTTTTGTGGATAGGGCAAATAATGCATTGGCACCACTCCTCCGGCATTTGCTTCTGATTCCAGATGTACTGAATCACTTTATGGATGGCATTTCGGGTGCAGCTTCCGCCATATTTAATTAATTCCGCTGGAATTTCGTCGATGCCCGGAGCTTTATTGCTTTTCTGGCTTCTGATGGCAAATTCGACTTCTTTCAATGTTGGAGGATTCAGTGGGCATTTGTCGGAGGTTTGGAGACCTATCAGCTCCGATGTTCGGGAGCCGTGTGCGGGATTAAGGAGTATGACGCCCATCTTTCCTTAATCTGACTATCTTTACAGAGGGTTGTCTTAGGCTGATATCCACGTCTTAGGCTTTTCACTACTTTGTAGGCTTGTCTTGTTTTATTGCTCGCAAGATTGTCATCGATATTTCTCAATTGGTCGTCATAATATTTTCTTTTCTTACATCTAATGACCTTATTTGCTACTCGTCGGAGATTTTCGTATTTTTCTCTCTTCGTTCTGGTATTCCTTTCGAGAAACTGTCTGTACGCCTGATTTTTCTTATCTAACGCATCCTGGCATTTGTCGTCAAACCAGTCATTTCTTTTGCGCCGAGCTTCATACCCAACCACTTGTTCCGCAACGGTCTTTATGGTTGCCTTTACATCCATCCAAACTTGGTTCACAGGCTTCGGTAAGTCATCCTGCAGAATCGGAGTGAGCTCTCTTTCAAGTGCTGCTGCGTAATTTTCCGCAACTGTCGCCGTTTGGAGCTTTTCGATGTCGAACTTACGAAGAGGGCTGGTCTTTGTTTGATACGCCTTTGACATACGACATCGATATTTGGATTTGACCAAGTAGTGGTCCGAGTCACAATTTGCTCCTCTGAATGTTCGAACGTCAATGATGCTGGAGGCCCATCTCCGCTGGATAAGGACATGGTCTATTTGGTTAAGGGTATTGCCATCTGGTGATGCCCATGTTTTTTTATGGATGCGTCGATGTGGGAAGCATGTCGAACTTATAACTATGTCTCTGCTGCATGCAAAGTCTTTCAGGCGCTGGCCGTTGTCGTTACTTTCGTCGTGGAGGCTATGCCCTCCAGTTGTTCCACGATGAGTCTCTTCGTTCTCGACCTTAGCGTTGAGGTCGCCAAGTATTATTTTAACGTCGTTTGAGGGCAATGATTCGAATAGCATTTCAAGGCTCGTATAAAAGGCATCTTTCGTTTCCTCATCTTTTTCTTCCATTGGAGCATGTGAGTTGTACTCTCACTTTAAAAATATCGCCAAATGTCGTAATACTAAAACAAATTTTTCAGAAGAGATAAAAAACTGTTTTGAACTAACTGACTGAAAATCCTTTTGAGTTAATCTAACTTTTCGTGTGCACCCATTTTTCATAGCAATATAAACTCCTAAAAAAGAATTTGTATGCATTAATTTAAAATTACAACAGATAAAACATTTTAACAGGCACCACGTGCAATAATTGGACCTCATGAGCTAGTAACTCCACTAAAAAATATTAGAGCATTCCCATCAGATTGGGATACTTTACAAAAAAGCATTGCGTACAGTAAAAAATAGTCAGTCCGTCATCGCCCGAACATCAAGACTGTGGAATGCATTGCCGCCCCACGTATTCCCGACAGCTTATAACATTCATTGTTCCAAGAACAAAGTCCAATGAGTGGTTTAGACTCTTCCCTTCTGAAAATTCCTTGTAACCCCTATACCGACATAACCCCTAAATTCTGTTCGGTCCTTTATAAAAAAAAACACATTTTGGCAAAATTGAAGGTTACAACATTTGGCCTTTAGGGTTTAGCCTAGTAGGTAGTGTGTTGGTCTTGTAATGCGAAGGTTGTGAGTTCAAATCCCGGTCGGCGCAATACATAATTCCAGCGCATTGCCTGCTTACCTTGGTCACCTCAATCTACGAAAATGAAAAAATTCGTAGAAAGAGGGTTGTGCGAAGGGCTAACAACCCTTCCACAATAAGTAATGAAAAATGTTAAGGAACCTGAATATCAGGAAGCCAAGGTCCGATTTGGGCTGTAGCGCCATTGTAGAAGAAGTAGAACATTTGGCCTTTGCGCTCACGATATTAAGACCGCTTTATATCTTCGCAACATAAAGATTGAATCTGAAACTCAGGGAGACGACTTGAAATCGGCAAACGATTTATTTATGACGAAATTGTCTGAACAAACTTATAATTGGTGAACTAATTTGAGGTGTGCACTTCCTTATGTAAGGACTCCTACTCATGAACTTAAATTTTATTTTTGCTAAAAATGACAAAGAGTTTTCTTCAGCTCAAAGAGTTCGAGACTTATTTAGTGGAATGACAGACGAATGGTGAGAGGGACAGATTCTTCAATTTCTTCACATTGTTGAATTTTCGGCCACCTAGTAAAATTCGGATGTTCGTTCTTAAATCATTCCGCGCGAATGTGAAACACGCTACCATTGGATATACACATTACTGACTGTATTCACCTAATCCTTAATTCCTTTGTTCTCTAAGCCAATACTTTGCTTCTGCTTTACCGATTTAAAAAAAAAATGATTTTTTAAAGTCTTTTGTCGCTAATGAAAATATAATTTCCTTCAACATTATACATAAAATTATCTAAAGTTCAATATTTCCAACATAATGAAAAAATCGAATAAGACCAAAGATTATACGAAACCCATAAATCACATAAAATTCCCATAATCTAATTCTTATCCACACCCTTAAATCGAAAACAAATCGGATATCTTTCGAAAAGGTCATTGCCTTGTGAATTCTAATTAATAAAACTATGTCAATCGATGACATATTTATTTCACAGGAAACCAGGTGGAAAACAGCGATAGAATAGCTGGTAGATAGGTGGATAGTTGGTACTAGTTATATTGTGCTTGCATAATAACCTTAATCCGTGGCGACAATAATTGTGAACTGAAACCTAGAACAGAAGGTAATTTGATCCGTGACTGGAAACGTTATACTTATTTCTTATGAAACGTAGCCGTACTATGCAGGAATTCAAATCTGAATGAATTTTCTTTTAAGGGCAGTCAGTCGTAGCGTGAAGAATTTCTTCATTCCTGTGCATTTTCCATTTCTTGAATATTAGAAAGATTTATACGATTTATCTAGCATGGATTTGTATTTTAATCTTTAACCACAAGTATGACGATTGTACTTAATATTTACCAAGGCGGCATAATAATTGTGCGATTTGTTTAATAATTCTGTGGTGGGTTCATTGCACTAAAGATTATACGGTGTACAAAATGGATGTTTAGATTTGATGCAAAATTTCGAAAAGGAAATAATTTTGGAACTGAAATGTTTCCATAATATGATGGAATGGAGAAGGGTTGATTTTTAATAATCCATCATAAATTACAAAACTTTGAAAATAGATTTAAATCTGGTTATTTACAACATTATATGTACATTAAATCATTTACCGTTTCTTTAAGGCCACTTAAAGAAGCATCGATATAAATTTGAAGTAATTCTGAATTGGAAACATTCAATAGTCATTAAATATTTAATTTTTGCTTCCTAACTCATCGCAACTTAAGTGCGTTCGAACGAATGGATGGACGTACAGCTGGACGGGTGGACGGATTCAAATCAATCAATATCAATCTACTGTTAAGATCCCCTACAGGAGAAGAACTGAAAAAGTTCTCTTCCACAAGGCGCAATCCTGAGCATCGGCCTTTAGTTGTCGCTAGGATTTGTTTATTTCTCTGGTCTTGTGCTCAACGCTCGCTTCCCCGTGCTGCAAGCTCGACCAACTCCACGCCTTCCTTGAAGATTATAGCCCACCGATTGTTTGGCGATGTTTCGTTCTGGTTTCATCAAAGTTGGACCGATCCATTGCCATTTTCGCCTTTGAATCTCAATGCATGCTTTAGTCTGTCCAGCTGTACTCCAAAACTCGTCGTTGGAGATCACTTCTGGCCAAAATATCTCTAAGATACGTCGGAGGTATTAGTTCACGAATGTTTGTAGTTTCTTAATAAGTCCAACGGTCACTTTCCATTTAGTACAACAACATGGATTTGACGCTTCAAATATTCGTACGTAGAGATATGTTAGCATTACAACATTCGTTGGAACAAACTTATTTTAATATTATTTTCAGATTTCAAAGAGCATAATAATAAAAATAACACCGACTTTCGGCAGGTAATTTCCTAAGTCTACATAAGCGAATCTATAAAACTATGCTTACCAATTATTACTGTTGGCCTTAAATCGTACGGGCACATCCACTGCCGTGATTCGCTAAAATTGTGATATTTTTACTCTAGCCAAAAATTTGTAAAAATAAAACATGTATACGTTTCTAGAATGGAACTCGGGCCGCCTGGATGTCAGCATTCTACCACTATGCCACCGGACGCTGATAAAGTTATCTTGCCAAAATATGCTCATCTACTTAGTGTGAATTTTTTTATATGAGGTACCTTTTACATCCTTTTTCGGAGGCTTAGGATATAATGATTTTTGGATTATATAGTACTTTCGTGTTTTAAAGAATTTAATGAAAAAAACCCGCAATTCTGTAGGTGCTACCGCTTGGTCTAGGAGTTCCATTCAGCCGCTTACATTAGATCAATCTGATCTTGAAATATAGTTTAGTTATCGAGCCTAATAGTTTATACAAAATTTATTTTACTTATCGCTACTAATTTATTTTAAATTTCAAATCTATTTTCTCACTTAATTTTCAGGTTGGATCGCTGGCAGCTTTACATTTGGGAAAAAAGGGTCATGAAGTTTATTTATATGAGTACAGAGAAGGTAATTTTTTAATTTTGATGTTTTCTTTTCTCATCCTAATTTCAAACAAAATTCTAGATATCCGAAAAGCTCAATTAGTGAAAGGACGTAGCATAAACTTAGCACTCTCAGCTCGTGGTCGTGCAGCCTTAGCAGATGTTGGCTTAGAAAATGAGCTCCTAAAGCAAGCTATCCCGATGCGAGGACGAATGTTACATGATCTGAATGGAAATATGACATTTGTTCCGTACGATAAGAATACGAATCAGGTATTTATCTATAATTAAGCCTTAGAAAAATACCTCCTCTTTCTATTATCAGAATTTTATTGCTCACTACTATTTATCGGAAATATTTTTCAGTGCATTTATTCGGTTGGTCGAAAGAATTTAAATGAAGTTTTACTCACAGCTGCCGAAAAATATCCTAATATACATTTAAATTTTAATAAGAAATTGATTGCAGCTAATCTACAGGAAGGATCAATGGAATTCGAAAAGTAAGTAGATTTTTATGTATTTTTAAAACAACTTACAACTTTTATTCTATTTTAAGTTCGATAACAAAAGATGAGTACAAAGCTACAGCTGACCTAATTGTGGGCTGTGATGGAGCATACAGTGCTGTACGACGTCATATGTTGTCGAATCCTGGATTTAATTTTAGTCAAAGTTACATTGAACATGGCTACTTGGAGCTTTGTATTCCAGCCAAAGATGGCGAGGTAGTATGATAACAATTTTAGTAATATTGCTATAAAAATTAATGGAGATTTGTATTTTTAATTATTTCAGTTTGCTATGCCACATAATTATCTTCATATTTGGCCACGAGGACAGTTTATGATGATTGCACTTCCGAATCAAGTGAGTAACGGAAAAATTAAATCGTAATGACATAATTTATCTTACTAAATTACTTTTGCTTTTCTCATGGAGTTATCATATCAGCCTTGATATGACAATACCTCCTATCTGACATGTTGCCCGAAAAAGGTTTTTTGGCATTAATGAATTGCTCATGTAATTGTGGATGCTCTGAGAATAGCTCTCATATGATGTAAATTTGTTACACAGATGGTAACATTAAATATCATACGAGCTCATAATCGGGATCACTCCTATCTTCTACGCTATTCTCAATATCATACATTTAATTTGATTTTACAGTCGAACATCCATTGTTTTTTATAATCCGTCCATAATTATGACTGGTGGTGACGGTCCTTTTCCCATTTATGTCTGTTGCATTTTTTAGGGATTTGACGATCTGTACCAGTTTTGCCGAATTATGGACACATAAACGAAGGCATACAGAAAATATCAATAGCAAAACAAGAGAAATGGAAGAACGCTTAATATACTTGAGAATGAAAAGATGGAATTGTTAAACATAACACAAAGAGCCTTGCTTGACGAATGGTTGAAATTTTTAATTCACTAGCTTGCTCCCAGTGCTAACTCGCAGCAAGCTGATTCCAGATCACCAATTTGGCTTTAGAAATGGCCATAGCACCATTGAGCAAGTCCACCGTCTAGTTAATAAAATCAAACAGCCCTAGAAAATAAAAACTACTGCGTCAGTCTTTTCCTAGACGTAGCCCAAGCTTTCGACAAAGCCTGGCACGAAGGACTAAAGCACAAAATCTCAACAAACCTTCCCTCGAAATTCCACAAAATTCTCTGCAACTACCTAGACAAACGATCATTTAGAGTCTTAATAAAAGACTCCACTAGCCCCAACTTCAGAATTAATGCCGGCGTCCCCCAAGGGAGCGCCCTAGGTCCCGGCCTATACCTCTTATATACAGCCGACCTTCCTACGGACCAAAACAGTTAAAACTGGAATTTAAAAACTTTATTGGCTTCTTCAGAAAAAATCCAGGCTAAACCTGAACACTTAAGTCGTAATACACAAAGTAGCAATAAAACCTATTTGGACCTACGGTATTCAACTTTGGGGTTCAGATAAATCATCGAACGTTGAAATACTGCAACGAATGCAAACTAAAATAATAAGGGCAATACTTGGCGTCCCTCGCTATCTCAAAAACGACATAATTCAACGTGATCTAGGTCTCAAAACAATCCGGCAAGAAGCTTGCAAGTTCGCAAAAAACAACGTAACCAGACTTCAATCACATAAAAACACCTTAGCGTGCAATATTCTTCGCACGCAGAAATTCTCAAGACTTAAACGTACTGACCCCTCTCACTGCCTAACTCAGCATAAAATTTCTAATAAATACCCTGCTAGCATTATACCTTCTCAGTACAATGGGAAATACTAAAACCAAGCACGTGGACAACGCTGGCGAAGTGATCAACTCAGTGACTGTCAATCCTGTCATTGAGTCCAACCGCATTGAAGTAACCCTCATCGTCCTAACTTTCTTGGTGGGAGTATCGCTGACCTACCAACTATACAAAGCCTACCGCAGAGGCCTTAAAAAGAAATACCAGTCGCATAGTCACTCATAAACTCTTGGATAACTAGTTGCAGCACACCTCCTTAACGATGTCTTTATCTACAAATTCAAATTATTAAAATGCCTATAGACCTAAGTAATTAAAATAAGTAAAATAAATCAAACTCTTGTAATAAAATTTATTTTTATAAACTAAAAAAAAAAACAAACCCTTCAACCAAACTAGAAATCAATAATAAACTTATAAGTTTAATTTAAACAACTGTAAAACATCAATCTCGATTAAATCTCTTGTAACAAATTATCTTAAACTGTAACCCAACAATCTCGAATAATTCTTAAGTCGTTTAATAACTTATTTAAACGCACATGCATCCCAACTATACTCTCTGTTGTTATAATTATCAATCTAATACAATTATCTTACTCTACTCAACAGTATACTCTTTTTTGCAAAAATTCAGTCTAATTCAGCTATTGTATTCTGCTTATTAAGTATGGAATCTTCTATAGTAAACGGAATCTTCTATAGTAAACGCACAACAAACTTGTAAAAAAAAAAAATATACAACAATATGTAGCTAAAAGTAGAATTAGCATTCATAATTTTAACTAGTCTTAAGAGTCGTAATAATGTAAGCTAGAAACCGGTCACCGGTCTAATTCTTATAATAAAATAAACTTGAATAAAAAAAAAAGCTTGCAAAAAAAGGGAAAAACGGAAATGGATACCTTCACTAGTGAAATCAGAAAAAACTATTTTTGAAAAATTTTGGAATGACTTAAACTGAAGTAAGCGCAAAATTTACATAAGCTCTCATGTGTTACGGGCTTAAACTAGAAGAAAGGCTAAAAAATAAGGAAAGGACGTCTAGAACGAGTGCAACTCTAGGTTACACGTAAAGGTTTGGAAAAGTTTCCAATGCGCAGGAAAAAGTTCCTAATTACTTGCGTCTAAAATTTTTTTTTCATGGTTCAAAGCTGGGTTAAAAATGCACACGCAGAATAAGTACTGAAAAACCTCTATTGAATGAAATGCGGTGAAACTAAAATTTCAGCGCGAAGGCTTTTCTTGATGCAGAACAATTAACTGCTTTCATTAGCAGCTCACCCAAGTAATAGTGTCATTACGACCGCAAGGACACAGGAAAGTTATATAGAACATTCAATTAAACAGCTTTATGATAAATTTAGTATTGTTACATGTCAGTTTTACTTGCTCATTGCATTAACCACCGATACAAAGAAGTGCACAAGTGCGCACACTATGCTTTGAAATAAAGCACACCTGTGACCATTAACAAAATATAAGCATGATCATCGAATGTTCAAGGTCTAAGAACCTTGAACATTCGACAAACCAACAACAATCACACGGGCGATATTGAGAAGCGGTCGACAGCAATCGTATGACAAGGGAATAATTCGGACGAGAAAGAAATAATTCTGTGCTAATAAAAATAACACTGGCGAGTTCTTTGCCGGTCGAAAGGAAATGATTCGAAAATGGTTCGGACAAGATTTATAGAACCGACCGACAGTGATCGTACGACAAGGGAATAACTCGGACGACAAAGCAATGACTCGGACGGATTATAGAAGCAAATAACAGCGAGCGGCCGAGAAAGAAATGATTCTGTACCAATAAAAAAAACGTACAATTTCTTTGCCGGCCGAATCGAAATGATTCGGATGACAGAGAAATAGTTTGGATGAGACTTATAGAAGCGGGCGATAGTAATCGGACGACAAGGAAATGATTCGGCCGACAAGAGCGATATGAAAAGTCGAGCACTTTTGATGAAGAGTCAGTCCGGATTGAACAGTCGACGGGTCAGTCGATGTTTGGAGAGCGAAAAAGTCAAGATTCGAAAGCGATAATTTGCGAGCGAAAAAGTCTCAAGTGAAAATTGTAAAGCGATTCATTTGAAAGATAATTGAATAAAATTTTGCGGTCAAATTAAAGTATACTTGTTAAGTTTTATTTTTTTACTTGAAACCCAGTGACCCTTTGCACACTTCAGTATTAACCACAATGCTAAAAAACATTGTTCAGCAGGAAGAATGAAATTTTCACTAAATTTCAAGGATCTAAATATAATTCTATTCACTCATAAAAATGAAACCACTTACAAGAACTACATTGTTATCTTTTCTAAGACAACATTCTGCGAAATTGATATGATAACTAAAATTGACAGTGAATTTGAATTTCAGTTTATTATTTTACTTTAAAATCAATTTTACTTTATTATTCTAATAATAAAGTATTCTTTATTATTCTAATAATAAAGTATTGTGATCATTGCAGAAAAAAAATTGCTACCCTGAAATTTTGCTTTTTCGCGTTTCATGACTAAATTAGCCTAAAAATGCAACAAAAAACTGTCCCGCCGTACGCCGTACATATGGACTCATATCTACGAGACCGTTAAAGGTAGAGTGTGCTTTTTTTGAGTAGATTATTAATTAGATAAGCGAGCTCTATCATCTAAATTTTGGGGATTGTCAGATGGAAAGAGGAGGCGGGTGGGGGTAAGAGTAAAAAATTACATTTGCTGATATCTCCGCTACGAATGCAGATAGGAACCTGAAAATTAGCATAGGGGTAGAGAGTGTTGTGGGACAAACTCTACAAATAATTTATTTTTTTTTATCGATTGACGTCCGAAAAGAGGGGGTCGGGGGCTAAAAACAAATTGTTGGCCGCATTATATTTTTTAAATGATTGTATCTTCAGTACTAATTTATTCAAAAAATTCTTGTTATAAGACCAATTAGGTGGCATAAGTTCCACTATAACCTACTAAAAGGCACAATAATTGGGATGGTCAAACGGGGTGGAAAAAAAAATCATTTAAAAACAAATATCTCAACTATACCTTAAGCTATGTAATTGAAACTTAAAACATATATTAAGCTATACTAGCGGAATACAAAAAAAAGATTTGATGACAGTAATAGTGGGGAGAAATGGGAGCATTTCAAAAATGTTGCACTTTTCAAAATTTCAAACCGTTATATCTCAAAATTCAAAACAGATATTAAATTAAAATTTTGTCACATTGTAGAACTTTATGATTTCTAATCTTTGTAAAAATTTTGATTTGGGGATGTAAGGGGAATGAGGTAGTGGGCCAAAATGTCGAAAGTTTTCACTAATTTTTTTAGGGCTCTGGTTAAAGATACAAAGTTAAAATGTTGCATGTGCATACATCCGTCTGATATACATAAAGAAAAAATATTAATTTGAATCAAAACTGTTATCCACCAAGGCCCTAACCTGCGCGAGGCGTTTCACGTGTATTGAAAAACATACAAAAACTCAAAATTTTTTGTGAAATTCCAGACTACAATTTTGAAAAGTTGCAAAATTCATTAAAAAAAATGCTTAAAAGTTTAAAATATAAAATAGTTGAATACCTCTAAAGCATCTACCTCCTCCCATATAAAAGTATTTCTTCGACAATTTTTAAGAAATCAATTATTACCAAACCATTAAAAGCTATCATCTTGAAATTTTTTACAAGCACTTTTAAAAATATTTCAAATAATATTGCATCAAATGCTTCAGAATTCCCAATGCCCAATTTCGACCAATTTCAATAAATTAACAACAAGTTAAAAGCTACGAACTTGAAATTTTGTGCGATCACCTTTCAAGAAAAACTTAACAAAACTGAATCACGAATTTTCTAGTTATTCCCTCACCTAATCTATCCCTTCCCATACAAATTCATGGTTTTAAGAATATAAAATTGGCATTCGAAAACGGACTATGATTGGCTTCTGGAACGTTCGAACATTGAATGACGGGGGAAGAGCTGGGGTTACTCGGTCCTTGCACCGCCAGTCAGTGATCGACCGTGAAATGAAGCAATATAACATCCAAATCTTGGGCTTGAGCGAGGTCAGGTGGACAGGATCAGGAGAAGAACGAACCCCTAGCGGAAACACTATTCTGTACATTGGCCCTGAAAGTGAAGCCAGAAATGGCGTGGCGTTCGTCCTTACGCCGAGAGCGAGAAACAGTCTCATTAGCTGGGAACCAATCTCGGATAGGATTATCGTCGTCAGGCTCAGGACCAGTGTCAGAAACGTCACAATTCTGCAGTGCTACGCACCAACTAATACCGCAACATCTGGTGACAAAGAGGAGTTTTATAGCCAACTGAGTGCCACCTTCGAACATCTTCCAAGCGGTGATATTATTATCATCTCAGGAGATATGAACGCCCAGGTGGGATCAGACAACACTGGGCTAGAACACGTCATGGGGAGGCATGGTGACCCTTGGGTCGACCCTTCACGACCTTGGATTAAGAGACCCGAAAACGGCGAATTATTTGTGGAGTTCTGTAGTACTCGGCAAATGGTCATCCGAGGGACCCTTTTTCCACACAAGAGTCATCATAAAACATCTTGGGTTTCCCCTGATGGTGTTACTCAGAACCAGATCGACCATTTGGCTATAAGTCGCCGATGGAGAAGATGTCTCCTCGATGTGCGAGCGAAACGTGAAGCTGACGTGGGGAGCGATCACCACTTGATGGTTGCCTGCTTGAGATTGTGTACAGCAGCTATCCGACGACCACAAATTCTTCAAATGAAGCGCAAGCTTAATGTGGATAAACTCAGAGATCCCAACAAAAAGCTCGAATACACCACCATTCTACGCGAAAAGTTATCCACATTGGGTGAACATGAAATGCGCACACTGAACGCCAATTGGGAAGCAACCAGAAACACTTTTCTAACTAGTGCTGAAGAATCTGTGGGATATGCGCAAGGCGGTGAGAAACCCTGGATGTTGCAAGACACATGAGACAAGGTTGGCAATCGGAAAAAAGCCAAATTGGCAATCATCTCTCAACCCGATGTCAACCAACGAACGCCCGACTTGAGGCAGAACTACCGCGATGCTCATATACAGCTTAAAAAGGCTGTTAGACGCGACAAGAAAAAGGCCATTGAAGATCTGGCAAACAAGGCAGAATCTGCGGCTTACCTTGGGGATATGGGTTCACTATTTAAAATCATGAAACAGTTGACGAACAGGAATTTCACCGCCAACCACCTGGTGAGAGATGTCAACGGAACTCTCCTTAATATGAGTGAACACCAGTTGCGACGATGGAAGGAATACTTCTCTGATATTTTAATCATCTTGACAGATGAAGATATCCCGGAAACAGAACAACTTCCAAACATCCAACCGCAACAATCCTCTATAAGGGACGATCCCCCAGATAAGGAAGAGATAGTTTCCGCCATTGGGTCAATGGCGGGAAGGAAAGCTCCAGGTATAGACGGACTACCAACCGAACTCCTCAAAGCGGACCCGGAAATAACAGCCGATATACTCCTCCCACTCTTCACTAAGGTGTGGAATGATGGAAGATATCCGACTGAATGGAAGGAGGGCGTCATTGTGAAAATTCCGAAGAAGGGCGACCTTCGGGATTGTGGCAATTGGCGTGGTATATGTCTACTTACTGCCGTATCAAAAATTATGGCTAAGGTAATTCTCAATAGGATTAGTTATGTCGTCGATAGCACTCTCGAAGTTTATCAGGCTGGGTTCCGTAAAGGGTCGTCTTGTACCGACCACACAAATACCCTACGGATAATATTAGAGCAGTCAGCTGAAATGGGTTCGCCACTACATCTCATGTTTGTGGATTTCGAGAAGGCTTTCGACAGCGTTAAGCGAGATTACATATGGAATGCTTTGCGTAGGAGAGGTATTCCAGATAAGGTCATAGCTATGATTAAAGAATCCTACGAAGATGCAAGGTGTCGCGTCTTGCATAGAGGAGAGCTGTCCGAGAGCTTTCCTGTGCGAACGGGTGTCAGACAAGGCTGCATATTATCACCAGCCCAGTTTCTGGTGGTAATAAATGACATCTTGAAAGCTGCACTGGAAGGTGGGGAAGGTTTAGGTCTTCAATGGAGACTATTTAACATCTTAAGTCACCTTGATTATGCTGATGACGTGTGTTTGCTTGTACATACCCGTTCGGACTTAGAGTCAAATGTTCGCTCGTTGCATTCTAAATGCAAAGAGGCGGGACTGAAAATAAATGTGCGTATAACCAAGTACATGCACATGGGTTCGAACACACACCGCACACCGATTGTTCTTAACGGACAGGATGTGGAAGAGGTGCAAGATTTTTGCTATCTCGGAAGCGTTGTCAGCATGGACGGCGGAGCCGAAAAGGATGTTAAGGCTCGGCTCAATAAAGCTCGTCAGGCCTTCGGTATCCTTTCACCTTTCTGGAGGTTAAGAGAGATCTCCCTTTGCACGAAGCTGCAAGTTTTTGATGCATGCGTCAAATCCGTGTTGTTATATGGTTGTACTACGTGGAAAGTGACCGTTCGACTTACCAAGAAACTACAGACTTTCGTAAACCAAAGCCTCCGGCGCATTTTAGGAATATTCTGGCCAGAAGTAATCTCCAACGACGAACTTTGGAGTACAACTCGCCAGACTAAAATAGATATTGAGATTCAACGGCGAAAGTGGCAGTGGATCGGTCATACTTTGAGAAAACCAGAGCAAAACATCGCAAAACAGGCTCTGGATTATAACACTCAAGGAAGACGTCGGGTTGGTCGACCATGTAACACATGGAAGCGAGCAGTTGAGCAGGAGGCCAGAGGAATAAACAAGTCCTGGCAACAGCTTAAAGCCGATGCTCAGGATCGCGCCTTGTGGAAGAGAGTTGTTTCTGTCCTATGCCCCTATAGGGGGTCTTAACAGGAATTTGATTGACTGAGGGGGGAGCTATTGATCGTAATCGCAGTCAAGTTAATAATTGACATCAGCACTTAGTCTTCCCTATCCACCCTAACCTGCATATTGACTTCCCAAGTTTTCTCAATTTGTCCAAAGAATAAAAAAGTTGCGCCCGACTTGTTGACAGATTTTCGTTTTTGTTTACTCAAAATTTTATATGTACGGAATTAAATTATGTTATTATACGAATTGGTTCGCCACTACATCTCATGTTTGTAGATTTCGATAAAGCTTTCGACAGCGTTAAGCGAGATTACATATGGAATGCTTTGCGTAGGAGAGGTATTCCAGATGAGGTCATAGCTATGATTAAAGAATCTTACGAAGATGCAAGGTGTCCCGTCTTGCATAGAGGAGAGCTGTTCGAGAGCTTCCCTGTGCGAACGGGTGTCAGACAAGGCTGCATATTATCACCAGCCCTGTTTCTGGTAATAATAAATGACATCTTGGAAGCTACACTGGAAGGTGGGGAAGGTAAAGGTCTTCAATGGGGACTATTTAACATCTTAAGTCACCTTGATTATGCTGATGACGTGTGTTTGCTTGCACATAACCGTTTGGACTTAGAGTCAAATGTTCGCTTGTTGCATTCTAAATGCAAAGAGGCGGGACTGAAAATAAATGTACGTAAAACCAAGTACATAACCATGAATTCGAACGCAAGTACACCGATTGTTCTTAACGGACAAGATGTTGAAGAGGTACAAGATTTGTGCTATCTCGGAAGCATTGTCAGCATGGAAGGCGGAGCCGAAAAGTATATTGAAGTTCATCTAAATAAAGCTCGTCAGGCCTTCGGTATGCTTTCCCCTTTCTGGAGGTTAAGAAAGATCTCCCTTCGCACGAAGCTGCGAGTTTTTGACGCATGTGTCAAATCCGTGTTGTTATATGGTTGTATTACGTGAAAAGTGACCGTTCGACTTACTAAGAAACTACAGACTTTCGTGAACCTCCGACACATTTTAGGAATATCCTGGCCGGAAGTGATCTCCAACGACGAACTTTGGAGTACAACTGGCCAGACTAAAATAGGTATTGAGATTCAAAGGCGGAAGTGGCAGTGGATCGGTCATACTTTGAGAAAACAGAGCGAAACATCTGCCAAACAAGCTCTGGATTATAATCTTCAAGGAAGACGTCGGGTCGGTTGACCATGTAACACATGGAAACGAGAAGTTGAGTAGGAGGCTAGAGGAATAAACAAGTCCTGGCAACAGCTTAAAGCCGATGCTCAGGATCGTGCCTTGTGAAAGAGAGTTGTTTCTGTCCTATGCCCCTATAGGGGGTCTTAACATTTGAATGGCTTTAAATTGTCTTGTTGCCAAAACTCTTAAGTTGATATCGAATCAAAGCAATATCACCTATCTATGCATATTTAATATTCCCAGTATAAAAATACTAAATAATACTAAATACTCACGTTGCTAAATTTTGTAAATGCTTTCTTTCGCCTTCTGTAAAGTTTCACATTTTTACGATGGAAGATATTGTCATATCACCGACGATATTTTCATAATTGCACCTATTGCAAGAGTTTCTGCTCTTTCAGTTGGAATATGGGAGGCCCTATAAAAGATACATTGCAACAATTCAAAATACCAAAATGTAAGAGCGTCATGAATGATATGCAGTTCCATGTGATATAAATACGGAGTTGCACTATGGATTCACGGGTGGCCTAAGTGCATCCAACCCCTCCACAAACCTAACCTGACGTAATTTAATTATCACTACAGTAAAACAACCACACTGTAGTGCAACCTAATTTCAATACAAAAAAAAGATAGTTCCCTAGTTGCATTATAACTATAAAATAAAATTATTTGAAAAAGAAATGTTGGGCCTGAAGCTATACAAGCTCTCTCTAACTCTGCTTCCAAGTGCTATCGTCCGGTATGAAATAGTGATTTGAAAATAAGGATGTTAATTGCTCAATAGCCAAATTAAGATACCAACAAAATAATTATTTTGCTAATTTCAAATGTTTTCGTGGGACTAATGAGCTTAGTTTGATAAATATATATACATATATCAGGATAAGTTTATTATTATTTCTGGATTAAAAGTTTAAGTTCCCACTCATTTTAGTTCTAATAACCACAATCGCGAGCATACAGTTGAGTTTCTGAAACTATTATACAAAAAACTGAATAAAGGCAGTCTTGCAGACAGAATATTAGTTTTCCCAAGCAATAATATACGTTTAAGATATCCATCAGTTTCGCTCATCCCGTCTGACTTCATCATCATCAATGGCGCGACAGCCCAAATCGGGCCCTGGCCTCCTGAAGTCGTCGCCTCCAATCGTCTCGATCCAAAGACCGCGTCCTCCAGCTGCTAATTTTTAGAATGGTCTGACTTATATCAGTAAAAACTTGTTATTGTTTGTTATGATGTAGGCCATAAAATTTCTATTTTATCTAATAATTGGTAACATAGCAATTCCTGTAAAATGCAAAACGAAAAACTTTTGAAGAGTGTGTTATTTTGAATGAAAGGAATAATTATTCTGAGTGCCTTATCTATTTCGATTCCTTCCTAATTGCTAGCAAAAAATATATATATATTTTCAATCTTAAAAATTACTAAATAATATAATATTTAATATATTTTTAGTTATCAAATGATTAAAATAAAATAAAAAAAATCAATTTTAGGATAAAACATGGACAGTAACACTATTCATGCCATTTGGAGAATTTAAAAGGCTGGAAACTTCTTTCGATCTGGTACAATTTTTCGAAGAATTTTTTCCCGATGCTCTACCATTGATTGGTGAGAAAAAATTAATTCATGATTTCTTTAATTCGAAACCGCAACATTTAGTTTCAATAAAAGTAAGAAAACGATGTTTTTTTTTTGTTTACAGATTAAAAATTTATTTTGTTTGTTTAATTTTCAGTGTCATCCGTATCATCTTTACTCGAAAGTCTTACTTCTTGGCGATGCTGCCCATGCTATGGTACCATTCTACGGGCAAGGAATGAATGCTGGCTTCGAAGATTGCACAATTCTAAGTAAAATTTTCGATGAACCAAATATTCAAGTTGATGAAGTTTTGCAAAAATTTAGCGATATTCGTTATCAGAATGCTCATGCAATATGCGACTTAGCGATGTACAATTATATTGAAGTAAGTTATCTTATGCTCTAGATGTAATCTGAGAATATATTTCGTTTGCTTTAATGTTTGTAACGATAAGAAATTATACTCCCAGAAAATAAGGGTATAGTAATTATTGTTGACCGTCTATCCGTCAGCCTGTTTGCCTACAACTTAAATTTGAGCCATAGAGCTAATTTTTTATGCCATTTAGAGCAAAAGAGAAACTTGAAGTTCTTTAACCGGGCACATCCCTCACTCCTTCTGATGATGATGCAATGGCGCTACAGCCCATATCGCTACAGCCCATATGGCCTCCCGGATGCACCTCCTCCAGTTTTCTCGGTCCAACGACCGCGTCTTCCATTTTGAAAAATCGAGAAGCGATCTGCAATCTGCGTCGACTGAGTCTTCGCATCGCTTTCGTGGCTTCCCCTGCGGTCGGTTACCTTGAGCTTTTCCCTTGAGCACTCGTTTTGGGATTCGTTCCTCGTGCATTCGTTCCACGTGGCCAGCCCATAGCAGCTTGCGCAGTTTGATCACTATAGATGCTGGTGGGTCGTCAAATAGTTGATACAGCTCATGGTTGTATCGAATTCGCCAATCATCTCCTTCCTTAACTGCTCCGTATACCTTCCGAAGAATTTTTCGCTCAAAAGTGTCGATTAACTACTCCGAAAACCGCGTCAAAGTCTACGTTTTGCATCCATATAGCAGCACAGGACGAATTAATATCTTGTAGAAGCGTAGTCATCCACATTGGGTGAACATGAAATGCGCACACTGGACGCCGATTGGGAGGCAACCAGAAACACTTTTCTAACTAGTGCTGAAGAATCTGTGGGATATGCGCAAAGCGGTGAGAAACCCTGGATGTCGCAAGAGATAGTTTCTGCCATCCAGTCAATGGCGGGAAGGAAAGCTCCAGGTATAGACGGACTACCAACCGAACTCCTCAAAGCGGACCCGGAAATAACAGCCGATATACTCCTCCCACTCTTCACTAAGGTGTGGAATGAAGGAAGATATCCGACTGAATGGAAGGAGGGCGTCATTGTGAAAATTCCGAAGAAGGGCGACCTTCGGGATTGTGGCAATTGGCGTGGTATATGTCTACTTACTGCCGTAGCAAAAATTATGGCTAAAGTAATTCTCAATAGGATTAGTGATGTCGTCGAGAGCACTCTCGAAGTTTATCAGGCTGGATTCCGTAAAGGGCCGTTTTGTACCGACCACACAAATACCCTACGGATAATATTAGAGCAGTCAGCCGAAATGGGTTCGCCACTACATCTCATGTTTGTGAACTTCGAGAAGGCTTTCGACAGCGTTAAGCGAGATTACATATGGAATGCTTTGCGGAGGAGAGGTATTCCAGATAAGGTCATAGCTATGA
This sequence comes from Chorisops tibialis, assembly GCA_963669355.1. Lineage (NCBI taxonomy): Eukaryota > Metazoa > Arthropoda > Insecta > Diptera > Stratiomyidae > Chorisops > Chorisops tibialis. The sequence goes on from OY770262.1 coordinate 183,773,819, forward strand.
TTAAAGAATCCTACGAAGATGCAAGGTGTCGCGTCTTGCATAGAGGAGAGCTGTCCGAGAGCTTTCCTGTGCGAACGGGTGTCAGACAAGGCTGCATATTATCACCAGCCCAGTTTCTGGTGGTAATAAATGACATCTTGAAAGCTGCACTGGAAGGTGGGGAAGGTTTAGGTCTTCAATGGAGACTATTTAACATCTTAAGTCACCTTGATTATGCTGATGACGTGTGTTTGCTTGTACATACCCGTTCGGACTTAGAGTCAAATGTTCGCTCGTTGCATTCTAAATGCAAAGAGGCGGGACTGAAAATAAATGTGCGTATAACCAAGTACATGCACATGGGTTCGAACACACACCGCACACCGATTGTTCTTAACGGACAGGATGTGGAAGAGGTGCAAGATTTTTGCTATCTCGGAAGCGTTGTCAGCATGGACGTCGGAGCCGAAAAGGATGTTAAGGCTCGGCTCAATAAAGCTCGTCAGGCCTTCGGTATCCTTTCACCTTTCTGGAGGTTAAGAGAGATCTCCCTTTGCACGAAGCTGCAAGTTTTTGATGCATGCGTCAAATCCGTGTTGTTATATGGTTGTACTACGTGGAAAGTGACCGTTCGACTTACCAAGAAACTACAGACTTTCGTAAGCTAATGCCTCCGGCGCATTTTAGGAATATTCTGGCCAGAAGTAATCTCCAACGACAAACTTTGGAGTACAACTCGCCAGACTAAAATAGGTGTTGAGATTCAACGGCGAAAGTGGCAGTGGATCGGTCATACTTTGAGGAAACCAGAGCAAAACATCGCAAAACAGGCTCTGGATTATAACCCTCAAGGAAGACGTCGGGTTGGTCGACCATGTAACACATGGAAGCGAGCAGTTGAGCAGGAGGCCAGAGGAATAAACAAGTCCTGACAACAGCTTAAAGCCGATGCTCAGGATCGCGCCTTGTGGAAGAGAGTTGTTTCTGTCCTATGCTCCTATAGGGGGTCTTAACAGGAATTTGATTGATTGAGATGCGTAGTTTATTGGTTCGATGGACCTTCCTTAATTTCATTATGGGGAGGACCGCATAAAATGCTTTGTTAGCTGCCGTGATTCTTCTTTGAATTTCTTGTCGCTCATTGCTGTCCTTTGTGAGAAGGGCTCCCAGGTATACGAATTCATCCACCTGCTTAAAGTTGTGTTCGCCCATTGTAATGTTCTGCCTCTCTGGGACAGTCCTTCGTGTCTGGGTCATGTATTTAGTTTTCACTTCGTTGACCCTGAGCTCTACTTCACCCGCTGCCGACTCCAACTCCTGGAATACCTCCTTAACGCCAAGTATTGATCGGGCCAGAATATCCACGTCGTCTGCATTCGCCACCAACTGTGCGGATTTTACGAGTAGCGTACCTCTGATGTCCATTGAGGTTACTGAAGTTGCTTTCCTGACGACATACTCGAGCACCAAGTTAAAGAGCGTGGGGGCGAGACCATCTCCTTGTTTAAGACCTGACTCCATTGGAAAGCTGTGAGTCAACTCGTTTTGGATTTTTACTTGGCACTCATTGTTTTCCATCGTGGCTTTTATTTGGGACACCTAGTTCATTCGTTATTCTGTACAAACCATTACGGTCAACACTATCGTATGCTTGACAAAAATCGACGAACAGTTGGTGTCCAGATTTTAACAATTAATCTAAATATTCGACTGGTAAGCTCTGTTCCACCTTCTTTCAAGAGCTCTGCAGGAATTCCGTCAATTCCGGGCGCCTTGTTAGATCTTAAATTATGTAAGGCTGTATCTACTTCATCATAAGTTGGTGCAATAGGCAGATGATCTCCATCTGGATCTTCCGGAATTATAAAAGGTTCAGTCTGTGATGTCGTTCTATTTAACAGTGTTCGGAAGTACTGAACCCATCGTGCATTGATTTCAGTAGCGTCGCTTATGATGTTGCCTTCTTCGTCCTTACAGAGGGTAGTTTGCGGTTTGTAACCTTGTCTCATTTGTTTCACGGTATTAAATGCTGCTCGCACGTCATTTTTCTTCAGGTTTTCGTCCAGTGATAAAATTTTCTCATTATTTATTTTGCGTTGTTTTCGTCTGCAGATCTTCTTGGCGTTTCGCCTGAGCCGTTGATAGTTGTCCTCTCTAGCTCGTGTTCGTCTCTCGAGAAACAGTCGATAGGCTTCGTTTTTCTTGGTGATGGCTTCTTGGCATTCCTCATCGAACCAGTCATTTCGTTTTCTCCGCTCTAAATGTCCTAAAGTGTATTCTGCTGCGCAGTGAATACTATCCTTAATGTTCTGCCACATTTGGTCAATACTTTCCTCAGGCTCAGCCTGAGGTAATGCCTCAATGTGTGCTTGGATTGTGGTCATATATTCCACTTTCGTTGTGTTGTCCTTCAGTTTTTGCACATTGAGCTTCGGAGCCCAGCTTCTCTTAGTGTGGCCCTTGTTAGCTATGCGACAGCGGTATTTAGCTCGAACAAGAAAATGGTCCGAGTCACAGTTCGCGCCACGTAGAGTCCTGCCCACGTTATTTTATGAATGTTTTTATGCGGGAAGCGGTGGAGCTTATAACTAGGTTCTTACTGCTGGCGAAGTCAATAAGTCTTTGGCCATTATCATTCGTTGCATTATGGAGGCTATGCCCTCCTGATACGCCCTTATGAAAGAGTTCGTTGCGAATTTTACTGTTGAAGTCTGCTATAAGAATTTTGATGTCATTGGAGGGCAGCCCGTCAAAAGTGCTGTCAAGTCGGGCATAGAATTCGTCTTCAGTGACATCATCTTTCTCTTCTGTAGGACCATGGCAGTTAATGAACCAAACGCTGCAGAACTTCAACTTGAAGCGGATTAAGCAGATTCGTTCGTTGATCGGTATAAATTTCGTTACGAGTTGTTTGAATGCATTATCTACCACAAAGGCGACACTGAATTCTCTGCTTCCTAGCTCTTTTCCACTGGTAAAAATCGTGTGAGATCTGCTATCGTTAATTTCGTTTCCGAGCCATTTCGTTTCTTGGAGAGCAAGGATACTGATGTTGTTACAAGACATCTCCTGAAGAAATTCCCGCAGTGCACCCGTTCGCACATTCCAAGATCCAAAAGAATAGTCCATTTTCCGTTGTCGTAGTCGTTGCCGTTTGATCCGTCCAATCCGAGGCTGTAATCCGGGTTCCTGGACACGCGAGTTTTTTCCGGGGAGACGTTGTCAGCGTTTCGCCCAACCCCCAACCTGGAGGGCCAGTCTAGATGGCAGTTCCAATTAGAGGCGCGGAACACTCGCCTTCACCCTTCTCCGTCTGCTGTTTTGAATAAAACAGCCAGTGGCCACCGCGGGGAGGTGGAGATAGGATTCAGTAGCAGAGCTGTTGGTGTTATTTACAGTGGGCTTTTCACAGAACTTATGCTACGTCATGTACCAGATCACGATTACGCTCTGTAACCCATACTACCATTCGACCACCCCTCACTCCTTCTAACCCCTCTCAAACAAATTTCACGAAATTTCGACATTTCAAGAAATAGATTAATAACGATTAATAAACTCCACGAATCTTCCATCATTCAATATTTCAGCAACTTACATAATTTGTTTTGGTGAAAAATAAAACATATAAAGTGTTAAAAATCGCACTTTTCTTTTTCATATTGATTTATTTCATTTCCAATTTTTTCGCAGATGAGAGACCTAGTTCGAACAAGAAGCTTTCGCATGCGTAAAGCTTTCGATGATTATCTTTATCGATTAGCACCGAAAACGTGGGTACCGCTTTATAATTCAGTTTCATTTTCCCAAATGCCTTACAAAGATTGCATTGAAAATCGCAAGTGGCAAGATAAAGTAAGTCGTAGAATTTTGATCTTTTAAATATTTATTTCAAATAATAATTCTATTTTTACAGGTACTAAATCGTGCGATGCTTGCTACTGTAGCTTCTGCTGGATGTTTTGTGGCACTATTTTGCTACAATGTTTTGGCAAGCTGAAGAGTTTTTTTTTGTGTTGATATTATCGAATATAATAATGAATCAGTATCTTTTTTTTTAAGTTTGAGAAAGAATTTTATATTTAATAGAAGTTCCATAATTGTTTTGTATTTTCTACGTAATATGTTTAAATTGATTTATTTTTTATTAAATGCAATAATTTTTTGAATTACTTAATCAGTTCGCTGCGCTCATGTTTATAACTTCATATCTGCAACTCACACGTAGCTTAAAATTGAAGATCAATATTTTCCGAATGTTCAGATTTCGAGACGATTACTGGCATACTTCCAATGAAATAACTTTTAACCATAAGGATGCTAAAACAATATTCATCTGTCTTAGGATATCAGTAACCCTGAAAATCAAATCAGCGGCACCGATTTTCACACACAGCCCCAAATCCCCAAATTTTATCGATTCTTCTCGTAAAAATTTCTATATTTATGATCAGTGACTGACTACATATAAGGTAAGTGAACCAGCGATGGGTCACGTACCAGTGAAGTGCCACTGCGCAGAAAACTATGAAAAATAATAATTTCCTTGCAAACTCCACCACTACAATGAGTGTAGACAGCAGTCTGGATTGTCTTGAAAGTGATTACGAACTTCACTTTGACAATCATTCCTGTTAATGCTGGAGTAGCGCAGGGATCTATTCTCGGGCCAAGGCTATAATTTTTTTATTTGCGATTTGCGCGTATTATCGCTTCTGAAGTTTCTTAAGTAAGCTATAAAGCAATTCTTTATGCCGAATATACCTTGATTTTTGCTCACGCTAACAGACCACATGACGCTCTTGCTGCAGTAAGAGAACACTTACTCTGAGCCAATGATTTTTTCAAAACTTGGGGTATGTTTCAGAAATGCAAGTTGGAAAGGACACCGTCTTGCAGTTCGTGATAGCAAACCTCTCACGCTGGTGTTGGAGGGTCAGAATATTCCACTTAAAAATAAGATGGAATATCTGAAAGATAACCTACACCAAAGAATGAAGTTCAATCCGCATACGAGACGTATACTTCATAAGCCAAAAAGTGCAGCAGCCATCTTAAGATCCTTGTTAAGTTCTATGGAACTTTATAAATCGACGAAGTCCTTGATGTATAAAACCCTCATTAGACCGATAATCTCATATGGTTTTTTAATTTGGCTTACAATCTCTGTTTCAGTTGCTGAGAAGTTACAAATCTTCGAACGGAGAATCTTAAATTACTGTATATTAAAGTAAAGAAAGCCAGATAAGACCTATTCTATCAAAGTATGAAAAGACTGATACTTGATGACGTATCTGCAATATTTAGCTAATGGATCAGTCGTCAGACTAGCGACTCACCCGAAACAATTAATCCAAAAGCTATATTAAGACAACCATGACACGAAAAGATGAAAAGAGATCATATAGAGGTTCAATTAGCCAACTTATTCCGCCACTCTCCTTGGTTGACGGCGCGTATTTCGTTTTCTATAATTTGTAACTTACTTACTTGTATGTAATCGCTTTGTAATTTAGTTCTGAGTTTTAAGAAACATTTTTTATTAGATAGAATTTTATAGCCAGCAACCTTACTTTTTTTTAATTATTTAGTTATAATGATGAATCTATTTAAATCTCAATAAAGAATCTTGAATCTTGTCTTGGAAGGACTTGTCATAGTTTACCCTTCAGTTTCGGTTGGCGAACATTTCAAATAATCAATTGGATATTACGACTTGTTTTTACAATATTTTTATTCGAATTGCTTAGAGATAAGTTTGAGGATAATTTTTTTTAACTTATGCTGTATTTTTATCAATCTAAATCATGAATATTGCTTTAAAATAATTGCAGTTTCAAGAACACTTACTTTATTTTTAAATTTATGGTTTCATATTTTTGTAGAGTGGTGGCCCAATAATGGATCATCATTTTTGTCACCGCTCCAGTATTGGACTATGATGGCCTAATACTGGAGCACATGATGGTACTAGTGATACAGTATTGGGCATGCTAATAATACATAGTGATACGAGGGGAGCCTCCGTGACCCCATCCCGCATACAGAATTTAATGAGAGTTTTCCAGGACGGAACAAAACCTTTGCCGGTCGCTCAGGAGCTTGGGTGTGGGGGGGATTTGTTCTGGAAGACCTCTCATCCTTGGTGGTGCTGTAAAGAGGAGGGAATACATGTGTGCTCTAACGTAGCTGATCGTTTTGGCCCAAGCTCCGTATTTGGCTAACAAGGCTATACAGGGTGGTACTACACGAGCAGAGGGACGTAGATGGATGGAGGCAGGAATCGTTAGCCATGGTGAGCATTTAGGCCACAGTTTAGCGGCGTAGCACCTAATTTTTTTTTTGTATATTCTTAATAGTCTTTTCTAAAAATTCGATTGTGAGTAATAATTGAAAGCAAAGAAAAACATAACAGAATTCTGATTGGGCATAAAGCCCAACCATATGATACTCTAGATGAAATAGGAAAGAGTTTATTATACCGGAAAATATGTCATCCCAAATTCTTTCGAATAGTGAATAGCGGCTTTTGTCTGGGAGGTGGTAAAAGCAGAGGGGGGAAGTTTGTAATTTTTGAATGTAATACCAAGCGTAGTATAAATATGTTTCATGCTGAATTTATAGTTTGTTGCTTTCATAGTTTTCGAGGAAATTGAATAATTTTTGTCTGAATTTATGGTATTTGTATGGGAGGTGGTAGAGAAAGTGTGAGATTTTGAATCTGCTTATCAACATCCTAATCACATTGCTTTGTTACAATGTTAAAGTCGGTAGCTCTCATATGTTCGAGGGACAAATGTTTTTCTTGATTTTCCAAAGCAAAAATTTGTATGGGAGGTTTTTTTTTTATGTTTGTCGAAATTAACTTAGGGGGTCACCCTTTAATGCGCGATGCACACTTAATTCGACATAGGTAAGACAAACAAGAGAAAATAGGGAAATCAGCAGGGAAACACAGGAGGGAAAAGTTTGAAGTGGCGGTGAACATTGTTCGCAAACTGCTGAAGGTTGTATTCAGTGAGAAAGAGATTGCTTGGTATTGAATTCCACAAGACTGTCTTCCGAGGGATAAAGGACTGCCTAAACTTCACTGTTCTCTACGGCAAGGGCTTCTCAGTGTACTCGTGTGAGCCTGCAGCTTGGCGAGTATTTCGGGGGGAATTGAATATAGGTGGTATTAGGGCTTTTAGTTCCTTGCTGCATTTACCATGGAAGTATCTATTGCAAATGTAGAGTACACCGATATTTCGACGGTGCTCGAGGGAATCAACTGAGGCTGATATAGTTTCATCTGCAATTAATCGGTGATTTCAAAAATGGCCACTTTCCAAAATTACAAATCGGTATATCTCAAAATTGAGTACAGATATCAAATCAAAAAATTTTCAGATTGTAGAACTATATAGTATTTATTTTTGGAAAAAATTTAAGTTTGGGGGTTGAAAGGGGAGAGAGCAAAAATGTGGAAAATTTTGAGTGATTTTTTATGGCTCTGGTAAAAGATACAAAGTTTAAGTTTTGCACGTCGACACATCTATTTGAAGGACATAGAAAAAAAATAGTGAATTGTTCCGAAATTATTATGCACCGAAGTGGGGTCTAACGTGCACAAGGCGTTTCATGTGTAATGAAAAAAACACATAAACTGAAAATTTTTAGGTAGAAAATTGAAAATTTGCGAAATGCATTTAAAAAAAATCTCTAAAAGTTTGAAATATTTACTGGTCGAATGTCTTCAAAACTTCTACCCCCTCCCGTACAAAATTATTTTTTCGACCTAACTATTAAAAGCTATCGATTTGAAATTTTGCACAAAAACTTACAAAAATAGTTGAAATAAAATTACGTTAAAAATTTTGAAATCGCACTTGCCCTTCTACCCCCTCCTACATAAAAGTATGATTTCGACCAATTTCATTAAATCAACTAATAACCAACAAATTAAAAGCTACGAACTGGAAATTTTGTACGAGCACCTTACAAGGGAAGGGAAATAAAATTGCTTCACAAATTTTACGATTCCGTACCTCCTCTACACCCTCCCATACAAATGTTTGGTTTCATGAATGTAAAATACACCGAATCCCATGAAACTTCTATGCAACTTCGTCTATGACCCCCGCAAGGGGGTAGGTGTAGGATGAGGTTTTACCAATTCCTGCAACTATCTTTGGAGGCCAGCGACTTCACGGACCTGAACTAACTATCCCCCTGTGGGATGGGGCAGTAGAATTCACCCACAGCCAGTCCTGCTTGCCCTAAAAATGGCAAATAGACACACACTGGATCATGGGCCTATCACCCGTGCTCTTAAGACCTAACTGATACGAGAAACGGATACAGCGCCTCGGATATGGACTGATTCTACGTTAACGACTTTTGGCATTCGAAAACGGACTATGATTGGCTTCGGGAACGTTCGAACATTGAATGACGGGGGAAGAGCTGGGATTACTCGCTCCTTACACCGCCAATCACTGATCGACCGTGAAATGGAGCACAATAACAACCAAATCTTGGGCTTGAGCGAGGTCAGGTGGACAGGATCAGGAGAAGAACAAACCCCTAGCGGAACCACTATTCTGTACATTGGCCCTGAAAGTGAAGCCAAAAATGGCGTGGCGTTCGTCCTTACATCGAGAGCGAGAAACAGTCTCATTAGCTGGCAATCATTCTCGGATAGGATTATCGTCGTCAGGCTCAGGACCAGTTTCAGAAACCTCACAATTCCAATACCGCAACATCTGGTGACAAAGAGGAGTTTTATAGCCAACTGAGTGCCGCCTTCGAACGTGTTCCAAGAGGTGATATTATTATCATCTCAGGAGATATGAACACCCAAGTTGGATCAGACAACATTGGACTAGAACTCGTCATGGGGAGAGTCACCATGCCTCCCCATGACGTGTTCTAGTCCAGTGTTGTGACCCTTGGGTCGACGCATTACGACTTTGGATTAAGAGACCCGAAAACGGCGATTTGTTTGCGGAGTTTTGTAGTACTCGACAAATGGTCATCGGAGGGACCCTTTTTCCACACAAGAGTCATCATGAAACGTCTTGGGTCTCCCCTGATGGTGTTTCTCAGAACCAGATCGACCGTTTGGCTATAAATCGCCGATGGAGAAGATGTCTCCTCGATGTGCGAGCGAAACGTAGAGCTGACGTGGGGAGCGATCACTACTTGATGGTTGCCTGCTTGAGATTGTGTACAGCAGCTATCCGATGGCCACAAATTCTTCAAATGAAGCACAAGCTGAATGTGGATAAACTCAGAGATCCCAACAAAAAACGCGAATACACCACTATTCTACGCTAGTGCTACTAGTGCTGAAGAATCTGTGGGATATGTGCAAATCGGTGAGAAACCCTGGATATCGCAAGACACATGGGACAAGGTAGGCAGCCGAAAAAAACCACTGTTCAAAATCATGAAACAGTTGACGAACAAGAATTTCACCGCCAACTACCTGGTGAGAGATGTCAACGGAACTCTCTTTAATATGAGTGAACATCAGTTGCGGTGATGGAAGGAATACTTCTCTGCTATTTTAAACATCTTGTCAGAGGAAGATATCCCAGAAGCGGAACAATTACCAAATATCCAACCGCAACAATCCTCTATTAGGCACGATCCCCAGGTAAAGAAGAGATAGTTTCCGCTATTCGGTCAATGGCGGGAAGGAAAGCTCCAGGTATAAGCGGACTACCAACCGAACTCCTCAAATCGGTCCCGGAAATAACAGCCGATATACTCCTCCCACTTTTTACTGAGGTGTGGAATGAAGGAAGATATCCGACTGAATGGAAGGAGGGTATCATTGTGAAAATTTCGAAGAAGGGCGACCTTCAGGATTGTAGCAATTGGTGTGGTATATATCTACTTACTGCCGTATCAAAAATTATGGCTAAGGTAATTCTCAATAGGATTAGTGATGTCGTCGAGAGCACTCTCGAAGTTTATCAGGCTGGATTCCGTAAAGGGTCGTCTTGTACTGACCACACAAATACCCTACGGATAATATTAGAGCAGTCAGCTGAAATGGGTTCGCCACTACATCTCATGTTTGTGGATTTCGAGAAGGCTTTCGACAGCGTTAAGCGAGATTACATATGGAATGCTTTGCGTAGGAGAGGTATTCCAGATAAGGTCATAGCTATGATTAAATAATCCTACGAAGATGCACGGTGTCGCGTCTTGCATAGAAGAGAGCTGTCCGAGAGCTTCCCTGTGCGAACGGGTATCAGACAAGTCTGCATATTATCACCAGCCCTGTTTGTGGTGGTAATAAATGACATCTTGGAAGCTGCACTGGAAGGTGGGAAAGGTAAAGGTCTTCAATGGAGACTATTTAACATCTTAAGTCACCTTGATAATGCTGATGACGTGTGTTTGCTTGCACATAACCGTTCGGACTTAGAGTCAAATGTTCGCTTATTGCATTCAAAATGCAAAGAGGCGGGACTGAAAATAAATGTGCGTAAAACCAAGTACATACACATGGGTTCGAACGCAATTACACCGATTGTTCTTAACGGACAGGATGTGGAAGAGGAGCAAGATTTTTGCTATCTCGGAAGCATTGTCAGCATGGACGGCGGAGCCGAAAAGGATATTGAGGCTCGTCAGGCCTTCGGTCAAATATGTGTTGTTATGTGGTTGTACTACGTGGAAAGTGACCGTTCGAATTACTAAGAAACTACAGACTTTCGTGAACCAATGCCTCCGACGTATTTTAGGAATATTCTGGCCAGAAGTGATCTCCAACGAAGAACTTTGGAGTACAACTGGCCAAACTAAAATAGGAGAGAAATTCAAAGGCGGAAGTGGCAGTGTATCAGTCATACTTTGAGGAAACCAGAGCGAAACATCGCCAAACAGGCTCTGGATTATAATCCTCAAGAAAGACGTCGGGTTGGTCGACCATGTAACACATAGAAGCGAGCAGTTGAGCAGCAGGCCAGAGGAATAAACAATAAACAAGCGCTGGCAACAGCTTAAAGCCGATGTTCGGGATCGCACCTTGTGGAAGAGAGTTGTTTCTGTCCTACGCCCCTATAGGGGGTCTTAACAGGAATTTGATTGATTGACCGTCTATGAAACTCTCATTCTACACAGAGAATATTGGACGTGGTTCAAGCAATCAATTAAGGAACTATTAGCATCCACCCACCCTTACTATCTCTTCATGAAAACTGAAACTTGGATAAATAAACGAACGAAATACTGATTATATGTACTGGAGCTTTTGAACGTTTCCGCAAAGTGTAATATTAAGAACTGCCCTGCAAAAGGAGCTCCTTTCCTTTAGTTTTCCTTAACCAGTCTAACCCGCATATTGACGTTTCACGCATCTGCAACTTCTCCCAAGAATAATAAAGTCTCGCCAGACTTGTTGGCAGTTTATTTGAAACACTAGATGTCGTTATGAGATTTTTTATGAACCAAAAAAATTTATAAAATACTCTTATAAAGAAAATAAAAGAGAGAGAAGAAAAAGATGGCAATAACCCAGTTACGGATAGAAAAAAAATTTAAGAAAAGTCAAAAGAAAATACCTAAGGAAAAAATAATAATTATAAAAAATAAGTTCAACGCTCTTTATGAAGTAGACAAAAAAAGTCGACGGGCACGAAACGGCCATTTCGTATCAATAGGGATGGTTTCCGGTTTAAATTGTTTTGAAACCACTCTCTTTTAATTTAAAATTATATAAGAAAGGAGAAAAAAGTATGGACATGAGCAAATTATGACTGCCCTGAAGGACATTGAAGATGGAATTAAAAGAAAGAAATCTTCTATAAAATATGAGATTTCAAGACTAACCTTAAATAGAAAATAAAAACAGATAGACCAGACCGAATTCAAGACATAACAACACGAATGAGTCCTACAGAACATGGAAATCTTCTCGTCTATTAGTTTCAATCTTTAACAACAGTAGGTCTTTCTCTTTCAATAGAAACTTTTTTATTTAGTCTGATGAAGCTAGGAAACGGGCCTTAACTAAGCTGTTGTCAGCATACTGGAGTCACCATGAGATAAGCGACAGAAGCCAGCCAAAAACTAGTTTCTGTCAGTTAGAATAATCTAATTCAATGGTTTGAAAAAGTGTCATAAAGAAAAATAACTTGAACAGCTTTTCAACTCAAAACGTGAAAAAGAAGTTGCCAAAAAAGGAAGCAAAAATGTTTCAACATTAGCGGGAAGAGACGAGAAATTTAACCTTACAGTTTTATTAATGGGTAATGTAACTGGCATTTTTATCTCACTAATGAGAGTATATAGATATGCTAGATTCTAGATGCTAGATTCCTGCGTCAATCGTTGAGATAATGCCAACAGGTTGGGCAATTGGAAAAAGCAAGAACGGATGGTTGACCAAAGACTCCTTCTTCGAATATATAACTAATACATTCTAGCCGTGGCTTATCAAACAAAAAATAACGCGCCCTGTAGTGCTTTTCATGAACGGTCATATTTCTCATCACTCCTTCAACTTAAGCCAATTTTGTGGAGAAAAGCAAATTGTTACAGTATTTTACACAGTAAAAGTTGGAGCCAGAAACTAGCAGAGAACCGAATGACGAAAGAAGGGGCACAGACAAAACAAGATTTTTCTCTAGTATTAAAGGAGGTATTAGACTGACTGCCTACTGTTCCCATAAGGAATGGGCTCAAAGCATGCGGTATTGTGCATGGAAACTCGTCTGTTGTTGAAGTTCCAGGGAAAAATCCTTCAATTTCAGATATCATGACAGCAGCACAGAAAGCTAAGGAAGAGAGATTTTTAAAAATGTTAGTGAATAAAATCGGAATGCCAAAACTAGCAACATTTATTGCTGCTGATAGCGACTGAAATGATGAAGAAACTGGTAGGGCGCTTTCATTTTTATAGAAAACATTAGGTAACTTTCTTAAATGTGCATCTATTCCAGATCATATTGATGACTTACAAGTTGAGTTAGTTTTATTTTATTAAACAAAAGTACATGCACCCGTGCTTCGCACACATATTTTGAACGAAAAAGAAGGACACTTCATAAGACCTTATTGTTATTGCTGAATAAGCAAAAAAAAAATTCCTTTTAGAAAGATTTGTTTGTATATTAAAATGTATATAATTAGTTTTTAATTATTTCCGGTCCCTGGAAACACTCCTGATTTGCCAAACTCAGTCCAGAACTTCAAGTCGGCGTTATGTAATGAAAGAAGTCAATGTTTTATATTAGGGCTTCCTTATATAAAACATTCCTTGTGATGAATTTTCCAATTGCTTTATTTTCTCTAGAGCTTGAAATTTTTCTAATATCTTCAATTTTTTCACACTGAAAACAAAAAAATTAAAATATACATTCGGCTCTAGGATGTCAGGAATATTTTATATATGCCTAGTAAAACTTTTGTTGGCCTAACTTTATCCATAGCCTATGTAATGGTAATTATGCTCTTAAACGGCCCACCACTGGTGCAGTTACCTTCTACAATGGCGCTACAGCCCAAATCGTACCTTGGCCTCCTGACATGCAGGTTCCTTAATATTTTCATTACTTATTGTGGAAAGATTGTTAGCCCTTCGCATAACCCTCTTTCTACGAAGTTTTCATTTTCGTAGAATGAAGTAACCAAGGTATATCCAAGCAGGCAATGTGTTGGAATTATATATTGCGCCGACCGGGATTTGAACTCACGACCTTCGCATTACAAGACCAACACGTTATCCACTAGGCTACAACCTAGCTTGCAGTTACCTTAAGTACCCTTGTGGACACTTTTCATTCTACTTCTTATTTTATCACCATGTCGAGTTTTGATTTTCGGTCATTGCATTCGAGCCGATCTATTCTGAAATCACTCAATCAGCCAGCAATACCTTTAAAATTTTTAAACTTTTTAGAATTCGAATTCCGACTTCGTATACAAATATTTCGCTTTCTGAAAATTCGTATAGAATAATTTACCTATTGACATGGACTATTTATCTACATATTTTACAACAATTGGACGATTCTTCCATAGGACAATTCACCAACTGACAAGAACAATCAAATATTGAGACGAAAAATACCAAGCAATTATTTTAAGATAATTTAATAAAACTTACAAAGAGAGTTACCGCAGTACGGGGATGAAGATTACATGAAAATCAATTAATTATTTATTTAATAGTTCTGCATTCATTTGGTAGAATTTAGCTATTTCGAAATTTTATTTACTTATGCTATCGCGATGGCAAAAATTGCTAATGGACGAATTCTTCTGTAGACGAATTGTCCAATGGAAGAATTGCTCTCCCATGGAAGAACTGTCCAATAAATAAATTATTCAAAATATTGTACATAGATTGTCCGGGATGATTTTTTTTTTAAGATTGTATGACAAAAATGTGATCTATTTGGTCAGAAGTTTTGCATAAATTTAAAAAAGACATAAGAAGTCTAATTTTTAAAATTCGCTATTAACTATTATCAAATTTTTATTTTTATGCGTTTATTGCCCTTGACACACGAAGCAAGTTCACAATGATGGATAGGTAGATAAAAAGTTTAAACTCGCGTCCTGTGCCAAGGATATTAGTAATTTTTTATTTTTTTTTCAACCAACAATACATTTAATATTTTTCTCTCTCTCAGAATATAAATTTAAAATAATTACTACCAAAAAATTTATATTTTACTTTTTAAAATAATTCTTAATTTTAAAACTGAGATATTTTTTATGCGTTCCCATTTTTAATTTCGGCAAACATAGTTCACCTAGAAATGCCAAAATACTTAAAATCACTCCGAGTGAAAATAATTCAAAAACAGCTTCTAAATGTTGAAAAGCAATACTCGAATCGACTGCTACACGAAACATATCTAACAAATCGCGTTCCGAAGAAGCGGTTGGTTTAACTGAAACGAAAAAGTTTTAAAATAGAATTAATCGCTTCATTTCCGAAAGGATATAATTCGGATTATCCCATACATATTTCATTAACAGCTTCATTGCCTAAACCTTTCGGAAAAGCCTCATAAACCGCATCATTGTATCTATCTACGGCCTTTTTATTGGGCAATCCATGAATATCGTTCATTAAGATGATTTGTCGCCGGACCGAATATTGTATAGTTCTACGTTCAATATACTGATTCTCTTTGAAATTCCAAAATCCATTGTTACTATGGTTGAAAGCATCAAGAGATTATCGTTCATAAATTCTAGTTAAGCTTAATCATTTTCTTACCCAGCCTTACGAACCAATTCGTCAATCCATGGAAATAGGAAATGTCCTTTTGTCATAACAATATTAACCCAATAGCTGTAATATTTTCGTGAGGATATTTAATTGTAAAAAATTAAATTAGATTAAATTTGGAAAGTCTGAAGAAACACAATTTTACTTCAAATCATATCTTCAGAACAATACTCACTGCCGAACAGGATTATTGTACAGAAGCTGAATAGGAATCGATCCGTCTTCTCGTAGCCATTGTTTTGTTATATAAACGGCACGTAGTCTATCAATTACTGTAACCGCTTCTCCTTTTGCAACCATATTTAAACTAGGTATGACCGGATGCTCCTCATTGCGTGTCGGTACTACAAAATTTCTGCTGGCGTTCACTACAAACGGATCATAGCTTTCAAAAAAGAAAAAGAAAAAACCTTCGCAAATTCAATATTTCGAAATTAAATTGAAGATTTACTATTTATCATAAGATATCTTTAAGTGTAGCTTAAATGCATCTTCGATATTTTCCAATTGTATTGCTTTCCCAGGTGACATAAAATACGATATAATTTGCGTTTGAAATAAGAATATAATAAATACGGAAAATCCCATCCAAGTTCCGAATATCTTACGAACTCTTACTGAGTGAGGAAGCTTATGTACGGTTTGTGCTGAAATTAATTAATTGAAATATTATTATGAGATAATAAAATTTGTTTAATTGCCGGTGTAGTCGAGACTCAAACCATTATTTAAAATATTGAACACCAGATGGCACTGATGTACGTCTGAGAGTAAATCGGAGTTAATTTATTACTAGCTTTTCTTCTATTCAAGGTAAGCAAATTCAAGTTTTGATAAATTATATGTATTCACGTCGGTTTTTGGTTCAAAATATTCAAATAAAATTGCCTGTATTTCCGCTATGCTTTGAGCTATAAACATGACATTTGGCTTGATGTTCCAATTAGTCTATGAAAAAAAGCAATTTCTTTATTTTTGGAAATTTCATCCCGAGGAGGTAAAACAGAGGGGAAGCCCTAAACGAGCAAGGCATTTGCCTAGTAATATGAAAAAATAGTACATTGTTCCCTGCTGGACATATTTTTTTGAATTTCGACCTTCAATTGTAGAATAGAAAGAAAGTGACTGGGTGAGAAAGGCTGGAAGGGCTGGAAAGGCTGATTTCAGTAGTTTTGCCTTTGGAGTTGGCAATTCCTAGTTGTTCGATCTGTAACAAAGTCTCGCTGGGACTTAAACTAAAGTGAGGGTTCTTGCCCGTAAAAGGTGGAGGTATTGAGAACCCCCCATCATATCGTATCGGTAGGTATGTAAGATGGTATAACATACGGGCTTGATTAGTAGAAAAGCACGGTACAACTGAGAGTACTGTGTTAGTAGCAAGAGCTGCACAACTAAAGCGACCGAAATTTAAATGGAAGATGTAGCAAGGGAGCATAAGTCGGAGGCGGATGGTATGATGCAGGACACAGAGATGAACGGCAGATGCATGTGAGTATGGTTCTCAAAAGAAAGTAGCGATCTAAAGTGAGCGAAATTGGATGTTAACGGGTTTGATGCAGGATCGGAAGGTTGAAGAATGGTGGATTTTCCAGACGAAAGTACTAAACGGAGGCTAAGGAGCTGCTTTCCCTTGGTAATCTAGGCGGAAAAACAAAAGCACCGAAGACCCAAATGGATCGAAATTGTAGGGAAACGATGCGTTGTGGATTTGACGGTTGTGTTTTGGATTTAATGGAGGAAATCCAGGATTTAACAGATGATCCGATTCAACGGATGGATTGAATGCTACAATGTGGTGCGGGCGAATCAGCACAGCTTTGGCCTCGAACTCTTCGGGGTGCATGTAGTCACTGCGGTCACTAATGTGCCTATTGTTATGTCCCCGTAATCAATATTTTAGAGTTCCTAGTCGAGTCTAGCACTATTGATAAAGCTTAGGATATCACCCTGAGGAATGTTCAAAAAGTAATTTGGACTCATGAATCGAAATGAAGACGTCTTTTGTTCACCAATGGTTCACATTCACATAGAATATGATCTGGTGGTTCTTCCTCTTCATTGCACATTCTGCAGAGATTGTTTTCTGAAAGTCCAATTTTATGAAAAAGTTTTTCCATGTGACAAGTTTTAGTTACACGTCTCAAGATTCTTTTGAAAACTTGGTGGTGGAGCTAAAAGTGCGACATGTGCAGTTTGTGTTGCGGAATGTCATAATTTCATATATTTGCTCAGTATCAAACCAGAATTCAAAGCGATCTCACTTGTTGTTGTTATTATTATTTTTTTTATCCATCCTCCATATGTGTTTGGGGTGTAGCCTAGTGTGTTGGTCTACAATGCGAAGGTTGTGAGTCCAAGTCCCGGCCGACTCATAATTCTAGCACACTGCCTGCTTGGGCATACCGTGGTCAGATCAATCTGTAGTGCTTACTTTATTCAACTACTTTACTTTTTTAAATTAATAGATCGTAGTAAAAGATAAAATATTTTACTTAGTTTTTTACGACATATAAAAAATAATTTAGTCGAAAAATAAATATCGTTGAAAAACGTTGTAAAAAAATAAAATAAAAAATAATTATAAGTGTTGATAATAATAAATAATTATATAAGTGTTATTAAATACTAAATAATATAATTTGTTTATATTAAATTAAAAATAAATTTAGTGATTTTGAGTCTGACATTTTTTTTTAAATATTTGACGAGATTTTAGTCACTAAATAATGGTGACCCCAACAACCAATTATAAATATTGGTGAACATGCAAACCAGACAAACAACAATTCACCATAAATATTGGTGATCCCGATATTTCAGCGAATTTAATCTCCAACGAACGATTTTTTTTAGTTTAACAACAAGCACAACAACAGCAGCAACGACAACAACATCAAAGGTAACAGCGAAAATAGAAACATCAGCAATAATAACAACAGCAAGCACAACAACAGGAAAATTGTAAATAGAAAATTAAAACAACATAACATCAATTCTCATCCAACTTTGAAAACTACCAGCGGCATAAGAAATTTCTCATATTATTTTTTGAAGAAAGAAAATACAAAAATTGAGTAAATTTTAATCTATTATTTAAATATTAATCTTTATTATTTAAATTTTAGTATTTATTTTTCATTTTGTAAATTTTAAATTTTTTGCGATTTATTGATTTTAATATTAGTTGCGTCGTGTCAAACGATAATGATTTTGAAACCTTACCTCCTTCACCTCGAGATGAATCGTTGCTAGCTAATCCTTTTTTAGGGTTAGGTGATTCAAACAACACTGCGACTATTGGAATTCAAAAGGTCTGTTTATGGGGACGAAATCCGACTGCTTGGTTTCAAGCTCTCGAGGTTCAATTCCGGTCAGCTAATATTTCGTCAGAAACAACGAAATTTAGTTACACATTAAGTATGTTGACTCAGGAAGAATGTGATAAGGTGTTGGATATTATTGAAAATTTATCCTCTTCCACGCCTTATTCAGATCTGAAATTGGCTATTATTACTAGATTTGGTGAATCGGAAGATCACAAACTACAAAAATTAATTAATGGTCTTGATCTTGAAGACGATAAGCCATCTCATCTTTTAAGTAAGATGAAAGCTTTAGCTGGGTCTTCTATTGGAGAGCCTCTTTTAAAGAAGCTTTGGCTTCAAAAATTGCCACCTAATGCTCAATCGATTTTAGCTGTAGCGAATGTTTCACTCACCGAATTAAGCATTCTAGCAGATCGAGTTATTGAAACTAATCCTAATTTCAATTGGAACGTTTCAAGTATCTCTCAACCAAAAGCTAATGAAATTAAAACTGATCGATTTAGTTTTGAAAGTTCAATTATTAATCAGATGTCCTTGTTAACTAAACAGATTGAGTTATTGACTTTGAAACAAAACCAATTCTTTAGAAGAAATCGATCACGTTCGAGAAATAGTTCACGTTCTTTTAGTAACAATCGCGATAATTCAACATCAAATTAAAATTTCTGTTACTATCACAGAAAATTTGGAACTAATGCAACTAAATGTCGTAAACCTTGTTCCTTCAACAATTTAAAAAACTAAAAAAGTGGTCGGAAGTGGCGATGTTCGACAACAATTCTTCAAGTCGCCTATTCATTTTAGATAATTTATCTAAATCTAGTTTTTTAATTGATACTGGAGCTGATATCTCTGTTCTTCCAGTTAATCCCAAGGAAAACAGGGTTTGTGATATCTATTATACTCACAGCCGCCAATTCTTCAAATATCAAAACTTTTAGATTTAAATTTTTAGATATTTCTCTCCAGTTACGAAGAGTATTCAATTGGATATTTATCGTAGCTGATGTTGAAAAACCCATTCTTGGTGCAGATTTCCTTAAACATTTCGGTTTAATCGTGGATATCCGACGAAAATGTATTATCGATCCACTATCACGAATTAGTTCAGCAACTGGTTCTTTGGTTAATGGACCATCTTCGAATCTCGCTGTTTTGTCAACTACACCTACAAATCGAATTTAGATAATAACAACTCAAATTATCTAAATTCGAAGGATTACGACGCACATTAAATTATAGTTTCATAGAGTCAAGGACAGTGCGACACTTTATCGTCCAATCTTTGCTAGACCTCGTCGTTTAGATCCTGTAAAGCTCAGAGCACCTAAGGCCGAATTCAATCTTATGATTGAACGTGGTATCTGTAGACCCTCCGACAGTCCATGGGCATCACCGCTTCACATGGTTAAAAAAATGGATGGTAGTTGGAGGCCTTGTGGTGATTATAGGGCTTTAAACGCTATAACTACCCCTGATACTTATCCTATCCCTCATATTAAAGACTTCTGTCAACAGTTGGAAGGATGTACATTTTTTTCAACCGTGGATTTAGAAAGAGCTTATCATCAAATTCCCATTAATGAAGATGATATTCCGAAAACAGCCATTACTACGCCTTTCGGACTTTACGAATTTGTACGGATGACCTTTGGTCTTCGCAATGCAGCACAAACTTTTCAAAGATTCATTTTCTCAATTTTAAATGATTTTGATTTTTGTTTTGTCTATATTGATGACATTCTAGTTGCTTCTAAATCAGAAAATGATCATTTAAATCATTTAAAGAAATTGTTCGAACGACTTAACTCTCATAATTTGGTAATTAACCAAGCTAAATGCTCGTTCTTTAAATCTTCGGTCGATTTCCTAGGTCATTCGATAGACAAAAACGGAATCAAACTAATCGCTTCACGAATCGAAGCTATATTAGCATATCCACGTCCATCTACTGTAAAAGATATGCGGAATGATAAATTTTTATCGCCGATTTATCCCTCACGCTGCCGAAGCACAATCAATTCTTGACAGCTTCACTACTGGTATTAAAAAAAAGAATGATAAAACAGAATTGATTTGGACGGTTACTTCAATCGAAGCGTTTGAGCGTTGCAAAAATCAACTCGCTCAAGCTACCACTTTGGCTTTTCCCACCACTTCTTCATCTCTTTCATTAGCAGTGGACGCTTCAGACACAGCTTTGGGAGCCGTTCTTCAGCAACGATTTAGAAACGACTGGCAACCGCTAGCCTTTTTCTCGAAGAAACTTTCTTCAGCACAAAAGAACTACAGTGCATATGACAGAGAACTTCTAGCAGCTTATGTTGCCATTAAACATTTTAAATTTATGCTTGAAGGCAGAGACTTTATTTTGTTTACGGATCATAAGCCGTTAATTTTTGCTCTAAAACAAAATCCTGAGAAAGCTTCGCCACGTCAGCTCAGACATTTGGATTTCATTAGTCAATTCACTTCAGATATTCGTCATGTTTCCGGTCAAAACAATGTTGTTGCTGATGCTTTGTCGAGAATTGAAGCATTAAACCTTCCAACAACTATTGACTATTCCGAAATTGCTGACGCTCAACTAATTGATTCTGAATTAAATAAAGCTAAAAATAAACTGCCAACAAGTCGGGCGAAACTTTATTATTCTTGGGACAAGTTGCGGATGAGTGGAAAGTCAATATGCAGGTTAGAGTGGTTAGGGAAGGCTAAGTGAAAGGGAGTTCTTGGGCAGGGCTGTTGTTAATTTAACACTTTGCGGAAACGTTTAAAAGCTCCAGTACATATAATCAATATTTCGTTCGTTTATTTATGCAAGTTTGAGTTTTTATGAGGGGAGGGGTGAGGGGTGATAGTAAGAGTGGGTGGATGTTAATAGTTTTTTAATTGATTGCTTGAATCACGTCCAATATTCTCTGTATAGAATGTGTTTCATAGGCGAAATTGCATAAAATTTTCATAAAATTCGGTGTATTTTATTTTCACGAAACCGAAAATTTGTATGGGAGGGGGTAGAAAAGGTAGGGGAATCGTAAAATTTGATATGCAGTTTTATTTTGCTTCTCTTGTAAGGTGCTTGTATAAAATTTCAAGTTCGTAGCTTTTAGTTTGTTAGTTATTAGTTGATTTAATGAAATTGGTCGAAATCATAGTTTTGTATGGGAGGGGGTAGAACGGTAAGCGCAATTTCAAAACTTTTAAAGCAACTTCATTTGAATTACTTTTATAAGTTTTCATGCAAAATTTGAAATTGATAGCTTTTAAGAGATAGCTGATAACTGATTTCTTAAAAATGCTCGCAAAAATAATTTTGTATGGGAGGGGGTAGAGGAGGTAGGGGAATCGTAAAATTTGTGATGGAGTTTTCTTTCTTTTCTGTTGTAGGTGCTCGTACAAAATTTCAAGTTCGTAGCTTTTAATTTGTTGGTTATTAGTTGATTTAATGAAATTGGTCGAAATCATGCTTTTGTATGGGAGGGGGTAGAAGGCCAAGCATGATTTCAAAACTTTTACCGTAATTTTATTTTAACTATTTTTCTAAGATCTTGTGCAAAATTTCAAATTGATAGCTTTTGATAGTTAGGTGATAATTGATTTCTTAAAATTGGCCGAAAAAATAATTTTGTATGGGAGGGAGTAGAAGTTTTAAGAATATTCGACCAGTTAATATTTCAAACTTTTAGAAATTTTTTTTAAATGCATTTCCCAAATTTTCAAGTTTCTACCTAAAAATTTCATCCAAAAATTTTCAGTTTATGTGTTTTTTTCATTCCACATGAAACACCTTGTGCACGTTATACCCCCACTTCGGAGCATAACAATTTTGGAACAAATTACTATTTTTTTTCTATCTATATCAAATAGATGTGTCGACATGCAAAATTTAAACTTTGTATCTTTTACCAGAACCATAAAAAAATCACTCAAAGTGTTCAACATTTTCGCTTTCCACCTCCCTCCCCTTACACCCCCCAACTCAAATTTTTTATCAAAATTAAAGATTATATAGTTCTACAATCTGACAAATTTTTGATTTGATATCTGTACTCAATTTTGAGATTTGATGATTTGTAGTTTTGGAAAGTGCGCCATTTTTGAAATGCTCCCCATTTCTTCCCACTACTATAATGTCTACATATTATATTTTTTTCATATGTCGCTAGTAAAGCTTAGTATACATTTTAAGTTTCAATTACATAGCATAAGAGACAGTTGAGATATTAGTTTTTAAGTGTTTTTCTTTGCACCCCGCCTGACCCTCCCCCTTTCACTAATTAGCTTCTATCTAAACTGCTTCTAGTAGATCTATATACTATCTTGATGGTCTCAAAATATAAATTTCTTATAGGAAGTAATTTCGAAGATATAATCATTTGAAAAAAAAATTCGGCCGACAATTGGTTCTTAGCCCCCCCTTTTCGCACGCCAATGGATAAAAAAATTAAGTTATTTTTAAAAGTTGTCCCACAAACATTTGTATATGTATGTTGATTTTTAGCTTCGTAGCTGTAACCATGGTTGAGATATTTGAATTCGTATTTTTCGGTTTAAGCGCTCCCCCCGCCTCCCCCTGAACTCGTACACCCCCCAAAATTAGTATCCGCCTGAGATCCGCAACTACCTACAATCCCTCCAAAAATGAATTTTTTATCTTCAAGGGTTTGGGAGTTAATGTGCTCTGAGCGTACACGTCGGCGTACGGCGTACGGCGGACGGCGTACAGACAGACGGATTTTTTTTTTTTGCATTTTTCGGCTTTTTTAGTCATGAAACGCGAAAAAAAAAAATTTCAGGGTAGCAAATTTTTTTTTTTTCCCAAGTCGATCACAATACTTTATTATTAAAATAATAAAGTAATTTACCTATCTTAAAAATCATTCCGGTTGTTATTGAAGGCACCATGAATCCTCTTTGGTGCGACAATTCCTTGCATAAACTTAGACCTTACATTCCTTTAAATTTACGAACTCGCGTTTTTCGTACTATTCATGATTTGTCGCATCCAGGAATTAAGGCTACAGTTAAACTTATGCGACAAAGATTCATTTGGCATTCAATCAATAAAGATTGTCGTAAATGGACTAAGGAATGTATTGCCTGTAAAAAAGCAAAAATTTCTCGACACGTCGCAAGTCCTTTAGGAGATTTCAAACCAGTATCAAACAAATTTGAAACAATTCATATTGATCTGGTTGGTCCTTTACCAACTTCGAACGGTTTCAGATACTGCCTTACAGTTTTGGATCGTTTCACCAGATGGCCCGAGGCTTATCCCCTTATAGATATTAGCGCAGAAACTGTTGCCTCTACTCTATTCAAAGAATATATTCCACGTTACGGAACGCCAGTTTCTATTATTACGGATCAAGGTCGTCAATTCGAATCGCGATTATTTCACGAATTAGGAAAAATGATAGGATTTAAACGTTGCAGAACTACTGCATACAATCCTAAAGCTAACGGCATGTTGGAAAGATGGCATAGAGTTTTTAAAGAAACTTTAAAATGCAAGCCAAACGAAAGTTGGTCGGATGCACTCCCTTTTACACTTCTCGGCTTACGAACAGTAATTCGAGATGATGCCAACGCGACACCCGCCAAATTACTTTACGGTCAGAACATTAGACTTCCTTTGATTTTGTTCAAAACGAGAACAAATCGAGCACAGTGTCCGGAAGTGATTATGTAGAAATTCTTTGTGATCGGATCAGCAAATCGAGTCCACGCCCCCCGTCAAGACATGGTAATGAAACTCCTTTCAATTTTGAAGATCTCAAAACATGTACCCATGTTTTCGTGAGAACAGATTCAGTTCGCACCTCTCTTCTCCATATGAAGGCCCTTTCGAAGTCATTCAAAGAAACAACAAGTTTTTCGTCGTTAAGATTAAAGACAAATCAACTTCAGTGTCGATTGATCGTCTTAAACCTTGTTTTGTTAGTTCTTCCGAAGCATCAAACCCGCCAAGAATTAAAAAAAAAGTTTCTTTTGTCAACTAAATACAGAAATACGTACCATAGACATTCCTTTTTGTTTATTCTTAAATTTATATAGTATCGAAAAGATCAAAGATCTTCTCTAGGAAGGGGGTATGTAGTGCTTACTTTATTCAACTACTTTACTTTTTATAAATTAATAAATCGTAGTAAAAGATAAAATATTTAACTTAGTTTTTTATGACATATAAAAAATAATTTAGTCGAAAAATAAATATCGAAAAATGTTGTAAAAAAATAAAATAAAAAATAATTATAAGTGTTGATAATAATAAATAATTATATAAGTGTTATTAAATACTAAATAATATAATTTGTTTATATTAAATTAAAAATAAATTTAGTGATTTTGAGTCTTACATTTTTTTTAAATGTTTGACGAGATTCTAGTCACTAAAAATTTACGAAAATGAAAAATTTGCAGATAGAGGGTTGTGCGAAGGTCGAACAAACCTTCCACAATAAATAATTAAAAATGTTAAGGAACCTGAAGGTCAGTAGGTCAAGGCCCGATTTCGGCTGTAGTGTAATTGTAGAAGTAGAAGCCATATGTGTCTTTAACGTGTCCCAACACACATTGGTGACCACGATAATTGTAGCGAAATGTACTTAGCACAAGTACCATCGCGTATTGTATTAGCTCAGGAGGCCTAATGCGTACCGAGTTAGTCTACAATGCGAAGGTCATGAGCTCAAATCCCGGCCGACGTTAAGTTCTAGCACAATGCCTGCTGACTACTTGAATCTACGAAAATGAAAAAATTCGCAGATAGAGGCTTGAGCAATGAGCTAATAACCGTTCCACAGTAAATAATGAAAATTTTAAGGAACTTGCAGGTCAGGAGGCCAACGTCCGATTTGGGCTGTAGTGCCATATTAGAAGTTGTAGAAGTATCGTGTATTCGGAGCTTAATAGTAAATGTTTGCCTTCATGTGCAATGCACAAACACGGTCATGCAGGGAGTGATTAATTGGAAGGGAAACTTAGGGAAAGGCCATTCACTTTTTCACCGTTCGTCTATTTTGCTCCGAATAATTTTTCATTACCAGTCGAAACTGAAGAATTCGTACTTAACTAAACCCAACTCTATGGAGTGGGAATCGAACCCACGACCCATGAGCTATGAAGCAAGCACGCTGCAAGTACACCACGAAGGTCTCAAATACCAGTTTTGTTTCCTCGATTTCCGGCGTCAACTATCCTTGAAGTCGTTTTTTTTAAATTTTCCGGCTGCAGAATGACGAAGAAACCTTTATGCTGTTTCTCAACTCCGCAATAAAAAGCGTTGTCGAGTTAACAACTTTTGGTAGACGGCTTAGGCCATAGCTTATTTTTAAGTTTTCTATCAAGATCTAATTCACACCTAATATTAAGATTATAAATTATTTTGGTAGTTTAACTAAATATTGCTATTCCTATACAATAGTATCATTATAAGCTTCAGAAGCGCGAAAATCTAAAAGATTTAATCTTACTAAAAAAATATGCAGAAAGCTTTAACACTTACATATAAGTATTTGAACCAAAACAACTAGAATGTAGCCAATTTGTCCATAATGCTGGCTATCTAAGGATTTAATTAATCGAGCGGAAATGAATGCGCCAAAAAATGTTATTAAAAAAGCCCATATGAAAAGTGTCTTAGCCAAAGTAGAAGATTCCTAAAATAGATAGAATTATTAGTCGATTCTTCTTCATCACCATTAATACGGATAAAATGGCCATTACTATGATAAAATGAGCTAAAATCGCTGATTTTGGCGGCGGTCCCATCCTAGGAACTATCCATAACATAATGTTCTCTAGATACCAATAGGATACATCGAATATATAATCACGATTTGGATCAACATGAACAGCTCCTATTGCCATATCAATCTCGTTTCTCTATTAAATTACAAACAATATTTCTCTGAATTAAAACACAATATTATACGGGTAACATAAAATTTCTGACTTTTAAATATCCCATATATCCATTCCACGATCTGTTTGGATATTTCTCACCAACGACTGCATTTAAATAAAGATATCTTGGAACGATATTCATATAATGTGCAATCATTCGAACAAATTCGATCTGAAATTAATATTTAATTTATAAAACTTTCCAAAAAAAAAAAAAAAATCATATCATTTGTTCTATAAAATATTATACCTCAATGCCAGGAAAAGCTTTCCGATTAATATCGATAACATTCGGTGGCCACAGTCCAGTAACAATATAAATTTTACACTTTTGCAGATTGGTAGGTATTTTCGATGGATATAATAAGCTTGTAGCAAAGTGTGGATAAAAATTTTTCTGATTGATAATTTTCTGATTGAAAATAAAACCATTTTCTGCATCAAATGTAGCAACGATTTCATCATTTACCGCCGTATATAAACCACACGAACGATTTTTATACGGAAAGTTTGTTATTAAATCGATAATTTTCCGATCCAGATTTTCACGAATTATCACATAGTTGATGATTTTAAATCGTATTAGAATTTCACTAAAAATTTGAAAGTCACTGAAATACATATTAAAGTTTTGAATTTCGGAACAAAAAACTTCTATTGTAGAAATCTTTACGTTTTCGATAAGCTTATAAGTGGAATGATGATAAATCGTAAACGTGGATTGAAATGACGATAATGTCGTATTTGCTCGATGTAATCTTCAACTTCGTAAAAACGTTTGAATATTAGTAAGTATGACATCCATTTGAATTCAAACATTCGATTTAAATTTCTCCAACTGAAATAAATCTATTTACTACGATTCTGAGTTACTTTTTTTACTTACCCTGGAGCTCTTGCATAAATTTTCATAGTAGTGATTTTTCCGATAACCGATACATCAAAATTCACTAAATGTTCAGTTTTTGCTAGAATTAAAATATTATGGAGTTTTTCGATTTCAATGAAATTTTTTAAGAGATTATTGATTAGATTGTTTTTTATAAACGAGTCTTTCAGAATAAGATTTGAATCTCCGTTTGATTTTGATGAAAATGCTATTAAGATAACGATTGAAATTATTTTCATGACCATTTTGGTGTGTAGTTAAATTTCCACTAAGGAAAGTGTTAAAATTTACGTATTGTTCTTTGTTTGGTCGTACCTACCTAATTGATTCCATTGTGGTAACGTAATTAGGGGTCCACGAACAAAATGCTTTTAGACGTCATTAGGTAAGGAAATTATGGAGCGTTGTTTAATGAAAAATATTAGGCTAAGTATTTATGTTTTTACTTAATAATTAAGGCAATGGGTTTTTCGTTTTAATTCTATCGTGAATGTTTTTAACGATTAAGGAAATGTCTCACTCCGTGCAAGAGATTATTATATTGAAATTAACGAGTAAATTGTGTTTAATCCATCGATTATAACGCGTACAAATAAAAATCGTTCATCAAGTAAGCAGGAAAATTTGCTGTCGCTTAAAAAACTTGAATTCGAGTGGTTGTCTATTCGACCACACAAACCTTTGGAATGTTTCGAGCTAGAGAGCTGCATATTTTTTTAGGAGATTTTCCACAGAAAAGTAGCTTTAGGTTCTTGAAACATTAAGATTTCAAGATATTTTTCTTCGAAACTTACAACGTTTTACCATTAATTTATCATCAACGTCGAAAGTGTTTGTTACGATCACCATTGGTAATTTGTTTAATAAAAATACACCATTTCGGAAAATAGAATTAAGAAAAAACACACCGAAAAGTTAAATATTGACCCCATATATAGTTACAGCCTTTTAACTTAAAATTTTGCCACTGGAATTTCTTCAAGTTAAAAGGGTAAGCCCTGAGTCCATTTACCATGCGAATGTACAAATGTACCCTTTATTGAGTATTTTGATTCCCATAATATCTATCTATTTACATAATCTTTGCATAAAGATTTTGTCTCGCTACAACGTAAATTTAAACGACATCGATCAAGTCTGCATTCCGACTTTGACAAATTATGTTATTAGTTTTTTAATATTTTATTTTATTGTAATTAAGTACAAAGGAATTACGTTATTAGTTTTTTTATATATTTTTTTATTGTAATGAAGTGCAAAGGTCTTAACTCTAAGACATATAAAAGGCAAGAGAGATCGAGCTCGATTGAGTCCTCGATATTTATACTGACCACTAAATATATTTATATTTTTATTACATTGACTTCTTATAGTTGAGGACGCACAAACGTTGCGTATCCTAAAGATGTCGACATGTTGTAGCCACATGGTGTGTACGAGTATTCACACAAAGGAAAATGTTGGTACCTGTTTTGGTTGATTCCTTGAGTTTCCCTTTGCAGGTTTAAAAATAGATGCAGGATCTTCTGCACGTGTCTCAGTTTGCTCAGGGGTATACGTAACTCGCCCCTCCTTAGGCTTCGACTCCTGGCGAAGTGTCTTCAGTATTATTGACTGTGGCTGACATCGTATATACAAATACATTGCAATACCGATGATTATAAATATGATTATTCCATCAGATATGTATGAGGCCCATGATGATTTAAAAGTTTCATATTTCATCATTTTGATTTCGTGATTATGATTTATATGTAGCTGATGTAGTTCTTCTAATGTTATGTTTTGCTCTTCTTTATATTGCATTTCTCTAATAGTATTTGGTAAGATAATTGTTTCTTGATATTTTACATTTTCATTTGTGTAAGTTTTGTTTCTTATGGTTACTGTACAATTTTTGAACTTAATTACATTATTGCCCTTAATCCTAATTTTATGTTTATTACATGTGTGCAATATATCTGTTATTTCTAAATTTCTAGTTATTACAATATCTTTATTAATTAGTTCGACTTCTTCGTTCGAATTCTCTGACATTTTACAATTGCTCATTTTGTCTTTAATAATATCTCTAATACATATATCATTATGTGTTTCTAATTTTTTTATTTCTCTGTTTTCGGTGTTTACAAAAATGTCATTCTCATGGATTATAATTTCTTTTATATTGGTTTCAAGTTCTAAGTTGTTCTTAGTTGGTATTGGGATAATGTGTGTCTGATAATATTTTTGATTTGAAAACTTTGGAATTTGGATAATAATTAAAATTTTGTCTTCTTGATGTGCGATTGCGAGTTTTATAAATTTTAAATGTTCTGTATTTAATTCGTATTTATGAATTTCGTCTGATGTTAGTATGTTTCGATTTAAAATTCCAAGACGGCTTGATAGAATGATGTCTTCTATCTTTTCCAATTTACGTAATATGAATCTTAGGTTTTCTTTTATAAGCTCACGTATTGATTGTTCATCGAGTTGTTTTTGTAGTTCGTTTGTTAAGTTCGATATTGAATAAATCTTTGATTTTATGATTTTGTTCTGTTCGTTTACTGTCTTCGTTACAGTGTTTATTTCGTCTTCAAATTGTTTGTTAATGACTGTCGATTGATTATTTACCGTTTCTGTTAGTTTGTCCAGGTTTCCTGCTACTACTGTGTTCTATGTCTTGTCTGCCATCATCGTCCATTGTTCCTCCTATCCATTTTAAAACTTTACCGTGTAGGTTTATGAGTCCGCGAGTATGTCTAGGGTGGGATTTTAATTCATAGATAATATCTTCTATTTCTTGTTTAATTTCATTTAAAGATAGGTCTTGAGTTAAGTTCTTAAAACCATATGAGGATATTATTGAGTTGAGTATTCTGGAATAATCGGCTATATTTATTACATGGATTACGTCCACGTAGCTATCTATCATATTTAATTCTTTGGATCGTAGTAATATGTATCCATTTCCTACTGGTATTTCATCTATTTCGATCTGCTGTCCAAGGGTAAGTTGTGGAAGGATTAATAACAGCATGATGATTCCTGTAATGGGAAGGTTCACGTGAATTTCTTTTTTCGTTTTAAATTTGTTTTGTGGACTTTGCGTTTCGTCCTAACTGTATAATAGTTTCTTCCTATCTCTGTTACTCTGTTTTTCCTAAAGACTGGTTTTAGTTTATGACGCGGTGTAGCTCTAACATATTCGGGGTTAATTGGTTTTTCTACGATGTTTCTATTTGCTTTCTCTAATCGTTTTGTTTGTTTTTCTATCATATTTTTATTTATTCTTAAAATTTCTTCGGGGGCTATTAATCGCAAGTGTAGATCGATTGGTTTTACACCCGTCGTTGAGTGTATACTGTTATTATAATGTCTAATTGCAGTAGGCACTAAAGCAGGAATCATGATATTTGGTTGTTTGATTCTCAGTATTCTGATATGTTCATTTAGCGTTGAGTGGAAACGTTCAATTTCGCTGTTTCCTGTATGAACATTTGGGGATGTGAAGTGAACTTCTATTTGTAATTCATCTAGAAATTCTTTCATATTTCGCACAAGTGTCGATTCGTTATCTGTCGTAATTTTTTTAGGGGATCCATTATTTGAGATGTAATGTTCTAAAGCTACTTTGATATCTATCCAATTTCTACTCTTAATTGGATATGCTTGTGCATGTTTTGAAAAGCGATCGAGAATGGTTAAATGTGCTTGGTTACGTTCTATAAACCATATGTCGAGACTTAATTCTTCATGTGGTCCATCAGGTATTGGCTTGGCCTCCTGTTTATATTTAACAGGATTTCTCTCATATTTTGCTTTGTCGCAGATTTTACATTTGTTTATAATTCTGTTTATTTTTTCTTTCAAATTTGGGTAATAATATTTTGTTTTCAATTCGTTATGTACTTCAGTTATTCCTCTGTGATTATTCTTGTGGTGCTCGTCCGTAATGTATGCAGATATTTCCTCATCGTTTGCATCGTATAAAATAAGGTTGCACTTCAACAGTTTATTTTGTGCATTTGGGTTTATAAGTTTTATTACTTCCCTTTGGAAATCTGAATACATTTGTAGGTCAGGTATATAGATTCCTATTATTCCTTTATTTGGGATATGATTTTTTAGGATGTATTGGTATGATTTGTTATCAGGAGTAGTAAATATAAATTCTTTTCGCACTTTCTTGTTTGCGAGCTTAATGAGTTTGGTTTGATTCGTTCGACCTTTCTTTACTACAATTTGTGTTCGAAATATGTTCAGAGGTGATTCTGATATAGGGATATACACAGAATTATCTTGGCATGAGCCATGTGTGTTAGCACTATTCGAACTTGCTGTTTCCGTGCTATTTATATTTCTTTCCTCAATTGTATTTGTATTAATGTTTGTTCTACTTAATGCGTCTGCTACTAAGTTGGCTTTGCCTTCTATATATTCTATTGAATAATCATACTCTTCCAAGGCTAATTTCCATCTTACTAATTTAGAGTTAGGCTCTTTTAAATTATGAAGCCATTTTAATGGTCTGTGATCCGTAAAGATATCGAATTTAACTCCGTAAATGTAGGGTCTGAAATACTTACATGCCCAAACTATCGCTAACAATTCTTTTTCAATAGTGCTGTAATTTATTTCATGGGTATTTAGCGTTCTGGATGCAAAACAAATTGGATGAGAGTTTTGTTGAAGGACCGCTCCTATCGCGAATTGGGAAGCATCAGTAGTTAATGTAAATTTCTTTTCGAAATTTGGATACTTGAGAATTGGATCTGTTGCGATCAATGTCTTCAGTGTTTCAAATGCATTTGTAAAATCTAGGTCGTCAGCATTAATTTTTGAATTTTTCTTCAAGCGTAGTGTTAATGGTTTGGCTATAAGGGCAAAGTCTTTAATGAATTTCCTATAATAGCCAACAAGCCCAAGAAATGATTTGATTTATTTAGAAGTTTTAGGTTTTTCGAATTTAACAATAGCTTTTATTTTATTCGGATTGGGTTTGATTCCATCTGTTGATATTACATGTCCGAGAAATTCAGTTTCTTTCTTCATGAATTCACTCTTGTCAAGTTGGACCTTTAAATTTGCTTGTCTTAATGTTTTAAAAATTTTTTCTAGTGAACTTAAGTGTTCTTCTAATGATGTACTGAAAATAACTACATCATCCAGATAAACTAGACAGATTTTTCCCAGATGTTCTTGTAAGACATTATTCATCATCCTTTGAAATGTGGCTGGAGCATTTTTCAGTCCAAAAGGCATTCTAAGGAATTCATAATGTCCAAGATTAGTGTTGAAGGCTGTCTTTTCTATGTCTTTTCCGTCGATTTCAACTTGGTGGAACCCTTTTGCAAGATCTAATGTAGTAAAGTACATGCACCTTCCAAGTTTGTCCAGTATATCGTCGATTCGTGGTATTGGAAATTTGTCGCTTATAGTCTTTTCATTAAGCTTGCGATAGTCAATTACTATTCGCCATTTTTTCTCACCAGAAGCATCGGTTTTCTTTCCAACTACCCATATAGGGGATGAGTATGGAGATTCAGAGGGCTGTATGATACCTTGATTAAGCATTTCGGTAATTTGTTTCTTAACTTCATCTTTATGAATATGAGGGTAAGTATAAGTCTTTGTATAGATTGGATTATTATCAGTAGTGTTGATTCTATGTTTAATGACGTTAGTGAAGCTTAGGTCTGAATTTTTTCGATAAAATATGTCAGAATAAGTTTTAATCAACTTTATTAGCTTGACTCGTTCTTCGTTATTCAGATGAGAAGTACGGATATCTTTGTCGATCTCCGGATAGGGTGAGTCATATAAGTTGTCGTTACAATTAACCACTTCATATGCTTGTAAAACTTCTTCGTCTTCAGAATCTGGATGCCAGTACAATTTCATTTTATTATTCTTGATAGTGATAGAGCTATCAGAGTAATTTATTGTAGGTTTAATCATTCGTAAAATATTGTTGCCAAGTAAACCATCGAAGTGTTCGTGGAATTTGACTTGTGCGAATTGGATTTTGCAAGCTTGATCCATATCAAATTCCAAATTCCTTAAAGGTTTGAACTGTGAATATTTCATCTCTTCTAATTTCTTCGTTTCTAAATCTGATATGTAATGGGTTTGATAGTTTTGTTATAAATTTAGAATGTATTACACCGGGATTGATTAAACTCATGGAGGCGCCGGTGTCGATCATAAGTTTCATTTTACGTTTTGGAGTATCAATTAGAATAAAAGGTACTCCAAATCGTTTAGATTGTCCGAGGCTCTTTTGCAAAAATCCTGATTAAGGTTTACAGTGTTTGTATTTGTGTCCATAGGTTCTTGTCTTTGTACATTTGAATGAGTAAATTGTTGACCTATGTTTCGTGATTGACCAAAACGTGTATGTCCTGTGTTATTATTTCCACTTTCGTTAATATTGTGCTGTTCGAAATGTGTGTCGTATCTTGGATTATTGTTGAATCTTTGATTCGAATTGTTCGGCTGTCTTTGGCTATTTCTAGTTATGGTAGTACTATTGTACAAATGATTTGTGTCACCGAGTATTATTTCGGCGTCTTCGAGTGAAATGGGATTTCGGGCGTACAGGATTGTACTATGACTTTCGGGTAGGCCATTAATAAAAAGTTTCAGTGCTAATTCTTTATAATACGTAACGTCTTGGGAAATTAAATCCATATCTTCCGAGTCACTTTTAAGTTTAGACACTATTGCTCTTAATTTGTACCCAATATCGTTTAAGAATTCCAACACATTGCCCCTGTATCTTACATTTCTGATATCATCAGTTAAGCTGAATATGTTTTTTTTTCACCAAAATTATTTTTTAGGACTGTTTTTACCTGATCCCATGTATGTAAATTTGTATTTAAATCTAATATTAACCTAGCTTTACCTGTAATTTTTGTTTTTATTTTCTGCATGTAGTAGGGTGATGCTGCTGCCGATAATGCTGCAATTGTAGGTGTAATGTGGTTCACTGCTTCCAGGAATGGTTCCAATTCATCTTTTTTCCATTAAACTCGGGAAGGTCACGGATGTAAGTATCCGGGTTAGGTTGCCACTCCATCTTTTCTGCAATCAATATTTCCTCTCGTAGTCTTAAGCAATTCTTTGAACTAATATTGTCCACTTAGGGATCTTTTATATATTTTGGACTTTATTGTCTCACTGTTATGACTTATAGCGTCAGGTGGCTTTAGTATATGGTATGGTACTTGTACTTGTATTGTACCGAATTATTAGACACAAAAAAAATCACTCTATTTTTTTTCTGGTTTTAAAAAGTGTAGACTTAGTTCACTTTGTCGCGAACTAATTTTCCTTTTTTTTTTCTCAGGATAGACGCAAAAAAAAAATCACTTTATTTATTATTTATTTTGTTTTTGATTTTAAAGAGTGTAGACTTAGTTCTCTTAGTCGCGAACTAATTTTTCTTTTTTAGGATACACACAGTTTGTGAGTATCCTACCGACTGCGCCAATTATGTTATTAGTTTTTTAATATTTTATTTTATTGTAATTAAGTACAAAGGAATTACGTTATTAGTTTTTTTATATATATTTTTTATTGTAATGAAGTAAAAAGGTCTTAACTCTAAGACATATAAAAGGCAAGAGAGCGAGCTCGATTGAGTACTCGATATTTATACTGACCACTAAATCTATTTATAAATCTATTTATATTTTTATTACATTGACTTCCTATAGTTGAGGACGCACAAACGTTGCGTATCCTAAAGATGTCGACATGTTGTAGCCACATGGTGTGTAGGAGTATTCACACAAAGGAAAATGTTGGTACCTGTTTTGGTTGATTCCTTGAGTTTCCCTTTGCAGGTTTAAAAATAGATGCAGGATCTTCTGCACGTGTCTCAGTTTGCTCAGGGGTATACGTAACTGACACCATCTGATGGATCGCTTATCGTAAGCTCTCGTGCTGTAGCTGAACCTGTAGTTATCGACTCGCACATCACCCCGCAATATCTAAAATTCAATTGCGACCTAGGGGGAAAAAAAATTCGCCGGCCATAACTTCTAATGCTAAAGTTTTAACGGACTCATCGGCGGTGCCACTCAGAAAAGTTGATGCAACAAGTCAGCAGAAGAATATCGTTGATTGAGACAACGGAAATGTTCATGCGAATTCTAGCATTGGTGTTCTTAATATTAGTAATACGCTCAATACGAATATTGTTGCTGAAAACGTGGATGAACAACGTAGAAATCTGCTTACGCCTGCAACATCTGCAAACAACTTTCATTGCACTTTACGAGCTGCCGTGCAACCGAAAATACTGTTCGTAGCGCGCCTCGTTCCGGATACTGCTGAAGAGGATATCAAGGAGAATGTGCTTAGAATTCTGCATTGTATGAATGCTCCGATATCGCCTGACCTCGTATCATGCAAGTAGATTATGCCTGCTTCTCGTGAAAGTAATGCCAGAGTTTCCTCATTGAAGGTAATTTTACCGGAGTCCTTCTTTATGTTTGTTGTCTCTTCAAGCTTTTGGCCTAAGTCCGCAATTGTCCGAGAATTCGTTCCTCGTAAGCGGTTAGCTCGCTCACCGCTTCAACGTACTTCGCCAAAAAACGGACCAGCTCGGTGTCGATCTCCTACAGCAACGTGAGTGGACTTCGTACTAAAACTCAGAAGCTACATGTCGCCGCCACTACGTGTTCGTACTGAAACCTGGTTGTCCGGCCAGTTCACTAATGTTGAGCTTTTCCCCGTGACTTCGAGGTGTTCCGTCGAGATCGTCATCATAACAGGCTTGATGCTCCTGTAGGTGGTGGAGTTATATGCGCCGTCCGTCGTGAATTTTCTGCAACTTTATTTGATGTTCCTGGTGCAGAGAATATTGAACTATTGTGTGTGGCTATTTCTCTTGGTAACAGAAAACTATATGTTGTCACTATTTACATTCCGTCTCCATCACCATCTTCTACTTACGAATCGGTTTACAACACAAAGGATACCCTCCTTAGTATCCTTCAACCGTCTGATGGACTTCTGATTCTTGGTGACTTCAACTTGCCTTACATAGACTGGATACGTTCCGATGATGACGACCATTTATTGCCTTCATATTCATCATGCCCTCGTCATGAAATTCAATTTTTGGACGACATGCTGTCAACTGGACTTCTACAAGTGTGTCCCATTCCAAATACTTACAGCAGATATTTGGATCTTGTTTTTTCGACTGATGCTAACTTTACGACTGTTGCTCGCTGCTACAGCTCTTTGCTGCCCGAATTACCTATTCATTTAGCTCTTCAAATTGATTTTAATTTTTATTCAAATTTTACAGATTCTAAATGTATTGTTAACACTTATTTTAACTTCACTAAAGCTGATTTTGATGCCTTAAACTCTGACATATCTAACTGTGACTGGTCGTTTGTACTTGATGAGCCTGATGTTAACATGGCGACTCCAAATTTTTATTTCATTTTATATGGGTGTTTCCTGCGTTGCATACCTATCTCCCGTTCGAACCCTTCCAAGAGGTTTCCCTGGCTTGACGACTGCTTACTTCATCAAAAAAATCTGAAAACGAAAGCTTGGAAAGCGTATTGTCACTCAAGAAACGACTCAGACCTTTTGCTGTACTGCAACCTAAGGGACTCCTTCAACTCCCAATTACGTGCTGCTTATTCTCAATACCTGCAGAATGTTAAATTATCATTAATAGACAAACCTAAACAGTTTTGGAAGTATGGCAATTCAAAAAGAAACTCTGACGGCTATCCAACTAGTATGTCTCTGAATGATACGGTAAGCACTAATCCTACTGTGATCAGTAATTTATTTGGTAACCACTTTCGCACTGCTTTTTCCAGTAGTGCCTCAGTAACTGGCTTCAATGATTTTCAGTACTTGGCAAAGTTCCCTTCTACTTCCTTAGTGCTAAAAGATCTCTTTATTGATGATGCAACCATTTTAAAATACATTTGGGACATTGCCGATAATTTCTCTTGCGGGCAAGATGGTATTCCTGCGTCTTTAATTAAGAGGCGTAATTTAACTCTTTTACCTATTCTCGGCTACTTATTTAATTTATCCCTTGGATCCGGTGTTTTTCCCTTATTATGGAAATTCTCTACTATAACACCTTTACATAAATCTGGCAAATGCGATGTTGTAAGCAATTACAGGCCAATTGCCATTCTTCCTTGTGTTGCTAAACTGTTTGAGTCAATTGTTTGTGATGTTTTGTATTTCCATTCTAAGTCGATATTGGGATCGTTTCAGCATGGCTTTGTGAAAGGCAGATCTACCGTTACTAATTTAATACAATTTTCTAACTTCTGTCTTTCTGCTCTCGAGAATAGGCAGCAGGTTGACTGCATTTAAACAGACTTCAGTAAGACATTCGATAAAATTGATCACCTTATTCTTGTGCACAAGCTTAACTGGCTTGGTTTTCCTATGGGCTTTGTTTCGTGGATGAAGTCATATCTTACTAATCGTGTTCAAAAAGTGCTATTTCGTGGTGCCTTATCTTCTGAGATTTACAACATTTCCGGTGTTCCTCAAGGTAGTCATCTTGGACCACTGCTATTTTTGTTGTTTATTAATGACGTGAGTGCATTTATTGTTGACTCGAACATTCTTCTCTATGCTGACGACGCAAAGATATATAAAACTATATCTAAGTACAATGATTGCTTATCTTTGCAGAGTGACCTTACGGGTTTTTATATCTGGTGTGTGCTTAACTCTAAATATTAGTAAGTGCACTACTGTCTCGTATTTTAGAATAAAAACACCAATTCTTTTTGACTATGTTGTAGATGGGACCGCTCTACTTCGTTCTGATAAAGTACGGGATTTGGGGGATTATTTAATAGCACTTTCATATTCGACGACCACGTTGATCATATTGCCAGTAAAGCTAGCGCTATGCTTGGATTTGTCAAAAGAAGATCCAAGGAGTCCAATGATCCATTTGTTACTAAAATTTTGTACAGTGCCTTTGTCCGTTCTATTCTGGAGTATGCGAGCCCTGTCTGGTCTCCAGTTTATTCTGTTCACATAGCTAGAATCGAATCTGTGCAGCGTAATTTCTTAAGATTTGCCCTTCGCGGTCTTCCGTGGTCAGATCCGGTTAGACTTCCATCTTATGTTGATCGTTTGAATCTTCTTTCGTTGGACTCCTTGGAGAACAGACGTGTGCACGCAAGAGTGGTTTTTGCTTTCAAAGTTATAACTGGAGTTATCGACTCTGACCAATTTTTGTCTTCGATTAATTTCGTGCCCTGAGATATAAAGAATTTTGTAGAGTCCCACAGCATCGCACCAATTATGGATTTCATGAATCTATTTCATCTATGCTCAGACTTTTCAATCAACACTTCGCACCGTTGGATTTTTACATAACCCCTAGCCAGGTAAAAAATCAGCTCTCTTGAAGTTAAATTAAATTTTATTGTCACTATTTATTTTATAGTTTTCCATTTATTGTTTGTTATCTTATCTTGTTGTTCCTTTATTATTTTTGTTTTTTATTTTAGTTTTTATATCATATTTTATTTATTTTTTCCTTATTATTGATTGTTATCTATTGTATTTTGTTATTTTATTTTTATTTTAATTTTATTTATTGATTTCTTATTTGATATTTTTTTAATTCCTATTGTTTTATAGCTAAGTTTTATTATTTTTTTTGTATTATTTGTAGTAATCAGGCAGTTAATGAATAAACGAATATTATTATTAAATATAATTGTAGTGTCTGTCTGTTATTTGTTTATAAATGGCTATCAGTTAGTGTTTTGCTTTATTTAGACAATAGCTAAACATAAAATCCAGTTTCTGAGATTCTTCTCTGTCTGTCTGTATGCCCGGATTTAACATTAAAACCGATTCTCCGAGTTTGTTAGGTATGCTTGGAGCCATAACCTACTTTTGGTTTCACTTCAATCCGCCACGCTTTCTACCACCTCCTATACAAATTTCACAATTTCACTACATGGAAACATTTTTTTTTTATGAAATTGATGTGTTTTGATTTGGTTATAATAAAACAGAGCAAGATTATGTAAATTTCCCTTCCTTTCCTACCACTTCCTACACAAAAAGTATCACTTCCATTTTTCTTTTGTTTTTTTTTTTTTGAAGTGTGTCAAAGTTATTCACTTAAAATTTGGAATATGACGCGTTTGCTATAATTCAAAGGGATAATCTAAATTCACGCCTTCTACTCCCTCCCGTACAAATTTCTCACTTTCAAAAATATACGACAATCGAATTTTCTTGAAAACTTTAAGAGTTAATAATTTGAAATTTAGAATACATTATTTCTATCATAAACGGAATCTGTGGTATAAAAATTTTACGAATCCCCCACTGCTTCTACCACCTCCCATACAAACTGCACTTTTTCAAGAAATACTCTACACGAATTTTCTGAGTACGTATAATATTTACCGAGCTAAAATTTTGTAGTAAATATTTAATTAGCATTGTTATTAATTTCGGAAGAAATTAACCGAGTAGCATCACTCCTTTTACTCCCTCGCATACAATGTGACATAATTTCACAACTTTCCAAAAATTTGCAATAAGCAGCAGTGAGGAAAAAAAAGTACAAAAACATTTGAAAAAAATCTTTGTACGACAGCTAAGCTAAAAACAAAACTATTATTTCACGATTCGAATACATATAAGAAAATCTAAAAAGTACGATACACACATGCACCCTATTACACTGGACAGTAGGCTTAAGAGATTGAATTCAACTGATAAATTATACTAAATAGGTTTTTAACGGGCCGAAACTTGAAGAAATCTTATAGCAATATATTTCTTTGATATTTTATTTATCAAATGTTAACTTAAAAAATTTTATAAAATCAACATAGATTTTTTACTTACATAACAAAAAGAAGCAAAGTCGTATAAAAATTATATCGTCCGATCTACAAAAGCTTAAATCGATTTGTTTCTACTAAAAGCACGCCAAATATTGGCGATATTGCCATTACCTCTTCACATTTTTCGACCAGTACGTACAATTTTCATATTGGCAATACTTGAATGAAGGAATGCGATGGCTTGCAACTGAAAGCAGTAGAAAGAAGGAGGTAAATACCTGAATGCATCTTTAGAATACAAAGACAGGAAATGTAGACCTGTACAGAGCCATATAAAGCCAACTGGAGCTATTCCCATACATAAAAAAAACGATCCCAACTTACCACCGACCCCTCTCAGGTACCATAAAATTAGCAAATTCGCTCTCAGGATGACGAAAAAACATGTACGTCTATTTTCTTTCGGATTTGGTCTACCTCAAGGAGGATATATAAAGAGGAGTATCTGATAGGCTGTCTCATGTGGGAATACTTTTTGATTCGGGAATTTTCGAAAATTGCGTCGAAGCTTAACTTGGCTTCAAACTTTTGCAAAAAAAAATATCATAACTCGTATTATCTCGTGGTTGCTAATATTCAGTCAGCAATAAAGTAATTTTCAGTACAATGAAGTTTGCTGTTTTATTTCAGAAATCTTTATTTTTTCAATTTTTATTAGTTTTTGGTTCGTGTTTAAGCTAAGCACTTTAGCAACGGACAATATAACGCGGGACAGAGATAGTTGAATTGGGCTTAAGTATGCCAAGCAAGGATAGCGAAATAATTATTTCGAAAATTTGACAATTGTCTAACGTGGGAAAGAGTTAGTTGCAATACTTTTAAGTGTACCAGACAAAGATAGTGCAACGATTTTTTCGAAAAATTTCGAGCATTTCGCTAGTAAGGGAGGGAAATACTTTCATTCCTATGCTCATACACGGAAAAGCATGCTCATAGTCACTCCTTATTATATATCCTCCTTGGTCTACCTTTATTTGTTTATTCTTAGAACGCATCTCCCCTTCCTGTAGAAAGATTTCGAATAAGATCGAGGTGAGCGTGAAAATTTTGTGACGTATTTGCCGCCAGTTTCGTGTAGAGTTACTCTATGAAGAAAAAAGAACAAGGCACGTGAGAGAGCTAGGTTAATCTGTCAAAGTGGGCGCATTTTCTTTTCATACGTATGAAATCTTCAAACAAAATTTGCTTACTTATCGCATGATGGAAAAAAAGTAGGCGCTTTTTCAAATTTAACGGAAAAGCTGGTTATCAGCTTCGCCGAACTCTATTACCAGGTGCCTACTGAAGTCTAGTCTCGTGCACGAATTTTTCAAATCGCATCTCACCGAATTTTCCCTGCGGCAGGCATTGAAATTTCATCGTTCAGAAAAAAACTATTGCGTGAACGTAAATGCTGTATACAGTGTTGGACGAGAATAACACGAGCTTTTTCTATAACTTTTTAAATAATGCTGCATATTCGTTCTGATTTGAATTTAGTTTTTCTAGACTCCGAAGTAAAAATATACGGGAAGCAATGCTCATGTCCCTGCTCGTGATTCCTGCGCACTTTCAACATTACAAATGCTCCTTGCAGTTGACGGGAGAGGTTTTAGTAATATGGAAAACATATTACTTAACAGTATTTTATGAAGTTCAACGAACCGATATTTATACTCTAGATGAAATCTGAGAGTATTATAAGTTTGCCACAAAGTTTGTAACGCCAAGAAATAAGGCTCGGAGAAAAAAATGAATGATACAGAAGTTCATATAATCACTCAAAAATCTCAAAACCGGATGTCCGTCCGTCCGTCCGTCCGTCTGTCCGTCTGTCCGTCTGTCTGTCCGTCTGTCCGTCTGTCTGTCCGTCCGTGTCCTCTCTAGCTTGAGAACGCGTTGAGCTAGAAAGTTCAAATTTTGTCTACGTCGTTTTTAACAAAAATGTAAGGTCAAGTTCGTGAACGAGCCAAATCCCTCCACCCCTTCTACCCCCTCCCATACAAAATGACACAATTTCGCAATCTGACAATAAACGGATTTCCTTGAAAAGTACAAATGACATTGATCTGAAATTTGGAATGTAATACTTTTATGATGATTCCAATCTACTCTATAAAAATAATTTGTGTCTTCCCCCTCCTTCCACCACCTCCCATATAAACTGCACTTTTTCATGAAATACTCTAAACCAATTTACTCAGTGCGTATAATAGTTATCAAGCTGAAATTGTGTACAAAATATTTATTTAAAATTATATAAACCAAAAAAAATGAGACGATTAGCTGTACCCCTTCTACCCCCTCCCATACAAAATGACACAATTTCGTAATTTCACAATAAACAGATTTGCTCGAAAAATATAAATGCTATTGATCTGAAATTTGGAATATATTACTTTTATGATGGTATAAATCTACTGTACACAATTTATTTGAGTCCTCCCTTCCTTCCACCACCTCCCATACAAACTGCACTTTTTCATGAAATGCTCTAAGCCAATTTACTCAGTGCGTATAAAATTGACCGAGCTGAAATTATGCACTAAATATTTATTTAGAATTATTAGTAAAACCAAAAAAAAATTAGGCGATTAGCTTTACCCCTCCTACCCCCTCCCATACAAAATGACACAATTTCACAACTTTATCAAAAGTCGATTTTTATGAAAAGTATGAATACTACTGATCTGCAATTTAAGACATGTCAAAAGCATGATATTTATAGTTATTTCTGAAAAGTCACTAAAAACTCGCCCCTCCTTCCATCACCTCCCATACAAACTGCACTACTTCACTACATCCAATACACTAATTTTCTCAGTACCTATTAAATTTTTAAATCCTAAATTTTGTATAAAACATTTTGATAGCAACCTTACCGCCATGTGAAAAAATTAGTTCAATGTCGTCACCCCCTCTACCACTTCCCCTACAAAATTTCCTAAGATACAAAAATTTCTCTTTCATCTAGAGTATCGCACGATTGGGCTTTATGCCCAATCGTACTCCTGTTATGTTTTTAAAAAGTGATTGTTTTCCTTAGCTATTATATCATGCCACTCCACTGTTCGCCACCTCCCTCATCTCTTTTTAACTTGAAACCTTTACTAAATTTAAATTAGCTCTATAATCTGAAAAAAATTTAAATGAATATCTGTATGGAATTTTCAGATATAACGGTTTGAAATTTTGAAAAGTGCATCAGTTTTGAAATGCTTCCCCATCCCCCCCACTACTGTTATGACCAATTGTTACATTTTAGCCATATTCCGCTAGTATTGCTTCATATATTGAAGTGCACTAGGGGTCGCTGTATTTCCAGAAAAAATAAAACTTCGTCGCTTTTGATTTAAAATAACTACAAACTTCATTTATCGCTTCTTTCATAAATCACTTCACTCTCTTCATTCACACTATATCGCTTTTATTCTTCACACCATTCGTGGTTTCGATCCCTCGGCTTAATCGCTTTCTCAATTCCGACTCTTTCGCTTTCCATCATCGACTATTTGTGTCTCGATGACCTGATCCCGACTGCCTTCTCTTTACGAACGCTCGCCATTGTTATAACCAGCCCAATCCGACGTGTTCGCTGACTCGTGCCGACCCTCGTCGACACTACACGGCTCATTCCGACCATCGTCATCCATACCGACCGTCGTCCATACTGACCGTCGTCCATACAGACCCATCGTCCATACTGACCGTCTCCATACCGACCGTCAATCAGTAGTCCAATGTATGTCAGCATTTAACTTGATCGCAATTTGTGCGCGCGTGTAATTGTTGTTGCTTTCGTTTATGGAAAACAACTTGCAGGACTTCTTTTATTAGTGCAGTGTTGTTGTTGTCGAGAATAGTGATTAAAGAGATCTCGAATATTCGATGAGCGGCATAGTGTTGCCATGTAACAATATGTTCCAAGTTTCAATTACATCTCTTAAGAGATAGTCGAGATATTAATTTTTAAGGTTTTTTCTGTGCACCGCCTGATCCTTCTTCTTGCACATATTGGCATACTTCAAAGCCAATACTAACGGAGCTATACACAACCTAACCAGTCCTGAAATATGCGTTTAAT
This sequence comes from Chorisops tibialis, assembly GCA_963669355.1. Lineage (NCBI taxonomy): Eukaryota > Metazoa > Arthropoda > Insecta > Diptera > Stratiomyidae > Chorisops > Chorisops tibialis. Next base: position 183,818,106 of record OY770262.1, read on the forward strand.
AATTCCGAAGATTTAATCATTTGAAAAAAGCTTCCCTTTTCGGACCCCAGTGGAAAGGAAATTAAAATTTTTTTCCCATAAAAAATATATTCGAATGCCGAATTTCACCTTTTAATAGTAGTAGAGATAGTAGCAAGTGTAATTTTTGCCTCTAGTCCTATCCCCGCTTCGTTCTTCAACTGACACCCAAAATTTAGGTATTGAAACCTAATTACTTAATCTACATTCCACCCAGAAATGAACTTCCTACAGTTGAAGATCTTGGAGATATGAGTCCATATGCACGGCGGAATTTTTGTTGTTGGCTAATTTAGTCAAGAGTCGCGAAAAAAACAAAATTTCAGGGTAGCAATTTTACTTTATTATTCTAATAATAAAGTATTGTGATCAACGCAGAAAAAATAAACTGCCAACAAGTCGGGCGAAACTTTATTATTCTTGGGACAAGTTGCGGATGAGTGGAAAGTCAATATGCAGGTTAGAGTGGTTAGGGAAGGCTAAGTGAAAGGGAGTTCTAGGGCAGGGCTGTTGTCAATTTAACAATATTTCATTCGTTTCTGCAAGTTTGGGTTTGAGGGGAGGAGGAGGGGTAATAGTAAGGGTGGGTGGATGTAAATAGCTTTTTAATTAATTGCTTGAATCACGTCTCTATAACGGCATGCGGCGTTTGGACAATTTTGTATTAAAAGTCTGTTTCGAATCTACTGGCTAGTATCTGTCCAACATTTTAGTAACGCGGACTGTACATTTGTTCCCCATGCTTTTTTGTTACAAATATGTATGAAAGAAGAAAGTATGTTCCCAACTGAAAATAAAGCGCTTCAAAAGCATCATCGAAACACGGTTATATAACATTAATTGCTTTGTTTTACACAATTCTAATTGTTTTATTCATCTGTTCCAATTTTTTATTAACGCCATTTTAAAATTTTGTCATGTTTTTTTCTTCAACTAATAAGAGCGTCTTGATTTTAAATTTCTTAGCGCAAATAAAATAATTAAACTATCAATACTGAAGCATTTTTTTCCTCATTTTCAAAGCCTTCTAATTTCCCCGCTGGATGGGATTTGCTTACAATAGAACACTCTATCAAAGTACATGCGGTCGGATCTTACTACTGTAAATATTTTCCTGCGTGTTTTACTCTTTTACTATCCGAGCTTGAAAAAACGGGCTTTTAATTTTATTTTAAACGCGCGTAATATGTAGCGAGAAAATGCTTCGAACTTGCTAGCATTTCATTTACATTTGAACATTGCATATCCACTGAAGTAAGCTCTTCACTTCAGCTTTAACAGCACGCATTTTAAGGCATATTTTCGAAGCTATTATAAAGCGTACTTTTTGTATTGAGCAAAAATTGCAATCAAATTCCTGTTTAGACCCCCTATAGGGGCATATGACAGAAACAACTCTCTTCCACAAGGCGCGATCCTGAGCATCGGCCTTAAGCTGTTGCCAGGACTTGTTTAACCTTCTGGCCTCCTGCTCAACTGCTCGCTTCCATGTGTTACATGGTCGACCAACCCGACGTCTTCCTTGAGGATTATAGTCCAGAGCCTTTTTGGCGATGTTTCGCTCTGGTTTCCTCAAAGTATGACCAATCCACTGCCACTTCCGCCTTTGAATCTCAATACCTATTGTAGTCTGGCCAGTTGTACTCCAAAGTTTGTCGTTGGAGATCACTTCTGGCCAGAATATTCCTAAAATGCGTCGGAGGCATTGTTTCACGAATGTCTGTAGTTTCTTGGTAAGTCGAACGGTCGCTTTCCACGTAGTAGAACCATATAACAATACAGATTTGACGCATGCGTCAAAAACTCGCAGCTTCGTGCGAAGGGAGATCTCTCTTAACCTTCAGAAAGGGGAAAGGATACCGAAGGCCTGACGAGCTTTATTTAGCCGAGCCTCAACATCCTTTTCGGCTCCGCCGTCCATGCTGACAATGTTTCCGGGGAAGCAAAATCTTGCACCACCACATCCTGTCCGTTAAGAACAATCGGTGTGCTTGCGTTCGAACCCATGTGCATGTACTTGGTTTTACGAACATTTATGTTTAGTCCCGCCTCTTTGTATTTAGAATGCAACGAGCGAACATTTGACTCTAAGTCCGAACGGTTATGTGCAAGCAAACACACGTCATCAGCATAATCAAGGTGACTTAAGATGTTAAATAGTCTCCATTGAAGACCTTTACCTACCCCACCTTCCAGTGAAGCTTTCAAGATGTCATTTATTACCACCAGAAACAGGGCTGGTGATAATATGCAGCCTTGTCCGACACCCGTTCGCACAGGAAAGCTCTCGGACAGCTCTCCTCTATGCAAGACGCGACACCTTGCATCTTCGTAGGATTCTTTAATCATAGCTATGACTAGATATGGGAAATCTGACTCTTTTCATTGAGTCGACTCATTTCAACTCACTCACTTGATTAAGTCGATCAAAAAGACTGCTTCAAAAGAGTCACAAGACTATTAGAGGCTATTTTCTTTCTAAATGAGACAAGTTCATGATAATTTTGTCTATAAATCAATATTCATCCGTCAATCATTTTGTTCATAAAAGAAAGAATTCCGATCTTATATTACTAAATAAGTATATTGTTTTTCAAAAAAATTTAGATGTAAAAATAAAAGACTTTTCGTAATATATATAGATTTGAAAGAAAAGATTTCCGGATTCTACACTGTTACGCTTTATTATTCGTGACGTTTCGCTCTCCGCTGAGACCTTTTACAATCCGAAAATCTTTTCTTTCAATTCAAAATGCACTGTGAAAACATTCACCAAACCAATATATGTATATAGATATTTACAGCTTATAAACTAAAATCTTTCTACAAATAGTCATTACTCATATGAGGAAAATATGGCTTACAAACTATAATATAAAAAAAAGATATAAATTCAGACATAATGTAATATTTTTTAAAGTAAAAATGTTAAATAAACTAAAATTACAAATTACAGTGCAAAAATAAAATTTGAGTCACTTTTTGCGGTGATAGTCTAGACCTCTTGCCAATTAAAATATTTCCACTTTTGGAAAATATACGTTCACATGGAACCAATGTGGCGACGATGCTTAGTCTTCGTTTTGCTATTTGGAATAGTCTTGAAACAAAAAAAAAACAAAAAAAAAAAATTAAATTGCGTTTATATTACACAGCCACTTATCAAAAGTCTTCCTGTGCACGTGTCCAAAGCACGCACAGCGCATCATCAGCCGGTACCTCAGCTCAACGCATACAATGCAGCAAAGCCACAATTCGATGTCGGCGACTCACAACATAAACTACACATACCGCTCGTATTCATCGGCAACTGTGTCGCAGCGTAATCGCACTTCGCACACTTCCTGTGCCATATACAAATGCATCATCGAGTTGGTGTAGTGAGGTGACACAATTGTTGCAATATAACTCTTTTGAGGTGAGTCGCAACAGTCGCCTCAGTAAACTGACTGGCACATTTCGAATGACACACTCCTGAGTTGCCCATCTCTAGCTATGACCTTATCTGGAATACCTCTCCTACGCAAAGCATTCCATATGTAATCTCGCTTAACGCTGTCGAAAGCCTTCTCGAAGTCCACAAACATGAGATGTAGTGGCGAACCCATTTCGGCTGACTGCACTAATATTATCCGTAGGGTATTTGTGTGGTCGGTACAAGACGACCCTTTACGGAATCCAGCCTGATAAACTTCGAGAGCGCTCTCGATGACATCACTAATCCTATTGAGAATTACTTTAGCTATAATAAGCAAGTGATTTTTTTTTCAAGCCGAGAAGCAGATTTGAACCTGGGATCCTAGATCGCAAGGCAAACGCTTTGACCACTGGGGCATTTTCATCCAACGATTGATTTTCCTTAACATCTCCTGAAGCGATCTTAAAGAACTTTGCAAAAGAGGGGATCAGATCAGCATTTACAGATCATTGGTGACTTAATTAGATCGAAAAATTTGTATTGAAAACTTTTACATTCCAATCTTAGTAAGCAAAATAAAAAAAATGTATTATTATATGTCATTTCCAACAACATCTATATTGCTGTCAAAATTTTTGGGCACGAGACTCTCTCAAGAACTTAAATTAATTATTAATTTCAAAATAAATTTAAAAAAAAGAATGGACAAGTAGCTATATTTAAATATCGAACTCTTCGCTGAAGATGATAACTAGTATTAGGTCTGAGTGTGCAGTTTCTGTCCGACCTGAAATGGTTTTGTATTCGCCGGAAATGACAATTTCCATAAAAAAGACGGAGAATAAACACCAAGTTCGTAAGGTTTTAAAGACAAATATGGTATTTCTTATACCCACAATTCTACAAGCTCTGCCAATGTTAATAATATAAGTCGAAGAGTTTAATTTTGAAATTTTTCTTCAACTTCAATGGCGCTACAGCCCAAATCGGACCTTGGCCTCCTGATATTCAGGTTCCTTAACATTTTGAAATTAAACTATTTATATTTTGATAATTTTTAGAGAAGATAGTCGACACTTTATCAAAAATAACATGACTGGCATTTACTTTGCGTTAGCGGTTTAAGCGACTTCATCCTTGATTTTTGCATTTCTTCCCAACATGAAGAGAAGGCAACCGTATAGCTTTATTTCTTGTGTTGTTATGGTACTATTTGAATATTTACATTGATTTATTGATTTCTAAATTAATACTTTTACGCAATAGACAGTATTTTGTTATTTTAGTTTTATAGCTGTTTTACAAAGTTAAGTTAAAAATGTGAATGTTTTTTTTTTCGAAATTAAAACGATTGAGATATAAATGTACAATGAATAATCTAGGAAAAATTTCTGCTTCTATTGAATGCGTCGCTTAGCCGGCCAGGAGTGAATACATTTTCGCAAATGAACGTTTTCGAAAAAAAATCATCCGACCAGCTATAAAGCAATCACCTATTTTGGACTACCCTGTTTTGGACCACAGGCATAACTTTTAGAAATTTTTCACTCAAAGCTAAGATAATTTGTGGAATCTACGATGAGTTCAATTTGTTTCCAAAATTTAAATTGTTATTCTCTATTATATTCTAACTAACTTGTAAATTTACCAACTCCATAAATGCTAATTTTCCAAGCAAGTGGAAAATTCCTGCAGATTAAATTATTTAATTTTTTGTATTACTCAATTCTCTACGTAACTTAATATAGAAAATAACTAAGTAGTAAAAAAACTAATTTTAACTATTATAACCCGCACGATTTTTTACCTTCCTTTAAAATTACCAATTAACTATTAGTGCACTAGCTCACTAGCTTAAAATTTTCTCAATTTTAGGTAGAATCTCTAACCACAATAGTGGCTTTCGTTAGCATATACTATAAAAATGTTGTCATTATGTCCGCACTTGGTACAGCATTTATGGCATGCATAGAACTTACAATCTTGGGAGCATATTGCACGGTAATTTATGATATATTTTTTAACCGTGAATTTTATGGATTTTCATAACCAACAACTTCCTATTTTGTTGTTAAGTATTACCTTCAGATTTTTGTTTTTTTTTTTCAGATTAATTTCGAAAGAACTAACTTTCTTGTTCTTTTAATTGGTGTTCTGATATTTTTTGCTGGATTAGCCGTCTACATAGTTAGGGTATTTATTAATTGCCATAAGCTAATAGTAATGTACATCGTAAATCTAAATTTATGCTTTAACTATCGTAGTTTTTATACTCTAGAAGAAATCTGAGATTATATTGTGTTTGCCTTACCGTTTGTAACGCTAAGAAATAATTCTCGCACAGTGTCTCCAAGGGTACAGAAATGTTTGTTGTCGCTCAAAAATCCCGATTCCGAGTTACTGTCTATCCGTCTGTCTGTCCATCTGTCTACAACATAAATCTCAAAAGCTTTGACCTATCATGCTGAAATTTGTCTTTTGTCATTTTTAGCAAAAAAGTAACTATAGTTCGTGAACGGCCCACATCCCCTCACTCCTTCTACCCCCCATACAAAATTCATGAAATTTCGAAATTTGAAGAAATTGATTTTTCTCCGAAATCATTTCAGCTGTTGACTTGAAAATGAGGTCATAGTATATATATAAATATCGTTAATGCCAAAAAATACTGATCTGATCCCCTTACTCCTTCCACCTCTCATACAAATGCGGAATTTTCAAAAATGCATTTAACCTCCCACTTTCTCTGCCACCTTCCATACAAATGCCATAAATTCTTACTAAAATTGTTCAATTTTCTCGAAAATTAGGAAAGCTGCAAACTTTAAATTCAGTATTTTGCTTACTACGTTCGGTGTTATATACAAAATTTACAAACCCTCCCCCTCTGCTTTTATCACCTCCCATACAAAAGTCTATATTCACCATTGAAAAGAATTTGAGATGACATTTTTTTCGACAAAATAAACTCTTTCCTATTTCATCTAGAGTATCATATAATTCTGTTATGTTACAAATGTTACTCAAAATCATTTATTTAATTCCAATATTTAAAGAGATGTATTTAGTTGTTTTCGTGCTAAGTTCTCACGAAAATAAAAGGAAAATGAAATCTCAGTTAAATAAAATAAGAAAAATAGCTAAGTCCAGTGCCTGAATGAATTTACCTTTTATTAAAGTGAGAACAAAGATTTTTCGGAGATCTAGTACATAATGTATGCTTAATATACAAAATAAAACTTGTGGTTAACTGGAAAAAGATATTGTTTTGGCTCGTATCTCCAATATGTGAAAGCATACATAGCAAGCACTCGAACAGTGCTTTTTCGCCGAGCTTAATGATCTCCGATCCCTCGTACTGATGAAGCTCATTAGTTTCACCGGTAGATGAGGCTGAATAAATGATATGTAGATTCACATCGTACAAATAGAGATACGTACAATGGGCCCACAGGTGGCCTACGTACATTGGTGTCCAACCCCTCCAAAAACCTTACCTAACCTAAACCATAAGCGCAAATTAAAAGTTTAATTGCTACTAAACCAAAGGTGTAGGTTTTCTAGTCTTACTATTTTAATTGTATTTTTAGCGGAAACTGTTAATCAATACAATACGTGATGCTGAGTATCGACCATTAGTTATTTCCAGGGTTCGATTGTTTCTATGGCTATCTTCTTAATTGCTTGCTTTCGTTTGCAACATGTTCGACCAACTCGATTTTTCCTTGAGGGTTATAATCCATAGCTTTTTTGGAGAAGTTTTGTTATGGCTTCCTCAAAGTTTAACCGATCCATTGCCACTTTCCCCTTTGAACTTCAATACATAACTTAATCTGTCTAATTGTATTTCTGAAGTTGTCCGCTAGAGAGGTTGTAGCGAGTGGGCGGTTACTGCCTTTGTTGCATTTCGTTCCAAGCATGCTTACGTCGGATTCTTCAGTAAGGTTTGTGTAATCCCCGCCTTGGACGCTAAGGGAATACCGTGCCGACCACTAAGCTATCTAGACCCCACGGCTTAGGCGATTCGAAGCGTTGCAGTATAAGCCGCCACAGTACTCTCCCACCAGTGACAGCGGTGAGTTATGTCTTTGAGCTGGTAGCGAGTAGGAGGCAGCTGTGCACGTGCAGCTCTGCAAACGTGTTGCTGTGTTGTTGTTGTTGTAAGAGTGTGGTGCTGGAGCGTGTTGCTTTATGAGCGAAATATGGGTGCAGTTTGAATGAGAATATGCTGCGTGTCAGCGAGACGAAGGTGTTATCGTGTTGATCACATCGAGACCATCAATGCAGCAAGCTTCTGCGCTTTGCGTTTCGTCCCAGGCCTGCTTATGACGGACTCGTCAGTAAAGCTTTTGTAAGCAGGCCCTGAACTTCTATCTCAGTTTACAACATATACATATAAGACACATCACTGAGAAATCCAACCATGTTTCCGACACACTATCAGGCGTACATAGCTTTAACACAAACGTTGTAGCTGTAAATCTACAACAAACTGACACTGAACTGTAAGGAATTTTAAACAATTTTAACAAATATCAGTCAAGTTATAAATTAGAGCTTATGGTTGTTCCTATATCGCAAAAAAAAATTATTGCGTGAAGTCAGCATGAGAAGAGCCGCTCACATGTTTCCAAAGGACTACATACCCAAGTATTTCATCCCATTCACAATTCATCGCACCCTGGTATTCGCACAACTTAAAAACAAGTCCCGTTCAGATATCGATGAATGCAATGAATGCAGATACAAACAAATGGTCAAAATCTTGTATTGGTTGCCAAAAGTCTAAAATCCATCACCATATTCGAACTAAATTCGATCGTTTCGCCTTACAAGCGATTTGAACATATTCGCATGGATGTAGTTGGCCATTACCATCTTCAGCTGGAAATAATTACCTGCTTACTATAATATACTGATTTTCTAGATGCCCAGAAGCATATCCAGTGACGAACATGTCCGCAACCACAGTGGCAGATACGTTTATTCAACAATACGTAGCTCATTTTGGAGTTCCTCTCAAAATCACAATGGATCAAGGTAGTCATTTCAATTCAAAATTGTTAGCAAAAGTTACTAAATTAATAGGCTCACACCGTACGCATACTACCGCACGCATACTACCGCATATCATCCGCAATGAAGCGGATTAGTCGAACGCTTTCACAGACATATGAAGGCAGCTATTATGGCAAGAGAAAATTCCACAAATTGGTGTAACGGATTACCGTTTATATTATTAGGAATTCGTACTGCCATACGAGAAGAGCTCCAGTGCTCACCAGCTGATCTCTATGGATAAAATATGATAGTACCCGGAGAATTTCTCTCCAATACTACCAAAAGTAACGATAAAGACGCAACAACCTACGCTTCCCAATTAAAAAGAACCATGAGCAATTTAAAAGCCACTGACACACGAATAAATACTCAAAAGAACATACATTTCTCAAACGATCTGAATACCTGCAATTTTGTTTGTTTGTCAGAATCGACAAATTAACGACTGTCCTAAGTCCCACGCATTCACAATTTATCCGAAAAATAATAAAGTGGCGCCAGACTTGTTGGCAGATTTTTTTTTTCTGAGCCGCCTTTTGATTTGGTATTAATTGAAGCAATTGACGCGAAGGTGTGTCAGTCTTTTAAATTTCATTACTCGAGCACGTGTACAGTTTTCACCAATTTTAATACAATTTTCTCGAAAAATTTTTGTGATACGAATTAGTGAGAAAATTTTTTTTGCAGAATTTTTCACTGTGCAACTTTTATTAAGCGAAATGGTTGGAATACTTTCAGGTTTTCAAATTTCTGTTAGTGATTATTTCTCCTAAAATGCAAATTTTTTTTTGCGAAAACGTTTGATTTTCATTTACTCGCAGTTCTTTATATAATAGCCAGGGTGTAGCCTAGTGGCTAGCGTGTTGGTCTACAATGCCAAGGTCATGAGTTCAAATCCCGGTTGACGTATAATTCTAACACACTGCCAGTGACACTCAGACATACCTGAGTCACCTCAATCTGCGATTTAAAATTTCGTAGACTGAAGGTTGTGAGAAGGGCTAACAGCCGTTCCGCAATAACAAATAAAAACATAACAGGGCTACGATTCCGCCTAAAGCGCAATCTTACGATACTCTAGATGAAACAGATTTTTTTGTGATCCCAAGAAGTTTTGTATGGAGAGTGTTAGAAGGGGTGATAGTATTGAACTATTTTTCTCCCCATCATGCTAAAGTAGCTATAAAAATGTTTTATACAAAATGCTTACTCCAAAAATTGAATAGGAGCTGAGAAAATTAGTGTGTTAGATTTAGTGAAAATGTGCAGTTTGTATGGGAGGTGGTGGAAAGAGTGGGGGGATTTTAGTGATTTTGCAGAAATAACTAAGAATATCATAAAATTTACATCTCTTAAATTTTAGGCCAGTAACATTCATACTTTTCAAGAAAATAGATTTTTTGTGAAGTTGTGAAACTGTGTCATATTGTATGGGAGGGGTTAGAAGCAGTTCACTGCTAATCAAATCTTTTTTTTTTTATCTTAGTTATAATGCTAAATGAGTATTTATTACAAAATGTGAGCTCGATAAATGTTATATGTACTAAGAAAATCGGCTTAGAGCATTTCATGGAAAAGTGTTGTTTGTATGGGAGGGGGTGGAAGGAGAGGGAGGACGCAAATAATTTTTATACTGTATATTGAAATCATTATGGAAGTATTATAAATCGAAATTTGGTTTTAATAACTTTTATACTTTTCGAGCAAATCCATTTATAGTCGAATTGCAAAATTGTGTCATTTTGTATGGGAGGGGGTAGAAGAGGTGAAGCTAATCGTCTATTTTTTTTGGCCTTACTAACAATTTCAAATAAATATTTAGTGTACAATTTCAGCTAGCTAAATTTTATACGCACTGAGTAAATTGGCTTAGAGTAATTCATGACAAGTACAGTTTATATGGGAGGTGGTAGAAGGAGGGGGAGAACACGCATAATTTTTATACGGTAGATTGATATTATCATAAAAGTTATATATTCCAAATTTCAAGCCAATAGCTTTTATACTTTTCGAGCGAATCCGTTTATTGTCAAATTGCGCATTTGTGTCATTTTGTACGGGAGGAGGTAGAAGGGGTGGAGTGATTTGGCCCTGCTAGGGTGTAGCCTAGTAGGTAGCGTGTTGGTCTTGTAATGCGAAGGTTGTAAGTTCAAATCCCGGTCGACGCAATATATAATTCCAGCACATTGCTTACCTTGGCCACCTCAACCTATGAAAATGAAAAATTCGTAGAAAGAGAGTTGTTCGAAGGGCTAACAACCCTTCCATAATAAGTAATAAAAAATGTTAAGGAACCTGAATATCAGGAGGCCAAGGTCCGATTGGGACTGTAGCGCCATTATAGAAGTAGAAGATTTGGCCCATTCACGAACTTGACCTTACTTTTTTGTCAAAAACGACGTGTACGAAATTTGAGCTTTCTAGCTCAACGCGTTTTCAGATAGAGTGCGAACGGACGGACGGACGGACTGACATCCGGTTTTGAGATTTTTGAGTGATAATATTAACTTCTGTATTGTTCATTTTTTTCTCCGAGCCTTATTTCTTGGCGTTATAAACTTTAGAGCAAACTTATAATACTCTCAGATTTCATCTAGAGTATAAACATTAGGAAGCCTGAAGATCAAGAGAACGAGACGCGATGTAGGGTGTAGTGCCATTTTGAAGAAGAAGGCTTAGTGACAATAGTCTATCTTTTACTATTTTAAAGGTTGATGTGTTCTTAGCTTAAAAAAATGTTCAGCTAGTAAGTTTACGAAGCCATTTAGATTTTAGAGCATTACAAGGGCATAGCAAGTTTTTTTCCTGATCCGACCCTGGAAACCCAGCTTTTTACAAAATTATGTTTAGGTCCAATTTTTAGTTTCGACCCGCCTCGTCTACATTGCATCACTTCCAAATTACTTAACCTTATATCCAAGAAAATCGCTTAATTGGTAGACAGGGTCTCTTAAGTTAATAGATTAAGAAAGCAAAATAACTCATTATAGAATATAATAGAATATAATGAATTATATTAACGAGCGATTTGATCGTTAACGAGCGTCATTAACGAGTCATTAACGATTCATCAAGCGGACTAAATGGACATACATTAATGAATTACTTTTAACGATTTATTAATGAATTGTAAAACGCTTACAAGAAACGAGTATAGAAATAAGTATGTAATTGTTATCAATGAATCATTAATGTGTCGTTAATGATTTTTATTTTAATTCATCTATGAATATCGTTAACGATTCATAAACGATATTATTTATAAAACATTAACAATTTTTTAAGGAACTTGACTATTAAAGCTAAACAAGAAATCTTTGAGATCGCAATTGCTTCCTGTTCTGTTTCTGTTGTTTTTGACTTTGAACATTTCACACACCCCCACAAGCACACGTGGATTTCTCTGCAAACTTCAGATTTTTCATCGTTCGCGTTTGCAATATTTTGATATATTGACACGAAATAATTTTTGGCTCTGATAATGTGCATGGTGAAATGAAAACTGCTTCTATATAACAATATCGACGTTGTGCCATCCTTTTTGTTTGGTTTGCTTAAGATCATGACGCAGTTTATTGGTTTTGCAGCATTTCATACTCGTTTTAAGATCATTATTTGAGTGCGTTCGCTAAATTGTTTGCTGGTAGATCTAGGCAGGGACCGAAATGTCACGATTATTAAGCCAAAACAGTGGAAAATCTGGAAATCATTCCTTTAACTCGAAATTCACTGTGAAAACTTTTTCCAAACCATACCGATTAATTTTTAAATTTGAAAAATTAAATTTTTTCTCTTCGTCTTTTTCAGTAATCCTTGCACGCAATCCAAAGTTTAAAGAGTGATTTGAATGAGTTCGATGAAAATGAGAGATTCTTGGTTGCAGTGTCCCTCAATACAAATTTTATAACCATATTTTTATTGTCCGAATGTCTTTACGCATCCATCATCATAAGTTAGGAATTCTCAGAGACTCAAATTTATCCATAAAATTCATTTCCAAATAATTCACGTTCATTTTTTGCATTTATCAAGTAATTCGATTCATAGCTTTGATAAATTCCAATTTTTTCTGATTTTTGTTAACCGATTCAAAATTGATTGAAATAAAAATTTCGCAAAATAAAAATTTGGCTTGGTTTTAATTTTTATACTCTAGATGAAATCTGAGAGTATTATAAGTTTGCTCTAAAGTTTGTAACGCCAAGAAATAAGGCTCGGAGAAAAAAATGAATGACACAGAAGTTAGTATTATCACTTAAAAATCTCAAAACTGGATGTCCGTCCGACTGTGCGCTCACTAGCTTGAGAACACGTTGAGCTAGAAAGCTCAAATTTTGTTCACGTCGGTTTTGGCAAAAAGGTAAGATGAAGTTCGTGAATGTGCCAAATCTTCCACCCCTTCTACCCCTCCCACACGAAATGCCACAATTGCGCAATTTGACAATAAACGGATTTCCTCGAAAAGTATAAACTTGGAATTAATTTTTTTTATGATAATACCAATCTACCGTATAAAACTTATGCATGTCCTCCCTCTCCTTCTACCACCTTCCATACTTAACTATACTTGTCATGAATTACTCAAAGCCAATTTACTCAGTGCGTATAAAATTTAGCAGGCTGAATTTGTGCACTAAATGTTTATTTAAAATTGTTAGTATGGCCAAAAAAAATTAGACGATTAGCTTCACCCCTTCTACCCCCTCCCATAAAAAATGACACAATTTCATAATTCGATAATAAATGGATTTTCTCGAAAAATATAAAAGCTATTAGTCAGAATTTTGGGATATATTACTTCCATAATGATTTCAATCTACAGTATAAAAATTATTTGCGTCTTCCCTCTCCTTCCACCCCCTCCCATACAAACTACATTCACTTTTTTATGAAATGCTCTAAGCCGATTTTCTCAGAACATATAACATATATCGAGCTCACATTTTGTAATAATTACTTATTTAGCATTATCACTAAGATCAGAAAAAATATTTATTATAAATATTATTATATTAGCTTCACTGCTTCTACCACCTCCCATACAATATGACACAGTTTCACAACTTCACAAAAAATCTATTTTCTTGAAAAGTATGAATGTTACTAGTCTAGAATTTAAGAGATGTCAATTTTATGATATCCTTAGTTATTTCTGAAAAATCACTTACACTCCCCCACTCTTTCTACCACCTCCCATACAAACTGCACATTTTCACTAAATCTAACACACTGATTTTCTCAGGTCCTATTAAATTTTTGGAGTAAGCATTTTGTATAAAACATTTTTATAGCTACTTTAGCATGATGGGGAAAAAATTAGTTCAATGCTATCACCCCTTTTAACACTCCCCATACAAAATTTCGTGGGATCACAAAAAATTCTATTTCATCTAGAGTATCGTAAGATTGCGCTTTACGCGCAATCGTAGCCCTGTTATGTTTTCAATTCAAATTTTATGCTTGTATCGATTGCTGTTGAAGTGCTAAGAAATTTCAAGATCGCAGGACTGTAAAAGTGCGACTAAGAGCAGAAGCGAAATTCGACCAAACAAAGTTTCTTAAATGGAAAAGTGTTCAAAAGTATTTCATAAAATTTTGGGGGTAGTTATACTCTAGATGAAATCTGAGAATATTTTGTGTTTGCCTTACCATTTGTAACGCTAAGAAATAACGCTCGCGCAGAGCCGCCAAGGGTACAGAAATATTTGTTGTCGCTCAAAAACCTCGTTTCGGAGTGACAGTCTGTCCGTCTGTCTGTCTGTCTATAGTGCTATAGTGCTAAAAAATGTTGACTGTCATTTGTAGCAAAAAAGTAACTTTAAGTTCGTGAATGGGCTGCATCCCCCCACTCCTTCTACCCCCCCCCCCCATACAAATATAAAGAAATTGATTTTTCATTGGAACTACTTAAGCTATCGACTTGAAATTTAGGTCAAAGTATTATGATATAAATATCTTTAATATTACGGAATGCTGATCCGATCCCTTGACTCCTTATACCACCCCCCCCTCCCCCCATACAAATGGACAATTTTGAAAAATACATATTTTCGATTTTCATTGAAACTCTTATGGTAAAGCTGAAAAGACGAAATTTTGCCAAATTGATTCTACTATAATTGCAATTAGTTTTAAAAAGAATTATCAACTTCACTTCACTCCTTACAAATTTCACGAAATTTTAAAATTTAAATTAAATTATTTTTCTTGGAAACTGTTAAAGCTATCAACTTGATATTTTGTATAAGGTATAAAAGTAGAAATATCAATAACGGGAAAAAAATTGTTTTGATCCTTACACTCCTTCTACCTCCTCCCATACAAATGCATAATTTTTGTCCAATGAATTATATCGATTTCCTTACAACTATAAAAATTACAAACTTAAAATTTTGCCAGAATTTGTTTTTTAATAGTTGCAATAAATGCTAGGAAAAATTATAAGCTCAGCTTCACTCCTTCTACCCCCTCCCATATAAATATCTGTATTATAAATTCAAGAAAAGCATTTCTCTTTCGAATATATAAGAGCTATCGACTTTGAAATTGAGTCAAAGCATGGTGATAGCAGTTTCAAAATCATCTAAAAAGTTATATTTTCTCTGCCACCTCCCACACAAATGCCCCAATTTCAGGAAAACTATGTCCAATTTCTTTAAAAATAATGAAAACTTAAAATTTAAATTCAGGAGAAAGCATTTTGCATGCCATGTTCGATGTCATATGCGAAAAATATAAACCTCCCCCTCTACTTCTACCACCTCCCATGCAAAAGATTCATTATTCGAAAGAATTTGAGATAAAATATTTTCCGGTATATTAAAGTCATTCCCATTTCATCTAGAGTATCATATGATTGGCTTTACCCCCAACCATAATTCTGTTATGTTTTTATTTTACTTACTCTATCGACTTCGATCATATCTCATTATGCTTAGCATAATTAGCAAATATTTTTATGGAATACGTAAATATTATTATTTTATTCTAAAAAATAATAATTACAAGAAAATCAATCGTTCATCCTATTAATTCACCAAAATTTTAAGTTGCTATGCATCATTTAAATTTTTTATCATCAATGAATTTTATCAAACATGTTATCATTACGGAAAAACACCAGTAGCCAATTATATAGAGGTATGTATTTGACAAAAATAAATATTTATAAGAATATGATAGCATTTGAAAACAATAGGAAACTACTGCGTGGTTTCTTTGAATTTCAGACGATACGTTTTAGTACTTTGAAGAATAAAGCCACTAATAAGACAAGAGCTTTAAGTATAAGGCAGCTGATTTATTTTCTGGGTTTTATTGGCATTAGTATGTGTATCTTTTTAAATATTGTGCTATTTTCATGGAAATAGATTTCAAGATCATTACGCTATAAAAGATTTGTCTCTGATGTTTTTTGGAATGCTTTAAGACCATTTATTGTCTCTAACTTAAAGATTTTTGTTTATATTCCAGATGAAATCTGAGAGTATTTTAAGATTGCTATAAAGCTTATAACGCTATTAAATTAGGCTCGGTGAAAAAATCATTGACACAGAAGTTCATGTTATCACTCAACAATCTAAAAATCGCAAATCTGTCCGTCGGTTAGTCTTTCCGTCGATCAGTTTGTCCGTTCACTGTCTAGCTGGAGAACGCATTAAGCTAGAAAGTTAAAATTTTGTACATGTTGATTTTAGCAAAAATCTAAGGTCAATTTCTTAGATGGGTCAAATTCCTTCACCACTTCTACCCCATCCCATACAGTATGACACTTTTTCACAACTTAACAAAAATAAATTTTCTTGGAAAGTGTAAAAGCTATTGATCTGAAATTTGAAATACAGCACTTAAGCTAATTGTAGTAATTCAAATAAACTAAGCTTATGATAAGCTGGTCTCCTTAGAAAGTATGAAAGCTAGTGGTCTGAAATATGAGGATTGCAGTACTCCTACAGTGTTCTGCGGTAGCCACATGTCCAAAATTATATTTAAAGATTAATGTAATAAAAGTATATTTCAAATAAAGTCAATTTCATGGATATTATAAACTTTTCTCTCTATTTTATTTCAATTTGAAGTTCTCCGCCTAGAAAAAAACACTCCATAGTTGGTTTTATAAAAACTACTGAAATTCCGCCACTCCTTCCACCAACCGCAAACAAACTGCACAGTCTAACGAAATATAAATTACACCAATTTTCTCACTACCTATCAAATATTCGACTTGATTTTATATTTACATTTATTTCTAGTAATATGATAATTTTCACAACACATTTAAATTGGCTTCAAACGAACAAGACTTACGAGAAGAAAAATAAACGCAAAACAATCTGTGAACAAAATCAGAGCAGTATAAAGATAATCCACTTTTAAAATATCCTTGTATCGACCGTGTATTATTTCCTGGATTTGAAAAATATGTACTGAAAAAAATTGGATCAATTACTTCGATAATGTGAAAAATGTATGGCAGACTTTTACTAAGCTAGACGGAAATTAATTTTGGATTTAAAAATGCCTCACTAGCCGAATTGAAGACTTCCATCATTTCAAAACTATACCAGTTACTCAGCAAACCCAAAAAAATATTAACGTTACAGCTATGATTCGTAAAGGCATAAAGTACAATAAAATTAAGTTAATAAAGAAATAAATAGTCGATAGAACACCATAATTGATAGAAGGACTTGATGGTGTTGTAATTCCACCTGAAATTCCATCTGAATTAGAGCATAAACATATATGAAGAAACCTTCAACTTACCGAAGAACTTAGCAATAATAAGCATAATATCAAGCAAATTACAGTGGCAGCACCGAAACTGCAAATGAAAGCTTTATTACCGCTTGGCGCATTAAAAAATATACTGTTCAAGGAAAGTAATTCTACCTAGGACATGTACCATATGTATTTTTTAAATAAGAAAATGTTGGAAAATTATAAAAACCTACTGTAATCAGTAAAATAATGTAATCGTGTTGCCTACAACACATTATGATCACAACTGGAGTAAATGTACATAATCGTTGAGTTTCAATTTACTGCACCCTTAAAGGTACTACTGCTATTGCACAGAATAAATTCGGAATTGAAGTATAGAAATGATTTTAATATTTTATAATTTAGAAGATTTTTTTTTGCTGACTGCTGAATGTTTTTATGAAATTACAAATTTTGTAAATGTGTCAATTTGACAATAAATAAATTTTGAATGATTTTTTGTACTAAGGTAAGCAATTATTAAGTGTAAGTATATAATGGAAAAGTTCCCTAAAAAATGCAGAAATCGGATTGGGAAAATTAAATTGAAACATGATAGTAGAATATTATGACTTATTTAAAGATTTATCTTCTCGCTTGTATTCTGAATATTTGCTTAAAGTGCAGTCGGATATTATTAGAGATCCCTTGAAGTTTTGGAAATTTGTTAATTGTAAGCGTAAGTCTGATGGTTATGCAGCTTCTTTTGAATTCCTTGGTAGTAATAGTAATGATCAATTTACTATTTGTAATTTTTTTGCCACATTCTTCAGTGGATCTTTTAGTGGTAGTGACTTTGTCCCTGACATATCATACTTTGATGGAATTAGAAATACTGGTTCATCCACTTTGTCTACTATACCTATTTCTTATGAAGATTGTAGTTAATCACATCTCTCACCTTAAGGATGTTTCGTCACCTGGCCCTGACGGAGTTCCAGGAGTTGTCCTTAAACACTGCTGTCTCTCTATCGCAGAACCACTCTTTTTACTATTCCAGAGATCTCTTAAGACTGGGTTTTTCCCTGCTGTGTGGAAGGCATCCTTTATCATACCGACCCACAAAAATGGAGTTAAATCGGCCATTGTAAACTATCGACCAATAGCTAAACTATCGGCTATTCCTAAACTTTTTGAGTCTATAGTGTATGAGAGCATGTCATTTCACTGTAAATCCTTAATTTCGAGTAAACAACATGGTTTTGTAAAGAGTAGATCCACTGTCACTAACCTGATGGAGTTTACAAATAAAACCATTTTAGCTATTAAAGAGGGGAAGCAAGTTGATTGTATATATACTGATTTGAGTGAGGCTTTTGATAAATTACCTCACTCCATTATATTGTTGAAATTGGACTTGTTCGGTTTTCCTACTTGGTTTATCAATTGGATTGAGTCATATCTAAGTGATAGACCTTACCAAGTTCTTTTTCGGGGTTATACTTCTACACCATTTGTTGCGCATTCTGGTGTTCCTCAAGGAAGTCATTTGGGGCCATTTCTTTTCATCCTGGCCATTAATGATGTTGCATCTGTTTTTAAATATTCGGAAGTTCTTATTTATGCTGATGACATTAAAATCTTTAAATCTCTCAATTCCAACTCTGACAATTTTCTTCATGCGGATTTGATTAATTTTAGTAATTAGTGTCGCCATAATGGTCTTAGACTGAATTTGGATAAATGTCATGTTATGTGATTTACTAGAAAAATCTCTCCGTTTGTGATAATTTATAGTCTTAATGGCTGTATTTTGGATCGAGTCAGCTCCATTATTGACCTAGGTGTTACATTTGACAAAAAAATTGATTTTGGTTTGCATATTAATAAGATCGCACAGACAGGTAATTCTATGTTGGGTTTTACTACTCGCTTATCAAGGAATTTAACAATTCGCTTGTTAGACTAAGTCTCTATAACACCTTCGTTAGATCTCACCTTGAATATGCTTCTCAAGTTTGGTCTCCTTATTATAATGAGCACATTGGCAGAATCGAATCGATTCAACGTAAATTTGTAAGAACAGCCTTATGTCACCTTAATTGGAATGACAGAGTTCGTATTCCTCCTTATACTGATCGACTTCAGCTACTAAATATGTCATCGCTTTCGAAACGACGAGAAGTAGCTGATGTAATTTTTGCTCATAACCTTCTAACAGGGTTAGTTGATTCCTCCACCCTTTTGGGTTTGATGTGCTTTGATACTGGTAAATTTTTGCCAAGGTGCCCTAGATTGCATCGGATTGGTTTTCACCGGACAAACTATGGTATGAATGAACCGATTTCGCGTCTCGAGAGAGAAGAGAATAAGAATGCTGAT
This sequence comes from Chorisops tibialis, assembly GCA_963669355.1. NCBI lineage: Eukaryota > Metazoa > Arthropoda > Insecta > Diptera > Stratiomyidae > Chorisops > Chorisops tibialis. The sequence continues at coordinate 183,837,688 of OY770262.1, forward strand.
GCATTCAACTTCTCTATTGATAAGCAGTGCTTAAGTTGTAGATTTAATGCCATTTGACACCGATGTATGGAAATTTTTTGTCAATTTCTTGTTTTTATTTTCTGTACTTGGTGTGGGATGTTAATGTTTGTTTCGTCCCTTCACTAAATGATAAGCCAGAGGTTAAATCGATTTTCAATTTTTTAAATTTGGAATCGATTTATGGCAATTCCTTGCATTAAGGAATCCTGATAGTGATATATGCTATTAAGAACGGGCACTGTAAATTTGCGCTAGATTGGTCATTTAAGATAGTCTTTTCCGACAGGATTATTACTATTTTCTCTCATTGTCAACCTTTAATAAAACATTCCCGTATATATTGTGGTTGTGTATAATTGCTTCCATCAATCAATTTTACAATTTTCTGTTCAAACAATTCACGATCCTGGATGTAGGATTTTTTTTCTGGCCTCCGTTTTAACTGCTCGTTTTCATGTGCTTCATAGTCGAAAAGCCTGATGTCTTTCTTGTGGGCTATAATCCAGAGCTTGTTCGGAGATATTTTGCACTGTTGTCCTCAATATGTGACCAACATCTTATATTTCATTCACGTGGAGCGTACTGTAGTGTGGTAGATTTTAAAATCCACCTGATATGTGTTCATCTGGCGTCATCGTATAGTGTAGTGGATTTGAAATTAACGATTGAAGGATAATTGACAATAATTAACAATCAAATCTTGCATCACAAAGTGTTCAAAAGTTACGTAACCATTTAAATTTTTTTTCATAAAATCACAAAAAACTTTCATTTAAAATTACGAATCCTAATAACGAGAACTCTTAAGAAATTGTGAGAATATAAAACAAGACTCATCAAATTTCGTTTTATCGAAAGCTTGAAAAACTCTTCATATTTTCGATTCTAATTTAAAAGTTTTGTGATGTTTTAGAAATTTAACATTTTCGTCTCTTCTAGAACAGGCGAACAGAAGGACTATAATAATTATCGACCCGTCGACATCTTACCATATATGAACTAAATAATGGAAAAAACAATAAACGACACAAATATCTTCAGAAGACTAATGTAATAAATAAAACACAATATGAATTCATTAAAAAATCAAATACTAATACAGCATTGTTTGACTTTATAGAATACAAAATAGACAAGACTCACATAAAAAACAGGAGCAATATTCATCGACATAAAAAAGCATTCGAAACTGTTGACAGACACTTATTATAAAAATTGTTTAATATTGGAATACAATAAAAGGAGCACAAGTGGCTTACAAGTTATTTACACAATAGAAAACAATTTAGGCAAATAGAAAAAAAAAAACAAAAGTACAATAACCGAAGTTGGAATAGGAATAACACAAGGAACTGAACTAGCAGCAACACTGTTTTTAATTTATATTAACTCCATAAATCAAATAAGGATGAGTGGTAAATTGTACAAATATGCTGATCTGTTGCGTAAATAACAGCTATATGCTCTAATTTACGCAACAGATACGGAATCAGAAATGGAAAATTATATGAATGAAGATATGGAAAAATTATAGGATGGACCAAAATAAATTAAAAGGAGACAAAAACAAAACAAAAAAACTTGTTGGCACAAGTCGGGCGAGACTTTATTATTCTTGGGACAAGTTGCGGATGAGTGGAAAGTCAATATGCAGGTTAGAGTGGTTAGGGAAGGCTAAGTGAAAGGGAGTTCTTGGGCAGGGCTGTTGTCAATTTAACAATATTTCATTCGTTTCTGCAAGTTTGGGTTTTTATGAGGGGAGGAGGAGGGGTAATAGTAAGGGTGGGTGAATGTTAATAGCTTTTTAATTAATTGCTTGAATCACGTCCAATATTCTCTGTGTAGAATGTGTTTCATAGACGAAGTTGCATAGAATTTTCATAAAATTCGGTGTATTTTACATTCACGAAACCGAAAATTTGTATGGGAGTAGAGAAGGTAGGGGAATCGTAAAACTTGATATGTAGTTTTATTTTGCTTCTCTTGTGAGGTGCTTCTATAATAAATTTCAAGTTCGTAACTTCTAGTTTGTTGGTTATTAGTTGATTTAATGAAATTGGTCGAAATCATGGTTTTGTATGGGAGGGGGTAGAAGGGCAAGCGCGATTTCAAAACTTTTAAAGCAACTTCATTTGAATTACTTTTATAAGTTTTTCTGCAAAATTTGAAATTGATAGCTTTTAAGAGTTAGCTGACAACTTATTTCTTAAAAATGCTCGAAAAAATAATTTTGTATGGGAGGGGGTAGAGGAGGGAAAGGAATCGTAAAACTTGTGATGCAATTTTCTTTCTCTTCTGTTGTAAGATGCTCGTACAAAATTTCAAGTTCGTAGCTTTTAATTTGTTGATTATTAGTTGATTTAATGAAATTGGTCGAAATCATACTTTTGTATGGGAAGGGGTAGAAGGGCAAGCGCGATTTCAAAACTTTTAACGTAATTTCATTTCAATAATTTTTGTAAGTTTTTTGCAAAATTGCAAATTGATAGCTTTTAAAAGTTAGGTGATAATTGATTTTTAAAAAATGGTCGAAAAAATAATTTTGTATGGGAGGGGGTAGAAGTTTTGAAGATTTTCGACCAGTTAAAATTTTGTATATTAAGAGATTTTTTTTAAACGTTAGACCGGGGGTCGGTTTATAACAATTATGGATCAAGTTACTATTATTTTTCTATGTACATCAAATAGACGTATTCACATGCAAAATTTAAACATTGTACCTTTCAACAGAGTCCTAAAAAAATCACTCAAAATTTTCGACATTTTTGCTTATCACCTCCCTCCCCTTTCACCTCCCAACTCAAAATTTTTACCAAAATTAAACATTATGTAGTTCTACAATCTGACAAATTTTTAGTTTGATATCTGTACCCTTTTTTGAGATATAAAGATTCGTAATTTTAAAAATTGCGCCATTTTTTAAATGCTCCCCATTTCCCCCACTACTATTATTTCAACATGTTGTATTTTTTTTTGTATTTTCCTAGTACAGCTTAATACAAGTTTTAAGTTTCAATTACATAGCTTAAGAGATAGTTGAGATATTCATTTTACTTTATTATTATAATAATAAAGTATTGTGATCGACACAAAAAAAAAAAAGTTTGCTACCATGAAATATTTTTTTTCGCCTTTCATGACTAAATTAGCCTAAAAATGCAAAAAAAAAAAATCCGTCTGTCTGTACGCCGTACGCCGTACGCCGACGTGTACGCTCAGCGCACATTAACTCCCAAACCCTTCACGATAGAAAGTTCATTTTTGGGGGGATTGTAGATAGTTGCGGATCTCAGGCGGATACCCATTTTCGGCGGTATACGGGTTCAGGGGGAGGCGGGGGGAGTGCTTAAACCGAAAAATATGAATTCAAATATCTCAACCATGGTAAGAGCTAGGAAGCTAAAACTCAACATTAATATAGAGAGGCTTGTGGGACAACTTTTAAAAATAATTTAATTTTTTTATCCATTGGGGTGCGAAAAGGGGGGGCTTAGAACCAATTGTCGGGCGAATTTTTTTTCAAATGATTATATCTTCGAAATTACTTATCGTAACAAAACCATTTTTAGAGACCGTCAAGGTGGCATATAGTTTCATCGGAACCAGCTTAGAAAGCGGCTAATTATTGTAAGGGGGAGGGTCAGGGGGGGGTGCAAAGAAAAACATTTAAAAATTAATATCTCAACTATCTCTTAAGCTATGTAATTGAAACTTTAAACTTATATTAAGCTATAGTAGGCAAATATAAAAAAAATATAACATGTTGAAATAATAGTAGTGGGGGGAAATGGGGAGCATTTCAAAAATGGCGCACTTTTCAAAATTACAAATCCTTATATCTCCAAAAATAGTACAGATATCAAATCAAAAATTTGTCAGATTGTAGAACTACATAATAGTTAATTTTGGTAAAAATTTTAAGTTGGGAGGTGTAAGGGGAGGGAGGTAATAAGTAAAAATATCGAAAACTTTGAGTGATTTTTTTAGGGCTCTGGTAAAAGATACAAAGTTAAAATTTTGCATGTGTATACCTATATTTAATCCACATAGAAAAATAATAATAACTTGATCCATATTTGTTATAAACCGACCCCCCCGGTCTAACGTGCACAAGGTGTTTCATGTGCATTGAAAAAAACACATAAACTGAAAATTTTTGAGTGAAATTTTAAGGTAGAAATTTGAAAATTTGCGAAATGCATTTAAAAAAAATCCCTAAATATACGAAATATTAACTGGTCGAAAACCTTTAACACTTCTACCCCCTCCCATACAAAATTATTTTTTCGTCCATTTTCAAGAAATCAATTATCACCTAACTATTAAAAGCTATCAATTCGAAATTTTGCATAACAACTAACAAAAATAATTAAAATGAAATCGCGTTAAAAGTTTTAAAATCGCGCTTGACCTTCTACCCCCTCCCATACAAAAGTATGATTTCGACTAATTTCATTAAATCAACTAATAACCAACAAATTAAAAGCTACGAACTTGAAATTTCGTACGAGCACCTTACAATAAAAATGAAAGAAAATTGCATCACAAGTTTTACGATTCCCCTACCTCCTCTACCCCCTCCCATCTCTACCCTCTCCCATACAAAATTATTTTTTTCGAGCATTTTTAAGAAATCAGTTATCAGCTAACTCTTAAAAGCTATCAATTTCAAATTTGGCATAAAAACTTATAAAAATAATTCAAATGAAGTTGCTTTAAAAGTTTTGAAATCGCGCTTGCGCTTCTACCCCCTCCCATACAAAAGTATGATTTCGACCAATTTCATTAAATCAACTAATAACCAACAAACTAAAAGCTACGAACTTGAAATTCTATACAAGCACCTTACAAGAGACGCGAAATAAAACTGCGTATCAAATTTTACGATTGCCCTATATTCTCTACCCCCTCCCATACAAATGTTCGGTTTCATGAATGTAAAATACACCGAATTTTATGAAAATTCTATGCAACTTCGTCTATGAAACACATTCTATACAGAGAATATTGGACGTGATTCAAGCAATTAATTAAAAAGCTATTAACATCCACCCACCCTTACTATTACCCCTACTCCTCCCCTCATAAAAACCAAACTTACAGAAACGAATGAAATATTGTTAACAGTCCTGCCCTTTCACTTAGCCTTCCCTAACCACTCTAACCTGCATATTGACTTTCCACTCATCCGCAACTTGTCCCAAGAATAATAAAATTTCGCCCGACTTGTTGGCAGTTTATTTAAGTGTTTTTCTTTGCACCCCCCTGACCCTCCCCTTACAATAATTAACCACTCTCTAAGCTGATTCCGAAGGAACTATATGCCACACTGACGGTCCCAAAATATGATATATTTTTTACGGTAAGTAATTTCGAAGATATAATCATTTGAAAAAACAATTCGGCCGACAATTTGTTTTTAGCCTCCCTTTTCGGACACCAATGGATAAGAAAATTAAATTACTTTTAAAAGTTGTCCCATAAACCCCTCTATATGTGTGTTGGGTTTTAGTTTCTTAGCTGTTACCATGGTTGAGATTTTTGAATTCGTATGTTTTGGCTTAAGCGCTCCCCCCGCCTCTCCTGAACCCGTACACAAAATGGGTATCCGCCTGAAATCCGCAACTATCTACAATCCCTCCAAAAATGAACTTTCTATCTTGAAGGGCTTGGGAGTTAATGTGCGCTGAGCGTACACGTCGGCGTACGGCGGACGGCGTACAGACAGGCGGATTATTTTTTTTGGATTTTTCAGCTAATTTAGTCATGAAACGCGAAAAAACCAAATTTCAGGGTATCAAATTTTTTTTTTTTTCCAAATCGATCACAATACTTTATTATTAAAATAATTAAGTAAAATTATGATCTTCAACCCAAAATCAATTACAACACAAATAACAATTAAATAGAAAAGAGAAATAATAGAACAAGTAAAAAAATTTTAATATCTAGGATGAACGTTCTCAAATTCTATGTAGAGGTGGCGGTTTGTAATTTTACTTTATTATTCTAATAATAAAGTATTGTGATCGATTTGGAAAAAAAAAAAAATTTGATACCCTGAAATTTTGTTTTTTCGCGTTTCATGACTAAATTAGCCGAAAAATCCAAAAAAAATCCGTCCTGCCGTCCACCGTACATATGGACTCATATCTCCGAGACCGTTAGTGGCAGAATGTTCGTTTTTGGGTGGATTTTTGATTGGCTAAGTGAGCTATATTTTCTAAATTTTGGGGGGAAGTTAGGTGGAAGGGGAGACTTGAGAGGGAAAGAGTCAAAAACTACACTTGCTAATATCTCCACCACGAATGCAGATAGGAAGTTGAATATCAGTAGAGATATACTCGTAGAGAGGGTTGTGGGACAAACTTTAAAAATAATTCAATTTTTTATCCATTGGCGTCCGAAAAGGAGGGGCTGAAAACAAATTGTCGACCGAGTTTTTTTTTTCAAATGATTATATCTTCGAAATTACTTATCGAAAAAAATTTATATTTTGGGACCATTAAGGTAGTACATAGCTGCACCGGAATCAGCTTAGAGAGTGGCTAAATATTGTAAGAGGGAGGATCATGGGGGGTGCAAGGAAAAACACTTAAAAATCAATATCTCAACTATCTCTTAAGCTATGTAATTGAAACTTGAAACATACTATATTAATCTATACTACTACAAAAAAAAATATAACATGTTGAAATAATAGTAGTGGGGGCAAACGGGAAGCATTTAAAAAATTTCGCACTTTTCAAATCGTTATATCTCAAAATTAAGTACAAATATCAAATCGGAAATTTGTCAGATTGTAGAGCTATATAGTCGCTAATTTTGGTAAAAATTTTAAGTTGGGAGGTGTAAGGGGAGGAAGGTGGTAACCAAAAATGTCGAAAATTTTGAGTGATTTTTTTAGGGCTCTGGTGAAAGATACAAAGTTTAAATTTTGCTTGTGGTATACATAGAAAAATTATAATAACTTGATCCATAATTGTTATAAACCGACCCCCGGTCTAACGTGCACAAGGTGTTTCATGTGCTTTGAAAAAAACACGTAGACTGAAAATTTTTGAGTGAAATTTTAAGATAGAAACTTGAAAATTTGCGAAATGCATTAAAAAAAATATCTAAATTAACAAAATATTGACTGGTCGAAAACCTTTGAAACTTCTACCCCCTCCCATACAAAATTATTTTTTCGACCATTTTCAAGAATCAATTATCACCTAACTGTTAAAAGCTATCAATTTGAAATTTTGCATAAAAACTTACAAAAATAGTTGAAATGAAATTACGTTAAAAGTGTTGAAATCGCGCTTGCTTTTCTACCCCCTCCCATACAAAACTATGATTTCGACCAATTTCATTAAATCAACTAATAACCAACAAATTAAAAGTTACGAACTTGAAATTTTGTACAAGTACCTTACAATAGAAATGAAATAAAACTGCATCACAAATTTTATGATTCACTTACCCGCTCTACCCATACAAATGTTCGGTTTCGTAAATGTAAAATACACCAAATTTTATGAAAATTCTATGCAACTTCGTCTATGAAACACATTCTATACACAGAATATTGGACGTGATTCAAACAATTAATTAAAAAGCTCCCTTTCAATTAGTCTTCCCTAAACACTCTAACCTTCATATTGACTTTCCACTCATCCGCAACTTGTCCCAAGAATAATAAAGTTTCGTCCGACTTGTTGATAGTTTATTTGTATATGACACCGAACGTGGCTGCAAAATGTTTTGTGCTGAATTCAAAGTTTTTAGTTTTCATTATTTAAAAAAAAAATCGACATAGTTTTCCTGAAATTGAGGCATTTGTATGGGAGGTGGCAGAGGAAATGGAGGGTTTTATATGATTTTAAAACTGCTTATCAATTTAAAATATTGATATTTGTATGGTAGGGATAGAAGAAGTTAGGCGAAGTTAATAATTTTTTTCATATTTATTACAATTATTAAGGGATAAATTCTGGCAAAATTTTAAGTTTGAACTTTTTGTAATTTTAAAACTTGTGTCAATACGAAAAAAGAAAAACATAATACGCCCAATCGTGCGATACTCTAGATGAAAGATTTGTTTTTAAGAAATTTTGAAGGGGAAGTGATGGAGAACGTGACGACATCGAACTAATTTTTTCACTTCACGCAAGAGTTGCCATCAAAATGCTTTATACAAAGTTCAGGATTCAAACATTTAATAGGTACTAAGAAAATTAGTGTATTGGATTTAGTGAAATTGTGCAGTTTGTAGGGTAGGTGGTAGAAGGAGAGACGACTTTTTCTGAAATGACTAAAAAAATAATGTTTTAAATTGCAGATCAGTAGCATTCATACTTTTCAGGAAAATCGACTATTTGCGAAGTTGTGAACTTGTGTCAGATTGTATGGGAGGGGGTAGGAGGAGTGAAACTAATCGTCTAATTTTTTTTGGTCTTACTTATAATTCTAAGTAAATATTTAGTCCACAATTTCAGCTCGATAAATTTTATACGTACTGAGTAAATTTGTTTATATTATTTCATGGAAAAGTGCAATTTGTATGGGAGGCGGTAGAAGGAGAGAGAGCACACAAATAATTTTTAAAGAGTATTTGAAATCATCATAAAAGTATTACACTCCAAATTTCAGATCAATAACGTTCATGCTTTTCGAGTAAATCCGTTTATTGTCGAATTGCGAAATTGTGGAATTTTGTGTGGGAGGGGGTAGAAGGGTAGGAGCAATTTGGCCCGTTCACGAATTTGAACTGACTTTTTTGTCAAAAACGACGTGAAATACTGCTCGCACAGAGGTGCCAGGGTACAAAAATATTTGTAGTTGCTCAAAATCTCAAAACCGGATGTCCATTTGCTCTCTAGCTTATGAACAAATTGAGTTAGAAAGTTCAAATTTTGTACACGTCGTTTTTGGCAAAAAAAGTAAGGTCCAGTTTGTGACTGACCAAATCGTTCCACCCCTCCTACCCCCTCTTATACAAAATGACTTCTTTTCCAATCATTTACTTTAATCAAATTTTCTTGGAAACCATAAAAGCTAATAATTTAAAATTTAGAAAATATTATTTTTATCATAAACGTGATGTATGGTATAAGAATTATTCGAATCTCCCCTCTTCTTCCACCACCTCCTAAACAAACTGCATGTTTCATGATAAACTAAAAACAAATTTTCTTAGTACTTTTAACGCTTGTCGTGCTCAAATTTTCCACTAAATATTAAATTAGCATTATTATTAAGATCACAAAAAATCAACTGATTAGCATTACTTCTTCTACCCCCTCTCGTATAATATGGCACAATTTCTCAACTTCACAAAAAATCGATTTTCTTGAAAAGTATGAAAGTTACTGATTTGCTATTTCAAATATATCAATTAAATGATGATTATAGTTGTTTCTCAAAAAATTATTAGAAACCTACTCCTCCTTCGACCACCTCACATACAAACTGCACAATTTCACTAAATCCAAAACACTAATTTTCTCAGTACATCGATCTGGTAAATACAATAGATAAATGGCTCTACACGACAAAAAGAAGAACTCAACCCTGGCACTTTTCCACGGTAGCATTTTTCTATAATATTATTGACGTACCTTACCCTCAAGCGGGTATATAGTCGGATATATTGCCTGCTTCGAAATAAGTGGGTTACCTCTATCTACGAAAATGAATAAATTTGTAGACAGAGGGTTGTTCGAAGGGCTAACAATCATTCTACAATAAGTAATGAAAATGTTAAGGAACCTGAAGGTCAAGAGGCCAAGACACGAATGTTGTAGTGCCATTGAGAGAAGGAGGAGGTTTATCTCCAAGGTTTATCACGAAAATAATCCTAAAAAGCGCTATGATAGAAGACGAATTTTTCTACAGGAGTTTGGCGAACGGTAAGTCTTACCAAATATTAATCACGGAGCAGAAAATCTTGCAATAATAAGAAAGTTCAACACTCATAGTGGAATAGAAAGTGTTTTTAGAAAACCCATGCAGTTATCTGTTTTCTTAGGCGAAATATGTTCAATTGAACTAGCTCAACATGTCGGAAAATGTTTGGCATCTGCAATAAAAAGGCACCAAAAAATCTTGTTTTATTTACGGGAAGCCTATTTGTGGCGAGTACTGCGATATGTTTACTATGTAATACCTAATTCTCAAATGAAAATAATATACATATATATAACTACAAATATATGTAAAATTTATATAATATAATATACGTAATAAGCTATAAATGTGAATTATATTTCGTATTTTTTTCAATACTTTCAGTGATAGCTTCAGCTTAAAAATATATGGGTCACACGTGTGGCCTTGTTTTGACTAACTACATATAAATCTTATTTTCAAAACTTCCACGTGGTTACAACTTAAGAAATGTGATAAAAAGTAACAATCTCTTAAAAACATGTTGATTGAACATGTCCTGAAGTTTCAAGTAAAAAGCTTAACAATTGTACAGATACTCAAAGATGAAATGGCCACATTTGTGGCCAGTTATTGAAACAAGTGTTAAACGAAATCGATATAATGTATTTTCAAAATTACACAATTGTATGGGAGGGAGTAGAAGGAGCTTACGGATCAACATTTTTCGTCGTCAATGATAAGGGGTAGAAAGAATGAGGTAAAGTTGATAATTTTTTCAAAACACATTGAAATTATATAATAATAATATTAATTGTGAAGCTAGGGTATAGCCTAGTAGGTAGTGTGTTGTTCTTGTAATGCGAAGGTCGTGAGTTCAAATCCCGGTCGGCGCAATACACAGTTTCGGCACCTCAATCTAAGAAAATGAAAAATTCGTAGAAAGAGGGTTGTGCGAAGGGCTAACAACCCTTCCACAATAAGTAATTAAAAAAATTGCTAAGGAACTTGAATATCAGGATGCCAAGGTCCGATTTGAGCTGTAGCGCCATTGTAGAAGTAGAATATTAATTGTGGCAAAAATTCGTCTTTTCAGCATTGCTAGTTTCAACGAAAATTGAAAAATTATTTCAAATTGTGCATTTGTATGGGAGGGGACAAAAGGAGCGACGAGATCCCATCAATATTATGTGTATTTATATCTTTATCCTTTGACTAAAATTTCAAATTTATAGCTTAAGCAGTTTTGAGGAAAAATCGTTTAATTTCGAAATTTCATGAAATTTGTATGGTAGGAGGTAGAAGAAGTGGGGGGATGTAGCCCGTTCATAAACTTAAACTTACAGTTTTGTTAAAAATTACATAGAACAAATTTCAGCACAATAGCTCAAAGCGTTCGAGAGTTATGATGTAGACAGACAGACAGACAATCGGAATCGAGGTTTTAAAGCGACAACAAATATTTCTGTACCATTGGTGGCTCTGTGCGAGCATTATTTCTTAGCATTAAAAATGGTCAGGCAAACACAATATACTCTCAGATTTCGTCTAGAGTATAAATAAACTGCCAACAAGTCGGGCGAAACTTTATTATTCTTGAGACAAGTTGCGGATGAGTGGAAAGTCAATATGCTGGTTAAAGTGGTTGGGGAAAGCTAAGTGAAAGGGATTTCTTGGGCAGGGCTGTTGTCGATTTAACAATATTTCATTCGTTTCTGCAAGTTTGGGTTTTTATGAGGGGAGGAGGAGGGGTAATAGTAAGAGTGGGTGGGTGTTAACAGCTTTTTAATAATTGCTTGAATCACGTCCAATATTCTATGTATAGAATGTGTTTCATAGACGAAATTGCATAAAATTTTCATAAAATTCGGTGTATTTTACATTCACGAAACCGAAAATTTGTATGGGATTGGGTAGAGAAGGTAGGGGAATCGATATGTAGTTTTATTTCGCTTCTCTTGTAAGGTGCTTGTATAAAATTTCAAGTTCGTAGCTTTTAGTTTGTTAGTTATTAGTTGATTTAATGAAATTGGTCGAAATCATAGATTTGTATGGGAGGGGGTAGAACGGCAAGCGCGATTTCAAAACTTTTAAAGCAACTTCATTTGAATTATTTTTATAAGTTTTCATGCAAAATTTGAAATTGATAGCTTTTAAGAGATAGCTGATAACTGATTTCTTAAAAATGCTCGAAAAAATAATTTTGTATGGGAGGGGGTAGAGGAGGTAGGGGAATCGTAAAACTTGTAATGGAATTTTATTTCTTTTCTGTTGTTATGTGCTCGTACAAAATTTCAAGTTCGTAGCTTTTAATTTGTTGGTTATTAGTAGTTTTAATGAAATTAGTCGAAATCATACTTTTGTATGGGAGGGGGGAGAAGGGCAAGTGTGATTTCAAAACTTTTAACGTAATTTTATTTCAACTATTTTTTTAAGTTTTTGTGCAAACTTTCAAATTGATAGCTTTTGATAGTTAGGTGGTAATTGATTTCTTAAATATGGTCGAAAAAATAATTTTGTATGGGAGGGAGTAGAAGTTTTAAAAATATTCAACCAGTTAATATTTCAAACTTTTAGAGATTTTTTTTAAATGTATTTCCCAAATTTTCAAGTTTCTACCAAAAAATTTCATTCAAAAATTTTCAGTTTATGTGTATTTTTCATTCCAAATGAAACACCTTGTGCACGGTAGACCCCCACTTCGGAGTAAAACAATTTTGGAACAAATCACTATTTTTTTTCTATTTATATCAAATAGATGTGTCGACATGCAAAATTTAAACTTTGTATCTTTTACTAGAGCCATAAAAAAATCACTCAAAATTTTTAACATTTTCGCTTTCCACCTCCCTCCCATTACACCACCCAACTTAAATTTTTTACCAAAATTAAAAATTGTATAGCTCTACAATCTGACAAATTTTTGATTTGATATCTGTACTCAATTCTGAGATTTGATGATTTGTAATTTTGGAAAGTGCGTCATTTTTGAAATGCTCCCCATTTCCCCCACTACTATAATGTTCACATATTATATTTTTTTCATATGCTGCTAGTAAAGCTTAGTATACATTTCAAATTTCAATTACATAGCATAAGAGATAGTCGAGATATTAATTTTTAAGTGTTTTTCTTTGCACCCTCCCGGACCCTCCCCCTTTCACTGATTAGCTTCTATCTAAACTGCTTCTAGTAGATCTATATGCTATCTTAATGGTCTCAAAATATCAATTTTTTATGGGAAGTAGTTTTGAAGATATAATCATTTGAAAAAAAAATTCGGCCGACAATTGGTTCTTAGTCCCCCCTTTTCGCACCCCAATGGATAAAAAAATTAAATTATTTTTAAAAGTTGTCTTACAAACTCTTGTATATGTATGTTGATTTTTAGCTTCCTCGCTGTAACCATGGTTGAGATATTTGAATTCGTATTTTTCGGTTTAAGCGCTCCCCCTGCCTCCCCCTGAACTCGTACACCCCCCAAAATTGGTATCCGCCTGATATCTGTAACTACCTACAATCTTTATAAAAATGAACTTTCTATCTTGAAGGGCTTGGTAGTTGATGTGCGCTGAGCGTACACGTCGGCGTACGGCGGACGGCGTACAGACAGACGGATGTTTTTTTTTGCATTTTTAGGCTATTTTAGTCATGAAACGCGAAAAAAAAAAAATTTCAGGTTAGCAAATTTGTTTTTCCCAAGTCGATCACAATACTTTATTATTAAAATAATAAAGTAATATAGAAGTCTTATATGAGCATAGCTCAAAAGACAGAAAATGAATAAATAAATAAGATTTAGTTAAGTTGTGCATTTTGTCTGGGAGGTGGTAGAAGTAGTGGGGGTTTTTAGTGATTTTTTTCAGAAATAACTATGAATATTATGAAATTAATATCTCTCAAATTTCAGACAAGTGACTACATAGTGTATTAGTAGTAGTCTATTTGTGGAAATATTCGTGTATAAATGTAGTACAAATAAATAAAATATTTTGGATACAATCTTAAAAAAATCTATATAAATATAATTGTAGTGTCTGTCTGCTATTTATTTAGAAATGGCTATAAGTTAGTTTTTTGCTTGATTTTAGCAATAACTAAGCAGAAAAAAACGTTTTTAAAAATGTTCTTTGTCTGTCTGTCTTTCCGGTTTTCACGCAAAAACGGCTAAACCGATTGTAATGAAACTTTCACAGTTTGCTAGACGTGCAACGAGATGTAATCTACGTGTGGTCTCATTTCAATACCCCTACGCCTTCCATACAAAATGACTCATTTTCAGAAATATATACTAATCAAATTTTCTTCAAAACCATTGGAGCATTTCATTTGAAATTTAGAACATACTATTTTTATCAGAAATGTGATCTATGGTATACAAATTATTTTAATCCCCCTACTCCTTCCACTACCTCACATACAAACTGCACTTTTTCATGAGAGGCTATTCACCAATTTTCTCAGTACGTGTTACTTTCATCGAGCTTAAATGTTGTACTTAATCCTTAATTTGCATTATTATTAATATCGAGAAAAAATTAACCGATTAGGTTCATTCCTTCTACCACCTCCCATGCAATGTGACACAATTCCACGACTTTACTTAAATTCGATTTTCTTGAAAACTGTAATTGTTACCGATCTGAAATTTAAAATATGTCAATTGTAAATTAATTATAGTTGCTTCTCAAAAAGTCACTTAAAACCCCCTACTCCTTCCACCACCTCCTATACAAACTGAACTTTTTCATGAAATATTCTAAACTAATTTTCTCAGTACATATAACTTTCATTGAGCTCAAATTTCGTACTCTATCCTAAATTAGCATTATTAATATCGGGAAAAAATTAAACGAGTAGATTCACTCCTTCTACTCCCTTCCATACAATGTGACACAATTCCACGTCTTTACAAAAATTCGATTTTCTTGAAAAGCGTGAATGATACAGACTTGAAATTTAAAATATATCAATTGCATGATGATTATAGTTGTTTCTCGAAATATAATAAGATTTAAAGGCAATAGAACACCTGCCAACAGAGAGCTTTTCAATGCGTCAAGAAATGCCTGCAAATCCATACTCAATCGTGTTAAATTTGAGCATGACCAAAAACTTCGACGGAAGATCCTCCAGTGCCCTAAAGGCTCAAGGTCTTACTGGTCATTTGTCAAAACGGTCAACAACAATTTTATTTCTTCTTCTATACCACCTCTAGTTGTTGGCGACCGTACCGTAGTTGATCCTAGCGAAAAAGCCAATTTACTAGCAGTAAGTTTCGCAAGAAACTCTCACCTTCCACCATCAAACCAATCGCCTCCCGCTGCAAATCCTTCTGGTTTCTCACTGCCTGCATTGCATTTTCGCACGAGACTTATTTCTCGGATCCTTACAGAGCTCAATATTCAGAAATCCGCTGGTCCGGACGGTATTACCCCCATTACCTTAAAAAGTGCGCCTCTTCTTTAGCTAAACCTCTTCGCAATCTTTTCTATCTATCTTACTCTTCCGGGTGCTTACCGCGTATGTGGAAAGTTGCGAATATTCAGCCCATTCCCAAGAAAGGAAGCAAAGCGAATCCCGCCAACTACCGCCCAATAGCCATTACTCCAGTGCTCTCGAAAGTGATGGAAACTGCTGTCAATCGTAAAATTGTCAAATATCTGGAGGATAAACAGCTCCTCCATGATCGTCAATATGGGTTCCGTTCTAGACGGTCGACGGGTGATCTTTTAGTCTACTTGACAGAGCGTTGGTACTCATGCTTACATAAATATGGTGAAGGTCAACATCTCGCACTTGACGTTGCAAAAGCTTTTGACAGAGTTTGGCACGAATGTCTCTTAGTTATCGGCCTTAATGTTACCCTTGTTCAATGGATTGAGAGTTATCTCTCAGAACGCACTATACGAGTAGTATTAGATGGCGGTACTTCTTCCTCCTACCCAATTGATTCCGGCGTCCCACAAGGTTCTGTTTTATCTCTAACTCTTTTCTTAGTTTTCATAAACGACCTTCTGTCGTCCACTCTCAATCCAATCCATAGTTTTGCAGATGACAGTATTTTAGACAACATCTATGAATTTAACTCTGCTGCGGAATCAAACATTCATTCTATTGCTTCCAATCGCAGGGAGTTATTCAGTTCGCTGAACTCGGATCTCAACTTAATCCTGGAATGGGACAGGAGTAGAGTTCAACGCATCCAAGACACATGCCTGTCATCTATCCCTCAAACGGGGTGCTTCAGTGTTGTCTCACAATGTAACCTTTGATGATGCACGGCTTACCACTTCGGAGAATTTCTCACTGTTAGGCGTCAAAATTAGTGACCACCTAAATTGGGCCCAGCATATCTTTGATATTACCCTTGACACCTCTAAACGCCTAGGTGTTCTCCGAAAATGCAAAAAATATTTCACACCCATCGACATAGCAACCATTTATAAGGCCTACATTAGACCACATTTAGAGTATAACTCGCATGTTTGGGTTGGTGCACCCAAAACACACCTCGCGTTGCTCGATCGTATTCAAAAACATGCGTTCCGACTGATTGGAGACGAAACCATCACGTCTTCTATACATTCTCTTGAGCATCGCAGAAATGTCGGAGTACTCAGCATTTACTATCGATATTTTCACGGTAAATGCAGTACGGAACAAATCGCACTCATTCCTCCACTGCATACTTTTCCCCGGAATACTCGCCTAGCTCAACGCGCACACGAGTACACGGTCAAACCCTTGCCTTCTCGTACAGTGAAATTTAGGCAGTCATTCATTTCCCGAACGTCAAGACTTTGGAACGATTTGCCAGCTAGTTTCTTTCCCAACAAGTACAGCCAGCGGTGTTTCAAGAACAATGTCCACCGTCATTTTCGTCTCTCTCCACCTTAATACCTCCACTTCCTCTTCCTATACCGACATAGCTGTGCATTGCATTAAAGGGTGACCCCCTAAGTTATACTCGGTGCTGTAAAAAAAAAAATCACCAAAAACCTCCCTTTCCTTCTACCACCTCCCATACAAATTGCACAATTTCATTAAATTCAATGCACTAAATTTCTCAGTACCTACTCAATTTTTGAAGCTTATATTTGATACAAAACATTTTTATAGCTACTCTAGCATGATGTGAATCAAATTAGTTCAGTGCAGCCACTTCCCATACAAAATTTTATAATATCATAAAAATTTCGATTTCATCTATGGTATCCTATGATTGGGCTCTACGCACAATCGTAGTCCTGTTAGGTTTTCAAGCTTAATGTTATTTTATTTTGGCTTTTCTTTAAACACAAGCTATAATTATTCACATGTCCTAAATGCTCTTCAATATATATGATCTCAAATCACGGGATTGATTTGATCACGAGCCTCTCCCATTCAAATGCGAGTATCATGCTATCATTCTTAATAATTTATGGTTCTGATTCCAACAAAATACAAAACATTGTGTTCAAAGAGCCATTAAAGTAAGCGGATTATATATCCCATGTAATGTGTTACTAACTACATTCTCAAAAATTACTTATTATTGCGATTTTTATGCGGATGAAGTCGCGGGCGTTTGCTAGTCTATACATAGTAATATAATTGTAGTGTCTGTCTGTAATTTGCTTATAAATGGCTATAAGTTAGTTTTACTTTATTATTCTAATAATAAAGTATTGTGATCGACACAAAAAAAAAAAAGTTTGCTACCCTGAAATTTTTATACTCTAGATGAAATCTGAGAGTATATTGTGTTTGCCCTACCGTTTGTAACGCTAAGAAATAATGCTCGCACAGAGCCGCCAAGGGTACAGAAATATTTGTTGTCGCTCAAAAATTTCGATTCCGAGTTGCTGTCTGTCCGTCTGTCCGTCTGTCTGTCTGTCCGTCTGTCTACAGCATAACTCTCGAACGCTTTGAGCTATCGTGCTGAAATTTTTTGTGTGTTATTTTTAGCTAAAAAGAAACTTTAAGTTCGTGAACGGGCCACATCCCCCCACTCCTTCTACCCCCTCCCATACAAATTTCACGAAATTCCGAAATTTCCAGAAATTGATTTTCCTTTGAAACTATTTAAGCTACTGATTTGAAATTTAGATCAAAGTATTATGATATAGATATCATTAATATGACAGAATATTGATCTGATCCTGTCACTCCTTCTACCCCCTCCCATACAAATGCATAATTTTGAAAAATACAATTTTTCGATTTTCATTGAAACTAGCAAAGTTATAAAAACGAATTTTTGCCAGAATTTATTTTAATACAATTGCAATCAGTATTGAAAAAATTATCAACTTCACCTCACTCCTTCTACCCCCTCCCATACAAATTTCACGAAATTTTGAAATTTAAACTAAATTAGTTTTCTTTGAAACTGTTAAAGCTATCAACTTGATATTTTGCGTAAAGTATAAAAATAGAAATATCAATAACGAGAAAAAAATGTGTTTTGATCAGTACACTCCTTCTACCCCCTCCCATTCAAATGCATAATTTTTGTCATGTGCATTATATCGATTTGCATTAAAACTAGAAAAGTATAAACTTAGAATTTTGCCAGAATTTGTCTTTTAATAATTTTAATAAATGCTAAAAAAGCTATCAGCTCCTCTTCACTCCTTCTACCCCCTCCCATACAAATGCATAATTTGGAAAAATGCATTTTTTCGATTTTCATTGAAACTAGCAAAGTTGTAAAAATTAATTTTTGCCAGAATTAATTTTAATACAATTGCAATCAGTATTGAAAAAATTATCAACTTCACATAACTCCTTCTACCCCCTCCCATACAAATTTCACGAAATTTTGAAATTTGAATTAAATTATTTTTCTTTGAAACTGTTAAAGCTATCAACTTGATATTTTGTATAAAGTATAAAAATAGAAATATCAATAACGAAAAAAAAATTTGTTTTGATCCGTACACTCCTTCTACTCCCTCCCATACAAATGTATAATTTTTGTTAAGTGCATTATATCGATTTCCATTAAAACTAGAAAAAGTATAAACTTAAAATTTTTCCAGAGTTTGTTTTTTAATAATTGCAATAAATGCTAAAATTATCAGCTTCTCTTCACTCCTTCTACCCCCTCCCATACAAATATCTGTATTTTAAATTCAAGAAAAGCATTTCTCCTTCGAATATATTAGAACTATCAAATTTGAAATTGAACCAAAGCGTGGTGATAAGGATGATATGATAAGCAGTTTCAAAATCATCTTAGACGCTCCACTTTCCCTGCCACCTCCCATACAAATGCCTCAATTTCAGGAAAACTATGTCCAATTGAAAATAATGAAAGCTGCAAACTTTAAATTCAGCACGAAATATTTTGCATACCACATTAGGTGTCATATCCAAAAATTACAAACCTTCCTCCTCTCCTTCTACCACCTCTCATACAAAAGTCACTATTAATTATTTAAAAGAATTGGAGGTGACATATTTTCCGGTACATTGAACTCTTTCTCATTTCATCTAGAGTATCATATGATTGGGCTTTACGCCCAATCATAATTCTTTTATGTTTTTTTTTCGCGTTTCATGACTAAATTAGCCTAAAAATGCAAAAAAAAAAATCCTTCTGTCTGTACGCCGTCCGCCGTACGCCGTACGCCGACGTGTACGCTCAGCGCACATTAACTCCCAAACCCTTCAAGATAGAAAGTTAATTTTTGGAGGGATTGTAGATAGTTGCGGATCTCAGGCGGATACCCATTTTGGGGGGTGTACGGGTTCAGGGGGAGGCGGGGGGAGCGCTTAAACCGAAAAATACGAATTCAAATATCTCAACCATGGTAACAGCTAAAAAGCTAAAACTCAACATACATATAGAGGGGTTTGTGGGACAACTTTTAAAAAAATTTAATTTTTTTATCCATTGGGGTGCGAAAAGGGGGGGCTAAGAACCAATTGTCGGCCGAATTTTTTTTTCAAATGGTTATATCTTCGAAATTACTTATCGTAAAAAAATCATATTTAGAGAACGTCAAGGTGGCATATAGTTCCATTGGAACCAGCTCAGAAAGCGGCTAATTATTGTAAGGGGGAAGGTTAGGGGGGGTGCAAAGAAAAACACTTAAAAATTAATATCTCAACTATCTTTTAAGCTATGTAATTGAAACTTAAAACCTATATTAAGCTATACTAGACAAATACAAAAAAAATATAACATGTTGAAATAATAGTAGTGGGGGGAAATGGGGAAAATTTCAAAAATGGCGCACTTTTCAAAATTACAAATCCTTATATCTCAAAAAATAGTACAGATATCAAATCAAAAATTTGTCAGATTGTAGAACTACCTAATACTTAATTTTGGTAAAAATTTTAAGCTGGAAGGTGTAAGGGGACGGAGGTGATAAGCAAAAATGTCGAAAATTTTGAGTGATTTTTTTAGGGCTCTAGTGAAAGATAAAAAGTTAAAATTTTGCATGTTAATACCTATATATAATGTACATAGAAAAATAATATTAACTTGATCCATATTTATTATAAACCGACTCCCCCGGTCTACGTGCACAAGGTGTTTCATGTGCATTGAAAAAAACACATAAACTGAAAATTTTTGAGTGAAATTTTAAGGTAGAAACTTGAAAATTTGCGAAATGCATTTAAAAAACATAAAAGAATTATGATTGGGCGTAAAGCCCAATCATATGATACTCTAGATGAAATGAGAAAGAGTTCAATGTACCGGAAAATATGTCACCTCCAATTCTTTTAAATAATTAATAGTGACTTTTGTATGAGAGGTGGTAGAAGGAGAGGAGGAAGGTTTGTAATTTTTGGATATGACACCTAATGTGGTATGCAAAATATTTCGTGCTGAATTTAAAGTTTGCAGCTTTCATTATTTTCAATTGGACATAGTTTTCCTGAAATTGAGGCATTTGTATGGGAGGTGGCAGGGAAAGTGGAGCGTCTAAGATGATTTTGAAACTGCTTATCATATCATCCTTATCACCACGCTTTGGTTTAATTTCAAATTTGATAGTTCTAATATATTCGAAGGAGAAATGCTTTTCTTGAATTTAAAATACAGATATTTGTATGGGAGGGGGTAGAAGGAGTGAAGAGAAGCTGATAATTTTAGCATTTATTGCAATTATTAAAAAACAAACTCTGGAAAAATTTTAAGTTTATACTTTTTCTAGTTTTAATGGAAATCGATATAATGCACTTAACAAAAATTATACATTTGTATGGGAGGGAGTAGAAGGAGTGTACGGATCAAAACAAATTTTTTTTTCGTTATTGATATTTCTATTTTTATACTTTATACAAAATATCAAGTTGATAGCTTTAACAGTTTCAAAGAAAAATAATTTAATTCAAATTTCAAAATTTCGTGAAATTTGTATGGGAGGGGGTAGAAGGAGTTATGTAAAGTTGATAATTTTTTCAATACTGATTGCAATTGTATTAAAATTAATTCTGGCAAAAATTAATTTTTACAACTTTGCTAGTTTCAATGAAAATCGAAAAAATGCATTTTTCCAAATTATGCATTTGTATGGGAGGGGGTAGAAGGAGTGAAGAGGAGCTGATAGCTTTTTTAGCATTTATTAAAATTATTAAAAGACAAATTCTGGCAAAATTCTAAGTTTATACTTTTCTAGTTTTAATGCAAATCGATATAATGCACATGACAAAAATTATGCATTTGAATGGGAGGGGGTAGAAGGAGTGTACTGATCAAAACACATTTTTTTCTCGTTATTGATATTTCTATTTTTATACTTTACGCAAAATATCAAGTTGATAGCTTTAACAGTTTCAAAGAAAACTAATTTAGTTTAAATTTCAAAAATTCGTGAAATTTGTATGGGAGGGGGTAGAAGGAATGAGGTGAAGTTGATAATTTTTTCAATACTGATTGCAATTGTATTAAAATAAATTCTGGCAAAAATTCGTTTTTATAACTTTGCTAGTTTCAATGAAAATCGAAAAATTGTATTTTTCAAAATTATGCATTTGTATGGGAGGGGGTAGAAGGAGTGACAGGATCAGATCAATATTCTGTCATATTAATGATATCTATATCATAATACTTTGATCTAAATTTCAAATCAGTAGCTTAAATAGTTTCAAAGGAAAATCAATTTCTGGAAATTTCGGAATTTCGTGAAATTTGTATGGGAGGGGGTAGAAGGAGTGGGGGGATGTGGCCCGTTCACGAACTTAAAGTTTCTTTTTAGCTAAAAATAACACACAAAAAATTTCAGCACGATAGCTCAAAGCGTTCGAGAGTTATGCTGTAGACAGACGGACAGACAGACAGACAGACAGACGGACAGACGGACAGACGGACAGACAGCAACTCGGAATCGAAATTTTTGAGCGACAACAAATATTTCTGTACCCTTGGCGGCTCTGTGCGAGCATTATTTCTTAGCGTTACAAACGGTAAGGCAAACACAATATACTCTCAGATTTCATCTAGAGTATAAAAATCCCTAAGTGTACGAAATATTAACTGGTCGAAAACCTTTAAAACTTCTACCCCCTCCCATACAAAATTATTTTTTCGACCATTTTCAAGAAATCAATTATCACCTAACCATTAAGAGCTATCAAATTCAAATTTTGCAAAACAACTTACAAAAATAATTAAAATGAAATTGCGTTCAAAGTTTTAAAATCGCGCTTGCCCTTCTACCCCCTCCCATACAAAAGTATGATTTCGACTAATTTCATTAAATCAACTAATAACCAACAAATTAAAAGCTATGAACTTGAAATTTCGTACGAGCATCTAACAACAAAAATGAAAGAAAATTGCATCACAAGTTTGACAATTCCCGTAGCTCCTCTACCCCCTCCCATACAAAATTATTTTTTCGAGCATTTTTAAGAAATCAGTTATCAGCTAACTCTTAAAAGCTATCAATTTCAAATTTGGCATAAAAACTTATAAAAATAATTCAAATGAAGTTGCTTTAAAAGTTTTGAAATCGCGTTAGCGCTTCTACCCCCTCCCATCCAAAACTATGATTTCGACCAATTTTATTAAATCAACTAATAACCAACAAACTAAAAGCTACGAACTTGAAATTCTATACAAGCACCTTACAAGAGACGCAAAATAAAACTGCGTATCAAATTTTACGATTCCCCTATATTCTCTACCCCCTCCCATACAAATGTTCGGTTTCATGAATGTAAAATACACCGAATTTTATGCAAATTGCAACTTCGTCTATGAAACACATTATATACAGAGAATATTGGACGTGATTCAAGTAATTAATTAAAAAGCTATTAACATCCACCCACCCTTACTATTACCCCTACTCCTCCCCTCATAAAAACCCAAACTTACAGACACGAATGAAATATTGTTAACAGTCCTGCCCAAGAACTCCCTTTCACTTAGTCTTCCCTAACCACTCTAACCTGCATATTGACTTTCCACTCATTCGCAACTTGCCCCAAGAATAATAAAGTTTCGCCCGACTTGTTGGCAGTTTATTTTGAATTATTTTAGCACTAACTAAGCATAAAAATACATTTTTGAAATTTTTGTCTGTCTGTCTGTCTGTCCGACCGCTTTTCACGCACAAACGGCTGAACCGATTGTAATGAAACTTGCACAGTTTGTTAGGTGTCCATCGGAATGAAATCTGCACTTGATTTCATTTCATTTCACTCCCCTCACGCCTTCTACCCCCTCCCATACAAAGTGACTCATTTTCAAAATATATATTAATCAAATTTTCTTGGAAACCATAAAAGCTATTAATTTGAAATTTGGATTATATTATTTCTATTATAAATACAGTCTTTTGGTTTACAAATTATTTGAGTTCCCCCATTCCTTTCACCACCTCCCATACAAACTACACTTTTTCATGAATTATTTTACACCAAATTTCTCAGTACGTGGAACTTCCATCGAGCTAAAATGTTGTAAGAAATCCTTAATTAACATTACTATCAATATCGAGAAAAAATTAACCGATTAGCTTCACTCCTTCTACCCCCTCCCATACAATGTGACACAGTTCCACGACTTCGCAAGAATTTGATTTTCTTGAAAAATCTGAAAGTTACTGATCTGAAATTTCAAATATATCAATTGCATGATGATTATAGTTGTTCTTCAAAAAATCACCAGAAACCCCGTTCTCCTTCCACCACCTCTCATATAAACCGCACTTTTTCATGAAATACTCTAAGCGAATTTTCTCAGTACATTTAAATTTCATCGAGGTAAAAGTTTGGATTTAATCCTTAATTAGCATTATTAGTAATATTGGGAAAAAACTTAACCGAGTAGCTTCCCTCCTTCTTCCCCCTCCCATACAATGAGACACATTCCACGACTATACAATAATTCGATTTTCTTGAAAAGTATGAATGATACAGATCTGAAATTTAAAGTATATCAATTGCATGATAGTTATAGTTGTTTCTCGAAAAATCACCAAAAACCCCCCTCTCCTTCTACCACCTCCCATTCAAATTGCACAATTTCATTAAATTCAATGCACTAAGTTTCTCAGTACCTACTCAATTTTTGAAGCTTAAATTTGGTACAAAACCTTTTTATAGCTACTCTAGCATGATGTGAAACAAATTAGTTCAATGCTGTCACCCCTTCTTCCACTCCCTATACACAATTTCTTAACACCGCAAAAATTTCGATTTCATCTATACATAGTATCGTATGATTGGGCTTTACGCACAATCGTAGTCCTGTTATGTTTTTAAGCTTAATGTTATTTTATTTGTTTTTTTTTTTTAATAAAACCAGCTACAATTATTCACATGTCCTTAACGCTTTTCAACACGTATATGATCTCGAATCACGGGTTTGATTTGATCACGAGCCTGTCCCATAAAAATGGGAGTATTATTTTTTCATTGTTAATAATTTATAGTTTTGATTCCAACAACATACAAACCATTTTCTTCAAAGAGCCATTAAAGTAAGCAGATTATGTATCCCACATAATGTATTACTAACTACACTCTCAAAAATTGCTTATTATTGCTATTTTTACGCGGACGAAGTCGCGGGCGTTTGCTAGTATAAAATAAAATTTAAAATATGGCACAAACTCACATGAGCCAAAGGCTTGTGCGTGAGAGTTCAATTTATTTGTATGAGAAAAACATTATTTCTAAAATTAAAAATAATAAAATAAGCTAGGAATTTTAAAGCATTAATTTATAATGAGACAAAAAAAAAAAAAACAAATAAAATAAAATAATAAATAATAATAATAATAATAAGAAAATAATAATAATAATATTTTCAAATTTAAAAAAGATAAAACAAAAAGCGAATATTACAATGTAAAATCTGACTGTGATAACTTATGAAAAGAGATATTATGATAATATATAATTATTAAAATTATTTACAAATTGCGGATCATCGATGATAAATTGTTTATAATAATTTTGTAGTTAAATAAATTTAATTTACATATAATTGAGATTGGCAAGTTATTATAGGATACAGGTCCTAGTACGGCAGCATGTCCAAAACAGATCTTACTTGGCTTTTTGTATTATAAATGGTAGTGAATAATAAAAATTTTGATTGGTTAATATACATGAATTTAAGCAAACCGCAAGCAAACAATTGTCTGATGTTCATTACATTTAATTCAAAGAATGATTGTGTCGTAGAAAGAAACCTCGATTTTCTTAAGCATATTTTTATTATTCTGCTCTGCAAATTTATTAACGATGTCAAGGTAGCGGTATGCGTTGAACCCCAAATTAGTAGACCATATTGGATTATGGTTTGTGTAAGACAAAAATATACCATTCGCAAAAGATTTGAATTTAAGACATTGCGTAGTAACAAATATGAGTGGATTGTCTTCCGAATTCTTTTGCATATATAAGTTATATGCCTGTCCCATTTTAGTTTCTTATCTATACTGATACCAAGATATTTCAATTCATTTACACTTTTTAATACAGAATTTCGTGCAAGAATTGAGTAATGCGAAGCATTATTATTGAGAGTCTCTCCGAAGTATATATAATTTGTTTTATTTAAATTAATTGCCATTTTATGCTTAGTGAGCCAATCTACAACAGATCTTAAGCCAACGTTTGCTTTTGCAAAAGTTTCGATCCAATTTGTGCATTTAAATATCAGAGAAGTGATATTTAGAGAAGTGTGAAATTGAGAAATTGTACGGGAGGGGGTAGAAGCAGTGAAGCAAATCAGTTAATTTTTTCTGATCTTAATAACAATGCTTATATAGTATTTATTTCAAAATTTCAGTCTGACAAAAGTTACACATACTGAGAAAATTCGCCTACAGTATTTCATGAAAAGATGCAGTTTGCACGGGAGATGATAAAAAGAGTGAGGGACTCGAATAATTTTTAAACAATACATCATATTAGCATTACAACCCCTAGAGCAAACTGACCACTGACCTTGCATAGTGCATAACAAATGATAAAAATATCAATCGATTAAATACTCGAAGTGTGACAAAGAAAACAATCAACTAGTTGCTCCAGTTAAGCGTGTACGACCTTAAAGACCTTAATTTGACGCTATCTCGTAGTGAAGATGGAACACCTTGATTGGATTGAGTGCAAATTGAAATATTAATAATAACGTGTCCCATTAGCTTTAATTATCTAAGGCTCTTAAGAATTTAGCACCTCTGGTTTAGGTTTCTTGTAGCGTGGATGGATCGCAAAAAAAGCTCGCTAGTTGGACTCGGAATTCCAATAAATCGCTGCAAATATGTTTCATCGCTCTTGTGATAGGCATGAGTTGCGCTGTTGACCATACAGCTAATACTCATTCTCGGGGATAATTGCAGCAATGAGTCAGAGTGCGACACTAATAGTGTGGGTGGCGCGAATTGGCCGTTCACACAGAAGCGGAATGTAGTACTCGGCGGCGTTCTATTTACGCTGCTTAGCCAGAAGCTAGACCTGCTAGAGATTCTCTAGTGGCGCGGTGCCCGTAACAGCAATAAAATTGTTCAAGCTTCGGCAGATTCCTCCTGTGTCATCGTCACATGGCATTTTTGGCCAGCAATAGCACGAGTGGAAAATACTCTCTAGAATAATTCGTATTTAGTAAGTACTAGGGCGCTAGAGCTTTGCGCACTGTTCGCTGGCATTTGGTTGAATTTAGTGCGTGTACAGCCAAGTGATAAGATACTAGAACTGCTTGCTACTCGTTTTGCTAACAGCTTCCTATCCTGATAGGCAAGTTGTGCGCAGCAGCAGAAGACGCAACTAGACGCAGCTGATTATCGCTAGCCAGCTTATCCGAACACTTAAAGCTTTGAAATAGTTCGTGTTTTTTGGTTTTTTTTTCGGGCCGCTTAGCCTTTCTTTCCTAGCCGCTAGTTTTTACGGTCAATTTAGCTTAGAACGCTCCGACGAAAGCTCTCGTGCTGTTTTACAGGTTAGATCAGACCACTCGTAATCGCCGTAAACGGTTCGCGTATATAAAATCAGTAAAAGCCGAAACTTTCGAACAAAAAAATCTTTATAACAATAACTAAATAATTCTTTCAAAATTGAAAAAAACCTCATTTTTCCAAAATCGTAAATATCGAGAATAAAAAAATTCAAACATTTCATAAATTCTTTCGAACTTTCTTCGCATTCCGCACTTTCGATTTTATGCGTTATTTTATAATTTTTCGAACGGAATTTTTTTTATCCGTAGTTTTTCTCGTTCAAATTGATCGCGCGAACAACTCCCCAAAAAGAATTTTTATACGATTTTATTTTTAATTGAATTGTGGTTGTGAATTTTGCTCTCATTTGTGCGTCTTTTCCTATAAGTTATTCCTTTTCTTTTTTGTTTGTTTAAAATAAACAACGCGTTTTAAATATTTAGTCAGATTTTTCCGTGTGTGCGCACGCGATATTTTCAACAACAAAAAAAAAATTTAGTTAAGTTTTCCATACATTGTGCCGCGCGGAAGCTCGCTTTCCGCATTCACATTCGTCGAATTACATCACATAAGTGCGTGTTAGTGTTGTTTTCTTCGCGAAAACAATTCAATAAAACCGTGTGCGAGTCGCGAAAAGTGTTTTCTTAATAGAAATTTAAGTATCCTTGAAATTTTTTCGAGCGTTTTCGTTTCCGATTTTAATTTGTGTAAAGTTCATTTAAAAATGGCGGGCGGTAAAACGAAATCGCGATCACAGCAGCAATCGGCACCGAAAGTATCGCAGCCTCAACCTCAACCCCAATCTCAGCCTCAAGTACAGCCTAATAAGCAACAACAATGCCAACAGCAGCAGCAACAGCAACATAGACGGCAACCGCTCGATTTTCCGTGCGTGCAGCAAAAGTTCACTGGCCTGTCGCGAAGGTCCAGTAACGGTAAACAGATATCGAAAGGTTCCGATGGTAACCACTCGGATCTACCGGTTGACGCACCGCCGTTACCCGCCAATAACAACGCTACGTATCGCCGTTCATCTACGCGGAAACCAGACGCAAAAGCCGGTCAGGGTGGTAAGCCGAAAACCGATCCGGCCGGTCATCACCGGAAAAACAATTACGGTAAGATAAAACGGAACCCGGACTGCATGGCCTCGTACCACCCGCGGTTCAACAAGTACGATTTGTACAACCCTTTCGAGCAGTTCACTATGGTACCGATTGCATTCTACAAGCAGTCTGAACTGAAATACCCGCGTAAGGCTTCGGACGCATCGATACACGCCGATGACGATCTGAACTCCTTGAACGATTCGCTAACGGAGGAGGTGAAAATGGACAAAGTTCCGACCTTGATCTACGAGAGAAGCAAGCCGGTGGAATCGACGGAATCAAGGTTATGTGGAATAGCGCCAAACATGCATCGTTTGACAGTCTACGAGAAATCTGGGCCAGGAGTTCATCAGTTCCCGTTAATGCAGGTGAGTTTCATATCAGCTCATATTTCTAGAATATTTATTTATTTATTTAGCCTACCGAACAGAGTTCTTAAAGGCCTGATGATAAATTTATATACATTTAATATTATATATATTAATAATGAGAATAAATTAAACAAATGTAACGACAATTAGTACTTGAAAATAATATTAAAAAGAAGAAAATTAAAAATTAAAAACGAAACTTAAAACTAATTAAACATAAGGATAATAAAAACATAAATCAACAATAAGATCGCTAAAGATTGAAAGCTTCTAATACCATTTCTCTAAAGCAGTCCCTCGTACAGTTAATATCGATAATATTGGCAACCGAATTAAAATTAGATATGCTACGAGTTAAGGGTTCATTTTATGTGCAGGATGTTTTGAAAAATCACGAGTTCGCAAAGGTCTTTCAGGAACATAAATGGATATTTTAAAAAGCAGCTCAGGAGAGCTAATTCTATTACAAAGAATATCACGCAGAAACATTATCGAATGTTGTTTTCTTCTAAGATCAAGAAAACGTAAGTCGATTAATTTACAACGGTTTTCATAACAAGGCAAATCATTTGCCCAGTCCAGCCTCCTCAAAGCAAAACTAGTGAATCTTCTCTGAACACTCTCAATTCGTCTACTGTGAATGTCAAATGATGGATCCCAGACAGCGGAACAGTATTCTAAAAGAGGTCTTACCAAAGAGCAGAAAAGAGATTTCAAAGTATACCTATATAAGCATCCTGAAAATCAACTGAATTTCTCTTAACAAAACCCAAGCGAGAATTAGCTCGTGCAACCATACGGTCAATATGCGAAACGAAACTTAGCTTATGATCCAGCAATACACCTAGGTCATCGACTTCACGTGAACGAGATGAATTATCCATATAATAGATATTCAATATTGGTGAACGACAACGATAAATAGACATAATCTTACATTTAGGAAGACTTAGCTCTAAGAGATTGAATTTGCACCAATCAACAAATGCATCAATTTCTTTTTGAAATTTATGGTAGTCTTGGAGACTACTCACTCTTGTGTAAATCTTTAAATCATCCGCATAGCCCAAACAAGAAGAATATTGAAAAATTGAGAAAACATCATTTATGAACAATATAAACAGAATAGGTCCCAAGTGGCTCCCTTGAGGAACTCCAGAATGGACAAAAATGCTTTTGGATATAAAGGAATCAATCTCGACATGTTGAGTTCTATTGCACAGGTACGAAGTAAGCCAATCAAGCATCTTGGAATGAAAGCCAAGAGCATATAGCTTAGACAGAAGAAGGTTGATGTGCATCAAATGCTTTAACGAAGTCTGTATAGAGGACATCAACTTGAAACCCTTCTTCTAGTGAATTTATAGAAAAATTACTAAATAGAGTAAGATTAGTTAAAGTCGACCTCCCAGAAACAAAACCATGTTGACAGGTTAAAATATGTTCACGAACTAAGAAATATAGCTTGTCTTTGACAATACTTTCAAGAAGTTTAGGGATTGCGGATAGTTTAGATATAGCTCTATAGTTTTCCACTAAATGCCTAGGGCCTGATTTAAAAATGGCAGTGATGTAGGAATCTTTCCAATGGTCTAGAAATTCACCATTTGACAAGGAGAGATTAAAAATAGTTTTCAATGGAAATAGCATAGAGTCTTGGCAATGCTTCAATAGAGATGCTGGAATATTATCTGGGCCTGGACAAGTATTACTTTTTAAGTTACAAAGCGCGACATAAACATCTTTATCAGATACTTCAATAAGACCAATGTCAGCAATAGGACTAATGCTAGCATATCAGCATTAGCTGCAAAAGATCTAATGAATCATCAATGCAACTACACTCCATCCTTGATGATATTATTCATCGGAACGTTCCCTATCGTGTCATTTCTAGTCGTGACTACCGTGAATGGTATAACTATTCTATTATTTGCGCCCTTCGTAAAAAAGCGCGTTTGCATAAAAAGTATAAGCGTTCGTCTCTTCTATCCGATTACCAAAACTATTCCCTTCAACGTAAGCGGGTCAAATCGGACATCAAGAAGGCTTTCTCAGCATATATTTCTCAGCTCGAGGCGGCACTGTTGCGCAATGAGACCAAACCGTTTTGGTCGCATGTTAGAAAGCGTAGAAATAAACAATTTTTTCCTTCACAACTTAAGTTTGGTGATACTTCCACTACCTCTCCACAAGAAATGTGTGAGCTTTTTGCCAATTACTTTTCCTCTGTGTTTAGCCACTCGAGTAATGATCTGTCTTATGACTTCTTTATCCCACCCCAGGAGTCGATCTCTGAGATATCCATTAGTGAGAGGGACATTATATCAATCATCCATTCTCTAGACTCGAAAATCGGTGGCGGACCGGATGGGATCCCGAACCTTTTTGTGAAAGCTCTCTCCTCGGAGCTCGCAGTGCCATTATCTATTTTGTTCAATAAGTCTCTTGAAGAAGGCTCGTTTCCTGCATGCTGGAAGTTAGCTAACATAGTACCCATTTTAAAGAAAGGAGATAACGAAAATGTCTTGAACTATCGCCCTATTTCCACCCTGAACTGTTTTGGAAAGGTGCTTGAAAGATTAGTTCATAATGTAATGTGGGAAAAACTTTATCACTTGGTATCACCAGCCCAACATGGATTTGTGAAAGGTAGATCTACTTCTACTAATTTATGTGAATTCACTAATTTCGTTGCTCAATCCTTAGATCGTCATAATACTGTCCAAGTCATATATACCGATTTTTCTAAAGTTAATTGTTAAATTCTAATCTCAAAACTTGAAAGGTATGGTGTCTCTGGATCTCTCCTGAACTGGTTCAGTTCTTACCTTACTGACCGTCGTCTCCGAATTACGTTCAACGGATACTCCTCTACTGAGTTTCTTGCTAACTCTGACGTCCCTCAGGGATCGATCCTTGGTCCTTTATTATTTACTCTCTTCATAAATGATTTGCCCCAATTTGTATCTTCGAACTGTCTCTTATTAGCTGATGACCTCAAACTGTTCCGGGAAATTTCCTCCGTTTCTGATGACAGGATTCTCCAGTCTGATTTGTCGGCTGTCTCTCGTTGGTGTTCAAACAACGATATCTTTTTGAACATTGAAAAGTGTTTTACTATGGAGTACTCGTATAAGACTACCCCCTCTGTTCTCTCTTACTCTATTAATGGATCCACCCTTACAGCAGTAACCACAATAAAGGATCTAGGAGTGGTCTTTGATCGTAAACTTAAATTCGTCAATCATTTCTCCGAGATTACTAATAAGGCATACAGACTTGCTGGCTTCGTCCTCCGCACGACCGTCCAGTTTAATCGTCCAGGAACGGCTGCTCTCTTATTTGCCACACTCGTCCGTAGTATTTTGGAATATTGTTCCATCGTCTAGAACCCACACCACTCTTGCCATGTTCAAACCATCGAATCTGTTCAGCGTAGATTCACTCGAACCCTTTTCTTCTCATATCGATTACAATGACAGACTTGAAGTACTTCACCTACAGCCACTGCATTTAAGGCGGACCTTTCTCGATGCTTGCTTCCTCTACAAGATGTGCAACTATCTGCTCAATACCCACCTTTGTGACGACCTGAACTTTAGATCAGGAATAGTTTCAACAAGGAATTCAGACATCTTCAATCCTCCACGTGCCTCTCTAGATGTATACCATCATTCTCCGATGCTAAGAATGCAAAGGAACCACGATCGACTCCAATTTGGTTCTTTAGCTTCTTCTTTTCCATTATTTAAAAATAGAATTAAATCTATCATATTTAATGTTTAAATTTTTAACTTCACTATTCACTTATTTTTTAGCGTATATTATAAACTATTATCTTCAATGTTTAAATTTGCTGTTCTTTTGTTTTCCGCTTTTGTTTAATTGAAATTGTAATCTTTTTATTCAAGAGCTCAACTAAATAAATAAATAAATAAATATCGATTTGGGTTAAAAGATATGTTGTTGTTATTATAAACTGATTGAAAAAAAGTTGCAAATAATTCACAAGACGAAGATGCATCCATTGAAGTTTGACCTTTGTGTGTACGCTTCGAGTTTACAAAATGCCAAAAATATCTGCTATCTGATTTTATTTTTGATTCGGCATTCATTAAGTAATTATGATATAAAAATTTATTCAGAACCTCATACTCCCTACGTAAACGAAAAAAGTTATTATGATGCGCAATGTTATTCGTGGTTATAAACAGTTTATGTGCTTTATTTCTTGCATTTTCCAAACTTGAAAGGCGAGAGTTTTGCCAGGGAAGCTTGGTCGAACTCTTATTGAATTTAGGAACATACCGATCGATACCCTCATTAAGTATCAACGTGAAAGTAGCATTAATTGCTTTAAATCTAAATTATTGAAAGAATGTGCCCAATCAATTGTGCTAAAGTATCTATTTAACTCAAAATAATCTGCTTTAGAGAAACAGTAGAATTTGTCAAAATCATTGTTAAGATCATTACGAAATTTATAAAACTTAATTTTAAAATCAATAGCTTTGTGATTGACCGAGTTGTTTAAAAGATTAACACTAGCCTCATTAACGTCAATAATATTAAAGGAGGAAAAATCATTATTTGCAAAAATTAAGTCCAAAATTTTTCCATTACTATTAAAAATATCATTCCATTGTTGCAGATTATTAGAAAACATGTCAATAAAATTAAATTCAATATCTGATCTAACATTAAATGGAATCAATAAATTATCTTCACAACATCTTGTCCAACGAACATTCTCCAGATTAAAGTCTCCAACAACACAAATCTGTTGATCCTTTGTTAGATGATCGACAACCCAATTAACTGCTGCGCGGCGGAATATAACTTATGATGAAGAAAATTCCGATAGATGACGGAAATTGCACGAAGATGCAGAGCTGATCCACAATTTCGGATAGATAAACGTCGGTATACTGCGGAAAAATAATCTCTTTGCTACCGAAGCTTACATTGACAGCAAGAAGGACTCCACCACCTCTCTCCATATTGGTCTTCACTGACCTATCTTTACGATAGACAATATAAAAGGAATCAAGCAGCTCGGATGAGTTGAAACAATCATTCAACCAGGTTTCAGTCAGAATAATGATATCATAATGATGATCCACAGCAGCAAGAAAATTATAAATTTTTGTTCGCATTCCACTGGTATTATGATAATAGCAAATAATCTCGTCTAAGTTCCGTCCACTGCTATTTCGGGCACCTCGTTTTTTGTTAGATTCCGAAATGGGCGTACATGCAATCCCGAAGGCCAAAACTCCGACAAAAAACATTTATCGAACAGGTTCGACGGAATTCCAACTTTAAAGTTGACAAAACGTAAGGAGCTTGTGTCAGTACCATTTTTGACTAATTTCACACATTTTATATTATCAGGCGCTGAACCTAATTTATTGGCAACGAAGTCGATAATTTCGGTTTCACTAGTATTGGCATCGAAACGAGAAAGGTGCAGCCATTTGTGGCTCGACAACACTTTCAGTTTATCACAAGCATTTCCATTTCCGATGATTCTATTTACGGAAGGCCGTTTCTTCCTGATAAGCTTCCAAGCACTACTATCGGATGGTGTTGTTTGATTACTAGATTCTGCATTCACACTAGCCAATAGATCAGTGCGTGAAACATCATCCCTTAACTCTGCGCTAATCGGCATAGGTAGAGACGGCGACAATGCATTGGAGTTAACCACTGGTACTTTAGGTGCAGTTGGCCTAGGGCGAAGTACTCTAGGCTGCAACGCGATGTCATTGCTGTGATTCACAGGATCTGCAGGAATGTTCGCACAAACCTGTTCTAGCTCACTAAGTGTGGCTTGTAGCTTGATTTGAATACTAGCGAATTCATTGCTTAAGACATGCAGGGCTGTTTTAGCTGATAACAGTTTAGCCGCATATGTCGATGGGGAGGTTGGGCGGCACGCAAGACAAAAAAAGTGCAATCCACTAGCGGACTTCAAAACAGCATCTCCAACAGTACCGGAAAAACCGATGCACTTACAGTGGAAAAATTTTCCACAAAAACCGGAACAGCAAATAAGTGTTGTCTTATTTAGTTTGACTAGATAAACAGATTACCAAACTTATTTTCGAACTCAACTGCACATCCGTCACTCCAACTTCCAGTATAACATTTTTAATTCAAATGGAACACTATTTAGGGATATAGGAGAGAAATAGTTCTCTGCCACAAGGCGCGATCCACAGCATCGACCTTTAGGATTTGATTATTCCTCTGGCCTCGTCCTCAATTGCTCGCTTCCTGCAGCATTATAACCCAGAGCTTGTGTGACGATGTTTTGCTCTGATTCCTTTGAAGTTTGCCCGATACACTGCGACTTCCGCCTTTGAAACCCAATGTCTCTTGTAGTTTGCCCTGTAGTACTCTAAAGATCGTCGTTGGAGATTACTTCTTGCCAGAGTATCCCCAAAATGCGTCGGAGGCATTGGTTCACTCAAGTTTGCAGTTTCTTTCTATGACTGTCGGTCACTTTCCATGTGGTACAACCATACAGGGTGGGCCATCCAATGGTTTCTTTTTAAATCATAAGTCATTTTGACACAGAAAGCTGTTTCCCGCTCGAAATCTTTATAGAAAGTCAGTATCATACGTCCGCAAAACGAAATGAGTCGCTTTACGCTTAAACAACGTTGGGAAATATTGAAAACTTACTTTCAAAGTGAGTGCTGTGTAGCCCAAACAAAGAAAAGAAGTTTTGGCCGAAATGAAGCACACACCGCGCCTGCTGTACGCAAGTTTGTGCAAAAAGTTCGTGGGACTGGCATGCTAGTGGACAACACTAATGGTCCCCGTCGTCGTACGGTGCGCACAGACGAGAATGTGGCTGCTGTAGCCGAGAGTGTGAGACTCACTCCACGAACATCAACTCGCCGTCGATCTCAACAGCTCAACATTTCACGCACTAGCCTGAGGAGAATTCTGCACAAATATCTCGGATTATTCGCTTACAAGGTCCAATTGACTCAGCAATTGAAGGCGCACGACCATCCGCTTCGTTATCGCTTCGCAGTTTTGGCCTTAGAGCAGCTTGAATTAGACTACGATTTTGGGCGAAAAATCATATTTTCTGACGAGGCGCATTTTCATTTCGGAGGCCACGTTAACAAACAAAATTGCCGCATCTGGGTCTCGGAAAACCCGCACGTTATTGTCGAGAAGCCAATGCATCTACAGAGAGTGAGAGTTTGGTGCGGATTGTAGAGTGGTGGCATCATTGGATCATTTTTCTTCGAAAATGAGGCTGGGAACAACGTTTCGGTCAACGGTGAACGTTACAGAGCCATGTCATCCGACATTTTTTTTTAGAAAACATGAATTCCGACGACCTCTGGTTCATGCTGGATGGCGCGCCATGCCACACAGCCCATGCCACAATCAATATTTTACGCACCAAATTCCCAAATCGTGTTATCAACCGTCTTGGCGATGTCAATTGGCCGCCTCGGAGCTACGATTTGACCACTTTGGACTTTTTTTTCTGGGGAACCGTGAAGGACCGATGTTATGCCAACAATCCAGAAACGATTCAAGCACTTAAGGCCAGTATCATCCAAGCAATCCGTGAGCTACAGCCCGAAACCATCAACATGGTCTTGGAAAATTTGAGTGACAGAATGCACTACTGCGAAGTCAGCCGAGGCAGCCACTTGAACGAAGTTGTGTTCCATCATTAATGGGAATGTTTGCTAATGAAGCTATAATACATTGAAAAAAAATTAATTAATTTTGTTCATTTTAATGCATTTTTAAAAAGAAACTTGTGTTTGGCTCACACTGTATTGCAACACGAATTTGACCCATTCGTCAAACACTCACAGATTCGTGTGAAGGGAAATCTCAATTAAGGGAAAGGATACCAAGGACCTGACGGGCTTTATTTAGACGAGCCTCAATATCCTTTCGGCTCCGCCGTTCATGCTAGCAATGCTTCCGCAGTAACAGAAATCTTGCACCACCTACACAAACAGCAGTTGAGCAGGAGGCCAGTAGAATAGACTAGTTCTGGCGACAACTAAAGGCTAATGCTCAGGATGGTGCCTTGTGGGGGAGCACTGTTGTATTATTAACTATGATATCAATATGAGTGTTGAAGCCAAGTTTGGGATCGAATAGAACACCCACATCAGTAAAAGGGTTAACACTAGCTACAGGATTGTCATTAATAAAGAAGGGTGAGAGCATTCAATTCAATTAACGTGTAAATTCCATGCAATTTCGACTACTGCACCAATTAATAATAATAATAATAATTATTTATTATTTACTTCATCAAGAAATTGATTACTACATTTATGTACATAATAAATAATGAATAGTTGTAAACAATAAAAAAAAAGTCAAAATCAAATTGAAAAAGAACAAATAAACTGTCAACAAGTCGGGGGAAACTTTATTATTCTTGGGACAAGTTGCGGATGAGTGGAAAGTCAATATGCAGGTTGGAGTGGTTAGGGAAGGCTAAGTGAAAGGGAGTTCTTGGGCAGGGCTGTTGTCAATTTAACAATATTTCATTCGTTTCTGCAAGTTTGGGTTCTTATGAAGGGAGGAGGAGGGGCAATAGTAAGGGAGGGTGGATGTTAATAGCTTTTTAATTAATTGCTTGAATCACGTCCAATATTCTCTGTATAGAATGTGTTTCATAGACGAAGTTGCATATAATTTTCATAAAATTCGGTGTATTCTACATTCACGAAACCAAACATTTGTATGGGAGGGGGTAGAGAAGGTAGGGGAATCGTAAAATTTGATATGTAGTTTTATTTTGCTTCTCTTGTGAGGTGCTTGTATAAAATTTCAAGTTCGTAACTTCTAGTTTGTTGGTTATTAGTTGATTTAATGAAATTGGTCGAAATCATACTTTTGTATGGGAGGGGGTAGAAGGGCAAGCGCGATTTCAAAACTTTTAACGTAATTTCATTTCAATTATTTTCGTAAGTTTTTATGCAAAATTGCAAATTGATAGCTTTTAAAAGTTAGGTGATAATTGATTTTTTAAAAATGGTCGAAAAAATAATTTTGTACGGGAGGGGGTAGAAGTTTCAAAGGTTTTCGACCAGTTAATATTTCGTATATTTAGGGATTTTTTTTAAATGCATTTTGCAAATTTTAAAGTTTTTACCTTAAAATTTCACTCAAAAATTTTCAGTTTATGTGTTTTTTTCAATGCACATGAAACACCTTGTGCACGTTAGACCGGGGGGGTCGGTTTATAACAATTATGGATCAAGTTATTATTATTTTTCTATGTACATCAAATAGATGTATTCACATGCAAAATTTAAACTTTGTATCTTTCAACAGAGTCCTAAAAAAGTCACTCAAAATTTTTGACTTTTTTGCTTATCACCTCCCTCCCCTTTCACCACCCAACTTAAAATTTTTACCAAAATTAAACATTATATAGTTCTACAATCTGACAAATTTTTGATTTGATATCTGTACCCTTTTTTGAGATATAAGGATTCGTAATTTTGAAAAGTGCGCCATTTTTGAAATGCTCTCCATTTCCCCCCACTACTATTATTTCAACATGTTAAATTTTTTTTTGTATTTTACTAGTATAGCTTAATATAAGTTTTAAGTTTCAATTACAGAGCTTAAGAGATAGTTGAGATATTCATTTTTAAGTGTTTTTCTTTGCACCCCCCCTGACTCTCCCCCTTACAATAATTAACCACTCTCTAAGCTGATTCCAAAGAAACTATATGCCAGACTGACGGTCCCAAAATATGAATTTTTTACGATAAGTAATTTCGAAGATATAATTATTTGAAAAAACAATTCGGCCGACAATTTGTTTTTAGCCCCCCCTTTTCGGACACCAATGGATAAACAAATTAAATTAAAAAATTCAAACTTTTTACAGAATCAAACATAATTAATCTGAAGAAAGATGATTTTACTTTATTATTCTATTAATAAAGTATTGTGATCGATAAAGGAAAAAAAATTTGCTACTCTGAATTTTTTTTTCGCGTTTGATGACTAAATTAGCCTAAAAATGCAAAAAACAAGAATCCGTCCCGCCGTACGCCATACATATGGACTTATATCTCCGGGACCGTTAAAGGTAGAATGTTCGTTTTTGGGTGGATTGTTGATTGGGAGCTCTATTTTCTAAATTTTAGGAGTTAGGTGGAAGGAGAAGGCGGGGTAGGGAAAATGTCAAAAGCTACACTTGCTAATATCTCCACCACGAATGCAGATAGGAAGTTGAAAATCATAAAATCAGAGATATAGAGAGGGTTGTGGGACAAACTTTAAGAATAATTTAATTTTTTTATCCATTGGCATCCGAAAAGTGGGGACTAAAAACAAATTGTCGGCCGAATTTTTTTTTCAAATGATTATATCTTCCAAATTACTTATCGCAAAAAAATTATATTTTGGGACCATTAAGGTGGCATATAGCTGCACCGGAATCAGCTTAGAAAGTGGCTAAATATTGTAAGGGGTCATGGGGTGCAAAGAAAACACTTGAAAATCAATATCTCAACTATCTCTTAAGCTATGTGATTGAAACTTAAAACGTATAATGAGCTATACTAGGAAAATACGAAAAAAATATAACTTGTTGAAATAATAGTAGTGAGGGGAAATGGGGAGCAATTAAAAAATGGCGCACTTTTCAAAATTACAAATCGTGATATCTCAATATCAAATTTAAAATCAACAAGATATTGCACACATAACATAAGGAGTTTTAACACTTCATTCCACTGTTGCGCTTCAACATTTAGTTGACGCTGCACCTCCATATTGTTACATGCAGACCCGTGCATAAGGGATCAGAGGTTGTAGGGCAAGACTGTTGCCAAGTATTTAAAACTTAACTGGCATTCCGATCAATAGCTCTTCTACATAAAATCAATATTTCATTCATTTATTTATGCAAGGATTCGCATGGTAGCCTAGAGTTAGAAGAATTGGGTGGATGTTAATAATTGTTTGATTGGATGCTTGAGTTACGTTCCAAATTTTCCGTATGCAATGTTAGCTTCACAGCTACACGCATTCAGATTGCTGTATCCTTTGCAGAGGCTGCGAGGAAAACGAAGGATCTATACAATATTATTTTTGTCACTGTCCGCAAATCTCCAACAATCGTCTACTTTGTTTGGACAAACGATTCATAATGGCTAGCACAGAAGGGGTAACATCCATCTCCTAAACTTCAATATGGCGAGTACAATGAACTCAACTAGATGGTCACAGTATAATGTGATTTCCTGCCCGAGACCACCCTCCTACTACCTAAACGTAGTTTCACAGACAAAGCAAATTCTATGAAATTCGATGCATTATACTTATATTCATGAAATGATACATTTGTATGGGATGGGGTAGAATATTTAAAAGTATCGTCAAATTAGTAATGCAGT
Organism: Chorisops tibialis; assembly: GCA_963669355.1. Taxonomy (NCBI): domain Eukaryota; kingdom Metazoa; phylum Arthropoda; class Insecta; order Diptera; family Stratiomyidae; genus Chorisops; species Chorisops tibialis. The sequence goes on from OY770262.1 coordinate 183,877,893, forward strand.
TTTCTTTCATTTCTTTTGAAAGCTGTTCATACAAAATTTCAAGTTCGTAGCTTTCAATTTGTTTGTTAAAATTAATTTACTATAAATAGTCCGAATAATATGTATGACAGTAGTGCTAAAAATTACATAAAGGAAATTTCAGGACAAGAGTTCAAATCGTTCGAGAGTTATGTTGTAGACAGACGAACAGATAGGCGGACAACCAGACAGACGAACAGACAGAGTCAAAATTGACGTTCTTGAGCGACAATAAATATTTTTGTGGCCTTGCCGACTCAATTTAGTACTCTCATATTTCATCTAAAGTATAAAAATCTGAGGGTGTTAGGTTTAATTGCATGAAGATGAAATAAAGGAAATTGTAAGAGAATTTAGAAAGAGTACTGTGCCAGGACTTGATCAAATTCCATTCGAGGTATTCATATCCTTATTGGAGAAGCTGGGAAACAAAAGTTTTCGGAAAATATGGCTGGACAGTATAATAACCCTTTTGAATGTTTGTAAAAGATTTATGGAAGCTGTTTATACTCTAGATGAAATCTGAGAGTATATTGTGTTTACCTTACCGTCTGTAACGCTAAGAAATAATGCTCGCACAGAGCCGCCAAGGGTATATTTATATATTTGTTGTCGCTCAAAAACTTCGATTCCGAGTTGCTGTCTGTCCGTCTGTCTACAGCATAACTCTCGAACGCGTTGAGATATCGTGCTGAAATTTGTTGTGTGTCATTTTTAGCAAGAAATAGACTTTGAGTTCGTGAATGGGCCACATCCCCCACTCCTTCTATCACCTCCCATACAAATTTCACGAAATTCCGAAATTTTCAGAAATTGATTTTTCTTTGAAAGTATTTAAGCTATCGATTTGAAATTTAGGTCAAAGTATTATGATTATAAACTTCACCTCACACCTTCTACCCCGTCCCATACAAATTTCACGAAATTTTGAAATTTAAATTAAATTATTTTTCTTCGAAACTGTTAAAGCTATCAACTTGATATTTTGCATAAAGTATAAAAATAGAAATATCAATAACGAGAAAAAAATTTGTTTTGATCCGTACACTCCTTCTACCTCCTCCCATACAAATGTATAATTGTTGTTAAGTGCATTATATCGATTTCCAGTAAAACTAAAAAAAGTATAAACTTAAAATTTTGCCAGAATTTGTTTTTTAATAATTGCAATAAATGCTAAAAGATTATCAGCTCCTCTTCACTCCTTCTACCCCCTCCCATACAAATATTTGTATTATAAATTCAAGAAAAGCATTTCTCCTTCGAATATATTAGAACTATCGAATTTTAAATTGAATCAAAGCGTGGTGATAAGGATAATGATAAGCAGTTTCAAAATCATCTTAAACGCTCCACTTCCTCTGCCACCTCCCATACAAATGCCTCAATTTCAGGAAAACTATGTCCAATTGAAAATAATGAAAGCTACAAACCTTAAATTCAGCACGAAATATTTTTCATACCACAGTAGGTGTCATATCCAAAAATCACAAACCTTCCTCCTCTCCTTCTACCACCTCCCATACAAAAGTCACTATTAATTATTCAAAAGAATTAGAGGTGACATATTTTCCGGTACATTGAACTCTTTTTCATTTCATCTAGAGTATCATATGATTGGGCTTTACGCCCAATCATAATTCTTTTATGTTTTTTTTTTCAATCGGCAATAACTCTTATAGTTATATATTATATTTGTCAATTTGTTTTGTTCTGTGCAATCTTTCCTTCATATATACGGACGACTAAAGCAAAGCTTAAAATGTCTTCTGTACTATGAAAAGCTTGCCAATTCGCTAATAGCGATGATCATAAGTATAATTCATCGACTCCTTTTTTGGTCAATTTTGTCCGTTCTTAAACTCCGTAATACTTCGTTTCGTAAAGTGGTTACGCTGTTTTCTAGTAGCATTGTTATAATCAACTTTTTTTTTACGTAAAAATTATGTTCTCCAACCTTAAAAATCTTCTAGAAAGCTATGGCAACTGAGTAAATTTCGTAAAATCAAAGCATAATTTACCTTCGCGATGGCTCCAAATAGCAGTGCCAGCCTACTGAACAATCAAAACCCATTGCTGATTCTGCTCATCTTACCTCTCGAAACCTTGGCAATCGTATCACAGAAGAATCGGTAAAACAGAAAGTTTCTAAGCCTTTTGCTCTGGCACCAGACTTTGGGTCAAGTCAGTTCTGTAGTCCGAAGGATATTAAAGGGATCATCACACGTCTTAAGACAAAGAAAGTATTCTTCTCAAACATACTCCAAAAAAGGCCTTTTTTGACTGAGTACTATATATAACTGCTCCCTTAAATTATGCTACTTCCCAACAAATGGAAATCGGCACTAGTTCTTCCCATCCTCAAGCCAGGAAAGGATTCTTCTAATGCAGGGAGCTATCGACCAATAAGTCTTCATGCTGTCTTCACTGAATAAAATTTTCGAGAAAATAATATTAAACAGAATTCACAACTATATCGAAGCCAATCATATTATACCCGAACACTAGTTCGGATTTCGACCGGATCACTCAGCGAATCACCAGCTACTCAGAGTAGCCAGTTTTATAAAAGATTCCTTAAATAAGAAAGAATCCGTTGGAATGGTCACCCTATTCTAGAAGGCTGTCGACATTGTCTGGCACGACGGACTTTTTACAAGGTAGTTAGTTTGTCTTTTCCTGTTTAATTAATAAAAATCATTCAGGCTCACGAATAGAACCTTCCAGGTAAAAATGGAAGCCGCTTCGTCAACTTACCGTTGGACGCCAGCAGGACTCACCCAAGGCTCTTCGCTCAGTCCTATTTTATTCAATATATACATCTCGGACATTCCTAATAACACTAACTGCTACTTGGCCATATTTGCTGACGGCACTGCGCTGTACACCGCCTCTTCTGACCCACACATAATCATTAGAAATTTGTAATCACAGCTTGATAATCTCGAAAAATATTTTATCACCTGAAAAATTATGGAAATAAAACACAAGCTACTTTTTTCACCAAGAGTCGTGCTAATATGTAGATATCTTCCTCCCTTCCATATCAATGTATTTAGTATAACTACGGAGTGGTCAAATAAAATCAAATATATCGGTATATTTATTGATAAAAAGCTTACTTTACACGAAAATATTTCCTATGCAACATCCAAACTGACGAAGGTGATCCGCATCTGAAATCCTTTAATATCGAGGAAATCAAAGCTTTCCGTGGAAAATAAACTTATGTTATTTAAATCAAACATGGCACAACAATCTGGCAGAGTTGCACTGCAATCCACAAGAAAAAACTGCAAATAATTCAAAATAAATGTCTCAGAATCATCCTCGACAAACCTTGGCGGCACTTCTCCACTTTACTACTTCGCAAGATCGCTCAAACCCCTGTAATCGAATTTACCCTGTTAAAACAAACCGCAAAGTTCAAAGGAAAATGTCAATTTTCAGAAAATCCCCTGATTAATTCAATCACTAAGTTGAATGAAAATAAAATGTCTCATTAGATAATTTTTAAGTCATCCCTAGTTTTAAGTTTTATTTATATCTATAACAAGGTTTTTTACTTTCCGTATTCCTTGACCTAAAATAAATTAGTTACACACAAAGAAATTCTCTCTAAGGCATAAGCCAATAACTATCATTAAAAGTTGAAAAGATGTTAAGTCTGAACACTGTATCAAATTTTCCTAGATTAAGCACTATTTATAAACAATGGATTCAATAAATTAATAAATAAGCTTATTACAAAGTTCCATTTTATATACTAGATACAAAACTGCCTTACTGTGTAATTTAATTTTTATCAAAAGTGAATTAAGGATACTACGTATTACTCGCCTTTATTGAAATTTACTATGCGTAATCTATACCTAGGTATCATACTCAAATCTATAAATGATTAAAATAATTCAAATTATAAAGTCATAAATCTTATTTTTCGGCAATGAATTTCATTCCAAATCGCTAATTGCCCAAGTGTGCAAAATTGCAACGCTTTCTCTATAAGATAAAAAATGTTTAGGTACATACATATGTATATGAAAAAAGCCAAAAATGTTTACTACTGACATCTCGTCGTTATCTTCAGTTTTTAATCAGTTGCGTTCTATTTTTCGTCTAATCTTATCTAATCATCATTGAAAAAGAAAAACTTACTTTCTCTGTCGCACAAATTTACCTGTACATTATGTTATTACTTTTTCTCGGTGTTCTTAATTAAAATGATGTGTCAAGGTCGAGTAAGAAGATACCTTGTCGTAATATTTCATCGATAATAACATAATTTAAAAACTCTTATCATTACAGTTTTTTTTTCTCACATTTACTTTTTATTAATATAGATTTAGGTGTTAAATACAAGATGCGTAATTTAAAGTCTACTCATCCTTCAAATTTTGGCAGTAAATAAAATACTGATAATTTTTTGTAAACAAATAGAAGATTCTATCGATTAATATTCGACATACCTGTACTAAGTGTGTGTGGAATGCTTTTTGCGAGGAATTTTAATTTTTCTATTGTCAAATCGAACGCACAGGAGAGCTTGATTAAATTCAAGACAATTTTGCACAATTTAAATTTTTGCGATGTAAAGAAAAAGCAATTTTTGAAGAGTTTTTTTTACAAGCACATTCAAACATGTTTTTTTTATTTATTATTAACGATCACCCGCGACTTTGTCCGCGTAAGAATCGCAATAATAAACAATTTTTGAGAATGTATTGTTGCGAGCTAGGGGTTCGCCTGGATTTCAAGTAAAAACACAATTCGTTTTAAAAATAAGTGATCATTTATTTATCCGCACTCTAATATAATTTCCCAATCACTTAGTTTTTGTTGACAACACCGTTGCGTGTTTTTCTATCACTTTTTATGACAACACCGTCGCGTGTTTTGCTATCGCACTTTACTGGTTCGCGTCTTTCACGAATATCGCTGACTAACTGACTGCTCGCTGAGAGCTACCATGTATTTATACCATTTTCACTAATTCTCGAAGCTTCCGTCGGGTGTCGTTGGGTGTCGTTGGGTGTGTGTCTAGACTATACTGGAAGTTTCTAGATATTTGATAATGGGTTTTTACATATTGGGGGACTGTTCTATAAAATTCTGGCATATTCGGGAAGATCATTGCCAGATCTATAACATTACCCCCTCCTTAGTCCCTGTTCGTCCCAAACAGAGTCGTTCACTTCCTCAATGGCACCGTGGTACTCTGTTAGTCGGTCGAGATGTACCACTTTCATTTTAGTACGATGTTTTTGATGTAGTTGAATCCGATAGACGACATCATTTAACCGGTTGATGATCTGGTAAGGGCCTTCTCAGTTTCGCTGTAGTTTTGGCGATCTGCCCTTCTGTCGTTTGGGATTGTATAACCAAACCAAATCCCCCTCTTGGAATCCTGATGAATTCGCCCGTTGATCATACCTCGTCTTCATGCGGTCGGTCGCCAAATCAATCTTATCTCTGACCAGGTTATAAATTGTCTTTAGTCGACATCGAAGATCCGAGACGTAATCTTTGGCATTGGTTGGTTGGTCTGGTGGCACTCCAAACATTAGTTCCGCCGGGACTCGAATATTTCTTCCGAAAATAATTCGGGAGGGAGTTTCTCCTGTTGTTGAATGTACCGATGTTCTGTAGGCCATTTAAAATAGAGGGATGTGCTGATCCCAGTCCTGTTGCCTCTCGCTGATGAGTTTGGATAGGTTTGAGTTCAATGTCCTATTGAAACGTTCCACCATTCCATCGGACTGTGGGTGTAATGCAGTTGTCCTGGTTTTGTTTATTCCCAGCATTTGGCACACGTGTTTGAATATTTGAGATTCAAAATTGCGCCCTTGATCGAAGTGTAGTTCACGTGGAGCTCTAAATCTGCTCACCCAGCTGGTAACAATTTGTTCGGCGACGGTTACTGCTTCTGGGTTTGGAATGGCGTAGACTTCAGGCCACTTGCTGAAATAATCAATGACCACTAGAATGTAGCGATTACCATTTTCTGATTCCGGAAATGGTCCAGCAATATCCACAGCAATTCTCTCAAATGGGACTCCCACGTTGTATTGTTGCATTTCTCCCTTTGATCTGCGTTGTGGGCCCTGACTCGATGCACACGTAGCACATTTACGGCACCAGTTTTCGACATCATCTCGGAGATGGATCCAATAGAACCTTTCTCGTATCTTTGCCAAGGTTCTGTTTACTCCCAAATGCCCACCAGAGGTACCTCCATGATATTCCTTCAAAACCTCCTCGACTTTACAATGCCGGACGATGGTTTGTATGTGATACGACTTTCCGTCAGCGGCCTCCCATTTCCGTTTTAATAATCCGCCGTCTAGGTGAAGTGAGTTCCATTGTGCCCAATAACACTTTAAGGTTTCGGTGAATTGTGAGATGTCTTTCCACTCAGGCCGTTTCATTTCGTCCTTCCATGCCATGATCGGTGAAATATCTGGATCTTTACGTTGGGCATCTTCCATTTCTTGCTGTTTCCATCCATCCTTTGGTTCGGTCGTTATCCTCTGAATGGTTTCTCCGGCTTCTTTCCCTTGTACACAGTGACAATGCTTGCAGTTCAGTGGACGAGGACGACGTGAAAGCGCATCGGCATTACCGTGGATTCTTCCTCTTCGATGAACAATTTCGAAATCGTAGGATTCGAGCCTTTCGATCCATCTGGCTACTTGGCCTTCGGGGGTTTTTAAACTGAATGAGCCATTTAAGCGATGCGTGATCTGTTCGAAGAAGGAACTTTTGACCATAGAGATATTTGTGAAAATGATTTGTTGCTTCTACAATGGCTAATAGCTCTCGGCGAGTTACGCAATAGTTCCTTTCTGATTTTGAGAGAACTCGGCTGTAGTATGATAGCACCCTCTCCTGCCCGTCGATCTCTTGTGATAGTACTGCTCCGATACCGACATTGCTGGCGTCAGTGTCTATGATGAAACCGTGACCTGGTTTTGGATACGCCAGAACTGGGGAGTCGCAGAGTTGGTCTTTTATCCTCTCGAATGCTTCCTGGCACTGTTGACTCCATGTAAATGGCTTCCCTTTTTCTGTTAACTGATGCAGGCATTTTGCCGTGTTCGCAAAGTCTTTTACGAATTGTCGGTAATATGTCGCTAAGCCTAGGAAGCTGCGTAACTGGTGTTTATCACTCGGAGTAGGCCAATTTTTCACCGCCAGTATTATTTCCGGATCCGTCTTTACGCCATCAGTTGAAACGATGTGACCCAAGTACTTGACTTCTGCGCTAAACAAAGTGCACTTTTTTGGATTCAGCTTTAATTTTGCCGCTCGCAGTCGCTGGAAGACTTCCTGTAGATTTTTTAGATGCTCCTTGAATGTTCTGCCGATAACGATCACATCATCCAGATAAACGAGACAAGTTTTCCAACTCAGGCCACGCAAAACGAATTCCATTAGTCTTTCAAACGTAGCTGGAGCATTGCACAGGCCAAATGGCATTACGATGAACTGCCACAGTCCACTGCCGACAGAGAATGCTGTTTCCTCTCTGTCTTTTTCATCTATCTCCACTTGCCAGTAACCGCTTTTCAAATCCAATGTTGAGAACCATTTAGCATCAGTCAGGGTTTCCATGATATCGTCGATTGTAGGTAGTGGATAGTTATCCTTTTTCGGAACATCATTCAGTCTCCTGTAGTCCACACAAAAATGGGTACTACCGTCCTTCTTCTTTACCAGCACCACTGGCGATATCCACGGGCTCTTTGATTCTTCGATGATTCCCTGATGCTCCATAGTTTTGACCATTGAATTGACTTCTCCTTGTTTCGCTAATGGTACTCTTCTTGGGTGTAGCACTTCCGGTATCTATGCGATGTTGCACTAAGTTTGTTCTGCCATAGTCGTCATCACCGGTGGAAAAGACGTCGCTGAATCCTTCAATAGATCTACTGCTTGCTTGTGTTGTTCTCCTCTAAGATTGCTTGACTGAAGAAGTGTTGATGTTACATTGTCCTTCCTTCTTGGCTTATTTTTAGAGGGTACGTCATGTGGTTCTGCCTTGTCGATACTCGTCACCGCTGATATTGGTTCACATCTGCCAATTACATCTCCTTTCTTTACGCAGGTAATGCTGTCCGAAACGTTATTGGTACCATCATCTTCTCATTCCTTTTTACGAGTGTTTTTCCTAGTATTAGACTTCGTAATGCAGGTGTCGTTTCCGGTTCTATGAGGTAGAATCGGTGTTTCCCGGGATCACCATCGAGCTTTGCCCAAATAACATTCTCAGATGACTTTGGTATATCCGCATCTTCGCACAATACAACTCGTAGCTTTGTTGTGTTGGAGGATGTTATTTCCATCGGGATTTCAATATTCCGCCACTTCATTATTCGTTGTCCTAAGTCCAGCTGGATACCGTGTGGTTTCAGAAAATCCATTCCAAGGATACACTCATCGGTAATGTCAGCTACCACGAATACATGCGAGAAGGTCAAATCCCCAAGCTGTATGTCACGAGCTATTTCTCCATGGACCGTTGTAGTTTCTCCTGTAGCAGTGCGAAGCGCGTACTTCCTGGTGTTGTGAAGCCAAGTACGGTCTACGAGGTCAGATCTTAGCACTGACCGTGTTGCGCCTGTGTTGACTGTTATGATGCAGTTTAATTTGCCGACTCGACCATTCATGCATAAGTCGTTTTCACAACGATGTAGTCGAGAAACTGCGATGATGGTTCCGGGGGCGTCGATTCCACCAGCCAACTTCTGCCCCATGAAGTTGGCCTTTACTCGTTTCTCGGACTGTCATTAGGCGCAGCGTACTCTCGTGACGGTTCGCCCTTTCCTCCCCTTTGTTAAGCAGCGCAGCCGGAACAATAGTTGATCGCTTTTCTAGGTTTACGGCAGTCGCGTCTTAAGTGTCCTGCCTGTCCACAATTCCAGCATCGGGGGGCACCAGATCCTTCGCTCGGCTTGATGTACTCTGTTCTCTGACACACACACTCTTCTGCTATTTCTCGGACTCGATAATTACTCCGCGAGCTTTGCTTGGCAGCTTCGAACGTCAGCCCATATACTAAGGCTTCGCCAATCGTTTTCTTACCTGCCAATTTCAACGCCTGTTGCAGCTCTCTGTCCTGTACAGCATTGTTAAATGCGAAAACAGCTGTATCGTTGCGTTGCTCTGTTTGCGCATTGGGCAGCGATAATAGTGTGAGTCGTTCAATATCGCGTGCCAGCTCTTGAAGTGTTTCACCATTCTTTTGAGTTCGGTTGTACAGTTGAGTTTTGTAGATCTCTCGCATGTGGTCACTGACGTAATGAAGATCCAATGTCTGGACTTACGTTGAAAAATCTTGTTGTGGCTCCTGCGGAATCGTTTGAAGAACTTCTGCTGGTGGACCTCTTAACGCCAATGTAAGAGCCGTTCCTCGTTCCAGATCATTCCAATGTTGTTTCATGCGGCAGCCTTAAATTGGATCTTATAAATAACCCACGGTGTTTGTCCATCGAAGATTGGAGCCTTGAGACCCTTGTGCGCAACATGCTCTGTCTTGATGACTCCGGTCGCTTTCACATTATCGAAGTCTCTTTTTAGGCGTTCGACTTCTTCTACAATCCCGGATGTCTTTTCCGTAATTTGTTCTTCGAAGATTCGAAGTTTCTTCTCTACGATTTCTTCTATTGCCTTACCCATGGTGTCTATTTTATTATTTTGCAGCTCCAATTTTTGGTTGAGGTCCTTTGAGGTCTGGTCTAATTTCTGATTAATGTCTGCAGATTGTTGTTTAATGTCCACTGATTGTTGTTTAATGTCCACTGATTGTTGCTCTAATTTCGCAGATTGTTGATCTAATTTGTTCATCATTTGTTGCATTAACTATGTCAGAGCATCCGATGTACCAGAGCACTCCTCTCCACGAGCTTCTTTGATTTGGAACTCAAAACTATCTGCATCTTCACCCTCCGCTACAAGTGTCTCGATCATACGGCTGACCAGTTCAGACTTGCTCCGTGTCGTAGATAACTCACGTCTACTGAGCTCTTCCTTCAGCTCTGTTAATTTTAAGTCCTTTAGATAACGCAGCATTTTCACTACCGATTATTTCAAGTTTTTCCGCGATTCGAATTCACTTAAATTTACTTCACTAATTAAAGTCACTGCTCACTAAAGCACTCGAGAATATTCGATTTCACAAAATTCTCACTGTCCGTTCGAAAATCTTAGTTTCACTTTTTCACTCTCACAAAATTATCCGTTCGAGAATTTTAATTTCACTCGCGATTTTTAACCCGAATTCATCCTTGAAATCCCACTTCTGACACCAATTGTTGCGAGCTAGGGGTTCGCCTAGATTTCAAGTAAAAACATAATTCTTTTTAAAAATAAGTGATAATTTATTTATTCGCACTCTAATATAAATTCCCGGTCATTTTGTTTTTGTTGACAACACCGTTGCGTGTTTTTCTATCACTTTTTATGACAACACCGTCGCGTGTTTTACTATCGCACTTTACTGGTTCGCGTCTTTCATGAATATCGCTGACTAACTGACTGCTCGCTGAAAGCTACCGTGTATTTATACCATTTTCACTAATTCTCGAAGCTTCCGTCGGGTGTCGTTGGGTGTGTGTCTAGACTATACTGGAAGTTTCTAGATATTTGATAATGAGTTTTTACATAATGAGGGACTGTCTATAAAATTCTGGCATATTCGGGAAGATCATTGCCAGATCTATAACAGTATTTAGTAATACATTATCAGGGATAGATAATTCGCTTATTTTAATGGCTCTGAGAGCACAATGTCTTGCATTTTGTTGGAATTAGAACCATAAATGATTAAGAATTAAACCATGATACTCGTATTTGTATGCCACAGGCCCATGCTCACGGGAGTGATTTGAGATCATATACATATTGAAGAGCGTTAGGGAAATGTAAATAGTTGTAACTTGCGTTAATTCTAAAAAAAGTATAAATAAAATAACATTAAGCTCAGAAACATAACCGAACTACGATTGTGCGTAAAGCCCAGTCATACGATACCATAGACGAAATACAGGTGGTGGGAATGGAGCATCCTTCCACCACCTCCCATACACACTGCACTTTTTCATTAAACACTATAAACCATTTTGCTCAGTACGTGTAACATTTGTCGAGCTCAAATTTTGTACTAAATCCTTAATTAGTATTATAATTACTATCGGAGAAAAGTAGACCAATTAGCTTCTCTCTCTCATATAATGTGATACAATATCACATCTTTCCCAAAATTCGATTTTGTTGAAAAGTTTGAAAAAAAAATCACTAAGAACCCCCACTACTTCTACAACCTCCCATGCAAACTGCACAATTTCACTAAAACCGATGCACTAATTTTCCCAGCATCTATTAAATTTTTAAAGCTTAAATTTGGAATAAAACATATTTATAGCTTTATGTGAAACAAATTGGTTCAATGCTGTCACCCTCTCTACCACTCCCCATACAAAATTTCTTAAGTTCACAAAAATTTCGATTTAGTAATATTGTTGCGAGCCAGGGGTTCGCTGGGATTTCAAGTAAAACACAATTCGTTTAAAAATAAGTGACAATTTATTTATTTGCATTTTAACTTAATTCGCACTATATGGCACTACCACCGATATTGTTCTATCGCGTTCTTGCACCAGTTCGCGTCTTCCATAGATGTCGCTGAATGACTGCCTGCCGTCTGAAAGCTTCGTACTTTTATACCATTTTCCCAATTTTCGAACCTTCCATGGTGTATTTGCCGGGTGTGTGTCTCAACTATACTGGAAGGTTCTAGTTCTTTGATTATGGCTTTTTACATATTGGGGGACTGTTCTATAAAATTCTGGCATATTCGGGAAATATCAATATTGCGTGGTTGCCAGATCTATAACAATATAATAATATTGTAATAAATTTGTTCAGGGAAAAAAGTTTGAACATTGAAAATATTTTTCATAATGATTAATAAATTGAAAATTAATAAATATTTATAGAACCACCTGCATTCAGTTACTTCCGTACGATGGCGCTACAATGAAAATCGGGCCATAGCATCCTGTGTATTCTGCCTCCATTCGCCTCGCTTCATCGGCCGTGTCCTCCAGTTTGAAAGTCTTGGCAGTGATTTGCTGTCTGCATCAATAGAATTCTCCCAACGCTTCCGTGGTTTTCTAACTATATTTTATCCACTGACATTCTCTACATTAATGTCAACTAAAATTTTTTATTCTTATCAAATAAACAAAAAAAAAACACAATTTCTTCAATATGTTCATAATCAAGCTAAACATAAATTTCATTTTTTTAATTATTTACTAATCGTACGCTTGTCCGAAAATAGTCATTAAAGATTGCGGTTATTGTCCATTTCATTGACGCAATTACTAGGCGGAAAGCTCACAAAAAATTTAACCATTTCAGTTAAAGTAGAAAATAAATTAATTTAGATGGCGGTATATTCCGTAGATAATGAGTTATTAATACGGCAGTACACAATAATATCATACCTTCTTATGGATGTGCTCAAAAGATACTTTAATGCAAATGATGTTGACATAATTGATTTTTGTTTTCTTTCAGATAATTTTGTTTAAAATAACGAACATTGTTGATAAATGGTATTTTTGCGATAACACAATTCAATATTTTGTTGCAAAGAAATTTTTAATTCTGTCGTGTTATGTATTTGTTGATTATATTTACTGAGTTGTTCCTAAAATAGTTATCTATACACTCAATATAAATTTTATGTGGCTATATCAAAATTTCATAAAAAATATTATTTCATGGGCTCAGTAAAACATTGCCTGTACACTGCACTATTCGAATAATAACTCAATAAATAGTTTTCATAAATTTTGGTAATACATACTTAATACTAGATGTGAGAACGTGCTGCAAACGATCATATCTGTGACCTTGCATTTTATAATTTTTTTTTAAACATATAGAAAACAAGGACATTCTTCTCAAATTTTCTCTTTTGAAATTTTATAAAAATGTAATAAAATAATACAATTAGTGGATTAAGCAAATTATTGTTCAAAAATACTTTTGGTAGGAAAATTAGGATGCTTAACGATAGTTTATGATTTTTTTGCCTCCCTCACAGGCTTTACTACTTTTTGCACGATATCCACACTGGAGAATATACTTATAGTTTCCGGCGGATTAAATAAATTTGTTTTCTTTCTTATCACTGTCATTACAATTTATGATATATTTTTTTTAGAACAACAGGCATAACATACAACTATCTATTAAAGCTAGAAAATACATGCAGAAGTTGAACAAAGAACGCTATTAAATTTCTTTTTGGTTTGTAACTTCATTTGATAATTAAATACAGTATCCGACCTTAAGCACAATTAATAATCTATCTAATAACCTAAAATAGACAAACAATTCAACAAACGAAAATTAAAAGTTGGAACTGCGGAGCTTAATAGTTCTGCAACATCGAAATAAATATTCAAGCAATTTTTTCAAAATTATTTTGAAATTTTTGGTTCTCTATTGTTTTTGTTTTTGGCTCACGGTATAAATTGCTTACTTAATTACTTTATTTCAACACATATTATAATTTGTTACTGAATCTAGTATAATGGCGCCTTTTTAACTATGTTTTTGTTATTACATTGTAGAGTTATAAGTGAAAATTTAATTTTTGTTAGTTACGGAAAAACTGTGCAAAAAATCCTTTAACTTAATATAACTTAAGCATACACTTAACCTAGCTAGGGTGTAGCCTAGTGGGTAGCGTGTTGGTCTTGTGATGCGAAAGTCGTGAGTTCAAATCTCGGCCGACGCAATATATAATTCCAGCACATTGCTTGCTTGGATATACCTTGGTCACCTCAATCTATGAAAATAAAAAAAAAATCGTAGATAGAGTAAGTAATGAAAAATGTTAAGGAACCTGAATGTCAGGAGGCTAAGGTCCGATTTGGGCTGTAGCGCCATTGTAGAAGAAGATACACTTAACCTAATTTAAAAATTAAACAGATTTAAATAAAATTCAATAAGCACGTATACAATGCAAGAGAGTAAGTGTAAATTAAGTTTAAATGCATAGATACAATTTTGAGTGATTTTAACGGGACAGCAATGGGGTTCTTAGAGTGAGAGCATTGCGACATAAATTGAATTGTTGATGCATCAGGTGTAAGCTGTGCGTCTGCCATTTCGTGCAACCGGCGAGTTTAGAAATAGAATGATTGGTTCAAAATGATCTTAAGACACTTATACCATTGACACATAGCGCAGCTAAATTATAATTAAGGCCTAAATAATCATTAAACGGCTGTGTGTCATACGCTTATTTAGCTAAACTACCAAAATAGTGATCATTAATCAGCTAAATCATCTCGTCATGCACTCAGTTAAATCATCTCATTTAGCTAAATCCTCTCATTTTTCTCATGATTTAGGCTATAACGATGAAAAATGTAGTACTAGAGTTGGAGCTTTCATAAAAGCTTCGTCGTGCAAGAGAGAAGAAAAGTCATTTTCTGACAGCTCTGAATTATACAAAATCTTGGAATCGTGATTTAAACGCCTAGCCAGGAAATATGACTCGCAAACGATTCTATAACAGGACAAAAGATCGTTTTTCTTCGTTTGTCGCCTTACTTGCAAAATTTGATTGCCAATTGGCTATCCAATTCAACTTTTTAAAATTATGACAGATGAGTGAGATGCTCTTCTTAATTAGCAAATTGCTGTGTGTCACCAATCTACTTTACGATCTTTTGTCCTGTTATAGAATCGTTTGCGAGTCATATTTCCTGGCTAGGCGTTTAAATCACGATTGTCCTGTTTTAGAATCGTTTGCGAGTCATCTTTCATAGCTAGGCGTTTAAATCACGAATCCAAGATTTTGTATAATTCAGAGCTGTCAGAAAATGACTTTTCTTCTCTCTTGCACGACGAAGCTTTTATGAAAGCTCTAGTACTACGTTCTTCATCGTTATCGCCTAAATTATGAGAAAAATGAGAGGATTTAGCTAAATGAGATGATTTAGCTGAGAGCATGATGAGATGATTTAGCTGATAAATGATCACTATTTTGGTAATTTAGCTTAATTAGCGTATGACACACAGCCGCTTAATGATAATTTAGGCCTTAATGATAATTTAGCTGCGCTATGTGTCAATGGTATTACTCTGTAGGATTTGTAATTAGCCTTTGTGAAGAGCGGCACAAATATTTTAAATTTGAGCTCCATATAGGATGATAGGCTGCGATGCTACTTTGAAAACCAATCACTTGTTGGATGTACTCAACTTGGACTTTCGATTTATGAATGGGTACAAAGAGTGGATGCAGTTCGAAATTTTATCGCTAACTTCATCTGTGTTAGGTTTTTATCGGATAGTTACCAGGAAACTGGAATGTTTATGGTTGTGTTCGAAAGATAGCATCTTGCGCGCCTTTTGGAGAAAAATATAGCTTGTGTTTTGCTAGGTTTTATTTTTATAATATTTCCATTTTGTAAAAAACTTGTATATGGATTTCAGCTGCTAATTTAAGTTTTGAATTATGATGCCGGGATCTTCGGAGCTTGCGAAGATACAAGTGTCCTCACCATACATAGCTATTTCACAGTTGGGGTCTTTGCGGAAGTATGAGGTGTAGATATATACTGAATAGCGTTGGGCTCAGACAAGATCCTTGAGGTACCCCCGCGGGTATTAGTCGGAGTGTAGGGGTTGTTAATTGGACTATTACACTGAATGATCCGTGGCTAAAGAATGACGTTATTACTTTAATAATTTAAGGAGGAAACGAAAACTTTTCTAATTTATATTGCAGACAATTGTGCCATACAGAGTCAAAGGCTTTTTCTATGTCTAAGACAATCATGCCCGTAGACTGTATTTATTGGACGTTATCCTTAATATGCCTGGTGACTCTGTACAATTGGTGGTTGGTGGAAAGAGTAGCAACAAATCCAAATTGAAAGGAAGGGATCGTTATTATCAGGATCGTTTTATTATTCTCGAGTGTCTTGTACATTTCATGGAGTATGATATAAATTGCGTCATATATTGACATAAATCCACCCCTTTCTTTTCAAACCATATTTCCAATGATTAACTAAAAAGTTTAGGATTACAATCAGTGATGCAATGAATACTACTTTACTAAGCAACTATTCGCCGAAAAGGAATATTTTTATATAGATAAATGAGAATTGAATTATCTTTTTGGATTAAAATTATCCAAAAACATAACAGGGCTACGATTGCGCGTACAGCGCAATCTTACGATACTCTAGATGAAATAGAATTTTTTGTGATACCAAGAAATTTTGTATGGGGAGTGTTAGAAGAGGTGATAGCATTGAACTAATTTTTTCCCCATCATGCAAAAGTAGCTATAAAAATGTATTATACAAAATACTTACTCCAAAAATTTAATAGGAGCTGAGAAAATTAATGTGTTAGATTTAGTGAAAATGTGTAGTTTGTATGGGAGGTGGTAGAAAGAGTGGGGGGTTTTTAGTGATTTTTTCAGAAATAACTAAGAATATCATAAAATTGACATCTCTTAAATTTTAGATGAGTAACATTCATACTTTTCAAGAAAATAGATTTTTTGTGAAGTTGGGAAACTGTGTCATATTGTATGGGAGGGAATAGAAGGGGTGAAGCTAATCAAATATTTTTTTCTGATCTTAGTGACGATACTAATTAAGTATTTATTATAAAATATGAGCTCGATAAATATTATATGTTCTGAGAAAATCGTCTTAGAGCATTTCATGAAAAAGTGTAGTTTGTATGGGAGGGGGTGGAAGGAGAGGGAGGACGCAGATAATTTTTTGTACTGTAGATTTATATAATTATTAAAGTAATATGTCCCAAAATTCAGAGTAATAGCTTTTATACTTTTCGATTAAATCCATTTATTGTCAAATTGCAAAATTGGGTCATTTTGTATGGGAGGGGGTAGAAGGGGTGAAGCTAATCGTCTAATTTCTTTTGGTCTTACTAAAAATTTTAAATAAATATATGGTGCACAATTTCAGCCCGCTAAATTTTATACACACTGAATAAATTGGCTTATAGTAATTCATGATAAGTACAGTTTGTATGGGAGGTGGTAGAAGGAGGGGGAGGACACGCATAATTTTTATACGATAGATCGATATTATCAGAAAAGTAATATATCCAAATTTCAGGCCAATAGCTTTTATACTTTTCGAGCAAATCCGTGTATTGTCAAATTGCGCAATTGTGTCATTTTGTATGGGAGGGGGTAGAAGGGGTGGAGCGATTTGGCCCGTTCACGAACTTGACCTTACTTTTTTCTCAAAAACGACGTGTACAAAATTTGAACTTTCTAGCTCAACGCGTTCTCAAGCTAGAGAGCGAACAGACGGACGGACGGACGGACGGACGGACGGACAGACGGACATCCGGTTTTGAGATTTTTGAGTGATTTTATGAACTTCTGTATCATTCATTTTTTTCTCCAAGCCTTATTTCTTGGCGTTACAAACCTTAGAGCAAACTTATAATACTCTCAGATTCCATCTAGAGTATAAAAGATTGATGATGCTCGAAAATATTTATTTATTTATTACTTATTTATTTATTATTAACTTCGAAACGGCAGCAAATGTGTAAGGATGCTGCTGAAAATGTGACTGTTAATTGCTACATTTCTAAAAAAAGAAAAATACATAAGAACTTTCGGCTTGGAAAAAGGCAAAAAACTCACAACATTTATAAATTGAAAGACGCTTAGACGTATTCCATTTTCGGACTGAATATTGCCATTATAAGCAACCTTTTGAAAATAACGTGCAGAAAATGGCGATAGTGAGGACTGTTTTTCTTTTTTCTCTTTCAAGGGATATCTACAACTACCCAATTTTTAATTTTTCATTTCATTTCGGTTACCTCACAAGGTATATCCAAGGAGGCAGAGTGCTGGAATTACACGTCATTTAACTCACGCATTGTAGAACAACACGCTACCCACTAGGCTACACCGTAGAAAGTTTGCGTAATAAAATGGCATAATTGAAGAAAATATATCATAAAACAGTAAGTTTATTTGTTAGAATATATTTTTTTTTTTGGATTTCTTTATTCGTTTTCATCCTTCGAACTGCTTGTTGCACCCATTTTATTTAATATTAAAAATAAAAATACTGTTTTAACAACTGTAAAACAAAGACTTCTGCAAATCTTTTTAAGCAAATGAGTAAATACTGAAATAATTTATCTGATAAGACGATCTGCGGCTGCGCAATTTAAAAAAATTAACCCATTCCGCTAGACCGATAAGAAATGTGAGCAGTTATTGGTCAGTTTACATAAGGTAGATGTCTTCCATTAGTTTCGAAAAGGAGAAAGTCCCTCCTGAAAGACATACATTTTTTCCACTTTCAAAAACAGATATCAGTCCCTGTTACTCTTGGAACTTGCGTCTATATTTTATTTAATATATAAGTAAAAAACGAAAAGTACTTTTTGGGAAAAAACTGAAATAAGCCCTCTTCGAATTGTGTGATTCAATTACGATGTTTTATTTTTAAAGCTGCAAAAGAGCTGCCACTGCAGAATTCATTACGAAAAGCTTTAAATTTTTTATCGCCCAAGTGTATGCAATTCGGAACATAACTAAGTACAATGCATTCAAGCTCATTATTTATAAGCAATAATTTTTTCTAAGATTTTCCGTTAGAACATAAGTTCTTGGAAGGAATACTTGGAGAAATTTGTTTTGCTTAGATGACTAATTATTTCGTGCTAATTTTTCTACATACATATTTCGATTAATTAAAAGAGTCGGAAAAAATCTTTAGTTTTAAATTGCTTAATTTATTTGACGAATATCAAATTGTAATAAATACGAGAACTATTATTACGTGTGAATAAGAAGATCAATGATTACGAAATGATGTAGATATGAAATATGGAAGTTTTAATGCAATTAGAGTTTAATTTGGTATGTCAAGCGCTAAGCATTTCACAAAAACATTATGAAGCTTTCAAATTCAGGTAAAAAGTTAAGGGATGTATAATTGAAAATTAAGAAATTATTTTGATTTTTGTTTTTTTATTAATTTTTATAGACGTGATAAGAAGTTGATCGAAGTTATCAGGTAATTACTTTTGCCTACATATATTATTTTTAGAAATAATTTGGATAGATTTTTAGGAATCCTAATAGCTTAGGGATTCACCCTGTATTGATTGGATAAGGAAACCAAGATGAAATCTGTAGAGAATTTATTAGTGAAGCAAGCACAGGAAGGAAGAGCCAGATGCATTAAAAGTTGGTATAAAGTTTGGGAGTTGCCTAGTGAGTTGCGTGTTGAGCACACTGCCTGAAAGTATATAAATCGGTCACCTCAACTAACCTTTTACTGTGGAGGCTCGTCAATTACGGCAGTATCGTCACTCATAAAATGAGCCGAAAAAAAAATCTTTAATGTAGGTTTATTTTGTAATTTAAACGCTTACATCGATTTTTTTTACGTACAGTGAATTTATTAAAATATATGAGATTCTTCTCGAAAAATAATTCGATTACAAAAATTATGACCTTACCTTGTATTTTTTTCCAAACTGCTGAAATTTCAAAGATTTTATTTCATTAGTCCAATGTAGCGAACTGCAAAAACTTCTTGCACTTTTCAATTGCATCATGTAAGGCTTTTTATACTCCAGATGAAATCTGGGTGTATTATAAGTTGGTCACAAAGTTTGAAACTCTAAGAAATAAGGCTTAGAGAAAAAAATATATAACACAGAAGTTCATATTATCACTTAGAAATCTCAAAACCGGATGTTCGTCCGTGCCTTTTCTAGCTCGAGAAGGCATTGAGCTATAAAGTTAAAATTTTGTACACGTGGCTTTTGACAAAAAAGTAAGGTCAAGTTCGTGAACGAGCGAAAACGATCCATTCCTCGTATGCGAAATGACACAATTTTGAAATTTAACTGATTTTCTCGAAAAGTGTCGAGTTGAGTGACTAATTAAAGATTTATTACATAGCTTTAAACAGTTTATTGATCTATTTCTTTGGCTTGACTACTACCAGTCAGAGCCACAATTCAACTGATCGACCAACTCCATCTTGAGCTTGCGATACGATCAGTCCTGCGGACGACCAGACGCCGGCGATCCTAAGATCGCTTAACTCAAATGTTGTTGAATTTATATTGATCATACATGTTTCCAATATTACGGATAACTCCCTACCACCTCCCATACAGACTGCACAATTTTACTAAATCCAATACACTAATTTTCTCATCTGAATTTTTTAACCTTACATTTTGGGTAAGACATTTTGATAGCAACTGTAGCATGATGCAAGAAAATTGGCTTAAAGTACTTACCCTTTCTACCACTCCCCATACAAAATTTCATAAAATCAAAAATTTCTCTTTCATCTAGAGTATCACACAACTAGATGGCCCCAGTGCATTGTGGTTCTACGAAACCACTCTCATACAACCTAAACCTTGCACAAGATTGAGGTTTACGCTCAATCGTAGTCATATTATCCTTATTTTTTTCATATTCCAATGGCGCTATTTGGAAACAAGTAATTGATTCTGAATTTCTGTTGGTTTTACTTTTATTGCAATTGCAGCAATTTCCACAAAAATAAATTATAAATTGCAAATATCGGAAAAAGCAACTCTGAAAACTAGAAAATAAATTGAAAGGCCACTAACTGCGATAAGTAGATAAGTATAAGATTTTTTTTTATAGTTTGGGGAACACGTGAGAGCACTGCAACCTTCTCGGCCTATTGTGCGTTTATTGTCCCTTTGTACTACAATTACTCAATAGTTTTGGCTAATCTAAGTATCATTAAGGAAGCCATGTTGGCTAGTTTCTCGGTAGAAAGGGAAACCTTTACCATGTAAGATTTAGTAAGAACCACTATTTAAAAAATCAAGTCAGATAGTTTCTTCATATTTTACCACTTTGAAAAATATTCAAAACCCCTAAGTTCCATGTGTCTAGTACCTATAAGAAACCATAAAATAAATAATATGTATCCAGGTGAAAACTTTACGGATTGAATAAACAAAACATAACAGGGCTACGATTGCGCGTAAAGCGCAATCTTACGAAACTCTAGATGAAATTTTTTGTGATCCCAAGAAATTTTGTATGGGGAGTGTTAGGAGGGATGATAGCATTGAACTAATTTTTTTCCCATCATGCTAAAGTAGTTATAAAAATGTTTTACACAAAATGCTTGCTCCAAAAAATGAATGGGAACTGAGAAAATTAGTGAGTTAGATTTAATGAAAATGTGCAGTTTGTATGGGAGGTGGTAGAAAGAGTGGGGGATTTTAGTAATTTTTTCAGAAATAACTAGGAATATTATAAAATTGACATCCCTTAAATTTCTGACTAGTGCCATTCATACTTTTCAAGAAAATCGATTTTTTGTGAAGTTGTGAAACTGTGTCATATTGTATGGGAGGGGGTAGAAGCAAGTGAGGCTAATCAAATATTTTTTCTGATCTTAGTGATAATGCTAATGAAGCATTTATTACAAAATATGAGCTTGATAAATGTTAAATGTTCCGAGAAAATCGACTTAGAGCATTCCATGAAAAAGTGTTGTTTGTGTGGGAGGGGGTGGAAGGAGAGGGAGGACGCAAATAATTTTTCTACTGTGAATTTAAATCATTATGAAACTAATATATCCCAAAAGTCAGATTAATAGCTTTTATACTTTTCGAGTAAATCCATTTATTGTCAAATAGCGAAATTGTGTCATTTTGTATAGGGGGTAGAAGGGGTGAAGCTAATCGTCTAATTTTTTTTTACCTTTCTAACAATTTTAAATAAAAATTTAATGCACAATTTGAGCCCGCTAAATTTTATGCGCACTGAGTAAATTGGCTTAGAGTAATTCATGACAAGTACAGTTTGTATGGGGGGTGGTAGAAGGAGGGGGAGGACACACATAATTTTTATACGGTAGATTGATATTATCATAAAAGAAATACATTCCAAATTTCAGGCCAATAGCTATTATGCTTTTCATGCAAATCCGTTTATTGTCAAATTGCGCAATTGAGTCATTTTGTATGGGAGGGGGTAGAAGGGGTGGAGTGATTTGGCCCGTTCACGAACTTGACCTTACTTTTTTGTTAAAAACGACGTATACAAAATTTGAACATTCTAGCTCAACGCGTTCTCAAGCTAGAGAGGACACGGACGGACGGACGGACGGACAGACGGACGGACGGACATCCGGTTTTGAGATTTTTGAGTGATTATATGAACTTCTGTATCATTCATTTTTTTCTCGGGGCCTTATTTCTTGGCGTTACAAACTTTGTGGCAAACTTATAATACTCTCAGATTTCATCTAGAGTATAATAAAACTGTTTTCTGAAGCTGCGAAAATTTTACAAAGAGAACTACTTCCTCCATTTTACATCTGTGTGATCAAATAAAAAAAAAAAAATTACAATCATGCACGTGTGTGAAAGTATTGTTGTTGAACAGTAATTGATCGGATATTAGCTTCTCCTATTTCATATTATGAGGCATGAAGCCATAATTCGACATAAGGAGTAGCTTGAAAGCTATAATCAAAAGAATCCCGTAATACGAAACATAAATTTATCCAATATTATGATGCCAAGCTAATGATTCAATATTGATTAGATTGTTCACTTTGGCTGGTTTTCTTTTCTCTTTCACAGGGGCCCTATTGTGATATCTCCACTAGGAGTCTAGTCTAATTTCTATTTAGCTATAAATATTTAGAAGTTATTTTAACCAGGTTCACTGTAGCTAGGATGTAGGCTAGTGAGTAGCGTGTTTGTCTACAATGCAAAGGTCGTGAGTTCAAATCCCTGTCGACGCATAATTAGCTTAGTGCCTGCTTGACAAATGACAAGTTCGTAGATAGAGGGTTGTGCGAAGGTCTAATAACCCCTGTGCATAAATAATGAAAAATGTTAAGGAACCTGAAGATCAGGAGGCCAAGTCCCTATTTGAGCTGTAAGGCCATTTCAGTAGAAGAAGTGGAAAGGCACACTATAATTTCTCAAATTTGAGATTTTAATCTATTTAGATTTAAAATGGAATTGTTTTCCAATAAAGGATATCAAAGTCTATTTAGGGCTAAATTATGATGTTTTTTTACAGAATAAGTTGTGTAATAGGCAATTTCGGCCCTTAAGTGCAACGCATAAACACAGTCATGAGGGAAAGTAGGGGAAGAGGACTCAGAACGACCATAACGCGTGGTGAAGCGGGTATATTTTTCAGTTTTTCTGGCTGCTACAGACAAATATTTATAGATATTACGGAGAATTAAATTATAGAAAGCAAACAGATCCATCTACTGAGTATACAGACCTTCTAGAAGTGGAGCTATTTCATTTTTACATCGTTTGCACATTTTAATTTCGAAAAAATTTTCATTCCCTGTAGCAACTGAAAAATTTGTGCTTAAGAATCCTACTGCTTGAACCCACGACATATTGATTGTGAAGCAAGCACGCTGCCCACTATGCCGCGGAGGATTCAATGTCAATGTTATTTACAATAGCTGCACCGACTTAGTTGCCATTTTGGTTTGAATTGGTATCTGAATTGAATTGTGTTTACAGGACTCGAGTACAATTCGCATATCTGGGCTTCTACTTCTACAATGGCGCTACAGGCCAAATCGGACCTTGGCCTCCCGACATTCAGGTTCCTTAACATTTTTCATTACTTATTGTGGAAGGGTTGTTAGCCCTTCGCACAACCCTCTTTCTACGAATTTTTCATTTTCGTAGATTGAGGTGAGCAAGGTATATCCAAGCAGGCAATGTACTGGAATTATATATTGCGCCGACCGGGATTTGAACTCACGACCTTCGCATTACAAGACTAACACGCTACCCTCTAGGCTACACCCTAGCTATCTGGGCTGGTGCACCCAAAACTGACATGCTACTGAAACGAATTCAGACATTTGCGATTCAGCTTATTGAAGATGATACCATCACGTCATCCTTAGACTCACTTTAACATCGCAGAAATGTCGGAGAACTCACCATCTAATACATGTAGATATTTCCGTGGCCGCTGTAATCGTGAAATTAGTCGTCTTAACCCTCCTTTATGTAAATTGCCCAGTAATGCTCGTGCTGATAAACGCAATCACGAGTATACGGTCGTGCCACCACAATCATGTACAGTGAAATATAGGGCGGCCTCTTTTCCTTGAGCTGTAATTATGCAATTTAAAAGCAACATTCACCGACTTCTTTTATCTTGTCCGACCTTACTCAATTGACTGTATATTTCGTTCATTTTCATTTTGTTTTATCCCTCCCTAAACGAATCAATCAAATTCCTGTTAAGACCCCTTATAGGGGCATAGGACAGAAACAAATCTCTTCCACAAGGCGCGATCCTGATCATCGGCCTTAAGTTGTTGCCAGGACTTGTTTATTCCTCTGACCTCCTGCTGAACTGCTCGCTTCTATGTGCTGCATGGTCGACCGACGTCTTCCATCCGGAGCCTGTTTGGCGATGTTTCGCTCTGGTTTCCAGTTTTAAAGGGTCACCACTATGTTCAGCTTGATGCCTTAAAAAAACTTATACTGCGGCGGTATATCTAAAGGAAAACCTTTTCATATTGCTATCTTGTTTGCGGACAATATTGTTTCTCAATTTGAAAAAGAAAATGGTGTGAGAAATTTGTTATTAGCTGATCCCCCACCCTCTCCCCCTCAAGGAATCCTTGTTACGCCACTGGTACAGGCAATGTTTGCCATGGAATTCCGGATTGCTTATAACTATTAATAATTGAACTGAGTTTTTAGCATATTTTTATACGCAAAAATCCAAATATTTTCATACAAAAAGTATAAAATTTTAGAATGTGGCAACACTTTACTCGTGGTCGTAAAATGTTGTGAGTTGCGGTGTGATTTTAGAATCAATAATCTACATATGACCGACGTCTGAGAAAAAAGGGAATAAGTCAATTTTTTCAATTTTTTTTTTATTGTCTAAGCCTATTTCATAACTCTCTGTCGCTGGGCAGGAGGACATAATTCATCACAGAACAAAGCATTTAATATAAGTTTAAGTTTATTGCCTTGAATAAATGTACAATGTTTAATTCTTAAAATAACTTATAATCTAGCTTACTTTTTAAGTAGTTCGACAGTGCATTGACTAATTCCATGGTTTAATAGAGTATTTGTTCTTTTGAGACATATGAATGACATTTTACAGAAGTATTATTCTTATTAGCTTAAAAATTATAAATATAGATATTTTAGAACACCGGCAATAAGTTTTTTAATTCAGTATTTTTTTGTTTGTTTGTTTGTATTGCACGTTGCCCGAAAGAGAAATTCATTAATTCGGTGGATTTACATTAAAAACATAACAGAATTATGATTGGACTTAAAGCCCAATCATATGATACTCTAGATGAGATGGAAATGACTTTAATATACCGGCAAATATGTCATCTGAAATTCTTTCGAATAGTGAGAAGAGACTTTGCATGGGAGGTGGTAGAAGTAGAGGCGGAGGTTTGTATTTCTCCTATGTGACACCGAAAATGGCGTGTAAAATGTTTCGTGCTGAATTTAAAATTTTTAGTTTTCATTATTTTTAAAGAAATTGGTCATAGTTTTCCTTAAATTGAGGCATTTGTATGGGAGGTGGCAGAGGAAGTGGAACGTTTTAGATGATTTTGAAACTGCTTATCATCATCCTTCACTATGCTTTGATTCAATTTCAAAGTCGACAGCTCTCATATATTCGAAGGAGAAATGCTTTTCTTGAATTTATAATACAGATATTTATATGGGAGGGGGTAGAAGGAGGGAAGCTGAGCTGATCATTTTTTCCAGCATTTATTGCAACTATTAAAAAACAAATTCTGGCAAAATTTTAAGTTTGTAATTTTTCTAGTTTTAATGGAAATCGATATAATGCATTTAACAAAAATGATGCATTTGTATGGGAGGGGGTAGAAGGAGTGTAACGATGAAAACAATTTTTTTTCCTGTTATTGATATTTTTATTTTTATACTTTGTGCGAAATATCAAATTGATACCTTTCACAGTTTCGAGGAAAAATAATTTAATTTAAATTTCAAAATTTCGTGAAATTTGTATGGGAGGGGGTAGAAGGAGTGAGGGGAAGTTGCTAATTTTTTCAGTGCTGATTGGAATTATAAAAAAATTAATTCTGGCAAAAATTCGTTTTTATAACTTTACTAGTTTCGATGAAAATCGAAAAACTGCATTTTTCAAAATTATGCATTTGTATGGGAGGGGGTAGAAGGAGTGATGGGATCGGATCAATATTGAGTCATATTAATGGTATCTATATCATAATACTTGAACCCAAATTTCAAATCGATAGCTTAAATAGTTTCTAAGAAAAATCAATTTCTGAAAATTTCGAAATTTCGTGAAATTTGTATGGGAGGGGGTAGAAGGAGTTGGGGGATGTGGCCCGTTCACGAACTTAAAGTTTCTTTTTTGCTAAAAATGACACACAACAAATTTCAGCACGATAGCTCAAAGCGTTCGAGAGTTATGCTGTAGACAGACGGACAGACGGACAGACAGACAGACAGACAGACGGACAGACGGACAGACGGACAGACGGACAGACAGCAAATCAGAATCGAAGTTTTTGAGCGACAACAAATATTTCTGTACCCTTGGCGGCTCTGTGCGAGCATTATTTCTTAGCGTTACAAACGGTAAGGCAAACACAATATACTCTCAGATTTCATCTAGAGTATAAAAAGAAGAAGGAAAAACAGTGTGTTGTTACTTTATGTACTCTCCAAAGTTTTAAAATAAGAATAAAATCAAAAATGATTGAAAATTGTTAAATGGAAATTTATAATTCATTGTATAAAATATACGAGTATTTTACTGTTATACTTTTTAGCCACGGCAGTGGCTCAAATCTCGGTGTTGATAGAATTTAATGGTTTTATTATACTCTAGATGAAATCTGCGAGTATATTGTGTTTGCCTTACCGTTTTTAACGCTAAGAAATAACGCTCGCAAAGAGCCGCCAAGGGTACAGAAATATTTGTTGTCGCTCGATTCCGAGTTGCTGTCTGTCCGTCTGTCTACAGAATAACTCTCGAAAGCTTTGAGCTATAACGCTAAAAATTTTTGTGTGTCATTTCTTAGCAAAAAAGTAAATTTAAGTTCGTGAACGGGCCACATCCCCCCACTTCTTCTACCCCCTCTCATACAAATTTCACGAAATCCCGAAATTTTCAGAAATTGATTTTTTTTGAAACTATTTAAGCTATCGACTTGAAATTTGGGTCAAAGTATTACAATATAGGTTTCATTAATATGACTGAATATTAATCCGATCCCGTCACTCCTTCTACCCCATCCCATACAAATGCGTAATTTTAAAAAATGCATTTTTTCGATTTTCATTGAAACTAGTAAAGTTATAAAAACGAATTTTTGCCAGAATTAATTTTATTATAATTCCAATTAGTATTGAAAAAATTATCAACTTCACCTCACTCCTTCTACCCCCTCCCATACAAATTTCACGAAATTTTGAAATTTAAATTAAATTAATTTTCATCGAAACTGATATTTTGCATAAAGTATAAAAATAGAAATATGATTAACGACAAAATTTGTTTTGATCCGTACACTCCTTCTACCCCCTCCCATACAAATGCATAATTTTTGTTAAGTGCATTAGATCAATTTCCATTAAAACTAGAAAAAGTATAAACTTAAAATTTTGCTAGAATTGGTTTTGTAATAATTGCAATAAATGTTAAGAATATTATCAGCTCCTCTTCACTCCTTCTACCCCCTAACATATAAATAACCTTCAAGGAAAGTATTTCTTTTTCGAAGATATGAGAGCTATCGACTTTGAAATTGAAACAAAGCCTGGCGTTAATGATTTCGACAAGCAGTTTCAAAATCTTCTATGCCCCTTAACTTCCTCTGCCACCTCCCATACAAATACCCCAATTTCAGGAAAACTATGTCCAATTGAAAATAATGAAAGCTACAAACCTTAAATTCAGCACGAAATATTTTGCACACCACATTACCTTACGCCCAATCATAATTCTGTTATGTTTATACTCTAGATGGAATCTGAGAGTATATTGAGTTTGCCTTACCGTTTGTAACGCTAAGAAATAATGCTCGCACAGAGCCGCCAAGGATACAGAAATATTTTATTGTCGCTCAAAAACTTCGATTCCGAGTGACCGTCTGTCCGTCTGTCTGTCTGTCCGTCTGTCTGTCTGTGCGTCTGTCCGTCTATGCGTCTGTCTACAACATAACTCTCGAAAGCTTTGAGCTATAGTGCTAAAAAATTTTTGTTTGTCATTTTTTAGCAAAAAAGTAAATTTAAGTTCGTGAACGGGCCACATCCCCCCACTCCTTCTACCCCCTCCCATAAAATTTTCACGAAATTCCGAAATTTTCAGAAATTGATTTTTTTTTTAAACTCTTTAAAATATCGACTTGAAATTTGGGTCAAAGTATGACAATATAGATGTCATTAATATGACTGAATATTAATCCGATCCCGTCACTCGTTCTACCCCCTCCCATACAAATGCTTAATTTTGAAAAATGCATTTTTTCGATTTTCATTGAGACTAGCAAAGTTATAAAAACAATTTTTTGCCAGAATTAATTTTATTATAATTCCAATTAGTATAGAAAAAATTATCAACTTCACCTTACTCCTTCTACCCCCTCCCATACAACTTTCACGAAATTTTGAAATTTAAATTAAATTATTTTTCTTCGAAACTGTTAAAGCTATCAGCTTGATATTTTGCATAAAGTATAAAAATAGAAATATCAATACCGAGAAAAAAATGTATTTTGATCCGTACACTCCTTCTACCCCCTCCCATACAAATGCATAATTTTTGTCAAGTGCATTATATCGATTTCCATTAAAACTAGAAAAAGTACAAACTTAAAATTTTGCCAGAATTGGTTTTTTAATAATTGCAATAAATGCTAAAAAAAAATTATCAGCTCCTCTTCACTCGTTCTACCCCCTCCCATACAAATATCTGTATTATAAATTCAAGAAAAGCATTTCTCCTTCGAATATATTAGAGCTAGCGAATTTGAAATTCAATGAAAGCGTGGTGATAAGGATTATGATAAGCAGTTTCAAAATCATCTTAAACGCTCCACTTCCTTTGCCACCTCCCATACAAATGCCTCAATTTCAGGAAAACTATGTCCAATTGAAAATAATGAAAGCTAAAAACCTTAAATTCAGCACGAAATATTTTGCATACCACATTAGGTGTCATATCCTTTATGCCCAATCATAATTCTCTTATGTTTTTACTTGGAATTGGTCTAAATAATTCGTTATTAAGGATAAAAAGGGAGATAAATAGCACGTATCCGCAGGGCTATCAGTAGCTAATTCTTTAATTAGATTATTATACTCTAGATGAAATCTGAGAGTATATTGTGTTTTCCTTACCGTTTGTAACACTAAGAAATAATGCTCGCACAGAGCCGTCAAGGGTACAGAAATATTTGTTGTTTCTCAAAAACCTCGATTCCGAGTTGCTGTCTGTTCGTCTGTCCGTCTGTCTGTCCGTCTGTCCGTCTGTCTACAACATAACTCTCGATAGCTTTGACCTATCGTGCTGAAATTTGTTGTATGTCATTTTTAGCAAAAAAGTAACTTTTAGTTCGTGGACAGGCCACATCCCCCCATTCCTTCTACCCCCTGCCATACAAATTTCATGAAATTTCGAAATTTAAAGAAATTGATTTTTCTCTAAAACTATTTCAGCTATTGACTTGAAAATTAGGTCATAGTATAATGATATAAATATCATTAACTTCAAGAAATATTGATCTGATTTCTTTACTCCTTCTTCTACCTCCCATACAAATGCACAATTTTCAAAAATGCATTTATTCGGTTTGCAATGCAACTAGCAAAGCCAAATGAACCAATTTTTGTCCTAATTAATTTTATTATAATTGCAACTAATTTTGGAAAAACTATCAACTTTACCTTACTCCTTCTACCCCATCCCATACAAATTTTACGAAATTTCGAGATTTCAAATAAATTAGTTTTCTTCAAAACCGTCAAAGCTATCAACTTTAAAATTTGAGAAAAGTTTACTATTTTAAATATATTTTATGTCAAACAATTTGGTTTTGATTCGGATATTCCTTCTACTCCCTCCCATACAAATGCAGAATTTTGGTAAATGCATTTAACAGATTTTCATAGAAACTAGAAGAAGTAGAAACTTGAAATTTTGCCAGAATTTGTTGCTTAATAATTGTAAGAAATACTGAAAAAATTATCGCCTTCAATCCGCTCCTTCTACCACCTCCCATACAAATTTTTATATTGGAAGTTCAAGAAAAGTATTTCTCCTTCGAACATATGAGAGCTATGGACATTAAAATTGTAACAAAGCACCTCTTTCTCTGCCACCTCCCATACAAATACCATAAATTCAGACAAAAATTGTTCAATTTCCTTGAAAATTATGAAAGCAGGAAACTTTGAATTCAGCATGAAATATTTTATATACTACGTTCAGTGTTACATAGAAAAATTACAAACCTCCCCTCTGATCTTACCACCTCCCAAACAAAAGGTAAGTAAGTATTTCATCTAGAGTATCATATGATTGGACTTTACGCCCAATCATAATTCTGTTGATTTTTTAAATGTAGTAACTTTCCAATTCGTTTTTGCCATAACGGTGATGCATATGTAAGGAAGGGAATAATATCAGATTGTGTGTAGATAAAGGAGTTAGAGAGTAGTCTGTTTCTTCTCTTGTATTTCCTAGAAAGTCAGTGTCTCAGAACTTTTCTTTCAAATATTTCTTTGCAATCGTGGGTGATGCAGTGAACCATTCTGCATAACCGTAAGAATAAATTGGTCTTATTATTTGCTTATATAAAAGCAGCTTTGACCTTCTGTTCAGTTTAGACTTATAGTGTAAAAGGGGTGCAAACATGTTAAATTCTCGATTAGCTTTTTTAAGGACAATTTTACCGTGAGTGTTAAAACGAAATAAATTATTGAAATGGATCCCAAGATGTTTTTTTTTGCTTTTTTTTACTGTGTTTCTGTCACCTTTCCCGCTGGGATTTCGAAAGCAGATAAGCGCCGATTTTTCTGCATTTATACTTACTCCCCATGACGAATAGAATTCATTTATTATATTTAGATGTTTATTGACCTCTGTTAAGGCTATTTTAGGATCATGTGAATGTGAATAAATTATAGTGTCGTCAGCATACAATATTGCCTGGGATACGATATTTGCAGATTCTGTCGCGAAATTATAGTGAGGAAAGTCGTACAAAAAGAAATTGTAAAGCCTTGGCCCATTTCCTGAACCCTGAGCTACACCAGAGTTGACGTTGACGATGTTCGATTTTTCTTCAGCTAATTCAACGTAAAGTTTCCTATTAGTCAAAAAATTGTACAACAACTTCGGAGTATGTATTGGGACGTTTTTCATAATAAGTTTGCAGAGAAGGCCTTTAATCCGCACTAGGTCAAAAGCTTTTTTTACATCTAAGGAGCATGCCACAGTTGTTTGTCTATCGTATAAGTTCTTCGTAATGACGTGTTGAATCTTAAGAAGTGCATGTTCAGTAGAGTTTTGTCTTTTGAATCCAAACTGTTCGTCAGGTATTATGTTAAATTCATCACAGAAGTCTTCAAAATCTATGGCGATAGATCTTTCTAGGAGTTTACCTACGTTAGACAGCATTGAAATCGGTCGGAAAGTATCAACAGTATGTACGTTTTTCATTTTTGGAATAGCAATGACGAAATACTGAGATCTTCGCTTCCATCAATGGCCTCAAACAACTGGTGAGCGAACCTACTCGGCTGCCTGATATCTCAGACCAATACGCAAGTCTCCTTGATCATTTTCTCACAAACCAGCCAGAGAAATATACCATATCTGTTATTGCACCATCGCCAATTGGTGATACGGATCACTTCCTGATTCGTGCACAGTTCCCAATAACGGCATTACAACCTCCGGTAGTAAAAGTTCCAAAGAGGATCGTTTGGCACTTCAAGAAAGCCAACTGGGGCGGACTAAACGCATTCTTTAAAGCTTTTGACTGGAAATTGTGCTTTAGATCCAATAACTGCGATATAGCCTGTAACATTATTACAGAAACAGTTCTTAAAGGAATGCGACTCCTTATTCCTTTCAACCGCAAAAGAGTTAGACCATCTAAGGACTCTTGGTTTACCAAAGATTGCCTCGATGCAATCCACGCAAAGAAACTTGCACTTAGTAAATTCAGGGCACACCCCACCTTCAGCCACAAAGATCTATATATAAAAGCAAGGAATTCCTGCAACGCCATAGTTTACCACGCAAAAAAACAGCATGACTTAAAGTTAAAACGAAAGGTCCTTGCATGCGCTAAAGGATCTAAATCCTTTTGGTCATTTGCTAAGGCCGTCAGTAATAATTTTATTTCGTCATCCACACCACCACTTTCTGACGGCAGCCGCTCAGTCGTAGATCCAGTTGAAAAGGCAAATTTATTAGCAGCGAGTTTCGCGAGAAATTCAACCCTGCCACCTAGTAATCAGTCACTCCCAACTGTATCGGCTACAGGCACCATATTGCGTGCCATAAAGTTTCGCACTCGCGTCATTGCTAAAATTCTTCAGGATCTCAATATCAATAAATCCTCTGGTCCGGACGGTATTCCCCCCTTAATCCTTAAAAAAATTCTTTTCATCTTTGGCTAAACCTCTTCGTGACCTTTTCCATTTATCCTACTCTTCAGGAAAATTCCCAAATAACTGGAAACAAGCGAATGTGCAGCCTATACCCAAGAAGGGAAGCAAGTCGGATCCGGCAAATTATCGCCCAATAGCCATCACTTCCGTGCTGTCAAAAGTTATGGAAACTGCTGTCAACCGCAAGGTCATGCAATATTTGGAGAGCTATCAACTTTTACATGATCGTCAATATGGTTTCCGGTCGGGAAGATCCACAGGTGATCTATTGGTTTACCTAACCGAACGCTGGAACACTTGCATACATAAATTTGGCGAAGGCCAAGTGCTTGCATTAGACATTAAGCTCAAAGCATTTGGCTTTGATGCTTCTTTTTTGTTATGGATTGAGAGTTTCCTGTCCAACCGAGCCATTCAAGTAGTTTTAGATGGCGTCTCCTCGTCTCCCTTTCCTATCAATTCCGGCGTTCCCCAAGGCTCCGTTTCATCACCTACTTTATTTCTAATCTTTATTAACGACCTTCTGTCGTCGACTCTCAACCCAATTCACAGCTTTGCAGATGACAGTACACTAGAAAACATTTACAGCTTCAACTCAATTGCTGAGGCGCACCAGTCTTCTGTGCCTACTATGCGCCGAGAGTTATTTAATTCACTAAATATTGATCTCAACACAATCCTGCAATGGGGCAGAGCGAATCGAATAGAGTTTAATACCACTAAAACACAAGCCTGCCATCTCTCTCTTAAATACGACATGTCGATACCTGACTTAACCTTTGATGGTGTAGCACTTGACCATTTGGAGAATTTCCACCTCCTGGGTATGCACATTAATAAGAAACTTGATTGGAGCCAGCACATCCACAATGTATGTAACTCTAGACGCCTCCAAGTGCTTAGGCTTTCTCCGAAGGTGCAAGAAATATTTTACACCATCCGATCTTGCAACCATCTACAAATCATACATCAAGCTCCGACTCGAGTACAATTCGCATATCTGGGCTGGAGCACCCAAAACTCATCTAAAGATATTGGATCGCATTCAGCGTTTTGCGCTTCGACTTATTGGAGATGATGCCATAACGGCATCCTTTGACTCCCTCGAACATCGCAGAAATATCGGTGTACTCACCCTTTTCTACAGATATTTCCATGGCCGCTGTAGCCATGAAATTAATCGTCTTATCCCTCCCTTATATAAGTTCACGCGCAATACTCGTGCTGCTGAATGAGCTCATGAGTATACGGTTGAGCCACCCAAATCACGTACGGTGAAATTTAGGCAGTCATTCATACCTCGAACATCCAAAATGTGGAATGCACTACCCGCGGCCACTTTTCCTAGAGATTATAACATCGCGCAATTTAAAGGCAGCATTCACCGACTCCTTTTATCCTGTCCGTCCTTATTCAAATAATTGTTTATTTTGTTAATTTTCATTTTGTTCCATCCATTCCTAAACCGACTGGACTGTACGCTACAGTATTAAAGGGTGACCCTAAGTTCAACTTGGTGCGATAAAAAAAAAAAAAATATTACGATTATTTAAAACAGTGAATTGAAAAACAACGAATAAATTTAGTTGAACGGACTCAACTCTACCACGTGATTGTTCTGTGCAATAAACACAAAGTCCTGGCAACAGCTTAAGGCCGATGCTCAGAATCCCGCCTTATGGACGAGAGTTGTTTCTGTCCTATGCCCCTATAGAGGTCTTAGCAGGAATTTGATTTGATTGAATATGCACAAAGCAGTCACTTTCGTCGAAAGTAGTGAATTTCAATGCATGAAAATTCAGCATATGGTAGTTTCGGCAGAATTTCAATACATTTGCATCGAAAGTAATGCGAAATTCGTTGGTATGTAGAAGCCATTAAACGATTACACTAAAACAAAACTGATATTGTTATATGCATAATATTAAAACATTCTTTATTAAAATATTCAAACCCAACTTGTAATGCATAATTACAACTTCTTCCGCCACTACACGGGCTTTGGCCTTTTGACCTTCAGGCTCTTTATCATTTTCATTATTTATTGTGAAAGAGTTATTAGCCCTTTGTACAACTCTCTATCTACGAATTTTCATTTTCGCAAATTAAGGTTGCCAAGATATCCCCACGCAAGTAGTATTTACACGTCGACCGGGGTTTGAACTCCCCACTTTTGCATTGTAAACTAAGACGGTATCCACTAGGCTACACCCTAACTAACCCTATAACAAATATCATCTCAAAATGCTATCTGCTAAATATGTATATCGAACATTGAAATTTTACGGCAATATGAATGTAATTTTAATTTTGCTATATTATCTACATAAATATTTTGAAATTGTTATGCAATAAATGAAAAGTTGCGTGGCCCATTAAATGTTCCGAGCGCCATTCATTTTCCCATTGACACTTGAGAAACCCCAGATAACAAGTAGAACAGATAGAACTAGACCCCATCATGGCTAATACTTCGCACACATAGAGAGATCACCATCTCCGCGGTGCACATTCGAGCCGACAAATGTGGTGAAAATTGCACCTCAAAATACAAAGCTATAGCACACTGTGTGTACTTACTTACCTGTTGATTGCTATGCTTTCAGTTACCCACTCGTATAAGTTCACCTGAGAGCCAAGAATTATCCAGCTGATGTGTGTTACAAATACAAAAATTAGTACTAGCAGAGTATGATGATGGCGGTGTTATGGGGTAGACGCACGCACGCGCAACTTGATATTCCGGTTTCATTTTTCCAATTTGTTTTTTTCTTACATTTTTCGCCAACATTTGCGGACAAATTGAAATTGAGCCTTTTAGTTTAGAGAAAAAAATAGATATGGTTTGTTTTTTTTTTTTGTGGTAGATCTATGAAACTGGGATAAAGTTTTTTCCAGCACATTAATTCGCCTTTCCTAAGTGGAAGTTTTATGAAATCACTTTGATTTTAAGTCACGAAAATGACGACATTACGTTACCGATCAAGAACACATAAAATATGAATTATATCGTTACGTTAAAAATGGGAAATTCGATTGGCAATTAAGTTCCAAGTAATTGTAAGTTAGCTACTGTTGGAAAGTCAAAAACGACCTTGTGAGTCAAGTTTATTATTATTCAAACGAAAAATAGACGCGATAAAATTTAATAGGTAAACAAAATTCCAAAAGATTTCAGGTATTGCATTTTGATTGTAAAATGTGATAATTAAGAAACTGCATTTATGGTTATTTGTGCTATTAGTGTATAGATTTAATAGTGGTTTTGGTATCTATTCACAAATCTTGGATAATTTTAATGAATTGAACGGTTTTGAATACAAATCTGTCAGCTCTATCAGTTTCTTAACACAGAACTCAAATGTCTAGAAATGTTTGAGTTTTGAATTAAGAAACCCAAATTTGTCTAAAAAAGATTGTAATACCTATACTAACCTAACGATTACAGTGGATTCCTTCTTGTTACTGAACAGCGCCATCTATTGGTCCATATTCGCTTTATTGGTTCAAGCCTCTGTCATAGATGTTCAAAGTGCCGACATCCCCGCGTTTAAAAAAAAAATTATTGCCAATAACAATTTACACATCGCTACAAACTATATTAAAGACCCTGAAGTAATCAAAAACAGAAAAAAAATCAAATTTGCAGTTGATACCAAAGAGAGGTTTTCGAAACAGGAAATTCTCTTTACCAATAAAATCACATATTCCACTTAATGCGGAAGATGATTTCGTTTTCCATAATCCGTTTAACAAAAATGAGAAAAAGCACAATTTTAATTTCGAGAATCACTGAGCGTGATTTACAGACTAAAATGCAATTTCAGCATCAAACAGACGCCATAGTGCCAGTCGTTTGCAGTTGAGTCTTCTTTGTCCATTTTTCTATGAAAAAAAACAAATATCGAAAGATTGCAAAGATACCCCCATAGTACAACGCGAAGAGTCAGAGGCATGAAATATAGGTAAGTATTGTACGAAATCTGCAATGCTCTATTGCTTAAAAAGCTGCAAAAACTAAGAAGATCGCACCGATTGAAAAGTGAATGCATGGCACTATTTTGGCCTTTTATGTCTTAAAATTGAACAATTCAGGCGCTGCGCTTTGCTATAGATGCTCTGTGCACACTTCTTGCTGCGATCTGCTATTATTAAATCAAGTACTTTCACTTGTTTCTAAATAACATGCCACCACTTGCCTATTGCCAGCTACTTCTTCTGCAGCTTCTTCTTCTTCTTCAGTTAAGATCATATCGTTCGTTTCTTGCCGGTAAAGCATGCGCGGCAATGTCGAATGGAAAATACGCGATGCTCATGAAGTATTTACCAATTGCAACCTTATCCCCTTAATCAAAGATTTGAATTGTGGAGAACGTGCATCCATGCCTCGAAGTCTTAGATGGATCCGGGAACAACGAATATGTATAGAGAAAAAAATCCGTATAAGTCGACGGTATACGCGAGCGAGTACTCCAACAGCTATGTATCTTAGAAGATGCACGATAGTCTTGATTCGAAGATACATCATAAATTTTAAGAAGAGGAAACGCTACCTTTATTAACAAATCACCTGACTATTTTACGATACACACTTTGAAATATCATGCGCATTTATTTAGTTGTTTACAGCTCATTCGAATTGCGGAAAACACAATTTTTATACAAATAATGGACGTATTTCCAATAGCACGCTAAATTTGTGATATTAATACGAATTTGATTAGATATATTTCAATATAGTATCTAGATACATTATAAATAAATCTGGTTGATTTTTTTTTAGAACTTGAATAGTTTTTTTTTAAGTGCTAACATTAAAAGCCTAATTAACTGATTTTTAATGCTTGTTTTTCTTTAAAAAATAAAATGACTGAAAGGTTTTCAAGGTGAACTACAAGACTATTATTTGTATTGTCATTGAATTCGAATAAATCAATTGATTAATTAAAGCTATGGCATTGACATTGTACCGTTATATTATGCAATGCGCTAGTGCTCGTGATGGTAGATACTCGTAAATGAAATTGAATTATTTAGGTTGAATTTGAAGTTTTCATATGTTACACACAGTATTTTACCATAAGGCATCAAGTTCGAGTTTCGGGTCGTATTTGATATTTGAAATCTTGTTTCGAGTTGTCATTGTAGATTTGTGTAGAGCGTGCAAGGTCGTTCAAGTCCTTGGCGTACTGTGAACACCACTGCGTATATTGTGCGTCCCATCTATTCCCAACTCCTTCCATATAGCGGCTGTGTTCAGAATGTAAAGTATCGTGGTGGGCCGAGAGTGAGTAACTTTTAACTATGCTTCCCGAAGAGATGAAGTCTGCTGCTTG
The DNA here is from genome assembly GCA_963669355.1 of Chorisops tibialis. Taxonomy (NCBI): domain Eukaryota; kingdom Metazoa; phylum Arthropoda; class Insecta; order Diptera; family Stratiomyidae; genus Chorisops; species Chorisops tibialis. The sequence goes on from OY770262.1 coordinate 183,916,037, forward strand.
TGTTTGTCACATCTTCAGATAATGCATCATCATCAATAGCGCGACAGCCCGAATCGGGTCCTGGCCTTTTCAAGTCGTCGCCTCCAATCGTCTCGATCAAAAGACCGCGTCCGCCAGCTGCTAATTTTTAATATGGCTTTGCTGTCTTCATCAACCGAGCCTTCCCATCGCTTGCATGGCTTGCCTACTGGCCGGCTACCACTCGCTTTGCCTTTGAGAGCACGTTTGGGAATTCTTCTGTCTTCCATTCGCTCTACATGGCCAGCACACTGCAGCTTACGTAGCTTGATGAACGTTGAAGCTTCTGGCTCGTCGTAGAGTTGATACAACTCATGGTTTTATCTTATTCGCCATTCCGTTCCTTCTTTCACAGGTCCCAAAATTCTTCGGAGGACCTTTCTTTCGAATACGTTAACTGCTTTTTCGGAAGTTTGCGTTAGTGTCCACGTCTCGCTGCCATAACATAGCATAGGTCGTATAATAGTTTTATAAATCCGCAGCTTATTGTTTCTATGCACTTTCTTGGATTTCATTATTGGAAGTACCGAATAATACGTCTTATTTGCAAGTATTATCCGTTGTTTTATTTCGTATGTTTCATTACTGTCCTTTGCTAGATTAGCCCCAGCTGTCCACACTCTCCAAATTATATTTCGCAATTGTTATGTTTTGTCTGATTGGCGTTCTCCTTCTTGTTTGCGTTATTACTTTTGTTTTGCTTTCATTAATGCGCAACCCGACTTCTTTTACGGCGGAGTCAAGATTGACTAGCACTAGGGAAGGATCTTGCTAGGATGTTAATGTCGTCAGCGTAAGCAACTAGTTGGGTGAATAGTAGTGTCCCGTTGGTGTCGACTAGGATTTTTCGGACGACATACTCTAGTGCCAAGTTGAAAAGCATAGGGGCTAGACCATCTCCCTGCTTTAAACCACATTCCGTTCGAAAGCTGGTTGTGGAATCGGTTTGTATTCTCACTTGAGATTCAGTGTTCGTCATTGTGAGTCTTGTTAGTCGGACTAGTTTTGGGGAATTCCAAAGTCAAGCATAATTTGGTACAGTACGCTCCTGTCGATACTCTCATATGCTTGTTTAGGATCTACGAAGATTTGGTGCACGTCTGTGTTATATTCCCAGCATTTGTCAAGCACCTGTTTCACCGAGAATATCTGGTCTGTTGTAGATCGTCCGGTTCTGAATCCACCTTGGTATTCGCCAATTATTTCATTAGAATAGGGCTTAAGACGACGTTCAATTATTTTTGTCAGCATTTTGTAGGACGTACACAACAATGATATACCTCTGTAATTCTCACAGCAGAGTTTGTCTCCTTTCTTGTAAATTGAACATATAATGCTTTTTCGGCAGTCGTCGGGTATGATTTCCTCTGTCCAAATTTTGCATATCGTGTTGTGCAGTATTTCAACGACACAGTTTCTAGCGTTTTTCAGAAGTTCAACTGGTATTTGTAACAACCTCATACAAGGGGGTTAATTTATAAATCCTTTACGAGACAATTGTCCGTGACCACCGAACTCTGGCCAGCTCAGTCTAAGCTGGGTCGTGTCGTCATACCTCGTAAATTTGGAGAAAATTTTCTCCGGATTGGAGATGGAGAGATAACCAAGACCACCAATGTTTAACGATTTACAGAATGATTTTAATTTCCAAAAATAAAAAAAACTAATTTATTATTTAATAATTAAATTATTTTTTTTATGTTTCTCCCATTTTTATTGTTTATTTGATCAGTTATTAATATTCCATATAATGAAATAGAAACCCTTAATTCTATACGTATACAAAAGTTCATAAATTCTTTTACATTAAAAAAAATATTATTTAAATATTTTATTAAAAAAAAAAGAAAATAAAGTGAAAAGAAGAAAGATAATATATAAATAAACTGCCAACAAGTCGGGCGAAACTTTATTATTCTTGGGACAAGTTGCGGATAAGTGGAAAGTCAATATGCAGGTTAGAGTGGTTAGGGAAGGCTAAGTGAAAGGGAGTTCTTGGGCAGGGCTGTTGTCATTTTAACAATATTTCATTCAATTCTGAAAGTTTGGGTTTTTATGAGGGGAGGAGGAGGTGTAAGATGGTGGATGTTACTAGCTTTTTAATTAGTTGCTTGAATCACGTCCAATATTCTCTGTATAGAATGTGTTTCATAGACGAAGTTGCATAGAATTTTCATAAAATTCGGTGTATTTTACATTCACAAAACCGAACATTTGTATGGGAGGGGGTAGAGAAGGTAGGGGAATCGTAAAATTTGATATGTAGTTTTATTTCGATTCTCTTGTAAGGTGCTTGTATAAAATTTCAAGTTCGTAGCTTTTAGTTTGTTGGTTATTAGTAGATTTAATGAAATTGTTCGAAATAATAGTTTTGTACGGGAGGGGGTAGAAGGGAAAACGCGATTTCAAAACTTTTAAAGCAAATTCATTTGAATTATTTTTATAAGTTTTTATGCAAAATTTGAAATTGATAGATTTTAACAGTTAGCTGATAACCGATTTCTCAAAAATGCTCGAAAAAATAATTTCGTATGAGAGGGGGTAGAGGAGGTAGGGGAATCGTAAGACTTGTGATGCAATTTTCTTTTTTTTCTATTGTAAGGTGGTCGTACAAAATTTCAAGTTCGTAGCTTTTAATTTGTTGGTTATTAGTTGATTTAATGAAATTGGTCGAAATCAAACTTTTGTATGGGAGGAGGTAGAAGGGCAAGCGCGATTTCAAAACTTTTAATGCAATTTAATTTCAACTATTTTATAAGTTTTTCTGCGAAATTTCAAATTGATATCTTTTAACAGTTAGGTGATAATTGATTTCTTAAAAATGGTCGAAAAAATAATTTTGTATGGGAGGGGGTAGAAGTTTTAAAGATTTTCGACCAGTTAATAGTTCATATATTTAGGAATTTTTTTTAAATGCATTTTGCAAATTTTAAAGTTTCTTCCTTAAAATTTCACTCAAAATTTTCAGTTTATGTGTTTTTTTCAATGCACATGAAACACCTTGTGCACGTAAGACCGGGGGGGTCAGTTTATAACAATTATGGATCAAGTTATTGCTATTTTTCGATATACATCAAAAAGATGCACGTTAGACCGGGGGGGTCAGTTTATAACAATTATGGATCAAGTTATTGCTATTTTTCGATGTACATCAAAAATATGTATCCACACCCGAAATTGAAACTTTATATCTTTTGCCAGAGACCTAAAAAACTCACTCAAAATTTGCGACAATTTTGCTTATCACCTCCCTCCCCTTACACCCCCCAACTTAAAATTTCTACCAAAATTAATTATTATATAGTTCTACAATCTGACAAATTTTCCATTTGATATCAGTACTTTTTTTTGAGATATAAGGATTTGTAATTTTGAAAAGTGCGCCATTTTTAAAATGGTCCCCATTTCCCCCCACTACTTTTATTTCAACATATTATATTTTTTTTGTATTTTCCTAGTATAGCTTAATATATGTTTTAAGTTTAAATTACATAGCTTAAGAGATAGTTGAGATATTCATTTTTAAGTGTTTTTCTTTGCACCCCCCCTGACCCTATCCCTTACAATAATTAGCCATTGTCAAAGCTGATTCCAATGGAACTATATGTCACTTTAATGGTCCCAAAATATGAATTTTGTACAATAAGTAATTTCGAAGATATAGTCATTTGAAAAAACAGTTCGGCCGACAATTTGTTTTTAGCCCCCCTTTTCGGACGCCAATGGATAAAAAAAATTAAATTATTTTTAAAGTTTGTCTCACAATTTACTCTATATCTGTACTAATTTTCAACTTTCTATCTGCATTCGTGGTGGAGATACTAGCAAGTGTAGTTTTCGACTTTTTCCCTCCGCCCGCCTCCCCCTTCCACCTAACACCCCTTAAAATTTAGAAAATAGAGCTCACTTACCCAATCAACAATCCACCCAAAAACAAACATTCTACCTTTAGCGGTCTCGGAAATATGAGTCCATATGTACGGCGTACGGCGGGACGGATTTTTTTTTTTTGCATTTTTAGGCTAATTCAGTCATGAAACGCGAAAAAAAAAAAATTTCATGGTAGCAAAGTTTTTTTTTTTCTTGTGTCGATCACAATACTTTATTATAAGAATAATAAAGTAAAATGAGTTTACCTTATATTATTTTTTTGAAAATGATTGTACTAAGTGCGCACCGTTCAAATCTTCTGTGAGTTAATAATTTATTAATTAAAATAAAATCGGTTGATTCTTTTTTTTTTTTTTTCTATAACACGGGAGAAAAAAGAAAATAGTTAAATATGTATATACATATATATAAGTATAAATTTCTGCTTCTAACAAATTTTTTAAGAGTTTTATCTTCCTCTTGTCTTTATAAAGGATAACTCAACACTTCTTTTACTCCAGAAAATTGGGGTGCTAATTTCCACTGCCTCTTTCAACCTTCTTCTTCCTTCCGCCAAACAAGCTGTCTACTTTGATTGCTGATACCTTTTTTTGTCTTCAGTGTTCAGCCAAACAAACTGTTGAATACTTCTTTTTTCTTGATAGTTGAAACTTTTTTCTTTATAGTTGATACTTTTTCTTGTGTTCGGTAAAACAAGCTGTAGAATATTCCTTTTGATTGCCGAAAAATATCCTCCCGTCTTCGCAAATAAGGAAGTCAATATCGTCAATCAAGTTATGGACTAGATGTAAACTATTACAGTCCTCTATCGAATTCGATTTATCGTAGAATTGTTAGAATTCAACCACTTATAATTTTTTTATTGTATTTAATAAAACTTGATTTGAAATAAACCATTTATTAATTATCATTCGTATTCGATTACTTTCGTCAAAAAAAAAATGCAACTGACATCCAAAAAAAAATTTTATTTTTCTTTTCTTCCCTACTCGATCCAAAATAAAAAAAAATTCTCCCAAAATAAAATTTTATAGTGCGATAGTTACATACATATCTTGTCAATTCCCAGCGCTTTGTTTCGTTTTTGTTCACATAGGGATGCTTTGATTTCAGCAAGCGTGGGTGGTGTCGATGATGGTTCTTCTTCGTCAGTTGAGGCCTCAATTGAAATGTTGTCTGTCGTGATAGATGCTAATGGGGTGGGATTGAGAAGATGTTCAAAGTAGGAAGCCCATCTCATTTTGATTTCTTGTGCGTCGCTGATAATGTTACCCTCTGCGTCTTTGCAGAGACTGGTTTTCGGCTTATATACTTTTTTTTAAGTCTTTTACTATTGCGTATGCGTCCTGCGTTTTATTTTGTCTCATCTCGTCGTCCATTTATTGTATCTTTTCATTATGGTACTTCCTTTGTTTTCGCATGCAGGTCCTATTCGCATATCACCTAAGCTCATCATATCTTTCTGCCTCGTTGTTTCTGTCTATTGCATCGCGGCATTCTTGGTCGAACCATTCATTATTTTTTGTCGTGCTTAATATCCTAACTCCTCTTCTGCGAAGGATTTGATGCCGTCTCGTATTTTCATCCACACATTCTCCACTGGCATATTATGGATATTTTGATATATTGGTCTCAGGTGTCTTTAAGCTTGTCGACATTGAATTTGCGAGCTCTGCTCGTTTTTGAATATTCACGACAAGCTATTCGGCATCAATACTAAGCTCTGACTAAATAGTGATCAGAGTCACAATTCGTACCGCGGAGGGTTCGTACATCAAGTAAGCCGGAAGCAGCCCTTTTCTCAATTAGAACGTGGTTTATTTCGTTGAAGGTGTGTCCATCTGGTGATGCCCACTTTCGTTTGTGAATATCGCGATGTGGGAAGCACGTAGAACTTACAATCATATTTTGCTGCTTGCGAAATCAATAAGACGTTGGCCATTGTCATTGGTTATGTCATGGAGACAGATATTACATGCCCCGCAGTTTTTTCTTCTTTCGGAAAAAGCCTGTGAATCTTAGAATCAACTATGTTTGGTGTGTTTTTAGATACCAACTGTTATTATCAGTTTGTTCTTGTTTAGAAGCTTGGCCGTTAGTTGATGTGATGCGTCAACAGAAAACGTTTGCTATGCCTTTTCTCAGAGACTTGGGACCATTTGAGGTCCAATTCCAGTTTCATGCTACTGAAGTAAATACCGCAGTGTGGCTCTGTGCCTATCATCTGCGTGGAGGGACCTTTTTGGCTACTATCCATTGGAGTGTGATTTTCATATTTTGCATTTGGTTTTGAAGATCCTGAGTTCGTTCTCATATGGATTTCGACTGGATTGCCAAAAAGAATGGCATCATTATGGGAAATGTTTGCCTATACACATCACAATATACACTTAAGCATACACTTCAGTGATAGCATATACTTCAGTTTAGCAGAACACTATCCTAGATTTCATGTGAATCTTTCTTTGGAGTAAAGTGCATGTATTCTAGCTAATATATCTTCATTGGTTTTGAGCCATTTGCATTCCATATATGAGTGCCATTTTTAAAGCGCGCAAGGGGTCGCTGGATTTTACGTAAAAATAAATTAAGTCGCTATTGATTTAAAATCACCAAAATATTTATTAAATCGCTTTTTCTAACTTTGATTCCGAACTTCGACTCTTTCGCATTCCTTTTTAAAAACATTGACTAAGCCTATCGCATTCTAATCTCCAAGTCGGCTCTTACGCTTCCGAATCCTGGCTGATCCGTCAACTTATCCGGACTCTTTCGCTTTCACTGCCTGCTTATCACAAACTTTTGCCTTTTTATATCGTTCTTGTCGGACCCCGTCGAATATTGTCAGCCCTCGTCGAATATTGTCAAATGTGCTTTGAACCTCGTAGGATGTCTGTGGAAACACGTCGGATATTGTCAGTCTTCTTCTGATGTTGTAGGCTCTCATTGGATAGTGATATCCGTCTACCCCCGTCGGATATTGTCGGCCTTCGCCGGACCCCATCGAATATAGTCGGACATCTGTCGAATTCCGTCGGATACTGTCGGATTTTCGTCGAACCACGTCGAATATTGTCGGGCATCCATCGGACCCCGTCGTATATTGTCGGCCCTCGTCGGATATTTGTTTTTGTTTGAAGACCTTGAATATTTGATGAGTTGCACAGCATTCATGTTCGGAAGTTATGTGGCTGTATTTATTTTTATTGGTCACGGGTGTTCTTTTTAATAGCGCAGTGTTGTTGTTGGAGACCTTGAACATTCACTGAGTTGCATAGTTTTCGCACGCATGCTCTTATTTGCTTTCGAAAACAGTAGAAGTTTGCGTACATATGAAGTGGAACTATAGCTAGTATGTAACAGTATGTTGTTCAGAAGTTGGATGTTCCATTATTTCTGTACTCACTTTGACAAGGCGCCATATTGCCATATTAAGTCAGTGCCCACGCATGCCCTACAAACTACTTACCTTTTACTAAGGAGATGAATCAGAGGAAGATTTACCATTGTCTATAAATGTTCGCATTGTTCCGGTTACACACTGCTAATCTGGAGCAGACGCACAGGACCATATTGACTTGTTACGTAACTCTGTCTTATCAATAGTTGCTCGTAAAACTTAACTTCGATTGAGAAAGGTTGCTCCTGAATGCGTGGGTTACTTAATCAGCCCGAACGAACTTCCTGCTGGGTTGATGGTCAGTCCATATTTGCTGTTTTATTTTTCAACGGTGCTTAGAGCTAACTTTAGGAAGTTCGGACAGTGTTCCTTCCTCTCTCCTCCTGAACTAGATTACAAGATTATATGCATATCCTTGAGTTACTATTTACTTGTTGTTTAAGTCATTAATTACAATAGCGGTTGGCAAACTCTGGTGGTTTGAATAAGCAGTGTATCTCTAAACATCTGTGACTTCATTATCCTATTTTCGCAGATAACTGGTTCAATGCCTCGCTCTCCGATAGCCGCTACTGTCGATTCAATAGATATGTTACTTGAAGCGCCCTCAATATCGAGAAACGCACGATTTCTTTCGGTCTATTGCACCGGCTATGTGGTCAGTCAAATTGATTAGCGCGGTTTCATTTGTTCGTTTGTTGATAAAAATGCTGTGAAGTGGTTTAATTACTAATTTTTTGTCGCTTAGCCATGACTTTTTCCATAGTTTTGAGGATTAAAGATATTGAGCTTATGGGCCTACGCGTTCTCAGCTAGCCGATTGGTCTGTTCTTGGCTTTTTTATTTATTTCTTTATTTATACATCATAACAAGATAATTAGTTATAATGTATATATTTAATAATTGGAGCCTAACTGTATAGGGTGGAAGGTTTTCAAAGTCTCTAGGATCATACAAGTCTCTAAGAGCAAAAAGAAGGAATTACTTCTGAATTGACTCTATTCTGTTGCTGTATAATTGGAAAAAGGGGTCCCAAATGGGCATACATATTCGAGAATAGGGCGGACGAGAGAACAGAATAAAGATTTTGTGACCCATATATTCTAAAACTCTTGGCTCTCCTCTTAAAAAACCCAAGAAGTTTATTTGCTTTTGAAATTATTCGATTATAATGAGTAGTAGTGAGCCGAGTAGTACCAAGTACCCCAGAGGACACTAATATTTCCATGCAAATAAAACCTTGAAACTTAACAATTTTATTGAAAGAAAAGATTTCCGGATTCTACACTGTTCCGCTTTATTATTCGCGACGTTTCGGTATCTGCACTTTAATTTCTTTTTCAAATTCTTATACCGACATAATTGTACATAACTTTATAGGGTGAGTTTTATTCGGTGCCTTAAAAAAATCGAAAACGAAAATTGACGGAGTCGTGCATGGAAGTGGGTTCAGGAGGGTCTGAACCCACTTCCATGCAGGAGTTTAGGACTGACTTCGTTATCAGTGTCCCATTATCCCATTAAACTATGTTAGGCCGTTACAGCAGGTGAATAGTTTTGGAGTTGATACAGGGAAGTGCGTTTGAGCCAAAAGCTCTAGAGTAGTCCTTTTGTCCTCTTTGATAGTGCTATTTGAACGTTTCAGGATCTCTTTTATATCTTTTCGCCATTCTTTCGATTTGGTGTCATGAAGCCTTGTACTATATGACCTTTAGGGCTTTAGAGTTTTCATGGTAATCCATCAGAACTAATGGCTTGAGCACGCTTTTTTCCATCCAAGAGCTTAAGCTCTACCTCTGACCATGGTTTATTATTGCGCAGCCATCTGTGATTATACATAGTTGTCTACGCGCTAACATGGGTTAGGGATTCACAATGCTTCTGAGAACTCCACAGCTTTCTTGAGGAGCATCTTTAGCTTTTTCCGCACAGCACCGCTGAGCCTTGGTTTCTGAATGCAGTTATTCGACAGGTCTGATTCCTCTCCAGTTTGAAAGAGGACTCGTTTTTCATCTATATTCGATCAATTAGAAAAGAAAGACTTTCTTTCTAAGTCCGTTGTGTCAGTTTCGATAGTGCTACTACAAGCAACCAGTCGAGAAATGAAAGAACCTAGAGTTTTCGTTACTACCTTGAGGTATCGCCAACTTATTAGGTCAACACACTTTTTAGTGTTTCCCGTTTGTCACCTCCCAGTAAGAAATTTAACAATCGTTTTACTTAAAAGCTCCATAGGGAATGATTTTCTTTCAAATAATTCAGTCGCTCTGTGCAGAACCACTTGTAAAGCGCTTGAAATTTGTCGCAAGCGCTTCTTTACATAAAAAATGTCAAGAGCTTTACAATTGCTTCTAAAGATGTTAGGATAAGGGATATGCCTAATTTTTTTTTCCAATTTTTCTTGCTCCTCCTAATGACATCCGTCACTTGTTACTTTTGACGAAAAAGTAATGTCGAGTTCGTAAAAGGGTCAAATAAACAAACCTCTTCTATTCCGTCCCATACAAAATGACACATTTTCAAAAATATACAATAATCAGATTTTTTTTACTGAGTAAGCTTTTGATTTGTATATTATTTTTATGATAATAGACGGGTTGAGAGTAAATTTAATTTTTTTTTTGAATTTTTGAATTCAAATTCCATTTTTGAAAGTGTCTCCAAGTATTTACAAAACACAAACACCTAATTAAATTCAACTATTGCTTCTGATCGTGCTGGAAAAAAAATGTTTGCACTTGCACCCATCTGGTTCTTAGCCCGTCAATTGTGATCTACAGTACAAAAATTATTTGAATTCTCCTACTCCTTCCATCACCTCGCATTCAAAATGCATATTTCATGAAATACTACAAACCAAATGTGGTACTAAATATTTTATAATCCTTATTAGTAAGATGAAAAAAAATTAATCGATTAGTTTCACTCCTTCTTCCCCCTCCCATACAATATGGCACAATTGCACAACTAGAAAAATATTCTGTATTTTAAAACATATCAATTTCGTGATGTCTTTATTTGTTTCGAAAAAAGTCATTGAAAACCGAGTAGGCTATTTTTTTCTACCACCTCCCATGTAAATATATGTTTAAAATATTTTAAACAATAATAAAATTAGCACCCAAAAATAATTAAATTATGCATTTCTCGTTATTGAATTAAATCAATAACAAAAAAAATGTTCAAACCTCTTAAAATTTATAAATTTTCACTCAACATTTGAAATGCAAACTTTATTCGAATCACAACATAAATCGTTCAGGGTTAGCCGTACGACAAGACAATTAAAACTTGGCGGAACTAAACGGAGCGCCATTAATTTCCGAGTTATTATAAACATTCATAAGCGCGAGTGTTGTTCTTTCGTGTATTGGAATTTTCCTCTTTCTCATACCCGCAATACAACAATGGTGACTATAAAAATCTATATATCCATTTTTTATTCCAGGTGAAACTTTACCCAGGTTATAGACAGGTAAATTTGATCTGAACGCAATAATGACTAAAAAACGCGAAATGAAAGTAAAATGTCCTTGCAAAATATTTTGTGTTCTCGGCTCTATATCGTATATTGCGTTTTGGATAAAACGCTTATTATACCGTAAGTGGTGTAAATTTCATCTTGTTTTTTGTAGTAAAATTATTATTATATTAAGATTAATTATATTAATGAATGTTCTCCGCTCTGATGTACGATAAAATACATGATTTTAATTTAGTAATAATCAGGTTTTTGTTAACTTTAAAAATTGGCCTTCAACATGTTGGTTTTGTATTTCAAGAATTAATTCCGAATTACAGCAATTATGAAATGAGATAGGTGAGTAAATTAATTTTATATGATCTGATGTTGAGATTAAGAGCTATGGGGCAGGGCTAATTATTTGCTTCTTATTTGAAGAACCCAACGAATGCAAGTCCAGGATTTCCACCGAAACTAGCCTTTCCGAGGATTAAGTAGATGCATAATTAGCAACGCAAAAAAGATAAAATCGCAATGGGGTAATATTTCCAACAGTTGCTCAACCCAAATTCATCATCGACTACTACTGAACGATGCACCTTCTGACGACAAAAATCTAAGAGCCTCCCAACAGTAAAAGAAGTAAAAGATGCCCCCAAAAACTTAAAAACAACAAGGAGCCGGGCATAGACGGTATACCATCGAATCTTCTTAAGAGCGGTGGTGACTGCGTTGCTAGGTAAATCTACATTATGGTGACGCAAATCCGGACACATGAAACACTACCTGATGATTGGCGTAAAAGCATTTATGTCTGATATACGAAACGGGCAACAAACTGGGGTTGAAAAAGATCAAAGAGTCCCGGATTGAGCCCAATGTCGAAAGTATAATTAGAGAATACCAAGGTGGATTCAATATTCTCAATGAAACAGGTGCTAGAAAAATGCTTATCGGCATGCATTAGATATTTGCAAACCTTCAGCAAGCATACGACAGTATCGATAAGGCTATTCTGTACAACACATTGCTGGAATTAGGAATAGCAGCGAAACTCGTCCAACTTGGAAGGTATACAATGATGAATACAAGATGCCAAAAGGATCCAAAATGACTACAAGCTTCCAAACACTCTCCGGGCTGAAGCAAAGAGATGGCCTTGCAATTACCCTTTTTAATCTGGTTTTGGAATATGGCGTAAAACAACTCTCAGTTGATACCAGAGTGGCGCTTCTTGCTAATCATCGCAGAAAATAGCTTACGCAGTCAACATATCTACACATAGTAATATAATTGTAGTGTCTGTCTGCTATTTGCTTATAAATGGCTATAAGTTAGTTTTTGGAGTTATTTTAGCATTAACTAAGCATAAAAACACATTTTTGAAATTTTTGTCTGTCTGTCTGTCTGTCCGACCGCTTTTCACGCACAAACGGCTGAGCCGATTGTAATGAAACTTGCACAGTTTGTTAGTTGTCCATCGCAATGAAATCTGCTTTTGGTTTCATTTCACTCCCCTCACGCCTTCTACCCCCTCCCATACAAAGTGACTCATTTTCAAAATATATATTAATCAAATTTTCTTGGAAACCATAAAAGCTATTAATTTGAAATTTGGAATATATTATTTCTATTATAAATGCAGTCTTTTAGTTTACAAATTGTTTGAGTTTCCTCATTCTTTCACCACCTCCCATACAAACTACACTTTTTCATGAATTACTTTACACCAAATTTCTCAGTACGTGTAACTTCCATCGAGCTAAAATGTTGTATTAAATCCTTAATTAACATTATTATTAATATCGGGAAAAAAATTAATTAGCTTCACTCCTTCTACCCCCTCCCATACAATGTGACACAGTTCCACGACTTCACAAGAATTTGATTTTCTTGAAAAGTCTGAATGTTACTGATCTCAAATCAAATATATCAATTGCATGATGATTATAGTTGTTTTTCAAAAAATCACCAGAAACCCCCTTCTCCTTCCACCACCTTCCACATAAACCGCACTTTTTCATGAAATACTCTAAACGAATTTTCTCAGTACATTTAAATTTCATCGAGGTAAAAATTTGAGCTTAATCCTTAATTAGCATTATTATTAATATCGGGAAAAAAAATTTAACCGAGTAGCTTCACTCCTTCCCCCTCCCATACAATGAGACACATTCCACGACTATACAATAATTCGATTTTCTTGAAAAGTATGAATGATACAGATCTGAAATTTAAAGTATATCAATTGCATGATAGTTATAGTTGTTTCTCGAAAAATCACCAAAAACCTCCCACTTCTTCTACCACCTCCCATTCAAATTGCACAATTCCATTAAATTCAATGCACTAAGTTTCTCAGTACCTACTCAATTTTTGAAATTTTTTGAAATTTGGTACAAAACATTTTTATAGCTACTCTAGCATGATGTGAAACAAATTAGTTCAGTGCTGTCACCCCTTCTACCACTCCCCATAAAAAATTTCTAAACACCGCAAAAATTTCGATTTCATCTATGATTGGGCTTTACGCACAATCGTAGTCCTGTTATGTTTTTAAGCTTAATGTTATTTTATTTGTTTTTTTTTTAAATAACACCAGCTACAATTATTCACATGTCCTTAACGCTTTTCAACACGTATATGATCTCGAATCACGGGTTTGATTTGATCACGAGCCTGTCCTATAAAAATGGGAGTATCATGCTTTCATTCTTAATAATTTATGGTTTTGATTCCAACAATATACAAACCATTTTCTTCAAAGAGCCATTAAAGTAAGCAGATTATATATCCCACATAATGTATTACTAACTAAATTCTCAAAAATTGCTTATTATTGCTATTTTTATGCGGACGAAGTCGCGGGCGTTTGCCAGTGATAAATATAATGGCGCCATCACAACTGGACGCCAAACAAGTCTTCGTTAATCTTGACATGGCAGCACTAAAAGTAGGGCTAAATTTAATCGGAAATAAAACGAAAGTTATGCTGCAATACCGAAGAAACACGCCAATCAGATCCAATTTATCGATAAGGGACTAGAACATAAAAAACGTGGACAGCTTCATACATCTAGGATCCAAAGATGGTAATGAAATCAACTTAATCAAAATGGAAGCAAGCAAGATAGATATATGGTACTCTTTGCTACTTTCAATAATAAAATGTGAAGATGTGCACAGAAAAGCGAAGTTGCGAATCTTACTTATTTACAATGGCGCTAGAGCTAAAATCGAACCTTCGGCTCCTGTATACTACGCCTCCATTCTTCTCTATTCAGTTACCGCGTCCTCTAGTTTAAAAATCTTTGCAGTGATTTTCTGTGTACTCTTCCGAATTTTCCATTTAGTTTTCGTCCTTCGACTTTCCCCTTTAGAATTTCGGATTTCTTCCGTCATCCATCTGCTTCATATGATCAGCCCATTGCTCTTCTTCCATTTGACGCTACAGCCCAAATCTGGCCTTGGCCTCCTGACATTCAGGTTCCGTAACATTTTTCATTACTTATTGTGGAATGGTTGTTAGCCCGTCGTACAACCCTCTTTCTACGAGTTTTTAGTTTTCGTAGATTGAGGTGTTTGGACACCCAAGCAGGCAATGTACTGGAATTATATATTGCGCCGACCGGGATTTGAACTCACGACCTTCACATTACAAGACCAACACGCTACCTACTAGGCTACACCCTGCCCATTGTAGCTCCTTCAATTTTGTGAGTGTGGAAACTTCTGGATTATCGAAGATGGCATACAATTCTCTATTATATTATATTCTCTATAGAAGGAAAATCCACATCATACCTCCTTCAATAAATGGAGCACCAATACACTTTGCAGATGAGGTAAAATATCTAGGTGCTATATTGGATAGCAAACTCAACTGGAACAAACATACAGTATGAACTCATGTTCAAGCACTAAAGGCAATTTGGGCCTGCAAAAGCTTATTTGGCAGAAAATGGGTACTAAAGCCCAAAATGATTTAATAATTTTTTTAAAATCAATCTTCCAATAGTTACATACGGGTCAACGATATAGTGGACTAAAATTTTACAACAAAAAGGATAGCTTACGCTACAAAAAATCCATAGGCTATCTTGTCTTGGTATCACAGGTGCAATGAAAACCTGTCCTACAGCGGCAACAAAAATGTTCCTATGGTCCAATACATCTCCAAATAAAAAAGGACGCTATCAAAGAGGTGTTACGCATACAGAGGGAAAACAATTACAAATCACGGGATTATAAAGTTTACCTTAAAACCCTAAAATGCCCAAAAATAGAGGTTCTAAGATCAACACTATCAAAAATTCAACTTTGAAACCCCCTTCAAAGTTATAATCAGAGAACGCAAGGACTGGCTTGCTACCTGAAATGGAAGAGGAATCAGCCATCTGGTGGTATACAGATAGCTCGCGCACCTTTGAGGGGACTGGAGCTGGAGTTAAAGATCCTAACTTCTCGGTTTCAAAACCACACGGTAATGAAGCCACAATCTTCCAAGCTAAACTAATTGCAATGGAGCTATGTATCCAAGAGAATATAAGAAGAGCTCATCGCAATAAATCTATTTATATCCTATCGGATAGTCAGGCGGTTCTCAAAGCCCTAGCATCCAATAAACAAGGATCGAGGATAGTTTGGAACTGCCTTCAAAACCTAATCATCCTGTTAAAAAAGGAACGATGTAACCTTAATGTGGGGACCAGGGCATATGGGAATTGAGGGCAATGAATAGGCTGATCGGCGCAGAAACAAATTTAATTGGTCCAAAGCCATTCTGCGGAAAACCAAAACAAGAGCATAAAATCTACTAAATCTTACAACAACAAAACAAAGTGAAGGATATTCTAAAATTCAGCAAGAGTGATATTAGTACTCCAGTCGACCTTTTGACGGGGCACAGTGAAGTAAACTACCACCTCAAAAATATGGGCTTAGCTGAAACCGACATCTGCCGCCTTTGTCTCGAAGACTCAGAAACGACAGAACACATCCTATGTCACTGTGAAGCAGTGGCAAGGAAAAGATACAGTCTTCTCGGAAAAGGTTTCCTTTCTACCGAGGAACTAGCCAACATGGCTCTCTTAAAGATACTTAGATTAGCCAAAGCTATCGAGTTATGGTAGGGTGAAGGGGCGGGCAATAAGCGCACAATAGGCCGAGAAGGTCGCAGTGCTCTCACGTGCTCCCCAAATTATAAAAAAACATAACAGGGCTACGATTGCGCGTAAAGCGCAATCTTACAATACTCTAGATGGAATGGATTTTTTTGTGATCCCAAGAAATTTTGTATGGGGAGTGTTAGAAGGGATGATAGCATTGAACTTATTTTTTCGCCATCATGCTGAAGTAGCTATGAAAATGTTTTATACAAAATGCTTACTCCAAAAATTGAATGGGAACTGAGAAAATTAGTGAGTTTGATTTAGTGAAAATGTGCAGTTTGTATGGGAGGTGGTAGAAAGAGTGGGGGGATTTTAATGATTTTTTCAGAAATAACTGGGAATATTATAAAATTGGCATCCCTTAAATTTCAGACTAGTGCCATTCATACTTTTCAAGAAAATCGATTTTTTGTGAAGTTGTGAAACTGTGTCATATTGTATGGGAGGGGGTAGAAGTAGTGAAGCAAATCAAATATTTTTTTTTCATCTTAGTAATAATATTAATTAAATATTTATTACAAAATATGAGCTCAACAAATGTTATATGTTCTGAGAAAATCGGCTTAGAGCATTTCAGGTAAAAGTGTAGTTTGTATGGGAGGGGGTGGAAGGAAATGGAGGAAGCATATAATTTTTGTACTGTAGATCTAAGTCATTAAAAAAGTAATATATACCAAAATTGAGACCAATAGCTTTTATACTTTTTGAGTAAATCCATTTATTGTCAAATCGCAAAATTTTGTCATTTTGTATGGGAGGGGGTAGAAGGGGTGAAGCTAATCATCTCATTTTTTTTGACCTTACTAACAATTTTAAATAAATATTTGGTGCACAATTTCAGCCCGCTGAATTTGATAAGCACTGAGGAAATTGGCTTAGAGTAATTCATGATAAGTACAGTTTGTATGGGAGGTGGTAGAAGGAGTGGGGGGACACGCACAATTTTTATATGATAGATTGATATTATCATAAAAGTACTATATTCTGAATTTCAGGCCAATAACTTTTATACTTTTTGAGCAAATCCGTTTATTGTCAAATTGCGTAATTGTGTCATTTTGTATGGGAGAGGGTAGAAGGGGTGGAGCGATTTGGCCCGTTCACGAACTTGACTTTTCTTTTTTGTCAAAAACGACGTGTACAAAATTTGAACTTTCTAGCTCAACGCGTTCTCAAGCTAGAGAGCGCACGGACGGACGGACGGACGGACGGACATCCGGTTTTGAGATTTTTGAGTGATAACATTAACTTCTGTATCATTCATTTTTTTCTCTGAGCCTTATTTCTTGGCGTTACAAACCTTAGAGCGAACTTATAATACTCTCAGATTCCATCTAGAGTATAAAAATATTCTCTATATCGAGTCTTCCCTCACACGTCCGAGGATTTGTTAAGTAAATTCTCGGACGTCTGAGTTAATGTTTAAGTTTTGCTGCCATAGCATAGCACACGTCTTGTAATCGTTTTATATATTGAAGCGCTCAGCGTCGCTGGATTTCAAGTAAAAAACATAACAAGACTACGATTCATTTTTTCACATCATGCAAGAGAAGCTAAAAGCTGGCTTTATATAAAATTTAAGCTTCAAAATTTGAACAGGCACTGAGAAAAGCAGTGTATAGGATTTAGTGAAATTGTGCAGTTTGTATGAGTTCGTATGGTGGTAGAAGGAGTGGGGAATTTTAAGTGATTTTTCTGAAAATAACTACTATATGATGAAATTGACATCCCTCACATTTCAGATCAGTAACGTTCATATTTATCAAGAAAATCAAATTTTCGTAAGGTTGTGAAAATTTGTCACATTATATGGGAGGTGGTAGAAGGAGTATCGCAAATCAGTTAATTTTGTTCGATCTTAATAATACTGCTAATTAAATATTTTTACTAAGACTCGAGCTTGATAAATGTTATTAAGTATGAGAAAATTGGTTTATAGTGTTTCAAGAAAAAGAGCAGTTTGTATGGGAGGTGGTGGAAGGAGGAAGGTGTTTCGAATAAGTTTTATACCATAGATCACATTTATGATAATAATATTACATTCAAAATTTCAAATTATTAGCTCTTATACTTTCCAAGAAAATTTCATTAAAGCAAATTTTTGAAAATGAGTCATTTTGTATGGGAGGGTGTAGAAGGGGTAGAGCAATTTAGCCCGTTCACAAACTGGACCTTAATTTTCTATCAAAAATAAGGTGTGTAAAACTTAAGCATTCTAACTCAACGCGTTCTCAAGCTAAATAGCGCACGGTCGAACATCTGGTTTTGAAATTTTTGAGTGACAACATATTTTTCTGTACCCTTGGCGAATCTGTGCGAGCATTATTTCTAAACTACAAACTTTATTTAATCGTCTTTCAAAAATTCAAAATATGAACAACTTCATTTCGTCTACTGTGATTTTCCATACAAAAATTCCATTTCAGTTATACAGCGTACTGGCCAAAGTACTAGGCAACATATTAAGCTTTATACGTGAATTAAAATGATTTGAGAAATGTTCATAATTATCTTCCAGGTTGTGAAGCTATAGAAATCCTAAAGTAGCGGGCCCTTCGGAAATGCCTAATGGAAAACATTTCCATGGGTGACCTGATTGAATTAAAATATAATAACTTTGGGCATTATAGGTCACTAAAAGGGAATTCGAGTTTCATAACTAAATGCCTTCATAGAAACCAAGTACATGCACATGAGTTCGAACACAAGCATACCGATTGTTCTTAACGGACAAGATGTGGAACAGGTGCAAGATTTTTATTATCTCGGAAGTATTGTCAGCACGGACGGCGGCGCCGAAAAGGATCTTGAGGGTTGTCTAAATAAAGCTCGCCAGGCCTTAGGTATCTTTTCCCTTTTCTGGAAGTTAAGAGAGATGTTCCTTCGCACGAAGCTGTGAGTTTTTACGCATGCGTCAAATCTGTGTTATTACATGGATGTACTACGTGGAAAGTGACCGTTTGATTTACCAAGAAACTCCAAACATCAATGCCTCCGACCTATTTTAGGAATATTCTGGCCAGAAGTGATCTGCAACAATGAGTTTTGGAGTTCAACTGGACAGACTAAATAGGTATTGAGACTCAAAGCTGGAAGTTGCAGTGAATCGGTCACACTTTGAGGAAACCAGAGCGAAATAGGCTCTGGATAATAATCCTCGAGGAAGACGTCGGGTTGGTCGACCAGGCGAGCAGTTGAGCAGGAGGCCAGAGGAATAAATAAGTCCTGGCAACAGCTTACGGCCAATGCTCAGGATGTGGCCTTGTGGAAGAGAACTGTTTCTGTCCTATGCCTCTATAGGAGGTCTTAACAGGAATTTGATTATTTTGATTGACAGTAACGCTAATGATTTTGTTTATTTTCGCGTTAGATATAAATCGTCAAATATTGAATGTGCCATCCACTATGAGCTTGAGTGGGTCGTGCTGAATTTAAATTTTTTTTAATATTTCTTCAAAGCCCTACCGCCTTTTTATGCACTGAACCAAAAAAAAAAATTAAACTGTAATTTCTATTGTTTTTCTCAAGAGAGAATGTTTTCAAAATTCTTAAAATGTTTATTTTTTTTGAAACGGCTACACTTTTGCACGCCACTGCAAATGGCACAACCTTTTCTCCTTTTTTTAATACCTATTCCTGTCATATGTTCTGATACAATGTTTGAGCATTGCTAGATAAGAGATGGGAGTTCGAATCCGACCAATGTCCCGATTGATCGGAAATGACCTTCAGATGCGTGCTTTTCGTAAAGTGTTAGGTCAGATGTTTACACCTGCTCTTGAAACCATACGAGCAGAAAGATCAAAGGCTTTGTTTTCTCGTTACATAGATGGTCAGCATCACACCATCTTGTTTTCAGACGAGAAAATCCTTGCGATCGAAGAGAAATTGATCGCGTCTATGCTACCAGCTCTTGGGAAGGACGGGAACAAATTTGAGTGAGTACAAAGGAGTCATCATCCCTCTTCAGTGCTGGCCCGGTAGGGATCAGTTACGAAGGCACCACAAACCTCCATTTTTCTAAAAAGGGCGTCAAAATCTCGGGCCAGTAATTATCAAGAAGATACTTAAAAGCGTGTTGTGATGCCTTTGAGGGATACCATGTTCGAGTAAAGAACACTGAGTGTTCCAGCAGGATTCTGAATCCGCCCACAAGGCCAGATCAACTCAGCTATGGTTTGTGAAAAACATTCCTGAGTTCAGTCTCAGATTGGCCTCCTGGAAGCCGGGACCTCAATCCATGGGACTACTTCTTATGGTCTGCCCTTGAAGAAATGACCTTCCGAAGTCATCGATTGGTGATTACGCGAGTTCTTTGTTAACTGAATTTCATATTTTTAGACACAGTGGAGAGCTAAAATGTATGGGAAACAATGCTTCGCTTGCCTCAATCGGCGCCACGTCACTACCAGCTGTACTCCAAAGTTTGTTATTAGAAATAACGTCTGGCCGGAATATCTTAAAAATATACCCTATAATACGTATACCCTATACCCTATAATACAATACTATATAATAATACGGATGACGCATGAGATAAACACCCATAGTTTATTGCGAAGGGAAATCTATTTAGCTAAGGTGTAGTCTAGTAGGGAGCGTGTTGGTCTAAAATACGAAAGTTGGGAGATCAAATCCCGACCGACGTATAATTCTAGGACACTGCCTGCTTGGGAATTCCTTGATCAGCGCAATCTATGAAAATGAATAATTTGTAGATAGAGGGTTGTTTGAAGGGCTAACAACCCTTTCATAATAAAAAACCTGAAAGTCAGGAGGTTAAGGCCCAATTTGGGCTGTAGTGCCACTGTAGAAGAAGAGATCTTTCTTAACCTCCAGAAAGGTTAAAGAAGCTAACAAAATTCTTCTGTGCATATACTTCATTTCACGCAAACCTATTTTCCGTCTTTCCTTTTTGCAAGATGTCATTTATTACTGGTTATAACATGCAGTCTTGTGGCCGTTCTGTAGAGAGCACCATGAAAATAGTACGAAAGATGCTAAATATAGCGCAGATATTAATCCCAGAGGAAGTGCATTGAATAGTACCCATCTATTCCAGCAGAGCTATCAATATTGATCTAAAGCTGTATTCTGCAAATAAACCTACTTAGAAAAGGAAGTAGTGGTAGCGTGAAATTAGAGGCTTAAATCTGATTAGATGATGAAAATCTGGAGTTTTTGACAAACTCGATGTTGAGGTTTCTCCACGATCGACAACGCCACCATCACAATGAGAAAGTGTTGAATATGAAATATAATTATTGTTGACCGATTTCACAGGCTTAGAAATTAATCGCCTCATCAAAGTTATTTAAAAAGAAAAATCCTTGAAATTCTGCCATAAAATGAAAACAATTCTGTTCTGAATTCCATAACTTTACACCAACTAATGCTTGCATCAAAATTCAATTAGTAAATTCCTATGTAATGTTACTATTTTTTCTTCTAATCGTATACAGCTTATTAGTGCAATCTATTTTTCCTGTATTGAAAAAAAAAATAATAAAAAATAAAGCTAAGACATACCGGAGCACCTAATTAAGACCCATTGAAAAAATACCATCAGCAATTCTGATTTATTCTTGAACAGCGTTTTTTTTTCAGCGTGTGCAACCCAGTAAGTATAGCGAAAAAAAATCGTTTAATTCCACTTCCATCTAGAGCCATTGTAAATTTTATCCCAGTTGAAATTCTTTTACGGCATTTTTGGGATTGTTTCGACAGTCGTTAATTAATTTGTTAAATGATCGTAAATTGCCATTTACGGGAATAGCGATCAGCTGATAGCCCTGACTGAGACTGGCTAGATTGCATGCGAACTGATGTAACTAAGTATGTACTAACGACGATAGCGTTTGTGCACTCTGTAGCCCATTCACGTTTTCTAGGGCAATTTTAAATTGCATGTTGTGCCGCTATCGAATCGAATCGATTCCATTCGATTTCATAACTTGCTTTTACGGCACTTACATGCCAAAAGATATGCCATCTTTAAAAATTTATCGTGTCAAATTCGCCAAAAAAAGGGGGTAAAAACTTGGAAAACAAAAAAATTGATGAACATATCACAATTTTGTAGTTGAATTCACGAGACATTTGTCTGAGATTTGATTTGTCGTTGCAACAGCCAATGATCCGAAAGTACAACAAGCAACTTCCAATTGCACCGTCGTTGTCACGAGGTTATCTCAATTGGGCAATTAGCGATAGTGGTACAGTTCAAACGCACCTGGAAACATACGAGCGATAGATCGAAACAGAAATGTGTAAGCCCTATGTCCGCAATTATTGTCCGATTAGATCAGCTCAGAGAGTAATAATCAGGTGCTGGTTAAAAAATTTCAATTTAACTGAAAACGAATACGATATCGTAGCAGATACCCAAGAATAAAAAAAAAGATCTCGCTCTTTGATATGAAATGAGGTTGTAAGACTGCCTTCGGCAAGGCCGTTTCAAACATACTTTCGATATCGACTTTGTATCAAGCCAGAGACTCGTATCACTAAGTCAGTAATGCAAGCTAGTTAAGAGGAAAAAAAAACAAATTCAAATAGTAGCGCGGATATGCGCACAAGTGCTGAACTGCAAAAATTACATCAAATCCGCACATTCACATTAGCTCGCACTCGATTATAAACTTATGCCTTTTTTTCTATCGAAAGGTGGATTATCTGTAATTGTGAGATTTGTGCAGATTTACACTGCACTCTACTAGGTCTCCACCAGCTGCAATATGACTGCAACGATTACGCGTTTGTACTCGTATCTTAAGTGTTAGATTCCGTGGCGAGCTTATGTAATCGCTTCAAGTTTCGAATGTTATACGCGCACGCTGGGCTTTGGCAACCGAATGCGGTCCCAACAATTACATTTGTACAGGTTGCTATAACAACTTTTTGAGGCCTTCAATCCACTGAACTCGAACAATGTGGAATTCTCGATTGTTTGTACGTATACCCGATGGCTTTCACTAAGAAATTCTTTAGAAGTCGAAGAAAAAACCTTGTAGCACGGATGCAGATTGAAGTATATATCTTTAAAATTGCGAATTGAATTGGATTTTTTTTTTGTAATGATACGCCCAGTTTAACTTCTACTTCTACAATAACACTACAGCCTCCTTACCTTCAGGTTCCTTAACATTTTTCAGTATTTATTGTGGAAGGGTTGTTAGAACTTCGCACAACCCTCTATTTCCGAATTTTTTTCATTTGCGTAGATAGACAAGCAGGCTGGAATTATGAGTCGATCGGGATTTGACCTTTGCACTGTAGACCACTATAGACCAGAGGAACTATAAAGTCATCTTTTATACGCGATTGCTTAAATTTTTTCACTTGTGCATTTCTGAATTCGTTGCTATCATTTTCATCAATGGTGCTACAGCAGAAGTTCAGCCATGACCTTCTGTACGCTTCGTCTCCAATTTCCTCGACCGCGTCCTCCATGTTGAAAATTTCAGAAGCGATTTGCTGTCTCCATCGATTGAATCCTTCCAGCGTTTTCTTCTTTTTCCGACTGGCCCTTTTCCTTTTTTTACATTTTTGGGTATTCTTGTGTCTTCCATTCACAGTACGTGAACAGCCAACTGTGGCTTTCGTATTTGATAAGAGTAGAGAATTTTGGATCCTAAAGATGGTAAACAATTCCTAATTGCATCGAATTTGCTACGCGCCTTGTTCTCTCACCGGTCCCTCCCTCTCGACCTTCTCTCGCATTCTAAGTACATGCCAAGAGAAAGATCAAGTTCTAATGTCGAAAGAAAATCGAGGATACTCAACAACACAACCGGTTCCTAAATCCGACATTGAAAAACTCAAGGATGAGAAAGTAGTGGCGAAGTAGGAGAGACACTTTGCGACGATGCTGGTTGGTTCGACAACGAATGCCAAGATGCCCTAGAGCGAAAAAATTGAGCTTTCAAAATATTAATGGGACAACGAACACGATCGAAACAGGATAAATATAATGATCTTTAACAGTTTGCAAACAAAATTTGCAGATGGAAAATGCGGGAGTACAATAATGACGAAATTAAAAACAAAGGTAAACCTTTTAAATTACACAATACAAAAGCCGCGTATTCTCTTGTGAAAAAGATGAAAGAGGGATACCAACCGAAGACGAGTCTCTGCAAGGATGCAGAAGGCAACATTATATACGTAAATAATGCGGAAAATACAAAAGAAATATGGATGCAATACGTTGAACACTCACTCAATCCGAACCCATCAGTAAAACGAACAGCAGTAGCATAATACAATGAAGGTGCTATGGGGTGGGTTTGATAGAAGGAAATCAATAAAAATATTGAAACTCAACAGAAAATTCCTACTAGTAGGTATAGGCAAGGACCACTGTTTTCTTAAGAAGACTTTGCCTTACAACAGAGGTTATTTGCAGAGGCTACTGTGAGGAGGATAAGAATATAGAGCACTTCTACTGCCATTGCCCGTTCCTCGGAACATTTCGAAGAAATATTCTCGTAGCATACTTCTTCACCGAGCTGAAAGATCTCCGGTCCCTTGAATCAATGAGGCTCATTAGTTCCACCGGTGTGTGAAGAGTTGGAGATAAAACAGAGCCTTCAGGGACGCCGGAATCTATTGGAAAGGGTGAAGAAGTAATGCCATGTAGTACTTCTCATATAGTGCGTTCAGAGAAAAAACTCTCAATCTTTGAACAAGAGTGGCATTAAAACCTATGGTACTAAGCTTAACTATGAGACATTTATGTTAAACTGTGTCAAAAACGTTTGCAATGTCAAGTGCAAAAACTTGACTTTCGCCGTTTTTATGTATGCATGAGTTCCAACGTTCTGTCAAGTAGACCAAAAGATCTCCCGTCGACCTTCCAGAATGGAACCCATACTGACGATCATAGTTATTCTCGAGGTATTGGACGATTTTGCGATTGACAGCAGTTTCCATTACCTCCGAGAGCACTGAAGTAATGACAGGGTTCGCTTCGTTTCCTTTCTTGGGGATTAGCTGAATATTCGCAACTTTACATACGTGGAAAGCACCCAGAAGAGTAGGAAAGATGGAAAAGATTGCGAAGAGGTATAGCTAAAGAAGAGGAACATTTTTTAAGGGTAATGGGAAGAATACCGTCCGGACCAGCAGTTTAGTGGATATTGAGCTCTTTAAGGATCCGAGAGTCACATTCGAAAACGCAGTGCTGGCAGTGAGAAACCAAAATCATTTAGAGGCGATTGCTTTGAAGGTGGAAGGCGTGAGTTTCTAGCGAAACTTGCTGCTTGTATGTTAGCTTTTTCGACAGGATCAATAACGTTACGGACGCTTTCAAAAAGAGATGGTATTGAAGAAGAAATGAAATTGTTGTTGACCATTGTGACGAATAATTAGTAAGATCGCCTTTAGGGCCTTGAAGGATCTTCCGTCAAAGTTTTTAGTCGTGCTCAAATTTAACGCATTTAATTATGGACTTGCAGGCATTTCTTGACACAAAGTTATCTGTTGGCAGCTGTTTTATTGGCTTTAAATGCTTGTTTCTTGATCTGAATTGCATCGAGGCATTCTTTATTGAACTAAGAGTCCTACGACTGCCTGAATCTAGTATGATGAGGTATGTAGAGCTTGATACCTTCCAGGATAATCTCGGAGATAAGTCTGCAATCTTGATTACAGTGATTGGCATCAAAGCACAATTTCCAATAAAAGGCATTGAAGAAGTCATTTAGCGCTCACCAATTGGCTCTTCTGAAATGCTAAATATTTCTTCGAGGCCTTGATTGTCAACGGTGCAAGTGCTGCAATTGGGAATAGTGCAAGAATCAAGAAATGAACCTAATTTCCAATTGGCGATGGTGATATGGGAGAAACAGAATCTTTCACTGGTTGGCTGGTTAGAAAAAGATCAAGATCAAGGTTGGAAAAATTGTCTGCAATATCTGGTAAACGAGAGGGCTCATCTACCAGGTGTGTTAAACCGTTTATAGAGGCAAACGGCTCAGTATTACGCCCCTCTTGGTCCGCAGAGGAGTGTTAAAACCTATGAATGAATATCGTTGACAAAATTCTACACAGGGAGGCCTCTAACATATTTTTTAGAGCCTCTATGGTTCATTAGAACAACTTTTGATTCATCGCTCCACAAAACATTACGCCATTTTGAGATGAACCATAGCCCATGCTCCCTAGCAAATGCCATCCTTTCTCTAAGCCGTTTCTGATTAAGTAGGGAACCTTTTCTGGGTCTTCTCCTAAGAAGAGGGTTTTCGCTTATGAGCCGTTTCCTTATAGTTGAAGTACTGGTAAGTATTAAGGTTTTAGTCTTCGTAAATTTGAGTAGAGTTCATAAATGGCAATCGCTTCCACAAAATTATTAAATCTCTGTCCTCCAAAATTGTTGTTTTCCTTTCCTGAACCTTTTTCCACTTTTTTTCATTTGGAATCATTTTCGCTGAACATACCAACGTTTTTTCTATTTCGCGATATTTTTTTCCCCATTTTAAGCATTGGCTTAATAGTATTTCGTGTCTTTGGGACAAGGTTTTTCTCGACTCATTTGAACTAATTAAAAATTTTCTTCTTCTCCAATGGCGCTACAGCCCAAATCGGGCCTTAGCTTCCTGCCCTTCAGGTTCTTTAATTTCCGTAATTTTTTCATTATTTATTGCAGTAGGGTTGTTAGTCCTTCGCACAACCCTCTATCTACGAGTTTTTCATTTTCGTAGATTGAGGTAACCAAGGTACACCCATGCAGATAGTGTGATGGAAACCGGGATTTGAACTCACGACCACGCATTTTAGACCAACATGCCACCCACTAGGCTACATCCTAGCTAATGAAAATATATATATATATGGTTGACAGTAATTATACTCTAGATGAAATCTGAGAGCATATTATGTTTGCCTTACCGTTTGTAACGCTAAGAAATAATGCTCACACAGAGCCGCCAAGGGTACAGAAATATTTGTTGTTGCTAAAAAAATCCATTCCGTGTGATCGTCTGTCTGCCTGTCCGTCTGTCTATAACATAACTTTCGAACGAAGCTCTCGAACTATCGTGCTGAAATTTGTTGGGTATCATTTTTAGCGGAAAAGTAACTTTAAGTTCGTGAACGGGCTACATCCCCTCACTCCTTTTTTTTGAAATTTTAAGTTAAGACTTGAAATTTGGGTCTAAGTATAACAATGTATATGTCATTAACATCACAAAATATTGATCCGTTCCCCTCACTCCTTCTACCCCCTCCCATGCAAATGCACAATTTTTAAAAATGTACTTATTCAATTTTCATTGAAGCTAGGAAAGCGAAATGAATAAATATTTACCAGTATTAATTTCATTATAATTGGATCCAGTTTGAAAAATAACATCAACTTCACCTCACTAGTTCTCCCATACAAGTTTCACGAAATTTTAAAATTTTAATTAAATTATTTTTCTTCGAACTATTAAAGCTATCGACGTGATTTTTTTTTATCATCTATGCATATAAATATAATTGTAGTGTCTGTCTGTTATTTGCTTATAAATGGCTATAAGTTAGTTTTTTGCTTTATTTTAACAAAAACTAAGCATGAAAGCACGTTTTTGAAATTTTTGTCTGTCTGTCTGTCCGGCCGCTTTTCACGCACAAACAGCTAAACCGATTGTAATGAAATTGGCACAGTTTGTTACATATGCTGCGACATATAATCTGCTTTTGGTTTTATTTCACTACCCTCACGCCTTCTACAAAGTGACTCATTTTCAAAAATACATAATAATCGAATTTTCTTGAAAACTATAAAAGCTATTAATTTGAAATTTAAAGCATTTTATTTCTATTATAAATGCAATATTTTTATATACAAATTATTTAAATCCCTCTACTTCTTCTAACTCCTCCCATACAATCTGCAATTTTTCATGAAATACTATACACCAATTTTCTCAGTACGTATAACTTTCATCGAGCTAAAATATTGTATTTAATGTTGAATTAGAATTGTTATTAATATCGCGAAAAATTAAACGATTACCTCCACTCTTTCTACTCCCTCCCATACAATGTGGCACAATTCCTTAACTTTGCATAAATTCGATTTTCTTGAAAAGTGTAAGTGTAACTGATCTGAAATTTAAAATATATCAATTTCATGATGATTATAATTATTTCTAGAAAAATCACCAAAAACCCCCTACTCCTTCTACCACCTCCCATACAAATTACGCAATTTGACTAAATTCAATGCACTAAGTTTCTCAGTACGTCCGCCGAAGTGTACAATCAGCGCACATTAACTCACAAACCCTTCAAGATAGAAAGCTGGGGGACTGTAGATAGTAGCGGATCTCAGGCGGACACCCATTTTGGGGGGTGTATGGGTTCAGGGAGAGGCAGGGGGAGCGCTTAAGCCGAAAACTACAAATTCAAATATCTCATCCATGGTTCCAACTAGAAGGCTAAAAATCAACATGCATATAGAGGGGTTTGTGGGACAACTTTTTAAAATAATATAATTTTTATCCTATGGGGTGCAAAAAGGGGTGGGGGGGGGCTAAGGACAAATTGTCTGCCGAATCTCAAATGATCATATCTTCGAAATTACTTACCATAAAAAATTGATATTGTGAAATTGATATCTTGGGACCATTAAAGTGGCATATAGGTCCACTGAAGTCAGCTTAGAGGGAGAGGCTAATTATTGTACGGGGGAGGGTCAGGAGTGGTACAAAGAAAAACACTTAAGATTCAATATCTCGGCTATTTATTAAGCTATGTAATTGAAACTTGGAACGTATATTAAGCTATACAAAAGAAATACGAACAAAATATAACATTTGGACAAAATATTAGTGGGGGAAAATGGGGAGCATTTCAACGATGGTGCACTTTACAAAATTTCAAACCGCTATATCTCAAAATTGAGTATAGATTTCAAATTAAAATTTTGTCAAATTTTAGAACTACAAAGTTTTTAATTTTGGTAAAAATTTTACGTCGGGAGGTGGTAAGCAAAAATGTTGAAAATTTTAATTTTTTAGGGCTCTGGTGAAGGATACAAAGTTTGAATTATACATCTATTTGTTGTACATACAGAAAATAAACTGCCAACAAGTCGGGCGAAACTTTATTATTCTTGGGACAAGTTGCGGATGCGTGGAAAGTCAATATGCAGGTTAGAGTGGTTAGGGAAGACTAAGTGAAAGGGGGTTCTTGGGCAGGGCAGTTATCAATTTAACACTTTGTAGAAACGTTCAAA
This sequence comes from Chorisops tibialis, assembly GCA_963669355.1. Taxonomy (NCBI): domain Eukaryota; kingdom Metazoa; phylum Arthropoda; class Insecta; order Diptera; family Stratiomyidae; genus Chorisops; species Chorisops tibialis. Next base: position 183,945,205 of record OY770262.1, read on the forward strand.
AGCTCCAGTATATATAATCAATATTTCGTTCGTTTATTTATGCAAGTTTGAGTTTTGTGAGGGGAGGGGTGAGGGGTGATAGTAAGGGTCGGTGGATGTTAATACTTTTTTAATTGATTGCTTGAATCACGTCCAATATTCCTTGTATAGAATGTCAGTCTCATAGACGAAGTTGCATAGAATTTTCATAAGATTCGGTGTATTTTACGTTCACGAAACCAAACATTTGTATGGGAGGGGGTAGAGGAGGTAAGGGAATCGTAAAAATTGTGATGCAATTCTATTTTCTTTCTCATGTAGTGTGCTCGTACAAAATTTCAAATTCGTAGCTTTTAATTTGTTGGTTATTAGTTGATTTAATGAAATAGGTCGAAATGATACTTTTGTATGGTAGGGGGTAGAACGGCAAGCGCGATTGCAAAACTTTTAAAGGAATTTCATTTCAATTATTTTTGTTAGTTGTTATGAAAAATTTGAAATCGATAGCTTTTAAGAGTTAGCTGATAACTGATTTCTTAAAAATGCTCGAAAAAATAATTTTGTATGGGAGGGGGTAGAAGAAGTGGGAAAATTGCAAAATTTGTGAAACAATTTTATTTTTCTTCTCTTGTAACGTACTCGTAAGAAATTTCAAGTTCGTAGCTTTTAATTTGTTGGTTATTATTTGATTTAATGAAATTGGTCGAAATCATACTTTTGTATGGGAGGGGGTAGAAGGGCACGTGCGATTTCAAAACTTTTTAATTAATTTCATTTCAAATATTTTTATAAGTTCTTATGCAAAATTTCAAATCGATAGCTTTTAATAGTTAGGTGATAAATAATTTCTTAAAAATTGTCGAAAAAATAATTTTGTATGGGAGGGGGTAGAAGTTTTGAAAGTATTCGACCAGTTAATAATTCATATTTTCAGGGATTTTTTTTAAATGTATTTCCCAAATTTTGAAGTTTCTACCTTAAAATTAAATCCAAAAATTTTCAGTTTTCGTGTTTTTTTCGCTGCACTTGAAACACCTTGTGCCCATTAGACCGGGGTGGTCGGTTCGTAACAATTGTGGATCATATTATAATTTTTTTCTATGTAAATCAAATAGATGTATCCACATGCAAATTTAAAGTTTCTATCTTTGACCAGAGTCCTAAAAAAATCACTCAAAATTTTCGACATTTTTCTTACCACCTCCCTCCCTTTACACCCCCTTACTTAAATTTTTTATCAAAATTAACTACTTTATAGTACTACAATCTGACAAATTTTCAATTTGATATCTGTACTATTTTTTGAGATATAAGGATTTGTAATTTTAAAAAGTGCGCCATTTTTGAAATGCTCTCCATTTCCCCCCACTACTATTATTTCAACATATTTTATTTTTTTGTGTTTTTTTCTAGTATAGCTTAATATACGTTTTAAGTTTCAAGTACATAGTTAAAGAGATAGTTGAGATATTAATTTTTAAGTGTTTTTCTTTGCACCCCCCGTGACCCTTCCCCTTACAATAATTTGCCACTTTCTAAGCTGATTTCAATGAAGCTTTATGCCCTCTTAACGGTGTCAAAATATAAATTTTTTACGATAAGTAATTTCGACGATATAACCATTTGACAAAACAATTCGGCCGACAATTTGTTTTTAGCCCCCCCCCCCCCTTTTCGGACGCCAATGGATAAAAAAATTAAATTATTTTTAAAGTTTGTCTCACAACCCTCTCTATACGTCTACTGATTTTCAACTTTCTATCTCCATTCGTGAGGGAGATATTAGCAAGTGTAGTTTTCGACTTTTTCCCTCCCCCCGCCTCCCCCTTCCCCCTAACACCCCCCAAAATTTAGAAAATAGAGCTCATTTACCCAACCAACAATCCACCCAAAAACAAACATTCTACCTTTAGCGGTCTTGGATATATGAGTCCATATGTACGGCGTACGGCGGGACGGATTTTTTTGCATTTTTAGGCTAATTTAGTCATGAAGCGCGAAAAAAAAAAATTCCAGGGTAGCAAACTTTTTTTTTTTCTTGTGTCGATCACAATACTTTATTATTAGAATAATAAAGTAAAATAATAAAAATTCCAACGTGCACAAGGTGTTTCATGTGCAACGAAAAAAACACATGAACTGAAAATTTTTGAACGAAATTTTAACCTAGAAACTTGAATATTTGCAAAATGCATTTTTAAAAAATTCCTAAATGAGCAAAATATTAACTGGTCGAATACCTTTCAAACATTTACCCCGACCATTTTTAAGAAATCAATTACCACCTAACTATTAAAATCTATCAATTTGAGATTTAGCACAAAAACTTTTAAAAATAGTTAAAATGAAACTGCGTCAAAAGTTTTGAGATCACACTTGCCCTACTACCCCCTCCCATACAAAAGTAGGATTTCGACCAATTTCAATAAATCAACTGCTAACCAACAAATTAAAAGCTACGAACTTGAAATTTTTTACGAGAACCTTACAAGAAAAATGAAATAAAACTGCATCACAAGTTTTACATTTCCCTTACCTCCTCTATCCTCTCCCATACAAATGATTGATTTCGTGAATGTAAAATACACCGAATCCTATGAAAATTCTATGCAACGTCGTCTGTGAAACTGACATTCTATGCAGAGAATATTGGGCATAATTGAAGCAATCAATTGAAAAATTATTGACATCCACCCACCCTTAATATCACCCCTCCCTCATAAAAACCCAAACTTACATAAGCCAAAAAAATATTGATTACATGTATAGGTACTGGAGCGTTTGATCGTATTCGCAATTAAGTGTTAAATAACCTGCAGCCCTGCCCTAAAGGGGTTCCTCTTGTGAAAGGGGGTTCCACTGAGACTTCCTTAACCACTCTAACTTGCATCTTGACTTTCCATGCATCTTCAACTTGTCCCAAAAATAATAAAGTTGGGCCCGACTTGTTGGCAGTTTATCATGGTTTCATCCTAAATAATTTATGGCTCTGATTCCAACAAAATACAAAGCATTCTGTTCAAAGAGCCAATAAACTATGCAGATTATACATAAATGCGACATAATTTATTACTAACTAAATTCTCAAAAATTGCTTATTTTAAAATTCATAATTGACGACAAAAAATTTTGTTTTAATCCGATGGAAGGAGTACCCTCCTTCCACAGTCGAATTAGGGATTTCCCCGAAAACATTAATTTTTCTAAGGATTGCCCAATATTCTCTTTTATATAATTAAATTCTGCTTCGTCACAATGAATTGTGCGGCAAAATTGAATCAGTATGAATGTGGAAATTAAGCATGTTCGTCATCGAACTGATATTTGAACGAAATTGCGTATAACATAAATCATTGAATTTTTAAAATACTGTTTTTCGGTTTAGAAACTTGAAAATATTTGATATCAACACATATCGGCGGTTGACAAGCAGTTCAATTTTTTAAAGATTGGTTTTTTTTATGAAATCAGGTTACTGCTGTCTCTGGAACGTTTTCAAATATTAAAAGTTCATACATTCCGGCTTAAATTTATTCACAATTTAGGAAATATGGACAAACAATTTTTTCCAGTTTAATTATCACAGTGAATTTCGGTTTCAAAACGGTCTGCTGTAGAATTTTCATTTAGTGACTTAAGCAGCTTTGCTTGAAAGAAAAGATTTCCGGATTCTACACTGTTACGCTTTATTATTCGTGACGTTTCGGTCTATAATGAGGCCTTTATCAAACTGATCAACAATTACGGGAGACTATTATTTTATACAGAATGGGGTTATTTGGGTGTGGGAAGGGTAATTTAAGGTTAAATGAGGTAATTAAGGTTAGTTAATTACTATCTCTGCTTTTCAACCGAGGATATGAATGTAGCTCAAGCTCTTTGGTAACCACTGCTTAAAAGACGTTTAAAATTTTTTATAAGTTTAGGTTTTTTCCTCTGCGTCAACATAAATCTGAGACCTTACAATACACATTCAATAATTTGCAGAAACTTCCGCATACCTCTTGGATACGATGTATGTATGTAGGTATAATATTATTATGGTACTAATCATAACCATAATCAATGGAATAAAATTCTGTCAAAAATAAATCAAATATTATACAACTCTTTTTGTGCGTAAAAAAAAAAAATAGATAAAAATCATTGAAATTGTGTGTGCCTGAATGCATATAAATCTTAAAATTCATGCAACCTAAACAAATAGTTGATAAACATTTATTAATAATTTTTCTCTTACTATAAGAGATGAATATGTTAAAAGTCAGAGCGCATCGTTACTGACCTCGTTTGTCAAAAGCATTAAAGCCTATACCCAACTATAATAATAATACCTCAAAATGTCTATTTTACCAACTGATTAGATAAATGGTACATGCCAATATTTTACAATACACGCAACTTGCAAAGGTCATTTAAACAACTGAACGAGCTTTCAAAATTCGAAATTTTGCAGCACTTGAATTTCGTATTTAGACACGAATTTTAGGCTCATTATTATATAGCTAAATTAACCTTTGGTACGATAATAATAAAAAGTGTGAATCTTTAAAATCGATGCGAAGACTTCTTCTGATGCAATTTTACTTTTTTTTTAGATAACTATGATTTCTTAACTTTGAATTAACGCATTTTTCATTTCATCATTTCATTCGCCCACATTTTTTCCATTTGCTTTTTTTTTTTTTTTGTACAATTACACTTCTTGAATTGCATTATGAGTGCACAACGAGTAAAAAAATAAATTCAAGTATTACACTAAAACACTTTTAGAAGAACTTTACCGTCTTGTTGAAAAAGAAAGATTTTTCAATTATTGCAATTGGAAGAGTTATGAAAACTTCCACACGAAAGCTGTTACATGGAAATATTTTAAAAAAAAAAAAAAAAGGTTTAAATAGAAAGAAAAAACGTCTTCGTCTTAGATGTTTACGTAATTATTTCGAGACTATACTGGAAAGTAGAGTAGACAGGAATTATACAATTTGTTAAATGTAGCTAAAATATTACAATAGAAATAATTGAAGACTAGTTTATAGTGAATTAGAAGATCAGTACTATGACAATAGTAATCAATCACAAAATAGATTATTATGATCGTAAACATTTTTAACCAGTAAATCCACTTCATCAAATGAAATCGAAGCACCTTGAATTGCTGTGAAAAAATTAGGAACCCTTCAAATTCCGAATAGTATTTAATTAATAAAAACCAAGGAGGATATATATTAAGGGGTGACTATGAGCCAAATCATGCCGTGTAAGAAAATGGGACTGAAAGTATTTCCCTCCCTTACTGGCGAGATGCTCGAAATTTTTCGAAAAAATTATTTCGCTATCTTTGTCCGGCACACTTCAAAATATTGCAACTAATTCTTTCCCACGTCGAATTGTTCGAAACCATTGTCAAATTTTCGAAAGAATTGTTTCGCTATTCTTGTTTGGCATACTTGAACCCACAGTAACTATCTCTGTCCCGCGTTAAATTGTCCGTTGCTAAAGTGCTTAGCTTAGGCATGAACTAAAAACTAATAAAAATTGAAAAAATAAAGATTTCTGAAATAAAACAGCAAACTCCATTCCACTGAAAATTATTTTATTGCTGACTGAATATTAGCAACCAAGAGAGAATACAAATTATGGTATTTTTTTTTTGTAAAAGTTTGAAGCCAAGTTAAGTTGGACACAATTTTCGAAAATTTCCGAATCAAAAAGTATTCCCACATGAGTCAGCCTATCAGGCACTCCATTTTATATATCCTGAGGTACGAGTTCAGCTCTCAGCGAGAACACATCGCGCAGCGTAAGAATTCACATTTTTTATTTCAAACAAAAAAGTATAATAGCATTTGAGCTATGTTTGATCCAGAGCCTCCCCCGGCCTCAAAGGGGACTCTAGCCGAACAGATGAACGAAATGGGAGATGAGCACAGTCTTAAAGTGCCTCAGGTGATTTTGCGGAGGATTCCTGCCGATACAGCTGAATTGCGGGATCGAAACAACACCGGCTCAACCTGGGAACAAGTACAAAATACGGATTACGGTACTCACAAACCGGCTTCGACGCACAATGGAAAGAAGAGAAAAAAAGCAAAAACCGGCGAATCTATGTCAGCAGCACTTAGAGAAAATCTAAAGGAATGTATCGAAGAAGTTAACAGTGAAGCCAACGGATTCAAAACGATTCAACACAGAAAGGCATCGAGAGGAAGCTACAGGGGAATCCAGAAAATCGGACGGTAATTTTTATAATAGCTTTAGTGCTCTTAGGAATCTAAGTGATATGGAAAACAGCTCCCAACCACCCGCTAATTCTTTGCCCCTACGACAGAAAACCATCTGGTGTCCTCCTATTTTCATTAAATTCTTAAAAGGGAAAACTGTTATCGAGATGATAAAAAAAATTTCTAGTGAAGTTAAGTTTAAAGTTGTAAGTCAAGGTGTAGATAAGCAAAAGCTTTACGTAGACACGTGCATAGGGAAATTATTGACCTCTTGAGACCAACCAGTGCTGACGCGTTTTCCTTCACTCCTCGTGAATTCAGAACATTTTCAGTACTCTTGAAAGGCATTTGTACTGACTACAGCACACAAGAAGTAGAGCAAGATTTGAAAGCGATAGATGCTTCGATTCAGGTGCTGAAGCTAGAAAAATTTAGTACGCCTTGGTCCCGAAAAGAGAACGTAAACTTGAATATTTTCCACATTTTTTTGAGAGGTGATGAAGACATACGGAAAATTCTCCGCGTGAGATATGTGCTTTGTCAAAAAGCGACTTGGGAGAAACCGAAAAGAAAAGGATTGATTCAATGTTTTCGCTGCCAGCGTTTCGATCACTTGTCAGTTAATTGTGCTAACCCTAAACGCTGTGTAAAATGCGGAGAGGGACATGAAAGAAAAGATCAATGCCTTAGGGCTAAGGAAGGGAACTCTCCTTCGCTACCACTTTGCATCAACTGCGGTAAGGAAGGCCATCCATCCAATTACTCAAAGTGTGAAGTATATCTTAAACATAAGGGAAAACTTGAACTTGCGAAATTGACTACAGCCCAAAAAGCGACTAACAATAAAAATTTTGTTGCACATGCAATAAACAATTTTGTCTCTCCGGAAAGGTCTTATGCTGGGGTTGTAAATGGGATAAGACACGGACAACCAAATACTTGTGAAACATCTAACAACGGTTTTCTGAATGCATTTTTGAATGAATCCCAGATGCTTTTCGGGATCTCCTTAGCAAAACTTTTAGAGGAGATTAAACTCTTCTGGCCGAAATACATTAAATTGAACTCCAGTGAGGAAAAAACTATGGCGTACTTGAACTTTGTGGTGAAATTGACGTCAAAACCAAAAATATATTCTCTAAATGTTAGCTCGTTAGTTGCTCATGATAGCAGGGCAACTCTTGAAAATGCACTTGAACAAAACAACCCTATGGCTGCTCTTTTATCGGAGACCCATTTAAACGCAAGGCATAGGCTTAGTATAAAAAATTATAATATTTATAGAAATGATCAAGGTCAAGGAACTGCCATCCTAATTCGAGAGTCGATCAAGTCCTCACCAATCTCGTTTAATTCTACCAATATTATAGCATCGTTAGCTTGTGTCCCGTATATAGTTAGAAATGGAATTATTAAAAAATTGCTCGTTGGGGCCATTTATATATCTTGTGGATTAGGGGGCAGGATCATTAACGACTTGGACAAACTTTTAAGACTTTCTAGACAATTCGATGGCTGCATATTAGGAGGGGATTTTAACGCCAGACATGAAAATTGGGGTGACTCGGAATGAAACGTTAACGGTAACCATTTAAACGCTTGGATGAGAAATAGAGCCTTCTTCGAAATGGACATTATCAATCCCGTTAGCCCATCATTTCCACGTTCCTCATCGTTCTTAGATCTCTTTTTAATTTCAAATCACATGTTGGATACGCTCCATTGTGCCAACTACTCTTGCTTTACTCTGCCAGCGGCATCAGATCATTTTGCAATTTGTCTGACAATAAAGCTTTTACACTTTGATCCCTTTGTTGAAACTCCTCGCACCTATACCACATATGGAGATACTAATTGGGAGGATTCCCAGAACGATCTCATATCAGCATTAAATTTTGAAATTCCAGATGAGAGAAATTTATCCAATTTAGAAATAGAAGAGTTTGTCGCCAAAATCACGGACGGTATTAATTCCACCACGACAGTGCATTCCAAAGTTTTAGTATGCAAAAATATGAGATACAAAAATCTGTCAAGTCCTACCCGTGAACTCTTTCGGATTCGTAGAATATGGCTAAGAAAACTTAAAAGAATCTATCATAGAAATTTCAATAGAGTGAATATAGAATACCAGAGCCTTAACGCATATCTTCAATGTCTAAATACAATCATTAGGGGCGTAGTTAAATCCGACTTAAATGAGTCTTTCAAAAAAAGACTTAATGCCATAAAACCTTCTCACACAGCCTTTAGTGAAATTAACAAAATTACAGGTAGAATATCAGGAGAATTCAATATTGCCAGGGACCCAATTACAAACAACGGTGCAGAATATTTATCCGTGGAAGACAAAATTGAAGCCTGCGCGAAATTTTATCAGAACCTTTATATTGAGAAAAACCCCACCTTTAACCACCACCTTAATGTCCAAGTTAACGAGCGAATAAATGCATTTAATACTTCATATGCCAACGGGGAAATTTTACAATTTTCCGTTGAATGTAGTGCTAAGTCAGTTTCAAATCCTGAGCTGCGAGAGTTCTTTGCAACGGAAGAACTTATCGAAGAGCTCATTAAAACGGCTAACAGGAAAAAATCATCGGGTCCAGATGGCATCGCAAACTTCGTTTTGCGCAAATGCTCATCACAACTAGCACATAAGCTAAACGTTATCATAAACAACTGTCTCAATAATGGTTACTATCCAAAATTAAGGAAAACTGCAAAACTCGTGCTCATTCTTAAGAATAACTCATCTAATGAAATATCAAATCTTAGACCGATTTCCCTTTTATCCAACATGGGTAAAATCTTTGAAAGACATCTACTTACCAAACTAGAAGTCTTCTGCTCTAACCTCATTCCCAATACACAATTTGGATTTGAAAAATCACATTCAACAGAGCACGCAGTCCTCCACTCCAGAACACAATTATACAAAACCTGAGATCCAGGCAATGTACTGTGGCCTGTGCGCTGGACTTAGAAAAGGCTTTTGATTCTGTATGGACAAAGGGACTTATCTATAAATTGATTGAAGCCAAATGTCCAAATGTCCTGCTGAGAATAATAGTAAGTTTCTTAAGCAACCGTAAGATGTTCATTGAAATTAATTCAAAGAAATCTAGAATGGTCGCAGTGAATGCTGGCGTTTCACAGGGGTCAATAATCGGTCCTAAGCTGTTCAATTTCTATTTACACGATTTTCCGATGCTTTTATCTCAAGCCCCAAACAGTTTTCAAGAAGGGTCCAATGTAATGAGCTCGGCCATCATGTACGCGGATGACACAATACTAGTTGCGAACGCAAAACATCCTCAGACCGCAATTGACGCAATTAAAAACCACATTGATCTTGAAAATAATTTCTACAAAACGTGTGGAATAAAAATTAATACTGGGAAATATGAGCTTATATGCTTTAGAAATGCCAGCGGTAAGGGTCCTCGCCGCATCGTCCAAGAGAGCAAGCAGATTACCTTATCCCTTGAGGGAAATAATATTCCGCTTAAGAACGAAATAAAATATCTAGGCATAAAACTACATCACAGGTTAAAATATAATCAACATGCAAGGTATGGACTACACAAAGCTAAAATTGCTGCTGCTCTCTTGAACCCACTTCTAAAATCAAAGGAGTTGGAATGTATAAGACCCTAATAAGACCTGTTTTAACGTATGCTTTTGTCACGTGGATGTTCATTTCACCGATTGTCTCCGAGGAACTCCAAATTTTCGAAAGGAAAATCCTACGTCATTTTGTGTCTAAGTATCGTAGGCCTAATAAAAAATATTACCGTAACTCCTACTATTATAGACATACGAACATCACTCCTTTAATGAAGTACATAGTTGAACTCGCTAAATCTGCAGTCAATAGGGTGGCTGTGCACCCAAATCCTCTCGTTAAAGAAATCTACTGGCAAAACTGTAATGATTCTCTGTCCAGTCACTATTATCCATCTCCTATTGGAATAATCCATCGAAACTCGAATATCCTCTTTCAGCCCGTTAGTACCAATTCAGAGCGATTAAATTTCTTTACCAAAGTGGACAGTAATATCTACCGCGGATAAAGCCCCATTCATTGAAAGGTACCAACTGATCAGGTTTTCATCCTTCTTCCTTCCCTATTTTTTTCTCACTACTACGGTTCTTTTTTATTCTATTCCGTTTATCTTTTCTATGTTTAGTTTAGTTTTAAATTAAATTATTTTTGTCATTATAGACTAAATTCTTTCTAAGTACCTTGAGCAAGTACACTTTTTATATTCATTTATATATACCCAAAATTGGATTATAAATAAAAAAAAATGTTTGATTTTGAAATATTGTCATAAACAAATTTACAGTTTGTTAGATATAAGTAAAAATAGTCAACAAATATTTCTTTCATATCGTAAGATTAAGTCTGTAGCGTTCGAGGTCGAGAACTTTTCGAACGTGAGAAATTTGCCGAACTAAAAGCAGTGCGGCTGAGAGTTCAAGTCGTGGAATCGTAACTTGCTTTAGAGGTGCTACTCGTGTCTTCGCAGAAACGAGAGAGATGCGGATGTCGTTGAAATCAGCCATAACGCGTAGATAGATAACAGCTCCGTAGGCGGTTTGAGAAGCGTCCGAAAATCCGTGCAGTTCCATTGCGATTGACGAAGAGCGAGATCCTAGCCACCTCGGCACAGTGAGTTCAGAAACTGCTTGCAACTCATCGTATTCCTTGACCCAACGAGCCGCAAGCTCATCCGGAAGTGGTTGATCCCACTTGAGACCGACAGCCCACAGCTTCTGCATGAAGATTTTAGCACGTAGTACAACTGGTGCTAACCAACCAAGAGGATCGAAAAGCTGTGAAATCGTTGAGAGCACAGAGCGTTTTGTCACACTAGCGTGTGTTTCCGGATGATATGATGTAAAGACAAAAGAGTCTAAGTTTGGCTGCCATGATATTCCAAGAGTACGAACGAGAGGATTTTCCGTGAACGAAACAGGAACAGTATTTGCTTGTCGTGTGAGAGTGATTTCGGATAAGACTTCATCATGATTTGAAGTCCACTTTTGTAGTGTAAATTCGCCCGCCTTGAGAAGGTTGTCCAGTTGATGAATTTTTTGTTTTGCTTCTATCTGGTCATCTGCTCCTGACAACACATCGTCCACATAGGTTTCGCGTTGAATGATTTCGACCGCACATGGAAAACGATGCCCTTCATCGGTAGCGAGCTGCCGAAGTGTCCTTAGTGCAAGATATGGTGCACTTGTGAGACCGTATGTAACAGTGCAGAGTTGATACGAGAGTATGCTTTCTGTGGGATCTTTTCTCCAGAGAATCCGTTGAAAGTCTCGGTCATCTTCCTGAACGAGAATCTGGCGATACATTTTTTCGACATCTGCAGAAAATACGACAGCATATCGACGCCAACGTGTGATTACGTCAGCGAGATCTGTTTGAATTTTCGGTCCAGCTTGTAAGAGATCGTTGAGTGCTATTCCAAAATTCGAACGTTGAGAACCGTTGAAAACAACCCGTAGTTTTGTAGTCAAGCTGCCTCCACGTACGACATCGTGATGGGGCAGATAGAAAGTGTGATGAGGAGACCGTGCACTTTCTTTAGCGAGGTTCATATGTCCAAGAGTTTCGTATTCATCGAGAAAGTCTGAGTAAGCCTGTTTGAGCGATTCATTATTGGAAAATCGTTTTTCTTGCCGCAACAGAGCTCGAAACGCAGGCACGTACGAGTTGCCAAGATCGCTTGGTAGGTTTTTGAAAGGCAGCTTAACTATATAGCGTCCTTCTGGTGTCCGTGAGTGTGTAGATGAAAAATGCTCTTCACACTGAGCATCTTCTTTAGAATACGATCTTGGATTAGCGGAGACTGTTTCTTCTTGAATCCAGAATCGTTGCAGTAATTCAAGCAGCTCGTGATCCACTGAACACTGGAGTCCCATTACCGCATGATCAATATCGTGAAAACCGGGCTGAGCATTCCCGGGACCAGAAATAATCCACCCGAGAGAAGTTTTTTGCGCGACTGGAGTATGGGAAGATCCCTTGCGTAGACCTTCCTCGAGGATTTTACTATAAATTTTCGCCAAGTACGAGATCGATTGGTCTTGCTGACGAGAATTCAGGGTCAGCAAGATCGAGGTTTATCAAATGAGTCCATGTGTTTGCCATGACTCTTATTGGTGGCAAGTATGATGTTAATTTTTTCAGGACATATGAATTAACTGAACATGAGAATTCTGGGTTCAATCGCGAACGAAGCGTAATCATCACCGCTGAGCGTGACACACTAGAGCGGTGTCCTCCTATTCCGTTGATCGGCAATGAGACGCGACGACTCGGTAGATTAAGGCGTTGTGAAAGAGACTCGGTCATGAATGAGACCTCTGATCCCTGATCCAATAAAGCACGAACTTGTATCATATCACCATAACTTGATTCGATGTTAACGAGAGCAGTAGCTAGGAACACTGGCGTGTATTTGAGACTGACTGTTGCAGCAACATGAGATGCAGCTGAGCTTCCTTTTTGTATGAAACTGCAACTAGGAGTTGCTGTGGTTTCATCCGAATTTGCTGCAATAGGCTCGAATACTGTAGTCCTTGACGTACCTTGTTTTTCGCTTTTGATGTCGGTCCGATGGATAGAGGTGTGATGAGGTTTACCACACTGTTGACATCTCTTTTGAGTCCGACAATTTCGGATTTGATGTGGACCGAGGCAATTATAATACAAGTTCTTTTGAATAACTATTTCACGTCTTTGATCTGGAGATTTTTTGCGATACTCTGGACAAGATGATATGTAGTGTTCAGCACTACAGAGAGTGCACGTTTTCGTAGAATTGTTATAGGCAGTAGACGTTGTTGCATTGTCGAGTATCGGAACTATACTAGTTTGATGTGATTTGGCATGTTGCTGTGACTTCGGAGCGGCTGTTCGTTGTTTGCGTGATACTGATACTCTTTCGATTGCTTCCAATGCTCGTGTTCGGCCAAGGAGGAAGCTCTCAAGGTCAGTAAATGAAGCCGGCTCACTTTGATTACCGAGATGTTTTTCCCAGTCTTTTAGCGAATCCGAATCAAGCTTACGAGTTGTCAAAAATACGAGAATATTATCCCACAACTTATCCTTAGAATCGATTGCTTCGAGTGCACCAACAGCTTCTTTAATGTCGCTGAGAAGTCGCTTAATTTCGGTGGCAGATTCGAATTGAATTTGTCTGGTATTTACTAGTGCTGTGAGATGTGTCTCTTGTAGTACACGTTTATTTTCATAGCGATCTACGAGAATCTTCCATGCGCGATCAAGATTTTCATCTGTTACTGCGATATTTTTTATGAGTTGGGATGCTTCACTTGTCAAACTCATGTTCAGGTATTGAAGCTTTTCGACGTTCGTGAGTGACGTGTTTTTGCGGACCATGGATGTGAACATATCTCTAAAATATTCCCATGCACTGTATGATCCTGAAAACTGGGGAAGTGTGATTCGCGGAAGTTGTCTTGCACCGATACTGTTCCGTTCGACTTGGTCGTTTTTCGCTATTACGGACGCTTTTTGAACAGGTTGCAGAGTATCCATGAATTCAAGCATTTCCGCTTTGACATTCATATACGTTTCCTCGCACTTGCAATAGACTTCATTAACGAAGTAGTCGATATTTCTTTTTTCCTTTGAGCTTTGTGAGCTTATACTGTCATGGTTAGCATTAAATTTTCCCCAATTTGCATCAAGATTCTCGATTCTTGTTTTGACGTTATTTACTGTACGCCTTTTTAGCTCTAGCTTTCCTATGTTGGTCATACCGCGAGCAATCAGTCCCGCAAGTTCTTCTTGCCGTTCGATTAGGGTCGTTGACATGTTCGGTTTTTGTTAATATAGCTGCACTTTGATTTTATCACTATCACGAATTGATTTAGATCGAATCGCACTGAATTGTTATGCCTTTGATTTTATCACAGCCGCGAATTGATTGAAATCGAATCGCACCGAAATGTTCACGAAACTTTATCGTTTCCGATCGAAACACCGAAAGTGTTGAGTAATTAATTTTTCCGATTTTTTGCACAGAATCCGACACGACGGACCAAAAATGTAGCGTTTATCACGTTGTTCTGCGCGTCGGAAAATTAAACACTCTTTTTTGTCTGAGTAAATAAACTTTATTAAGATTTGAATAATACTTTAGAATACTAAAAGATGATGAAAACGGCACCGAGAAAAACTGACTGTGACTGAAGCGGTAAGCCGACTGGCCGAGAGATTTTAAAACGACAATTGAATTTTATTACCAGGAATGACCTAACAGGATTTTATATAATCGAAAATGTCCAGGGACGGATTCAAGAACTTTAGGGTTGTTACTTTTACGAATTTGTTTAGCTTGTTGTCGGAACAAAGTCACATGAATTGTTAGTAAGTAAGTCTCAATAAAAGAATCTCTGAATCTCTCTTTTATATATCCTCCTTGATAAAAACCTCATCTGATACGCTTACTACGACATCAATGATACATTCGCATGACAATTTAATTTAAAAAAAAAATCCTTGCAACGAAACGTATCATATTAACAACATACTTGTCTGTAATTATTTAAAAGCTGCTTATTACGGCAATACACAGAATTAATGTGTTCAAAACACGAAATAAATTAATAGTTTTGCAATATATTAAATTAATATTGCAAAATATCATACTGTATTGTAGAATATTATGAAATAAATCCGAAAATAAGATAATACGAATAATTAACTTCAAATCGTGCTTGCAGATCGTTAGTATGAAAGGTGACCGTAAAATCAAATATCTACTAAAATATTAATAAGAACCGCTAATTTACGACCATTAACCTACTGCTCTGATCATAATGATTATTAATATTACTATCCGAGAAGAAATTACACCGATCATGCTTATAGATACTTTAATTTCTGTAAATCATATGGACTTATAGCTTTTGTCTTTCTCTATCTCTCTTTCCTTCAAAATGCCAGTTGAACGGATTGAATTCCAATCAAATTGTACTGAACGCACACGACATGAACATTTATCGCAATTAGCAAATTGCAATGGACTAAAAGTGCATATTAATTCTCTCGTTTACCATATTACAGCTCTTTTTTTCCTTTTCAATCTCCTTAATGAAATTTATGTTCTGAATAATGTTGATGATTGTGTGGAAAATTATTAATAAAAAAATAGAAGTGTTGCTATGCAATTTCTTGCTATGCAAATTTTACATTCTTTCGAATACAGTGAATTTTTCAGCAAACTATAGATCGGAACTAGGGGCTTTCCCTTTATTGCTTTAGCATAGCTCTGTTGAGTTTAATAATTAGGGTGCTATAAATTTGAGTTCATTACGAAATTACTAAGTATGAGACTATGATTTTATGAATAAATACATTTTTGATGGATTAGAAGGTATCATAATAATAATGTTCTTTACTTTTAATTCGAAGGAGTTGCATGATAAAAATGTCGCTGGTGAAATATAAATTTGCAACGACCTTAACAGTAAATTGGCATATGGTATGACTTCAAACCAGTTCTGCATTATTATAAAATCGTTCGATTACCTAACTCAAGATAGAAGTCGTGTGAGTGGATTTGTTCGTGGTTTGCTACTACTATTTTTATTTTTTTACTTCAGTTCTTGCAAGCTCAACTCTAGTCACTTTTACTAGCGGTAAGCAATCTATGAAATGCTACAACGTAAGGAATATGATCAGCAGTTTTAGAGCTGAGTTTTAATAAAAACTCGATCGTATCTTTATCTATAGCGCTAGTACATAGTAAGAAATTATGGTAAAGTTGCTCGGAGCGCATTGATCTTAATAACGAGCCAATGCGCTAGTTTTTTTTACAAGCAATTCTGTTTGTATGTGCAGTTTTATGCAGTGGGCTGGTTAAATGTGAATTTAATGATAGGAAACGATCGTAACGAAATTCGATTGAGTTTTAGAAAAATATCCTCGAAGATTTGACGAAACTCGTAACAGAATGAATGATCACGAAAAGTCAATGCTCTAACGTTGAATATTTTTCTATTTTTCATAGAAGATAAGTACACAGTGCGACAGCCAAAAATCAACAAAAATCCCATGATACTTGTTTAATTCTATAGAACATACCTTCACCATGAGCTGCTATGAGTCTCATAGGTGAACTACGACGGTTTCAATATTTTTTCTCGAAAACGGTACACATTTCGATCTTCAAGATCGATTATAGATTATATTCTAGACATTAATTATGGGTAAAGTATCTATGTTATCATTTTACTGTCCATGTCAGCTATTTCAGATAGATTCCACACACCGAGAATCTCGAATATGGTGGAAGGAGTGCGGAGAATATTATATCGTGAGAAAAAAATGTTTCATCCCCGGACTTTGGGTCTGTGAACAAGCGATCAAACTTTTCGTTTACAAAAAATACGAAAAATTCTTCACATAAAATTCAATAAACTGGCAACAAGTCGGCGCAACTTAATTATTTTTGGAACAAGTTGAGGATGCGTGGAAAGTCAATAAGCAGGTAAAAGTGGTTAGGGAAGACTTAGTGAAAGGGAGTTCTAGGGCAGGGCTGTTGTCAATTTAACACTCAATTGCGAATACGATCAATAGCTCCAGTACATATCTGTGTTTGCATTGCAAAGGGTGTCAAGTCCAAATTTGTGAAAAAGGTTATGTGCGCTCTCGGTTAAAGAATGTTTTCCTCTTCATGTGGGTGCAGAGGGCCAAGTCCTTCCTCTATTCTAGAAAGAGTAACTTACGAATGGCTCTAGAGCTATGTTTTCAAAATCCAGGTGACTGTAGTGAAAAAGGTGTTATGTTCATCTTAATCAAAATTAGCAAATATGGACTTGACATCCTTTGCACTGCAAACATATATAATCAATACTTCATTCGTTTATTTATGGAAATTTGGGCTTTTATGAGGGGTGATAGTAAAGATGAGTGGATGTAAATAAATTTTAATTGATTACTTGAATTACGTCCAATATTTCTTAAATAAACTGCCAACAGATCGGGCGCAACTTTATTATTTTTTGGGAAAAGTTGAAGATGCATGGTAAGTCAATATGCAAGTTAGAGTGGTTAAGGAAGAGTAAGTGGAATCCCATTTCACAAGTGGAATCTCCATTCACAAGTGGACCCCCTTTAGGGCAGGGCTGCTGTCAATTTAACACTTAATTGCAAATAAGATTAATAGCTCCAGCAATTGTAATCAATATTTCATTCGTTTATGTAAGTTTGGGTTTTTATGAGGGAGGAGGGAGGGGTGATATTAAGGGTGGAAGGATATCAATAATTTTTCAATTGATTGCTTCAATACGTCCAATATTTTCTGCATAGAATGTCAGTTTCATAGACGAAGTTGCATAGAATTTTTATAACATTTGGTGTATTTTACATTCACGAAACCAATCATTTGTATGGGAGGGGGTAAAGGAGGTAAGAGAAATGTAAAATTTGTGATGCAGTTTTATTTCATTTCTCTTGTAAGGTGCTCGTACAAAATTTCAAGTTCGTAGCTTTTAATTTGTTGGTTAGCAGTTGTTTTATTGAAATTGGTCGAAATCATACTTTTGTATGGGAGGGGGAAGAACGGCAAATGCGATCTCAAAAATTTTGACGCAGTTCTATTTTACCTATTTTCAAAAGATTTTGTTCAAAATTTCAAACTGATAGGTTTTACTAGTTAGGTGATAATTAATTTCTTAAAAATGGTCGAATAAATAATTTTGTATGGGAGGAGGTAGAAGCTTTCGAGGTAATTAGTTAATATTGCATTCTTTCAAAGATTGTTTTTAAATGCATTTCGCAAATTTTCAAGTTTCGTTTCCTACCTTAAAATTTCATTCAAAAATTTTTGTGTTTTTTCCACTGCACATGAAACACCTTGCGCACGTTAGACCAGGGGGTCGGTGCATAACAATTGTGGAATTTTTATTATTTTTTCTGTATGTACAAAAAAAAGATGTATCCACATGGGAAATTTGAAATTTGTATCTTTCACCAGAGCCCTTAAGAAATCACTCAAAATTTTTGACAATTTTGGTTACCACCTCCCTCCCCTTACACCTCCCAACGTAAAATTTTTACCAAATTTAAAAACTACGTAGTTCTGAAATTTGACAAAATATGAATTTGATATCTGTACTCAGTTTTAAAATATAAGGGTTTCAAATTTTGGAAAGTGCTCCATTTTTAAAATGCTCCCCATTTCCCCCACTACTATTTTGTCCAAATGTTATATTTTTCTCGTATTTCTTTAGTATAGCTTAATACAGGGTCTAAGATTCCATTACATAGCTTCCCGGACTCTCCCCCTTAAAATAGTTAGCTTCTATCTAAACTGATTCTAGTGGATCTCTATGTCACCTTAATGGTCTCAAAATATCAATTTTTATGGTAAGTAATTTCGAAGATATAATCATTTGAAAAAAAAAAATCGGCCGACAATTGGTTTTTAGCCCCCCTTTTTTGCACCCCAATGGATAACAAAATTAAATTATTTCTTAAAGTTGTCCCACAAACCCATCTATATGTAAGTTGATTTTTAGCTTCCTAGCTGTAACCATGGTTGAGATATTTGAATTTGTATTTTTCGGTTTAAGCGCTCCCTTGCCTCCCCCTGATACACTACAATAATTATCCTCCCTCTAAGCTGATTCTGGTGGATCTATATGCCACCTTAATGGTCCCAAAATATGAATTTTTTATGGTAAATAATTTCGAATATATAATCATTAAAAAAAAAAGTCGTGCAACAATTTGTTTTTAGCCCCCCCCCCCTTCCCCTTTTTGGACGCCAATGGGTAAAAAAATTAAATTATTTTTAGAGTTTTCACAAACCCCAATATATACATATCATAATTTTCAGATTTCTAGCTAAACCATGGTTGAGATATTCGAATTCTTAGTTTTATCGCTCCCCCGCCACCCCCTTAACCCTTACACCTTCCGAAATGGGTGTCCGCCTGAGATCCGCAACCATATACAATCCACCCAAAAATGAACATTCTATCTTAAAGGGTTTGGGAGTTATTGTGCGCTGAGCGTACACGTACGGCATACAGACAGACAGATTTTTTTTGCATTTTAGGCTATTTTAGTCATGCAACGCGAAAAAACATATTTTCAAGGTAGCAAATTTTTTTTTTTCCAAGTCGATCACAGCACTTTATTATTAAGATAATAAAATATTTTATGGATTGCTAAAACGGTGTACATATTTATTTTCATATCTGAATTAAACACAATATTCTAGTGAATGATTTTGTCTTTGACGTCAAATTTCTATCTTGTAGTTTTACTATAAATTTTGGCAATTTTAGATATGCCCCAAAGGTTCCACTGATCGGAAGTATAAGATTACACAAATTTACTTAGTTTTCCTCAAAAACAATTTAATCTATATTTAAAATTGTATTAACAGCAATTAACAAAAAAAAAAAAAACTTTACAGGACGACGATTGACCAATCATACGATAGTCCAGATGAAGTAGAAATTTTAGTGATAGTAGACATTTTTTATGGGAAGTTGTAGTCCGATGGCGAGTCGCAAACCGAGAACACTAAAAAAAACTACTGGTTCCTAAATTCAACAATGGAAAACTCGAAAACGAGAAAATAGTAGCGCAATATGCTACAATGACGATTTGCAAACAAAATGTGCAGACAGAAAAAACGGAAGTACAATAATGAAGAAATTAAAAACATAGACGAAAATTTTAAATTACGCAATACAAGGATGCCAACTGAAGAAGATCATCTGCGAGGATGCAAAAGCCAACATCATAAGTAATGCGGAAGATTTGGTGAATGTTTTCACAGTGCATTTCGAATTAAAAGAAAAGATTTCCGGATTCTACACTGTTACGCTTTATTATTGGTGACGTTTCGGTCTCTGCTAAGACCTATATCAAACTGATAAAGTTTGATAAAGGTATCAGTTGCTGGTTGTGGAATCGGCTTGTATTCTCACTTGGGATTCAGTGTTCATCATTGTGAGTCTTATTAGTCGGACTAGTTTTGGAGGAATTTCAAAGTCAAGCATGATTTGGTACAGTACGCTACTGTCGATACTATCGTATGCTTCTTTAAAATCTGCGAAAATTTGGTGCACGTCTGTTTTATACTCCCAGCATTTGTCAAGCACCTGTTTCTACGAGAATATCTGATCTGTTGTAGATCATCCGGTTCTGAATCCACCTTGGTATTTGCTAATTATTTCACTAGTATAGGGCTTAAGACGACGTTCAATTATTTTTGTCATAATTTTATAGGACGTATACGATTCCCCGGAAGGGGGTGACGTTTTACCAATTCCTGCAACTATTTTTGGAGACTAGCGACTCCACAGACCTGAGCTAACTATCCCCCTGCGAGATTGGGGCTGTAGAATTCACCAACAGCCAGTCCTGTTTGCCCTAAAAATGGCAAATGGACACTCACAAACGGATACAGCGCCTCGGATACGGACTGATTCTACGGTAACGAATTTTGGCATTCGAGTCCCACCGAAACTGGTTCGGCTTACAAGACTGACAATGACCGAGTCTTTGTCACAAGTCAGAGTAGAAAATAATCTGACTTCCAGTTCTAAAACAGACAACGGCCTTAAACAAGGAACGGCCTCTCACCTATGCTTTTCAACTTGACACTCGAATATGTTGTTCGGAAACTTCCCGTTGGCACCAAGTGAATACTATACTTTATATTCACACAACCCCTAGCATATATCCTTGCAAGATCTCTTGAAAATACTAAAGAGGTATTTGTGAGTCTTGACTCCGTGACAAGGAAATTTGGACTACGTATAACCGAAAAGAAAAGAAAAGTTATAAGACAAACTAGGAAAAAGAAGCCATTCAGACAAAATATTAAAGAAGGAGACTATAACCTAGAAAACGTAGACAACTTTGTTTACCTAGGTGCAAACCTATCGAAGGATGGGAGCGAACCCATCGAAATCAAAAGAAGGATAATGATGGCAAACAAGACTTATTATTCGGTAGTTCCAATAATCAAAAACAAGAACGTACACAGGAAAACTAAACTAAAACTATATAAAACAATCATAAGATATGTGCTATGCTATAGCAGCGTAACGTGGACATTAACTCAGGCATCCAAGAAAACTACTTAACACCTTTAAAAGAAAGTTCCTCAGAAGAATCATCGGACCTGTGAGGGAAGACTCTATCTGGAGAATGCAATACAATAGAAAATTCTATGCCATCTTCGACAATACAGAAGTGTGAATCCTCATAAAACTTAAGAAGTTACAATGGGCTGGTCATGTAGAGCGAATGGATGACGGAAGAATTCCCAAACGCACACTAAAAGGGAAAGTCAATGAACAAAGACCGCTGGGAAGCGGGAAGATTCGATTGATGCAGACAGCAAATCACTGCTAAGATTTTCAATCTGGGGGACGCGATGACTGAAGCGAGATGGATGGAGGCGAAGCATTCCGGAGGCCAAGGTCCAATATAGTCTGTAGCACCATCGTGAGTAAGTAACTGGTAGAAGGACTGACAGCATTAAACTAATTTTCTTACATTATGCTTTTTACTTTAAGCTTCAATGATTCAATAGGTACCGAGATACTCGTAATTAGTGAATTTATGTAGTTTGTATGGGAGGTGGTAGAAGAAGTAGAGGGATTTAGTGATTTTGCTTGGAAGTGGAAAATAATTTGACTACAGTGGTGATTTAAGATTATGATAGGGTTTCATTCTTCGGCCTTTTGATGATGCTGGCTCTCAAATATGCCGCCGGCGCAACTGCTTCATTTGCATCTCCGTTAGGACTGGCCCTGACAATATGCTCTCAGATTTCATATAGAGTAGAAAGCAATCGATTCAATTTTATGTTTCGCCTTTAATAATGTTTAAGATAAGCAAAAGTTCACTAATCGAATCTTCATAATTTATTATTTGACAATTTTTATGCATAAATATTTGATATTAGTTTAAAATGCCAATCAAAAGACAATTAATTTCTCGGGCAGAATAAAATGACCACTCTGCATCGTGCACTCCATCTCAATAAACGTATAATAAATTATTACATAATGCAAATTGGGTGGAATAAATTGTCCACTGTGACCTATGATAACAAGTTGCATTAATATCGAAACGAATCGCCATAACGATAGAATACCAACGAAGGTCATAGCGAACCGACAGGGTGTTATTAATGAGTTATAAGCAACATTTACGCACAAATATACAATCTACTAGCTACTTCGAGGTGCCTATCTCTTCTCGACGGGTTTTGATTAGAAACAGCTCTAAACTTCTTTTACTAACGGCCTTTGCCTTAGTGCACAACATTCTTAAATTTATCTAATTACAGACATTAAGTGTAAGACTCGCAGAACTGTAGCTTTAGTTGTCGGTGCGCAGGTAAAAGCCAGAACTGAAAAATGTACCTTAACATTATACAAATACAAGTGGAGGTTTATAGAGTTACACACCTGCATAATACGCCCCACAAGCAGAACGTAGCGCATATCAAAAGGCTTAAATCGATTCTTAAAAAAATAAAGTCAGCTTCAACAAGAACTAAAAAAAATCGAATGGGTGTTGGTCTGGAAAGCAGCCTGTCCGTTGAAGGTCAGTATCAAGTTTTACCGTAATCACAAAGTGCGCCCCATAAAAAGAGAAAGGGCTTCCAGAACAGATACAAAAGAGACCTCAGTCCAAGGACATAATCAGGCGCCTAATTAAAGAAAACAAAAATAATAATAAAAATTTTATCTTTTTAAATCGGCTTTGGCTGCTCTATGACATAGGTTGGTCGGGTGATGGTTGGCTGCTATTTGATAGCCCTGTCAAAACCCCAATTGCATACTTTGTACGGGGCTATATTTTATTTATTTTTTTTCTCGTTTTTTTAATCATTTCGTTGAATTAATTAGGTATGATCGAGATTTCTGCTTATGCTTAGTGTGTTGTATGCGTTTTTACAATCCCTCTTAATTAAATAATAAAGACGTTTTAAGAAATGTATAAAGTCAAAAAACAAAAAAAATGCCTTATTGCGGTATTAATTGGGGACAGTATAGAATTTGCTAGTATAGTGTAGGAGCATGGAGTAAAATAAGATACCATCATAAATATTGCTTAATTGGTTTTTATACTCTAGATGAAATCTGTGAATACATACATATATTGTGTGCGGTCAAACGTTTGACTAAGAAACAAGGCTCGCACACAGCCGCCAAGGTTATAGAAAGGTTTATTATCGCTCAGAATCCTCCGTCTGTATGTCTGGTTGTTTGCTAAATAACTCCTGAACGCTTTGAGCTATCAGGCTGAAATTTCGTTCATATAATTCTTAGCAAAAAGAAAGTAATTTCAGTTTGCGAATGAGCTACATCCCCCCAACAATCTCACATTTTATTACCCCCTGTAAGTTTCACGAAATTTATTTTTCATCAAAACTATCAAAGCTACCTACTTGTAAATTTAACTTACGTATAGCGATATTAATACAATTACCATCTGAAAAGCTGTTCGTTTTTTGCTCTTTAACATAATTTTGGTTATGACCAGTGTTACCACACACCCGTATGCAACTACAGTAGGGAAGAATAAGGATTTGCAGAGTGTGATTTTTTTCCATTTGTATTAAATAATTGCAATAATAAATCTATACATTATACAGAGATTTATTATTGTACTATGTTATTTTGGAACATTAACTTGTTATCACAAATCCTGGCGATAACTTAAGGCCGCTGCTCAGGATCGCGCCTTCTGGAGGAGCACTATTTCAGTACTATGCTTCTGTGAGGGTTCTTAACAAGAAATTAATTGATTGATTGAACTTGTTATCATAAATATTGCAGAAATTTCAACATCAAATCATAGTTTCGATAGCAGTCCTATACTATCGAAATAATGATAAAAAACGCGTGGCTTTGTAAAAATTTATTCTGGAAGTGTCAGTCTTTCTACATATTTAAAATGAAGTTAGTTACAATTTGTTAGTAAAGTATACTGTTGCGAGCTAGGGGTTCGCCGGGATTTCAAGTAAAAACACAATTCGCTTAAAATAAAAAATAAGTGATAATTTGTTTATTCGCACTTTAATTCAATTTCCCGCTTAATTCGCACTATATGGCAATACCGCCGCGTACTTTTCTATCGCTTTCACTGGTTCACGTCTAAAAATGACTGACTCTCTCGCTGAAAGCTTTCGTGCTTTTATACATCTCTTCCTATACTCATGACTGTTCTCGAAGCTTCCTTCGGTGTGTACCTAGTCCTGCCATAAGTTCTGTCACATAATTTCTCACATTGGCAACAACTTTATTTTATGAGTGACATTTCAATATCGGGCAGTTTTATAAACATCATAATGTTGTTGACAGTTGATGGTCATTTAAAGTGTGTTCGTTAACGTGTGAAGATGGAATGGGGTGCAATAGAAAACCGAACTGCAGTGATTACACTACATAAGTGTGGAAAATCCGCGAGTGAAATTTTCAAGTTATTGTGCCCGTTAAAAATAACGCAAAGATTTGTGTATCGTGCGATCCAGAGATATAACGCGATCCAGACTATTGAAAATCGACCTCGTTCTGAACGTCCGCGTGATGTACGTTCTTCTGCTGCCATCAAAGCGGTCGAGAGTCGAATTCGTCGAAATCCGCTTCGTAAACAACGAATCATGGCTCGAGAGATGAACATCTCCACCCGAAGTATGTCTCGCATCATAAAATCTGACCTCGGGATGAGTGCCTTTCGACGATCAACGGGACATTTGCTGACTGAGCAGTTGAAGCAAATTAGGAGCACCAGATCGAAAGAGCTCCTTCGGCGGTACGGCAACAACAAACATCGAGAAATTTTATTTACCGATGAAAAAATTTTTACGGTGGAGGAACATTTCAACCGCCAAAATGATAAGGTGTATGCCCACAGCTCCGCAGAAGCCCGAGAAGTTGCCACTAGGGTACAGCGAGGACATCATCCAGCATCAGTCATGGTATGGTGGGGTGTCAGCTACGAAGGGGTCACCGAGCTTCATTTTTGCGAAAAAGGCGTAAAAACTGCAGCGAAAAATTATCAAACGGACATCCTGGAGGGATGTGTGAAGCCGCTGAACTCTACGCTATTCAACAATCGACATTGGGTTTTCCAGCAAGATTCTGCGCCAGCCCACAAAGCTCGAACCACACAAGCGTGGTTGGAAACCAATATTCCACAGTTTATAAGGGCGACGGAATGGCCTTCTGGGAGCCCAGATTTGAATCCCCTGGACTACAAACTGTGGGCGGAGTTAGAGTCCATGGTGTGCACGAGACGACACCCAAATATCGAGAGCCTTAAGCGATCTTTGACAGAAGCAGTAGCTAATTTTCCGCTAGAAACAGTGCGTACTGCTATCGATGACTGGCCCAACAGATTAAAGAGCTGTTTTAAGGCTAAAGGCGGCCACTTTGAATAATTTGTTGCTTATTTTACTTCCATTAGTATGCCAAAATAAAATATATTTTCCTTTGTCAAAAACTCTTTTTCATTTATACAAAAATTGCCCATATACGTGTGACAGAACTTATGGCACGACTAGGTATATGTGAACTATACTGGATAGCTCTAGATCTTTAATTGTGGCTTTCTACATAGTGGAGTATACTGTTCTACATAATTCTTGTCTATTCGAGAGAGAGATCAAGTTGCGGGGCTGCCAGATCTGCATGTAACATTACCCTCTCCTTAGTCCCTGTTCGTCCCGAACAGAGTCGTTCACTTCATCAATGGCACCATGGAACTTTGTTAGTCGGTCGAGGTGTACCACTTTCATTTTAGTACGAGGTTTTTGATGCAGCCGAATCCGGTAGACGATATCATTTAACCGGTTGATGATCTGGTAAGGGCCTTCCCAATTGCGCTGTAGTTTCGGCGATCTGCCCTTCTGTCGTTCGGGATTGTATAACCGAACCAAATCGCCCTCTTGGGATCCTGATGGATTCGCCCGTTGATTATACCTCGTCTTCATGCGAACGGTCGCCAAATCAATTTTATTTCTGACCAGGTTATAAATTGTATTTAGTCGACATCGAAGATCCGAGACGTAATCTTTGGCATTGGTTGTTTGGTCTGGTGGCACTCCAAACATTAGTTCCCAGGGACTCGAATATTTCTTCCGAAAATGACTCGGGAGGGAGTTTCTCCTGTTGTTGAATGTACCGATGCTCTGTAGGCCATTAAAAATAAAGGGATCTTCTGATCCCAGTCCTGTTGCCTCTCGCTGACGAGTTTGGATAGGTTTGAGTTCAATGTCCTATTGAAACGTTCCACCATTCCATCGGACTGTGAATGTAATGGAGTTGTCCTGGTTTTGTTTATTCCCTGCATTTGGCACACGTGTTTGAATATTTGAGATTCAAAATTGCGCCCTTGATCGGAGTGTAGTTCATGTGGAGCTCTAAATCTGCTCACACAGTTGGTAATAATTTATTCTGCGACGGTTACTGCTTCTTGGTTTGGAATTGCGTAGGCTTCAGGCCACTTGCTGAAATAATCAATGACCACTAGAATGTAGCGAATACCATTTTCTGATTCCGGAAATGGTCCAGCAATATCCACAGCAATTCTCTCGAATGGAGCTCCCACGTTGTGTTGTTGTATTTCTCCCTTTGATCTGCGTTGTGGGCCCTGACTCGATGCACACGTAGTACATTTACGGCACCAATTTTCGACATCATCTCGGAGATGGATTCAATAGAACCTCTCTCGTATCTTTGCCAAGGTTCTATTTACACCCAAATGCCCACCGGAAGTACCTCCATGATATTCCTTCAAAACCTCCTCGACTTTAGAATGCGGGACGATGGTTTGCGTGTGATACGATGTTTTGTCAGCGTTTTCCCATTTCCGTTTTAATAATCCGCCATCTAGGTGAAGGGAGTTCCATTGTGCCCAATAACACTTTAAGGTTTCGCTGAATTGTGAGATGTCTTTCAACTCAGGCCGTTCCATTTCGTCCTTCCATGTCATGATCGGTGAAATATCTGGATCTTTACGTTGGGCATCTTCCAGTTCTTGCTGATTCCGTCCATCCTTTGGTTCGGTCGTTATCCTCTGAATGGTTTTTCCGGCTTCTTTTCCTTCTACGCGGTGACAGTTCTTGCAGTTCGGTGGACAAGGACGACGTGAAAGCGCATCGGCATTACCGTGGATTCTTCCTCTTCGGTGAACAATTTCAAAATCGTAGGATTCGAGCCTTTCTATCCATCTGGCTACTTAGCCTTCGGGGTTCTTAAACTGTAGCCATTTAAGCGATGCATGATCCGTTCGAAGAAGGAACTTTTGACCAATGAAAATGTTTTGTAGATCTCTCGCATGTGGTCACTGCCGTAATGAAGATCCAATGTCTGAACTAACGTTGAAAAATCTTGTTGTTGCTCCTGCGGAATCGTTTGAAGAACCTCTGCTGGTGGACCTCTTAGCGCCAATATAAGAGCCGTTCCTCGTTCCAGATCATTCCAATGATTGTTTCTTACGGCAGCCTCAAATGGGTCTTATAAATAGCCCACGGTGTTTGTCCATCGAAGATTGGAGCTTTGAGACCCTTGTGCGTAACGTGTTCTGTCTTGATGACTCCAGTCGCTTTCACGTTATCGAAGTCCATTTTTAGGCGTTCGACTTCTTCTACAATTCCGGATGTCTTTTCCGTAGTTTGTTCTTCGAAGATTCGAATTTTCTTCTCTACGTTTTCTTCTATTGCCTTACCCATGGCGTCTATTTTATTATTTTGCAGCTCCAATTTTTGATTGATGTCCTTTGAGGTCTGATCTAATTTGTCATTATACTGATACTGTTGCGAGCTAGGGTTCGCCGGAATTTCAAGTAAAAACACAATTCGTTTAAAAATAACTGATAATTTATTTATTTGCACTTTAATTCGATTTCCCGCTTAATTCGCACTATATGACAATACCGCCGCGTGCTTTTCTATCGCTTTCACTGGTTCGCGTTTCCGTAATAAGAATTACTGAATGAATGACTCTATCGCTGAAAGCTTTCGTGCTTTTATACTCTTCCCATACTCATGAGTGTTCTTGAAGCTTCCTTCGGTGTGTATGTGTGAACTATACTGGAAAGCTCTAGATCTTTAATTGTGGCTTTCTACATAGTGGAGTATACTGTTCTACATAATTCTTGTCTATTCGAGAGAGAGATCGAGTTGCGGGGCTGCCAGGTCTGCGTGTAACAATATATATATTCCTGCATTTGTATAGATGTAATTTTCTCTAATATTTTAGAGAGGATGCATAAAGTACTGATAGGACGGAAATCATTAAGACTAGAGAGATTTTAAATTTTTGAGATATCACGGCAGCAATCTTCCAGGCTAGGGTGTGGTCTAGTGGGTACAATGCAAAGGTCGTGAGTTCAAATCCCGGTCAACGTAATATAATTTCTGCACACTACCTGCTTAGATAGACCCTAATTACCTCAATCTATAGGGGTTGGAATTAATTCGTAGCGTTTTACAAAAGGTGGCGTTACTCAAGTATCCGTAGTTACATATACAAAAGCAAATATTCTCCACAAAGCTACTGTCATGGCGCATCTAGTCCACTGAACGACATTTCTTTATCGAGCTTATAACATTTTGTTGTGCGTCATCAAACTTGTCAACGTTCGTGCCGGAAAATCTGTTTTTGCGGGGAGTTTTGTTTCATTACTTGCACATGAAGAAAAGTGCCGCGGAAAGTCATCGCATTTTAGCAGACGTTTATGGTGAATATGCTCTAGTTGAGCAAACATGCAGAAAGTGGTTCGCTCGGTTCAAAAATGGAAATTTTGGCTTGGAAGACAAGGAGCGTCCCGGACAGTCGAAAAAGTTTGAAGATGAAGAATTGGTGACAATGCTCGATGAAGACCCGTGTCAAACGCTTGCACAGTTGTCAGAATCGCATGGAGTTGACTCATCGACGGTTGAAAAACGCCTCAAAGCCCTTGAAATGATACAAAAGCAAGGAACGTGGGTCCCACATGAGGTGAAGCCGAGGGACGTCGAACGGCGTTTAGTTATCTGTGAGCAACTGCTTCAACGGCAGGTAAGGAAGAGATTTTTGCATCGAATCGTCACTGGCAACGAAAAGTGGGTGAATTACGACAATCCTAAGCGCAAAAAATCGTGGGGTTTGCTCGGTCATGCATCAACATCATCGCCAAAGCAGAATATTCATGGAAAGAAGATCATGCTGTGCAGATGGTGGGACCAGCTGGGCGTAATCTATTATGAGCTGCTACAACCGAGTGAAACCATCACTAGGGACCTCTTCAGACGTCAACTGATGCGTTTGAGCAAAGCATTAAAAGAAAAGCTCCCCCAATTTAAGGATCGACATGACAATGTAATTTTGCTCCACGACAATGCCAGACCCCATGTTGCAAAAGTAGTGAAAACTTATTTAGAAACGCTGAAATGAGAAGTTTTATCCCACCTGCTATATTCACCAGACATCGCTCCATCAGATTTCCACTTGTTCCGGTCCATGGCGGACTTTTTTTAGCACGATAATGACCCCAAACATACTGCTGAAATAAATAGGCTTTGGTTGGCCTACAACGTCCCAAAACTCTTAGGTACACCTCCTCAATCACCAGATGTAAACCCAATTGAACATTTGTGGGATTTACTTGAAAGAAAAGTTCGAAAGCATGACATAACGAGCAAAGAGCCATTAAAAAATGTTATTTTGAACGAGTGGAACAAAATAACGGCCGAAGTAACATCAAAGCTTGTTCACTCCGTGCAAAATAGGCTAAAGGAAGTCATTTATAGGAAAGGCTATGCTACTAGATATTAAAGTTCTTAATCTGATAAACTAATATAGTGCATTTCAAATAAAATGAATAAATTTTTTCAGGTGTACGCAGACTTTTTTGGATGCATTTTGATGACTTCTTGAAACTTTTTTATTTTAGTTATTCTAAACAGCGAACGAATACTCATTTATATATTTATCTACCATATAGTTTAATGAAAGTAATAAACAAAAATGTTTAAGTTATAAACAAATGGCAAAGGTTTTTATATTGATATGTTTGCTACGACCAGCAAGTGTACGCAGACTTTTTTGGGTATGTGTATATATAAATATATCTATATATATATACAGGGTGTTTGGTACTCCGTACATAACCTTGTAAGGGGTTATTCCTGGATATATTTCGAGCAAAAAATTGTTCTACGGAGATGGCCAATTTTCAATATCCACGGAGATACAGGGTGATCAAGAAAAGTCCTTCGGACCTGTACCCTCACTCACTCAAAACGCTATATCTTGAAAACCAATAATCGCATTTCAAAGTGTTATAGCTTGTTTTTTAGGGAATCAAATTATCTTTCATTTAGTGTAATAGTCCGTATTGTACCTGTACCCAATCCTGAGGTATTTCCTTCAGACCACAAATTTTTGATACTTTGACCCTCAAAATTCTGTGATCAATGTAGTTTTTCTCAAGAAAACGCATTATAAAAATGTCATTTTAATGTTGTTTTTTTATGTGCCATATTATTGCCTACAAAAGATGCACACATACTTATGACTTAGGTTTTCCCGTTTTCCAGGTAATAAGCGAAAATACATATGGCTTAAAAATAAAATATGCCATAAACCAACCCTCGTTCTAAAAAAACTACCTGAAATGTTGTTAAACTGAAATATTCTTTGTGTCCTTTAATTACTATTTAAATTATCAATGAATGTCCTTTAGGTAGTATTAAAATTATCGAGAAAATGAATTAAATTAAAATGAGTTTCAACACAACTAGGTGCAGCACTTTGCCCTTTTTAATGGGTTACCTAACAAAATGAAAAGCCTATAAAAGCAAACCATACTTCATATTTTTATCAGTTTTAGTTAAATTTGTAAAAGAACAAGGTGTCACTAAAATTTAGAAAAGAATTTCGAAATGCCTGAGTTCACGAACGAAGAATATGCAGACATAATTTTCCTCTATGGAGAGTGTCAGGGAAATGAGCAAGCGGCGCGATCTTTGTATCATCACAGATTTCCCAATCGTCGAATACCTTACCCGAGAGTATTCCAAGACGTTTACAGAAGGATTAGGGAAACAGGCAGTGTTAGGACAAGCAGAGTGAATGCAAATCCTGCGCCGGTAATCGCTGTTTCAATTGATCAACGAATCCTAGCTGCAGTTCAAAATGATCCATCAACTAGTATACGACGCTTGGCATTGCGGTTTAACGTCTCTACGTGGAAAGTTTGGAGTGTCCTGAAAGCAGAACGTTTGCATCCCTACCACCACACACCAGTGCAGGAGCTGTTACCTATTGATTTACCCAAAAGGATGGAGTTTTGCAATTGGCTCCTTGAACGACAAATAAGTGACGAGAATTTTATCAGCAACATTCTTTGGACGGATGAGTCCCAATTCACCAGGGACGGTATCACAAACTTCCACAACTTACACACATGGGCTGAGAGCAATCTACATACAAGAAGAGAGGTATCATTTCAGCACAGATTCAGTGTCAATTTATGGGCAGGTGTGATTGGCAACGATTTTATTGGTCCTATTAGGCTTCCGCCTACCTTAAATAGTTCCAATTACTTGCATTTTTTGACAAATGATCTACAGGAGTTATTGGATGATATGCCACTGCAACGATTGGCTTCCATGTTTTACCAACACGATGGTGCTCCAGCTCATTACGGCCGACAGATCAGAGATTGGTTAAATTCCAATTATAGCAATCGCAGGATCGGTAGAAATGGACCGATACACTGGCCTGCAAGATCCCCTGATTTAACTATTATGGATTTCTTTGTATGGGGACGGATGAAGGACCTTGTCTACGCAACGGAAGTAGTAACGTTGCAGGATCTAAACACCAGAATCGATGCGGCAGCAACAGAAGTAAGGCAGCAGTTGAGGAGTATGAACACAAAGAGAACACTGGCAAAACGAGCTTTAGCGTGCATTCAAAATGAAGGTAGTCATTTTGAACATTTATTGTAATTAAGGAAATTTGAAATAAACCGTAAAAACCATTCTTAAGTTCTTTTAGTTCAAGCGGAGAGTGTTGATCAACCTATTCTTGCTTTTTTGACAAAAGTGCTAAATTATTGGAATGATAATTTCTTTTAAACTATAAAACTTATGCAATGCAAGTGTATGCGTCTTTTGTAGGCAATAATATGACACAAAAGAAAACAACAATAAAATGACATTTTTATAATGGGTTTTTTAGAGAAAAACTACATTGATCTTAGAATTTTGACGGTCAAACTGTCAAAAATTTGTGTTCTGAAGCAAATATCTCAGAATTGGATACAGTTACAATGCAAACTATTACACCAAATGAAAGGTAATTTGATTCCCTAAAAAACAAGCTATAACACTTTGAATTGTGATTATTAGTTTTCAAGATATAGCGTTTTGAGTGAGTTAGGGTACAGGTCCGAAGGACTTTTCTTGATCACCCTGTATCTCCGTGGATATTGAAAATTGACCATCTCCGTAGAACAATTTTTTGCTCAAAATATATCCAGGAATAACCCCTTACAAGGTTATGTACGGAGTACCAAACACCCTGTATATGGATATAACTCATTGTGTTTAATTTAATTAATTATCTTGTATTAGTTCCGAGTTTCCACAATATGTTTTACTTTATTATTTTAATAATAAAGTATTGTGATCGACTTGGGAAAAAAAAAAAATTTGCTACCCTGAAATTTTGTTTTTTCGCGTTTCGTGACTAAATTAGCCTAAAAATGCAAAAAAAAAAAATCCGTCTGTCTGTACGCCGTCCGCCGTACGCCGTACGCCGTCCGCCGTACGCCGTCCGCCGTACGCCGGTGTGTACGCTCAGAGCACATTAACTCCCAAACCCTTCGAGATAGAAAGCTCATTTTTGGAGGGATTGTAGGTAGTTGCGGATCTCAGAAGGACACTCATTTTTGGAGGTGTAAGGGTTCAGGGGGAGGCGGGGGGAGCACTTAAACCGAAAACTAAGAATTCAAATATCTCAAACATGGTTACAGCTAGGAAGCTAAAAATCAATATACATATAAAAGGGTTTATGGGACAACTTTTAAAATTAATCTAATTTTTTTATCCATTGGGGTGCAAAAAGAGGGGGCTAAAAACCAATTGTCGGCCGAATTTTTTTTTCAAATGATTATATCTTCGAAATTACTTAGCATAACAAATTTATAATTTTAGACCATCAAGGTGGCATACAGATTCACTGGAATCAGCTTACGTAGAGGCAAATTATTGTAAGGGGGAGAGTCAGGGGGGGTGCAAAGAAAAACACTTAAAAATCAATATCTCGGCTATTTGTTGAGCTATGCAATTGAAACTTAGTACTTATATTAAGCTATACTAAAGAAATACAAAAAAAATATAATATTTGGACTAAATAGTAGTGGGGGAAAATGGGGAGCATTGAACTTTCCAAAATTTTAAACCATTATATCTCAAAATTCAGCGCAGATATCACATCAAAAATTTGTCGGATCATAGAACTATATAATTTTTAATTTTGGTAAAAAAATTAAGTAAGGGGGTGTAAGGGGAGGGAGGTGGAAAGCAAAAATGTTGAAAATTTTGAGTAATTTTTTTAGAGCTCTGGTAAAAGATACAGAGTCTAAATTTTGCAGGTCAATATATCAATTTATTGTACATACATAAAAAATAATAAAAATTCTACAATTGTTATGCACCGACCCCCCTGGTCTAACGTGCACAAGGTGTTTCATGTGAAATGAAAAAACACATAAGCTGAAAATTTTTGAATGAAATTTTAAGGTAGAAACTTGAAAATTTGCAAAATGCATTTAAAAAAAATCCCTAAAAGAATGAATTATTAACTGGTCGAAAATCTTTAAAACTTCTACCCCCTCCCATACAAAATTATTTTTTCGACCATTTTCAAGAAATCAATTACCACCTAACTATTAAAAGCTATCAATTTGAAATTTTGCATAAGAACTTACAAAAATAATTGAAATGAAATTACGTTAAAAGTTTTGAAATCGCGCTTACCCTTCTACCCCCTCCCATACAAAAGTATGATTTCGACCAATTTCATTAAATCAACTAATAACAAACAATTTGCAAGCTATGAACTTGAAATTTTGTACGAGCACCTTACAACTAAAAAGAAAGAAAATTGCATCACAAGTCTTACGATTCCCCTACCTCCTCTACCCCCTCCCATACAAAATTATTTTTTCGAGCATTTTTATGAAATAAGTTATCAGCTAACTCTTAAAAGTTATCAATTTCAAATTTTGCATTGAAACTTATAAAAATAATTCAAATGAAATTGCTTTCAAAATTTTCAAATCGCGCTTGCCCTTCTACCCCCTCCCATACAAAACTATGATTTCGACCAATTTCATAAATCATCTAATAGCCAACAAACTAAAAGCTATGAACTTGAAATTTTATAAAAGCACCTTAAAAGAGAAGCGAAATAAAACTGCATATCAAAATTTACGATTCCCCTACCTACTCTACCCCCTCCCATACAAATGTTAGGTTTCGTGAATGTAAAATACACCAAATTTTATGAAAATTCTATGCAACTTCGTCTATGAAACACATTCTACACAGAGAATATTGGACGTGATTCAAGCAATTAATTAAAAAGCTATTAACATCCACCCACCCTTACTATTACCCCTCCTCCTTCCCTCCATAAAAACCCAAACTTGTAGAAACGAATGAAATATTGTTAAATAGACAACAGCCCTGCTCAAGAACTCCCTTTCACTTAGTCTTCCCTAACCACTCTTACTTGCATATTGACTTTCCACACATCCGCAACATGTCCCAAGAATAATAAAGTTTCGCCCGACTTGTTGGCAGTTTATTTGTACTTATAAAAGATTTATAATCTTGTAGTATTCACCAAATAAATGAAATATCAACATCAATTTGGTGTAATTTTGCCATTGTTCTTGAAAGGACGGAATCGAATGTAGCTCATAAATAGCGCATAATGCTTATGTATTAAGAATAGTTTTTTCAATTATTTCATATTCTAGGTGTGGGAGCTGGTTTGCCGCCTACTCAGCACCTCACAATAAAATAATTTATTCCTACTAAGCGAAAGGAACGCAAAAACTTTTTCATCGTGCTTTCGAGGGCGCTTAAACAGCGCATAATTCTGTAATTTTTTTGTTAATTTTCAATGAAAACGGAGGGCTAGCTGGGTGGACGTAACTTTATTATTCTTGGGACAAGTTGGGGATGCGCGCTCAGTCAATAAGCTGGAAAAAGTGTGATTGCATGGGCTGGGTATTATAAATTATTTAAGACTTAACCGTCATCAGTAGCTTCAGTACCTAGATTCAATTTTTCATGGGCTTACTAATACATGTTTGTTTTTTTTTATAAAGGATAGGGATAGACGGAGTTGAGGTATTTGGTCCATTCTCGAACTTACTCTTGGTCTTACCATAAAAGCAACGTGTTCAAAATTTAAACTATTTAACTGAACGCGTTCTCAAGTTAGAGAAGATTCGAACGGAAGAAGATTTTGAACTTTTAGATTCGATCTAGAGTAGTATAAAATATTCTTGCTATTAGTTTGGGACCTGAAATTATTTTAATTTATTTAATTCAATAATTAATCCCTAAGGAATTGAAGATCATAAAATGTTATCAAAATAGTCTCTAAAAAATTAACGAAACTTAGCTATGTTCAATGAAAACATCAATTAATCTTAAACATAGTAAAATACAAAATAGTTTAAAAACTAATTACGGAGCTGCTCGGAAGAAAAATAAATTTTCTTCGAGCAGCTCAAATATGAAGCAGTATACAAAAAAAAAAAAAATTTTTTTTCTTGTTATTAATACTTGTATGTATTATTTATGAAGTTTTTTTTCTATTATTTTATAATCAGTCTTTTAATAAAAATATATGCCAACAAGTCGGGCGCAAGTTTATTTTTTTGGGACGAATTGCGACCGAAAATTTGTTTTTAGCCCCTCATTTCGGACCCCAATGGATAAAAAAGTTAAATTATTTTTAAAAGCAACCTTACAATACATTTACAAAATTCGACACCAATTTCCCACCTATACATGTAAGTCGAGCCTCAACTAATCCATCACAGAGCAACAAACCTGGCAACTCCTTGCAATATAATACGGTGGTTAAGCAACTGACAGTTCCCCGCATCGATAATTCAACTGCCGCTAACGAAACTCTGCTATCACCGCAGCAGCTGATCCAGATGTCTACAGAATTGATAAACAACCTTGCCAAATGCACAACAAAACACGACCAATTTTTAGTTCTTACTAATTTAGCTATTAAGTTTGTTTATAATGGATAGTTTTAAGAATTTAAAAACTCTCCTTTGGAATGCGCAAAGCATCCGAAAGAAATCTGTCGAGACATTCGACTATATTGTTGATTCAAACATTGATATTGCCATGCTAACGGAAACCTGGCTCAAACCGCACGACAAACTCTCGCATTCCAACTTTGTAGTCCACAGAAACGACAGGATCGACGCAACTGGCGGAGGTGTCGCTATCATTATTAATAAAGGCATCAAACATTCAGTTGTACCCAGTGCCAAGACCAAAATCATCGAGACCATCGCAATCAAAATTGAACATTCCAATACGGTCATCGTTGCAGTCTACTTTCCTGGGACAAAACTAAATGCAACTAAACTAAAGTTTTTCGAAGACGATATTAAACTTTTGTCAAATTATAATCAAAAGTATTTACTCTGCGGTGACTTCAACTCCCGGCATCGCCATTGGAACTGTGTCAAGGCGAACAAAGCTGGAAAAATCCTTTTTGACCTTATTTGCAAACATAATCTTTTCATTTATGTTCCTTCTGAACCAACCCTCCATCCACCAAGAGGAACGGCCTCAACTTTGGATTTCGTCATTAGTAATGGCCTCGTCCCAATTTCCCAACTAATCACGTTACAAGAGCTATCATCTCCCCATCTTCCTGTATCATTTATTAATGAAATCGATACTCCGATCACTGAATTCAGCAATTCTTTTTATTGCTTCAATAAAACAAATTGGAGGAAATTTCATAGAGTACTAAGCAATGTTACAGATACCAGTACACTTGACCTAAGCACAGTTTCAAGAAACGATCAAATCGATGACCTTCTCCAAACACTAACTACCAACATCTGGAACTCTGTCGAACTCTGTACACCCAAAACAACAATATCCAATCAGCACAAAATCAGCATTGACGAGAACACCAAAGCCATGATCAGGGAACGAAACACATTACGAAGACAATGGCAGAGATCAAGAGATCCGCGTGTTAAGAACCTAGTAAACCGTTTAACTAAAAATATTCAGGGTAGTCTATTCGAAACCAGAAATAAAAACTGGAATAACATGCTCTCATCCCTAGATAAAAGCTCCAAAAAAAATATAGCATTTAAATAAGATACTTAAAAGACGGGACAAATATATTCCACCTCTATTAGACGAAAACGGTATGACCATATTCAATAACAAAGACAAAGCTGAATTGATAGCAATGAATTTCCAAGCGGCCCATCGCCTTACCGAACACTTAGGCAGTCACATCAACAACTTCTCTGTAAGAAACGCAGTATCAACCATTCCCGATTCTGTTAACTTACCTCCCAGCACTCTCTGCAAGCCGCGCGAAATAATGAAAATACTGAAAACCCTCTCGAACAATAAGGCTCCAGGTGCCGATGGTCTCCCTAATTCGTTGATAAAGCGACTTCCCAAAAAAACATTGATTTCATTGAATTTCATCTACAACAGTTGTCTTAAACTAAGCTACTTCCCAATTGCCTGGAAACTCGCTCACATATTCTCCATTCCTAAAACCGGTAAGGATGCAAGCTGCCCTAAAAACTATCGTCCCATCAGCCTCTTACCTACGTTAAATAAAATCTTTGAGCGAATTATCTTACACCGGATAAACGATTTCCTCGATCAAAACGACATCATACCCAATTTTCAGTTCAGCTTCAGGGCAGGACTCTCGACCACTCATCAACTTTATAGGGTAACCAACGACATTAAGGCATCACTAAACGCAAAGGAATCAGTCGGAATGATAGTACTTAATATCGAAAAAGCGTTCGATTCGGTCTGGCACGACGGGCTCCTAGCAAAATTAATCAAGCTATCCTTCCCCTATACTTAACTAAAATCATAAAGTCATTTTTGAGTAACAGGTCATTCATTGTTAAACTTAAATCCCAATTATCCACGAAATATTCAATTCCTGCAGGAGTGCCCCAAGGCTCATGCCTAAGTCCCACCTTATATAACATATATACTGCCGACGTCCCTACTGGAGACAACTGCGAAACTGCTATTTTCGCAGACGATACCTGTATCTACTCACGGTCCAATTGCCCCAATACTATCACACGGGAGCTCGAAAGACAACTCGATCGCCTATACCAATACTACAATCGATGGAAAATCAAAATTAACCCTTCTAAAACACATGCAATTTTCTTCACAAAAAAAGGAAACGAAGTAATCTTCCAAGCCACCTTATCAATTTTATCGGACAAACTATCGATTGGAGTGACTTTATAAAATATCTTGGCGTGATCCTAGACAAAAAACTTATCTACAAGGACCTTGTAGAAATTACGTGCTCCAAGGTCTCAAAAAGTATTCATGCTCTTTACCCCCTAATTAACAGGAAATCTAAGCTTTCGGTGCATAACAAACTCCTGATTTTCAAGCAGGTCATCCAACCTATAATTTCGTATGGCGCTCCTATATGGCGTCAATGTTCCGCTACACACAAAAAAACGTTGCAAGTCACCCAGGACAAATGCCTAAAAATACTATTGAATTTACCCTTACACTTTTCAACTAAACGCCTACATAAAATAGCTAACGTGCATAACATAAAAGAATTATGATTGGGCGTAAAGCCTGGTGAGTGTCAAGGGTTGCACTGAATTGACGCGTTTTGATCTGTTCCGTGTCTTGAATTTTTTTTTAAATGGAATTTTTCGTCTTTTGTTATCTTAGATTGTTTTCCATTCACTAAGTGTTGAGATCGTTAGTCGATTTTGGGGCTATTGCCTTCGTGCTATTTGTTTTAAGTGATTTTTTCTTTTATGTTTACCTTTTTATTTTGTTGAAGTGGCCGATTTTGGCGCGTTCTTTTTCCAAGCTGCTGGCTATCTGAGGGTGCTCCGAGGGGTCGACCTGGCGCTCTCCGATCGCGTGTGGCTGTGCTTCGCTGGTCCTGTTCGAGTCCGCGTCAGTATTGATTTTGAAATTAGTTTCAACTTTGCATTTTGCTTTCACTGTTTTTAATTTTTGCTTTGGTGCTTTTCTAAGAATTTGAAATCAGCTGGTCGGTGTTTAATTCTCATTTCGATAATTATCGTAAATTTTTGAAATTCAACTTTTGACAGTTTGGTTTGGATCCTCGATTCG
The DNA here is from genome assembly GCA_963669355.1 of Chorisops tibialis. Lineage (NCBI taxonomy): Eukaryota > Metazoa > Arthropoda > Insecta > Diptera > Stratiomyidae > Chorisops > Chorisops tibialis. Next base: position 183,984,887 of record OY770262.1, read on the forward strand.
GTGCTGCTAACTTTACTAGTTTCTTACTTTAAACTGAAAAACATAAAACTAATTTCGGTGCGCCCTACAAGTGTTGTGTGTATTGATCGATCAGCCTGCTGTTTGCATTGTGTGTGCTTGCGTTGCACGTGATGGCTGAGTGCGCTTGTCGAAGATGTGAGGATAAGGCTAATAAGTCTCCCTTGATTTGTTGTTCTGGTTTCTGCGGAAAAATTTTCCACAGCAAATGTGCAGGCCTTTCCGGAGTCGTTGGAGACGCTGTCATTAAAGCTGATAGTGGTCTCTACTGGTTTTGCAAATCGTGCAGATCGACGTCATTGTCTGCATATGTTGCAAAGGTTCTTTCAACAAAAGCAGCGGTGCAATCACTGCTCAATGAGTTTGTTTCTCTAAAACAGAAACTTGATGCTGCGTTGTTCAACATCGATCAGGTTTGTCTTCCTTCGGTCAGTTGCACGGACACTTCTGCGTCAGCTGCTGCAGTCACTACAATAACTCCCGTAGAAAGGAGAAAACGATTAAGACCAAGACCAAATGTGCCTTCGCCCGCCGTTCCATCCACCAGCAAGGATGATAATAAAATTGAAAGTTCTACTTCGAACAATAATGCTACTGGCGCAATTGCGAGTTCCTGTGCCAACACTTCGGCTGCTGCGGAGCTTCCGGCTATTTACATCAATAAACCGCCCTCCGAGTCCATCGCACTAAGTCCGGCACATGCAATTTCATCTGGTTGGATACCAGTTCAAAAAAAACGCTCGAACAACAATAAAATTATAGGCAATGGTTGCTTGCTGGATAACCTTAAAGTTGTCACTGGTCATAAGTGGCTTCATCTAGGTAGATTCAATACAGATACAACAGAAAGTTCTATTATTGCGTTTGTGGCTAAAAGTCTCTCGATCGATGAAGATCGTGTACGGTGTGTGAAACTGATCAAGAGGGATACCAACCTGGATGACCTCCGTTTTGTTAATTTTAAAGTGGGTGTTCCTGCCCACGCTTTTAGCGCTTGCTTCACATCCGAGTTTTGGCCCACTGGACTCGTTATTCGACCATTCAAACACGTTCCAAAAAACGATGTGAGCATACAGGATACCAACCAGACCTAAATCGTGTTGATTCATGCTCCAGTTCATCATTGCTCATGAGGGCCTCCAATCTTTCTATTTACTATCAAAATGTTAGAGGAATGAAAACCAAGCTTTCTCTATTTCGATTAAATGTATCTTATTATTACGCTGATATAATAATCATCACCGAAACAGGTCTAAGTGATGAAGTACTCACCAGTGAATTGGGTTTGAACAATTACAATGTATTTCGCTTGGACCGATGTCAAATCAGTAGTACGAAGAAACGATTTGGTGGCTGCCTCATAGCAGTCGCGAATAGTTATGCATCCAAGATGTTGGTAACTGCTTCTAATGACGTCGAGCACCTATTCGTTGAATTGACCTTTGATCATCGGAAAATTCTCATTGGATGCGTTTACATTCCTCCATCTTCTTCTAGTGAAAAATATGCAAGCCACTGCAAAGGTGTTGAAAATATTATGAACAACCTTCCATTCTCCGATATATTAATTACTGGTGATTATAACTTGCCGCTAGTTAACTGGGACAACTGGAGTGCTCCCGCCACTTCTCCGGGTAACATCGTTGTCGATGCATTCTGCGATCTCGATTTTCATCAGCACAATACGATCTTAAATCAGCAAGGTAGACTGCTCGATCTGGTTTTCTCAAAGTCATCTTCATCCCCTGATGTTCTTCGAGCTAATTTTGAGCTGCTTCCTCTGGACGCTATGTATCATCCTGCCCTAATTATCGACATAAAAGTACCATTTAATCGTAGTCTAGTTCAAACTTTCAACTCACTAAATTTTAAAATTGCGGATTATGATGCTATCTGTGAGCGGCTTTCTCATATTGACTGGAATGACTTGTTGGATGGCTTGGAACTTAACGACGCTATTACTGAATTCAACTCTCGTGTTTATAATATTATTGATGATTTCATTCCAACCCAAATAATTTCAAACTCATCCTTCCCCCGCTGGTACAACAGTGATCTTAAACAAATAATTAAAGCTAAAAAAGTTGCACACATAAAGTATAAAAAGTCTGGTCTTTACCATGACTATGCTGAATTTTCTCGATTAAGAGCTTTATTTAAAACTACAGCTCGGTCATGTTATTTAGATTATATTAATCACGTAGAAAACAATATTTCTAATAATGCCAAGACATTCTGGAATTACGTAAATTCACTTAGGTCTGATAATGTTCTTCCGTCAGTTATGTTCCTTAACGATGAGGTCGCATCAGATCCTCTTGGTGTTGCAGAGCTGTTTGCTAAATTCTTCTCCGCTGTTTATTCTGAATCTGTTCCGAGTAACTCTAATGTTGCGCTATCCATCAGTTCTGACTTGAATCTTTCTTCTATTGACATTGATATTACCGATGTTATATCAGTGTTGAATGATCTAGATCCTAGTAAAGGAATGGGACCTGACGGAATACATCCATTGTTTCTTTGGTCTTGTCGAATGTTTCTAGCACAACCATTAATGCTATTATTTAATCTTTCCATTCGATCTGGTATTTTTCCAGACTCGTGGAAAACTAGCTTCACAGTTCCGATTTATAAGTCAGGAGATAAGAGTGATATCAAAAATTATAGACCCATATGTATTCAATCGAGTATCTCAAAATTGTTTGACAAGATTGTAGCGTCCAAGCTAACAATCCTATTTCGTCCAATTATTACCCCCAATCAACATGGCTTTCTTAAGGGTAGATCCACGTTAACGAACCTGTTGCCTTATATCGAGACAATCTATGAGACTATGCAGCAGGACCAACAAATCCATGCTGTTTATACTGATTTTTCGAAAGCGTTTGATAAAGTTAATCACTGCCTACTCATCTCGAAGCTCAGTGCCTATGGAATTGCTGGTAATTTATTGCTCTGGTTACGAGATTATCTGCATCATCGTACGTGTATTGTTAGCACCAAATGTTCTAAGTCGAAACCGTTCTTGGTGACATCAGGGGTACCACAAGGTTCTCATTTAGGACCGCTGCTCTTTTTGTTGTTTGTAAATGATATTTCTTTTGTGTTTCATGATGTTAATTTTCTATTATTTGCAGATGATCTAAAAATCTTTAAAGTAATTAAATCGGCAACCGATTGCCATACAATTCAACATAATATTAACTTGCTTTTTGAATGGTGTCAGTCTAATCATCTCTTGCTTAATATTACTAAATGTAACTATATCGTCTTCAAAAGATCTCGCAAATGCATTTCATATGATTATCACATTGATAATGATTTCATACCCGAGGTTTCCACTGTTAAGGACTTAGGTCTTCTCCTTGATAGCTCTTTATCATTTATTCCACATTACAGTTCAATATGTAATTCAGCCCGTAGAATGCTTGGATTTATTACTCGGAACACTAAAGACTTTTCTAACATTCAATCCATTCGAACGCTTTATTGTTCTTTAGTTCGTCCTAACCTCGAATATCTGTCAGTGATTTGGAATCCGCATTATGAAATACACTGCAAAAATATTGAAATAATACAACATAAATTCCTTAGATATATTGCGTATAAGATGCATATTCCGCTTGAGCAACTTGACTATGATTCTCTGCTTTTCGACCTCAATCTTGCCACCCTATCAAAGCGTCGAGATCAGTCGGAACTTATAGCCCTTTTCCGAATTCTTCACAATGAAATGGATTGTCCACGATTCCTTGAGGCCATAAACTTTCGTGTTCCAAGCCGCTCAACAAGGTTAAACGATTTATTTTATACTGGTCATCATTGTACATCATACGGGCAAAATAGTCCCGCAGTTAGAATGATGAAGGCTGCTAACAGATTTTCTGATCTGATTGATATTTTCAACACTGATATCTATCAATTAAAAAGAGTACAGTATCTGTGATTTTTTTTTTTTTTTTTTATATTACTTTAATTTTAATTTTCTCATATTATTATTTTATTGTTATATAGTTGTTTATTTGAATTATTGTTTTATTGTTATTTTTGTATAATTACTTAATTTGTTTTCATATTTTTTATTTTTATTTTTTTTTTTTTTTTATATACTTACATATAAGTTTACTTCAATATTTTTATATAGGATCTTGTTGATACATATATACGTGTTATACTTCTTTGAGGGCTTGTCCCGTAAAATAAATAAATAAATAAATATGATACTCTAGATGAAATGAGAAAGAGTTCAATGTACCGGAAAATATGTCACCTCCAATTCTTTTAAATAATTAATAGTGACTTTTGTATGGGAGGTGGTAGAAAAAGAGGAGGAAGATTTGTAATTTTTGGATATGACACCTAATGTGGTATGCAAAATATTTCGTGCTGAATTTAAGGTTTGTAGCTTTCATTATTTTCAATTGGACATAGTTTTCCTGAAATTGAGGCATTTGTATGGGAGGTGGCAGAGGAAGTGGAGCGTTTATGATGATTTTGAAACTGTTTATCATCATCCTTATCACCTCGCTTTGATTCAATTTCAAATTCGATAGTTCTAATATATTCGAACGACAAATGCTTTTCTTGAATTTATAATACAGATATTTGTATGGGAGGGTGTAGAAGGAGTGAAGAGGAGCTGATAATTTTTTTTAGTATTTATTGCAATTATTAAAAAACAAATTCTGGCAAAATTTTAAGTTTATACCTTTTCTAGTTTTAGTGGAAATCGATATAATGCACTTAACAAAAATTATACATTTGTATGGGAGGGGGTAGAAGGAGTGTACGGTTCAAAACACATTTTTTTCTCGTTATTGATATTTCTATTTTTATACTTCATGCTAAGTATCAAGTTGATAGCTATTAAAGTTTCGAAGAAAAATAATTTAATTTAAATTTCAAAATTTCGTGAAATTTGTATGGGAGGGGGTAGAAGGAGTGAGGTGAAGTTTAAAATTTTTTCAATTCTGATTGGAATTATAATAAAATTAATTCTGGCAAAAATTCGTTCTTATAACTTTGCTAGTTTCAATGAAAATCGAAAAACTGCATTTTTCAAAATTATGCATTTGTATGGGAGGGGGTAGAAGGAGTCACGGGATCGGATCAATATTCCGTCATATTAATGACATCTATATCATAACACTTTGAGCCAAATTTCAAATCGATAGCTTAAATAGTTTCAAAGAAAAATCAATTTCTGAAAATTTCGGAATTTGTATGGGAGGGGGTAGAAGGAGTGGGGGATGTGGCTCGTTCACGAACTTAAAGTTTCTTTTTTGCTAAAAATGACACACAACAAATTTCAGCACGATAGCTCAAAGCGTTCGAGAGTTATGCTGTATACGGACGGACAGACAGCAACTCGGAATCGAAGTTTTTGAGCGACAACAAATATTTCTGTATCCTTGGCGGCTCTGTGCGAGCATTATTTCTTAGCGTTACAAACGGTAAGGCAAACACAATATACTCTCAGATTTCATCTAGACTATAAACACTAGCCGACAAAAGACTTGAGGCCTTTCTAAAGCGATGCCAATATATACGTAACCCGCTGGTTGCATCTTTCCTATAGATCATGCCTTACAATGCATTCTTCCATCATCTCACTATATCCTGCAGTTTGTCACACATAATTATAGCCCGGTACTCATGCAAATAGATTGATAACCGTCTAGTTCTAAGTTAGTTTTAAGTAACTTAATTTAAACAGGCAAGGTTTTTGCTCTTTACTTTTTCTTGGCAAATTATAATATATAGTAATTATTCAATTATTTCTTTTCTGTTTGCCTAGTGCTATAAATTTACAACTTAGCTGTTAAGATGATAAGTCTAATCTCTGAAACATCATTGTTCTGTTAATGCATTTTGAATGATTATAAATAAATATTGTTTGGAATTTGGAATAAATTATTTTTAAAGTTTGTCCCACAAACCCATCAATATGTAATGTGTTCTGATATCTTTCTAGCTAAAACAATGGTTGAAATATTCGAATTAGTAGATTTCGGTTCCCCCGCCTCCGCCTTAACCGCAACAGTATCCGCCTGCGATCAGCACCAACCTACAATCCAACCAAAAATGAACTTTCTATCTTCAAGGGTTTAGGAATTCTTGTGCGCTGAGCCTAAACCTATTATGTACAGACGGATTTCTTTTTTCATTTTTGTGCTAATTTAGTCATTAAACGCAAAAAAAACTTCAGAGAAGTAATTTTTTTTCAATTCGATCACATTACTATGATATTAGAATGCGTTATATTCAATTTTGTACGATTCCCAACTTTTACAAAGCAATAAATAACAAATTTGTTTCTTTATAAAATAAATCAAAGAGATACTTTCTAAACGTTATAGGAAAAGGCTATAAATGTACTCTGTCTTCTGACTAAATACTGTGAAGCATTTTGCAACATTGTTGTGAGCATAACATTAATTGACTGTTGAGAATGCATGTTGATCCAATTATTTCATGTCGCGTTACATTAAAATTAATGAACTCAATGTTGAATTTTCGAACTTTTTAAACTATTCACTATTATTACGTGTTTGTACTTTGGAATAGTTTGATATATACTGCGGTATCTTATAATCGTTTGAAATAAGGTCTTTAGAATGATGATAAATGAGCGTGCAACTTTTCATATACTATACACATGCAGGCTAATTTCGTGCGAAAATGTTAACGAAATAGTTGATAACATTCATCAACAAAATGTATGGTTAAAAGGTGTCCTCTATCCGTTCAAGAAATTATCAATTAAAAACGTAACAGAATTGTGATTAGACATAAAGTTTTAAGATCCGATACTCTAGATTAAATGGGAAAGAGTTTAATTTACTGGAAAATATTACGTCCCAAATTCAGTGACTTTTGTATGGGAGATGACAGAAGCAGGGGGGAAGGTTTGTAATTTTTGTATGTCACACCGAACTTGTATGGAAAATGTTTCGTACTGAATTTAAAGTTTGTAGCATTTATAATTTTCAAGAAAATTGTGGGAGGTATTGGAGGATTTTGAAACTGCTTACCAACATCCTTATTCCCATGGCTTGTTTCAATTTTAAAGGCGATAAATCTAATTTATTCGAAGAAGAAATGCTTTTCTTGCATTTTAAATATAGAAATTATTTTGGGGCGAAGTAGGAGGAGTGAAGCATTTCAGCATTTATTGCAATTATTAAGGGAAAAGCTCAATTCTAAGTTTCTATCTTTTCTAGTTTTTATGAAAATCGATATAATAAATTTACCAAAATTATGCATTTGTATAAGAGGGAGTAGAAAGAGCATGCGGGTCAATCAACATTTTTCGAAGCTAGTGATATTTGCATTAGGATACTTTCTTAAAATTTCAAGTCGATAGCTTTTAAAGTTTCGGAGAAAAAAAGTTAAATTAAAATTTCGTAATTTTTCGGGACGTAAGGGACCGGGTACAAGGAGTGAGGTAGTGAGCTTATAGTCTTTCGTTCTTGACAAAAATAACATTCAATAAATTTCAGCAAGATAGATCGAAGCGTTCGAAAGTTATGTTGTAGATTATATATCCGTCTGATATATCATACTTTGATGACCTTAGAAATACTGCTTCAACCACTTTGTGTAGTATACCGATTTATGATGAAGATGTAGTTAATCACATCTCTCACCTTAAGGATGTTTCTTCACCTGGCCCACCTGGTTCCAGTGGTTGTCCTTAAGCGTCCTCTACTATTTCAGAGATCCCTTAATATTGGGATTTTCACTGCTGTGTGGAAGGCTTCCTTTATCATACCGACCCACAAAAGTGGAGCAAAATCGGCAATTGTAAGCTATCGACCAATAGCTAAACTGTCAGCTATTTCGAAACTTTTTTGAGTCTATAATGTAGGATAGCATGTCATTTCAATGTAAATCCTTAATTTCGTGTAAATAACATGGTTTTCTCACTAACCTGATGGAGTTTACAAAAAAATCCATTTTGGCCATTGAAGAGGGGAAGCAAATCAATTGTATATATACTGATTTGAGTATGGCTTCTGATGAATTACCTCACTTCATTATATTGTTGAAATTGGACTTTTTGGGTTTTCCTACTTGGTTTATCAATTGGAATTAGTCATATCTATTTGATAGAACTTACCAAGATCTTTTTCGGGGTTGTACTTCTAAGACATTTGCTGCGCATTCTGGTGTTCCTCAAGGAAGTCATTTAGGGCCACTTCTTTTTATCCTGGCCGTTTATGATGTTGCATCTGTTTTTAAATAATCGGAAGTACTCATTTATCTGATGACATTAAAATCTTTAGATCTCATAATTCCAACTCTGGCAATTTTCTTCATGAGGATTTGATTAATTTTAGTAACTGGTGTCGCCATAATGGTCTTAGACTGAATTTGGATAAATGTCATGTAATGTCATTTAATAGGAAAATCTCTCCATTTGTGATAATTTATAGTCTTAATGACTGTATTTTGGATCGAGTCAGTTCCATTATTGACCTAGGTGCTACGTTTGACCAAAAAAATTGATTTTGGTTTGCATATTAATAAGATCATGCAGAAAGGTAATTCTATGTTGGGATTTACCACACGCTTATCCAAGGAATTTAAAAATCCCTTTGTTAAATTGATTCTTTATAACACCTTTGTTAGATTCACCTTGAATATGCTTCTCAAGTTTGGTTTCCTTATTATAATAAGTACATTGGCAGAATCGAATCGATTCAGCGTAAATTTGTAAGAAAAACTTTATGTCACCTTAATTGGAACGACAGATTTTGTCTTCCTCCATTTACTGATCGACTTCAGCTATGAAATATGGCATCGCTTTCGAAACGACGTGAAGTAGCTGATGTTATTTTTGCTCATAACCTTCTTACAGGGTTAGTTGATTCCTCCACACTTTTGGGTTTGATGTGCTTTGATGTTGGTCAATTTTTACCAAGGTATCCTAGATTGCTGCGGATTAGTTTTCACCGGACAAACTATGGTATGAATGAACCGATTTCGCGTCTCGCGAGAGAAGTTAATAAGAATGCTGATGCATTCAACTTTTCTATTGACAAGCAGTGCTTAAGACTGAGATTTAATGCTACTTGACACCGAAGTATGGGAATTTTTTGTCAATTTCTTGTTTTTATTATCTGTACTTGGTGTTCGAATATTAATGTTTGTTTCGTCTCTTCACTAAATAATGAGACAGGATAAATCAACTTTCCATTTTTAAATTTGGAATCGACTTATGGCAATTCCTTGGATGGTGCGGTTTCCTCTCCTTATAAAATTAACGCTGGTGTCCCTCAGGGGTCGGTTCTTTCTCCCACCCTTTTTCTGATATTTATTAATGACCTGCTATCTTCAACTTTCAATCCTATACATAGCTTCGCCGATGACAGCACCTTAGACTTCTCCTATCACTACAACAGTGCGTCCTTAGCACGATGTACTAGCTTAGTAGAACAACGTAGGTACATGGTTCAGTCATTGAATGACGACTTGGCAAAAATTCTTAGTTGCGGCAATAAGAATCAAGTTGAGTTTAACGCTTCGAAAACCCAGTGCTGTCTTGTGTCCCACAAACGTGACTCTATCCTTGACCCAATCACCTTCGGAGGTCAGCCACTAACCACTTCTTCAAGTGTTAAGATGTTAGGTATCCAAATCACAGATAACTTATCTTGGAACGACTATATATTTAACATCGCCAAGGAAGTATCTAAATGCTTGGGCTACCTAAAACGATGTAAAAACTTCTTCACCGCTTCTGGGCTATTAACAATTTATAAGGCCTATATTAGACCACGTCTTGAATTTAATTCCCACCTGTGGGCGGGAGCTGCAAAAACTTCTCTCTCCTATTTGGATAGTATCCAGTCTTGGACCATTAAAATTATAGGAGATTCTGACATCACTTCATCGCTCGATTCACTCGAGCATAGACGAACTGTAAGCTTCCTTGCCCTTTTGTATCGCTACTACAATGGAGATTGTTCGGACGAAATCTTTAATCTCATGCCCCCATGCATGCCCTTACCCCGTAATACTAGAGCTGCTTTGCGCGCTCATAAGTATTCTCTCAACCCCACCTTCGGTCGCACTGTCAAATTTCGTGATTCGTTTTTAAGCCAGACTGTTCGAATATGGAAGTCGCTGCCCATCTCGGTGTTCCCGCATGACTACAATATTCAGCAATTCAAGGGAAATATTCATAGCCACTTCCGACTCTATCCTCTAAATTCCCAAAAACCAATATCCTTCCCCCCTCACCGGAGCTGTGCTTCAGTACAAAAGGGCAACCCCTCTAGTTCCGGTGTCACTTAAAAAAAAAAAAAAATCAAGGAATCCTGATAGTGATATAGTCTTCCCTAACCACTCTAATCTGCATATTGACTTTCCACGCATCCTCAACTTGTCTCAAGAATAATAAAGTTGCGCCCGACTTGTTGCCAGTTTATTTTTCTTATGTTGCATAAAAGAGAAATAAGTCTACAAAATTATTGATGCAAGAGTGACTCTGCTAGTAAATTTGGTCATTTTATTTATTCAATCATACAGTAATGGCCAATCACGAAGGCGATTCACAAAACATTCGTCCAGTCAATTCTTTAGTCTGTTGTCAGATTACCTACGAGATTGATAAGACATTTATCAGATTTAGCTCGTCAACCAAATAAGGTAGGTCAATCCGATAATCAAATGTATGACGGTTATTCAGTCAGTCAAGCTAACTAATCTATTAAACTAGTTCGTCAATCACATTATTCAGTCCGATCTGAGCAAATTGGCCAATTCACGAACGTGGCCATTTTATTCAAAAACATTTTTCGATACAATTTTAAGATATGTTTTGACGATACGAAAGTGAACAACGTTTGTTATTATTTTTAATATTCAAAATAGTCCGTACGAAATCGTTGAATAGAAGAATAGACAGGTTGTGTTGTCTATTTGGTGTGCAAATAAACGAATAAACAACAGGTTCGATGTCCATTTCAATTTAGATATATGTAAGTAGGTGCCCGTATAGCAGAAACTGTCGTTCATATTAAGTCACTTTTTAACATAGATAAAACATTGGATAATATCTATCGCTTATAAATTGAATAGGTAAAAAGCAAAACCATTGAAAGTTCGATTTTAATAGTTATAAGAAATTTACCGGGTGTTGAATTTATAATATCAAACGAATTCTGCAGGTAAACAAATGTCCACAACACTGCGCACACGGCTTTAATTAACCCGCGGCGATAAAATGCAAAGTCAGGTGAAGTTGAGAAATTATTACATACGAATTTTGCAGCGCGACATTGCGTCGGCTCCTAGACGAAACACAGAAATGCAGTCCAGTTTACTTGTTGATTATTTATTGGAGGACAATTAGTTTTCGGAGATTTATGTTCCACGATTTGGCTATATTGAATTGCATTTAGTGGATGTTGAAATTGCTTGCATTTTACCTTTCATTTTAAGGAGATTTCGGTTTTTTTTTTGTTGTTCTTAAAGTGAATATGGAAGTATCTAACACGCCTATCCGACAAGGTTTATTGGAAAGTCTTTAGGTTTTTGAAAGCCGTTCTTGATAATTCGATTAAGATTAAGTTTTAAATTGCCAGCACTTTGCATAGTTGCTTTGAACATTGGTATTTAGGATAATGTTTCGAAAATAATTCAATGCTGTCGCCTAGAGGAAAAACTGGTAGAAAAAAGTTCATTTTGGAAAAAATACGGTTTCCTATAATTCTATAATATATGTGTAATCAGGAGAATATGATTTTCAATTCATCGCAAAAATAATTATTTCCATTTTAAGACTGATACGACCCTCAGAGTTTCATGGACATTTTATCATCACCGAAAATATAGGAATTTTCAATGTCAATCATTTCAATTGAAATTAAATGCTGTGCTTTGGAATTAGTTGCTTTTGAGTCAGAATTGGTTATTCATATTTGTTTTAAATAAAATCGATTGATGTAAAATTGCATTTGATTCTAAAAATTTTTTTTGGAAATTTAATCAGTTTTGTTAATCGATTGGAAATGATTGTATCGGGTGAAGCAAAAACTCTTTTCATATTTTGCTGATAGATGCTTTTGAAGACGATTATCTGTGGTAATGCAAAACAGAATTTAGAAAATATATTCATGTTAGAAGGGTAATATTTCAGAAAACTTTTTTTGTCTATATAGTATGCAATTTTAATCTACTACTTAAAAGTTCGGCAATTCATGGAATTCATTCTGGAAATTTTGATGTCAAAGATGCACTTCTCTTTCTTTCTCAATCACAGAAAAAGTTGGTGGAATTCTGCAAAAAAAACTGGATGAACTTGGCTTGGAAGTTTTAATTTATGCACTTTATAGCTCCGACATTGCATATTCAGACTACCATTTATTCCGGTCTCTTCAAAACGCCCTACAGGGAAAAAAATTTAATTGAAAATATAACAGAATTATGATTGGGCTTAAAGCACAATCATATGATACTCTAGATGAGATGGAAATGACTTTAATATACCGGAAAATATGTCATCTCAAATTCTTTCGAATAGTGAATAGAGACTTTTGCATGGGAGGTGGTAGAAGTAGAGGGGTAGGTTTGTATTTTTCGTATTTGACACCGAACATGGAATGCAAAATGTTTTTTGCTGAATTTAAAGTTTTAAGTTTTCATTATTTGTAAAGAAATTGGTCATAGTTTTCCTGAAATTGGGGCATTTGTATGAGAGGTGGCAGAGGAAGTGGAGCGTTTAAGATGATTTTGAAACTGCTTATCATCATCCTTATCACCATGCTTTGATTCAATTTCAAATTCGATAGCTCTCATATAGTTGAAGGAGAAATGCTTTTCTTGAATTTATAATACAGATATTTGTATGGGAGGTGGTAGAAGGAGTGAAGCGGAGCTGATAATTTTTTCGAACACTTATTCAAATTATTAAAAAACAAATTCTGGCAAAATTTGAAGTTTGTACTTTTTCTAGTTTGAATGGAAATCGACAAAATGCATTTAACAAAAATTATGCATTTGTACGGTAGGGGATAGAAGGAGTGTACGGATCAAAAGCAGTTTTTTTTCGCATTATTAATATTTCTTTTTGTATAGTTTATATAGAATATCAAATTGATAGCTTTAACAGTTTCGAAGAAAAATAATTTAATTTAAATTTCAAAATCTCGTGAAATTTGTATGGGAGGGTGTAGAAGGAGTGAGGTGAAGTTGATAATTATTTTTAAAATAAATTGCAATCATAGAAAAATTAATTCTGATATAATTTTATCGTTTTTACTATGAAAATCGAAAATATGTATTTTTCAAAATTGTCCATTTGTAGGGAAGGGGGTAGAAGGAGTAAAGGGATCGGGTTAATATTCCATGATATTGATGACATCTATATCGTAATACTTTGACGTAAATTTCAAGTCATCAAGTCGATAGCTTGAATAGTTTCAAAGAAAAATCAATTTCTTTACATTTCGAAATTTCATGAAATTTGTATGGGAGGGGGTAGAAGGAGTGGAGGGATGTAGCCCATCCACGAACTTAAAGTTAATTTTTTGCTAAAAATGACACAAAAAAATTTCTAGCACTATGGTTCAAAGCTTTCGAGAGTTATGCTGTAGACAGACGGACAGACAGCAACTCGGAATCGAGGTTTTTGAGCGACAACAAATATTTCTGTACCCTTGTGGGCTCTGTGCGAGCGTTAATTCTTAGCGTTACAAACAGTAAGGCAAACACAATATACTCTCAGATTTCATCTAGAGTATAAAAATGACTGTGAAAAGCATTTGTCGGCATTTTTTAGCCAGAAACCACAAAAGTTCTACGAGGATAGAATCATATTTCATTTAGAGTATCATATGATTGGGCGTTACGCCCAATCATATGATACTCTAAATGAAATAGGAAATAGTTCATTGTACCGGAAAATATGTCATCTTAAATTCTTTCGAATAGTGAATTGTGAGTTTTGTACGGGAGGTGGTAAAAGCAGAGGGGGAAGGTTTGTAATTTTTGTATATAACACCGAACGTAGTATACAAAGTGTTTCATGCTGAATTTAAAGTTTGTAGCTTTCATAATTTTCGAGTAAATTGAACAATTTTTGCCTGAATTTATGCATTTTTATGGGAGGTGGCAGAGAAAGTGGGGGGTTTTGGATGATTTTGAATCTCCTTTTCAACATCCTAATCATATTGCTTTGTTACTCATATGCTCTTTTCTTGAGTTTTCAATTCAAAAATTTGTATGGGAGGTGGTAGAAGGAGTGAAGCGAAGTTAATATTTTTTTTAGAATTTATTGCAATTATTAAGAAACAAATTGTGGCAAAATTTTAAGCTTGTACTTTTTCTAGTTTCAATAAAAATCGATTAAATGCATTTTATCAAAATTGTGCATTTGTATGGGACGGGATAGAAGGAGTATTCGAATCAAAACCAAATTTTTTGGCACCAATGTGCTTGTAATAGTATACTTTCCTCAAAATTTAAAGTTGATAGCATTGACGATTTTGGAGAAAAATAATTTTGTTCAAATTCCGAAATTTCGTTAAATTTGTATGGGAGGGGGTAGAAAGGATTAGGTGAAGTTGACAATTTGTACAAAATTGGTTGCAATTGTAATAATATTAGTTTTGACAGAAATTGGTTCTTTCAGCTTTGCTAGTTACGATGCAAACCAAATAAATGCATTTTTGAAAATTGTACATTTGTATGGGAGGGGGTAGAAGGAGTAAGGAGATCAGAGCAATATTTTCTTACAGTAATAGTATTCTAATTATAATACTATTACCTAATTTTCAAGTCATTAGCTGAAACGGTTTCGGAGAAAAATTAATTTCTTTAAATTTCCAAATTTCATGAAATTTGTATGGGAGGGGGTAGAAGGAGTGGGGGATGTGGCCCGTTCACGAACTTAAAGTTTTTTTTGCTAAAAATGATATATGAAAAATTTCAGCACGATAGGTCAAAGCTTTCGAGAGTTATGTTGTAGACAGACGGACAGACGGACAGACGGACAGACAGACAGACAGACAGACAGACAGACAGACAGACAGACGGACAGACGGTCACTCGGAATCGAGATTTTTGAGCAACAAAAAATATTTCTGTACCCTTAGCGACTCTGTACGAGCATTATTTCTTAGCGTTACAAACGGTAAGGCAAACACAATATACTCTCAGATTTCATCTAGAGTATAAATATGTTAATCTGCACCGGATTGACGATTGACCTGCAGCAACATTTGAATCAATAGAATACAGCATACGAAGTCTTCCGTATTTTACTCAATTCCTTAGAATAAAACAGATCATCCTTTTTATAAGGTATCAGTGAAATCTTTGTTATTATGCAGTTGTACCAAACGGAGGTATACATTTGGAAGTGTAATTGGCAATGATTCGGTTACACCACACCTGGAAGATGCACAGCAAAATATCACAAAATAGTCTCTCGACTGTAAAAGAAACTAATATACCACCTTGATCAAAAAGTTTCAGGAAGAAGCTTGTGAACAAGAACGGAACGAATACCATGCAAAAGCTACCGAATTCTCCTGATTTGTTTGGTCGACTCAGAAAATCGCTGCGAAAATGCGTTTTACCATCCAGGAGGAGATCGTCAATGATAGTATTTATTATATATCATAACAAAATAGTTTACATAATAATAAATTGCTTAATTTAATTTAATTGAATATATCCTAATATAGTTAAATTTACCTTAATTTATCAAACACAATTTGATATACATATATGATATATGAAAGGCACTGGTGGAAGAGTCAAACGGGGTGTGGGGACCTGTCTCAGTTTATACTATATGTCAGCTTATTTACTGGAGGTGTATAGTGTTTTGTTAAATATTCTACAGCATTTGTTAATAGGTTCATTTTGTACGTAATCTGTACGATGTGGATAATCCTTAAGTGGTGACATTGAATGTCGCGTCAGCCTGACATTGTCATTGAGTCTGAATTTATTTGAGATATGGTCAACCTTAATATCGCCATTCAAAACATCTAAGGTAAAACAGGATGTGAGCATAGTTCTTCTAGAACCAAGCGGTAAAAGATTTAATAATTGCAGCCTAACTGTGTAGGGTGGAAGGTTTTCAAAGTCTCTAGGATCATACAAGTCCCTGAGAGCAAAAAGAAGGAATTGCTTCTGGATTGACTCTATCTTGTTGCTGTATAACTGGTAAAAGGGGTCCTAAATGGGACATACATATTCCAGAATACCCATATATTCTTAAACTCTTTGGCTCTTCTCTTAATGAACCCAAGAAGCTTAATGGCTTTTAAGATTATTCGATTATAGTGAGATTTGAAGCACAGTTTATTGTTCAGTAGTAAGCCGAGGTCCTCAATTTGATCAACACGGTGTAGTTGAGTTCCACTTAGGATATAGTCATGGTGATATGAGGATGATTTACGTGAAAAGCTTACCACGTGGCACTAAGCTCTAATATGTACTGACTGCACCAATGATCTAGCGCAATAAGCTTGGATTGCAGTAATGCAGCATCTGCGGGCGAGGTTATGGCATGATATATTTTCAGATCATCAGTGTACATCAGATATTGTCAAGATCATTACATGAGAAAAGGGATGTCCATTCTATCGAAGTCTATCAGTATTACGGAAGTCAAATACAATATTATTATTGTAAGAGTAAACAAAATTAATGTTGTTGCATGGTAGTTGTACTATAATAGCAGAGTGATGTTGTGTATTAGAAAAAGATTCTCTGCGTCAAAGGTAGGGCTAACAATCACTTCATCATATGCGTGGGCAAAGATTATATTAAGCCATCTCCCATTTTTATTGGGAAAACTCACTACCTGATGTAAGTCGTTGTAATACATAGGAAGCTAACAAAACTGAAATCGCATGACTGAAAGGATTTCAGGATTACTTAACATATTTAAAAGGTCGCAGTATTAATAAAATTATCCGGGCAGCAAATTAACTTGGACCGGACTGGCGAATGGTCATCGAAAAGAATGGACAATAATTGGACTAATTATGTCTTGAATCTATACATATAAATATAATTAAAGTGTATTTCT
This sequence comes from Chorisops tibialis, assembly GCA_963669355.1. NCBI lineage: Eukaryota > Metazoa > Arthropoda > Insecta > Diptera > Stratiomyidae > Chorisops > Chorisops tibialis. Next base: position 184,001,961 of record OY770262.1, read on the forward strand.
GTTATTTGTTTATAAATGGCTATAAATAAGTTTTTTGCTGTATTTTAGTAATAACTAAGCAGAAACAGACGTTTTTAAAAATTTTCTCTGTCTGTCAGTCTTTCCGGTTTTCACGCAAAAACGGTTAAACCGATTGTACTAAACCTTTCACAGTTTATTAGATGTGTACCGAGATGTAATCTGAGTGTAGTCTTATTTCAATACCCCCACGCCTTCTACCCCCTCCCATACAAAATGACTCATTTTCAAAATATTTAATAATCGAATTTTCTTCAAAACCATTGGAGAAAATCATTCGAAATTGAGATCATACTATTTTTATCAGAAATTTGATCTATGGTATACAAATTATTTGAATCTCCCTACTCCTTCCACCACCACCCATACAAACTGCACTTTTTCATGAAATGCTATTCACCAATTCTCTCAGTACGTGTAACTTTCATCCACCATAAATGTTGTAGTTTATCCTTAATTAGCATTTTTATTAATATCGGGAAAAAATGAACCGAGTAGCTTCACTCCTTCTACCCCCTCCCATACAATATGACACAATTCCACGACTTTACAAAAATTCGATTTTCTTGAAAAGCGTGAGTGATACAGATCTGAAATTTAAAATATATCAATTGCATAAAAGTTCTAGTTATTTCTCAAAATTTCATTTAAAACCATCTACTCCTTCCACCACCTCCCATACAAACTGCACTTTTTCATGAAATGCCATACACCACTTTTCTCAGTACGTGTAACTTTCGTCGAGCTCAAATGTTATACTTCTTCCTCCATGATTTGCATTATTATTAATATCCGGAAAAATTAACCGGTTACCTTCACTCCTTCTACCTCCTCCCATACAATGTAACACAATTCCACGACTTTACTTAAATTCGATTTTCTTGAAAACTGTAAATGTTACTGATCTGAAATTTAAAATATGTCAATTGCCAATTAATTATAGCTGCTTCTCAAAAAGTCAGTTAGGATCCCCTACTCCTTCCACCACCTCCCATACAAACTGCACTTTTTCATGAAATATTCTAAACTAATTTTCTCAGTACATATAACTTTCATCGAGCTCAAATTTTGTACTCTATCCTTAATTAGCATCATTATTAATATCGGGAAAAAATTAACCGAGTAGCTTCACTCCTTCTACCCCCTTCCATACAATGTGACACAATTCCACGACTTTACAAAAATTCGATTTTCTTGAAAAGCGTGAATGATACAGACCGGAAATTTAAAGTATATCGATTGCATGATGATTATAGTTGTTTCTCGAAATATCACCAAAAGCCCCCCACTCCTTCTACCACCTCCCATACAAATTGCACAATTTCATTAAATTCAATGCACTAAGGTTCTCAGTACCTACTCAATTTTTGAAGCTTAAATTTGGTACAAAACATTTTTATAGCTACTCTAGCATGATGTGAAATAAATTAGATCAGTGCAGCCACTTCCCATACAAAATTTCATAATATCACAAAAATTTCGATTTCAGCTATAGTATCGTATGATTGGACTCTATGCACAATCATAGTCATAGTCATAGGCTTCCGTGGCGTAGTGGGCAGCGTGCTTGCTTCTCAGTCAATAGGTCGTGGGTTCGATTCCCACTCCAGACGGGATTTTTTTAATCGCAAATTTTTCAGTTGCTACTGGTGATAAAAAATTATCCGCAATAAAATGGGGAAACGGTGTAAAAGTGAAGCAGTTCTACTTCAAGAAGGCCTAGATACTCAGTAGATGGTTTCTGTTCGCTTTCTATCATTCAGTCCCCCATAACGTCTGCAAATATTTGTCAGTAAGCAGCCTGAGCAATATACCAGCTTCTCCACTCGCTACGGTCGTTCTCACTCCCCTTCCCCAACATTCCCAATCCCATTCCTTCCCTCCATGACTGTGTTTGTGCATTGCACATAAAGGCCGAAATTGCCAATACCACAGATCATTCTGTAAAAAAAAAAAAAAGTTACGTTTTCAAGCTTAATGTTATTTTATTTGGGTTTTTTTAATTAACACAAGCTATAATCATTCACATGTCCTTAATGCTCTTCAATACGTATATGATCTGAAATCAAGGGATAGATTTGATCACGAGCCCATTCAAACGCGAGTATCATGGTATCATTCTTACTAATTTATGGCTCTGATTCCAACAAAATACAAAACATTATGTTCAAAGAGCCAATAAAGTAAGCCGATTATATATCCCACATGATGTATTACTAACTACATTCTCAAAAATTGCTTATTATTGCGATTTTTACGCGGACGAAGTCGCGGGCGTTTGCTAGTTTATTCATAAAATACGAAAAGAGTTTTTACTTTACCCAATATAATGTGTCCTTTTAACGAACCTAGTCAACCGGTTAACTTAGACATTTTTACTTGTTTATGCTAAATATTTATTGTATTTATAATTTTTATTTAACTAGTTTTTAGCATAACGCTTTATGCATAACTCACGGTCAAATTTCATTTGGGTTGCAAAAAGAATAAGTGAAATGTTAATAATAATATCTAATAAGATCTTGTGTCGATGTTTCATCAACACGGTGAAAAATTTCCTTAATTTTACCACAATTAATGTAATCTTTGTAAAAAATATGGAAAAATAAATCCGAAATTAAACTGTTTACGTGTAAACAGGAAAATATTAAATTTTGTCTATGGATTTTACATTATTTCTTTATTTTATTCATCAAAATTTAAGATGAAATATTGCAAATATAAAATCAATGAACTTTACTACAAAATAATATCTCATCGATTTTTGTTTGTTTCCTCGTGGATTTGATTATTGTGGAGACCATTGCCAATGAGCGCATCATAAATATTGTCACATTTCAACCCTAGTCGTTCACCGATTGTTCGCGATTTTCAATTGTCCACTATTCTCAACATTGATTTTTAATGTTTGAAAGGCGATTAAATAAAGTTTGTACTTATTTCATTTAAAGGGAACTAGTTTTATTTTTTGTTGAAATCCAGCGATCCCGAGCGCACTCCAATATATAATGTCGAGTGGCACTATTGAAATTAGATTTAAAAATTAAATTTGAGTATGAAATAATTGTCTGACTGAATTATCGTATTCCATTTTAGATAAAAAGACAATCGCGAGTTTCAACAGTGGTTCACATTTCCCGCAAATTTAATTCTAAATTTCTATGTCGAGTTTTTCAGTCTCACACAACAAAAATTTAATCTATTACAGTTTACATGACCAATTTAATAAAATTTCAACCCAAATGCAAATTTAAATTGGGTAGTGGAACTATATATCACCTAAAAAATGTAATTTTACATTTTCGTTTGTAATTTATTAAACGTACGAAAGTAACTTGCAGTTAAATTAAAATTTACATAAATATCGTTGTCTAAAACTACAGCAAAATTAGTGAAAATTTCAAACCATGAATTTAATTTTTCGAAAGTAACTGAATTTATCGAAAGCCGACTAGAAATTCACATCCATCTCCTATAACCAATGTTTAGAACAGTGCACAAATCAATTGAAAAACTATGAAATGATGTGGTTGATTGGGGAGAAACTTTGTGCCTTGAAATATATGTACGCAAAGTAGTCACTTTCGTTCAAAGTAGAGAGTTTCGTTGTTTGAAGAAACATCTTACTCTCGACTTTCTTTCAGTCTTTTACTTCGAAATTAATACGAAGTCTGTCAGTGTGTGTTCATTTAATTTAATTGATTTTAACTGTTTTAATTGAAACTAATATTTTTCAAACATGTATTCCATTACACCCAAGATGCAGTAAAACCATGGTGTTTTCAAATTTTCCGTATTGAATTCAAAACTGATTACTAAAACATCTCATTATATTTCTTGATAGCCTGCTATTTCCAATCGATAAATTCCAAATACCATATATACGAGTAGTTACATATTTTCAATCATTGATTCAAAGATCGATTCGATTTTTTTTTTCTGCATAATTTTGCTGGACACCCGCAATACGTATATCGCAACAATGTATGGACATATTTGAAATGACCATAACCCAAATAAAATGCATACCGACTGTTCGATCACCCTTAAGTCATGCATGCCTTCATGCCCACATGTTTGTTTTATAGATCACGAGTATTTATTTCATACAGAAGTCTAATGATAGAAACATATTCAAATACTCGATATGTGTGGTATCATTTTGAAAAATTAATTCGTTCAGTTTAAGACGAAAAAAATAAAAAATAAATAAAACTATTAAAAGAAAAATTCAAAAATTTATTCACCTTGCGTAAAGTTACAAACGATCGGCAGCACAGCCACTTTTACTAAGTCTGCGCATTTTATTGTGACTCGGATAAGACCTCACGCAGAACCTTGTTTATTCAGGTAATTAGCGCTTGCTAATCGAACTCTTCGCTAACTGGTAGAGACTTTCGCTTTTTTTAGCCCATTTTGCCCGCACATTAATAATCGAGCAGAACTTACTCGTATCGGTTGAATGGTGCATACATTATTTTGGTCTTCATTCCGATGCATTTCATATCTACATACTTATGCGAAAATTCGCTTTTTCTTCAAATCGCTACACTATCGTCTTCGTCAGAATAATCCATCAAAATGGTCAAGCTGAAACCATTTGTGGTGAGAGACTACTAGCAATTTCAATGCGTGTACTACAAAAAAAGATATGTTTTTTGCACCATTACAAAGTAGTTAATTTAATTTAATTTAAGATAACGACAGACATGTCATTTAGCCTTTTTGATAACTGGTTAATCGGAGATTTATTTATGATTTATGTTTACTTGACCTGATCACCTTTTGTTGCTAATAAATTAGAAATTCCAAGGTAAAATAGAGTCGAGCTTTAGCAATTTCTTTTGCCATGTGCATTGAATGAAAAAAAAAACGCATCAATCGAGGATATTCTTTGGCTTTTCTTCTATCAAGATGGTTGAGTATCAACGATAGATCAATTCCAGTGGGTTAACAACAAGACCGTGTTACCGGTTTTAAATATATTTCTTATAATCAGATTATATTTGTAATATATCTTCTTGTCAGTATTAGATACAACTTCTGAAACCAATATTGATGGAACACATGTCTGTATCGGATCCGGTGCAAGAGCTTAGCCTTTCAGTTTAAAAGCTTAAAATTAAAACAATCTTCAAATATTAAATTTTCTTCACTCATACAATGGGAGAAAGGGTGTAGTATAAAAAATTAATGCAACTACAATTGCCTCATTAAAAACGGTTTCTTATTTCAATACGCCCCTTCTTCACCAACAAAGTATAAATTAATTATTTATTGCCCAAATGAAATGGTGTCAGAAGTGGGATTCGATTCAAAGTTCCAAAACGAACGCAAAATATAATTCACAATTAAGATTTCTAATATAAACTGTATATCTCTCAACTTTCAATCTCAATATATCATTGGATTAACACCCATATCCAATGGAAGCTGTACACAATTTTGATTTAAATGAAAGCAATGATGAGCACGACATGCTCGTTAAATGAAATCTAGAACAAAACTTCCTCTGCATTTAGCATCTTTTATTGCGAAATTAAATTGGATATGAATTGGTGATGACACCTCTTAAATTGTCTTTTGCATGAAAAACTTTTCTATTCTTAATTTGACAATTACAATACTTCAATTGTTCCGAAGTGCTATTTACAACGGATTCGATAGTTTGAAATAAGAACAATGAATGGTTTTGCATTGTGATAGAATAAAGTCTTAATCGAGCTAAGAACGAATTCGTTGATTTGTTTGATAAAATCTTTGTCGGCATCAACGGTTGGTTAGAAATCAATTTGCACGAATTTCGTTGAACCTCAAAATTTCGTATATTAGTAAAAATGAAGAAATGAAAAATTATGGATTTATTTTATCAAAGAGTGACGTTTTTCTGTGTGTCTCGACTATAACTTCAGCTAACCTTAGCATATAAGAGTGAAAGTAGTTGCTAAAGATGGGACACATCGCCGAACATGTCGTTATTGTTTTTGGGCATGATATTCTAAAATCTTGAAAAATGTTTGTTCTAATATGATCGAAAAATGTTGTATGGCACAGTTGTTGCACAGGTACAAACAATTTTTTCTGCTTATTGTATTTTTCTTTTTTTCGTTTTTTGTGCATGGCTGCCAATAATAAATAATAAGTCACATCACCATTCAATTCAATCAAAAACACTCTAAGAAAACATAATTCTTTTATGACTGGGCTTAAAGCCCAATCATATGATACTCTAGATGAGATGGAAATGACTTTAATGTACCGGAAAATATGTCATCTCAAATTCTTTCGAATAGTGAATAACATGGCATGCAAAATGTTTTTTGCTGAATTTAAAGTTTTTAGTTTTCACTATTTTTAAAGAAATTGGTCATAGTTTTCCTGAAATTGGGGCATTTGTATGGGAGGTGGTGGAGGAAGTGGAGCGTTTAAGATGATTTTGAAACTGCTTACCATCATCCTTATCACCATGCTTTGATTTAATTTCAAAGTCGATAGCTCTCATATGCTTGAAGGAGAAATGCTTTTCTTGAATTTATAATACAGATATTTGTATGGGAGGTGATAGAAGGAGTGAAGCGGAGCTGATAATTTTTTCTAACACTTATTTCGATTATTAAGAAACAAATTCTGGCAAAATTTGAAGTTTGTACTTTTTCTAGTTTGAATGGAAATCGATAAAATGCATTTAACAAAAATTATGCATTTGTATGGGAGGGGGTAGAAGAAGTGTACGGATCACAACAAATGTTTTTCGTATTATTAATATATTAATATCAAGTTGATAGCTTTAACAGTTTCGAAAAAAATAATTTAATTTAAATTTCAAAATTTCGTGAAATTTGTATGGGAGGGTGTAGAAGGAGTGAAATGAAGTTGATAATCACTTTTGAAATAAATTGCAATTATAGTAGAATTAATTCTGACAAAATTTTGTCTTTTTAGCTGTACTAGTTTCAATGAAAATCGAAAATATATATTTTTCAAAATTGTCCATTTGTATGTGGGGGTGTAGAAGGAGTAAAGGGATCGGGTCAATATTCTGTGATATTAATGACATATATATCATACTACTTTGACCTAAATTTCAAGTCGATAGCTTAAATACTTTAAAAAAAAAATCAATTTCTTAATATTTCGACATTTCATGAAATTTGTATGGGAGGGGGTAGAAGGAGTGGGGGGATGTAGCTCATTCACGAACTTAAAGTTACTTTTTTGCTAAAAATGACACACAACAATTTTGGGACTAAAGCTTAAAGCTTTTGAGAGTTATGCTGTAGACAGACGCACAGACAGACAGACAGACGGACAGACGTTCACTCGGAATCGAGGTTTTTGAGCGACAACAAATATTTCTGTACTCTTGGCGGCTCTGTGCGAGCGTTATTTCTTAGCGTTACAAACGGTAAGGCAAATACAATATACTCTCAGATTTCATCTAGAGTATAAAAGTTGTTGAGCTTATAAAATAAATGCTTTTTTTTCATATTTGCTTTTTTCATGCTTTCTTCGATTTTCGATTAGAGCAAGATTGTGTATTTTGCTTGGTAGTACTATGGTTGGATCGAGGAGCTTTGATAAAAATACGACTGCGCATATGTGGACATGATATATGCGTACTAACCGTTACCGAGTTATTTCTCGACTTGATCCCCGAACATCCCCCGATGATGTCACTAACTAATGTAACGAAAACTTTTTCGTACCCAGTCGAGTGGCCTTTCTACTGGGGGATGACAGTCGCTTTTTTAACGGACGGTAACGAGAAAAAAAATGGTTTTTGCGTTACAAGTGCTCCCTGTCTCATACATTTTTTTTTTTGGTAGTGTCATTTTTTTTGGTCCCCAGAGTGTAAGTCTTTCTCTCCTATATTAGCTGTGTTTTTTTGCGGACGAGAGTAGAGCAGGTTAAGATACTCCTCAAAAAAACGATCCAGAGTAGAAGTTCAGTACTAAAGTGTTGAACTGGTAAGTTCATGCACCTGGAAACAATTTGACAAGGTTACTTCGAATTGCCAGTTGTGAATTACAACAGATAATTTCTGTAAAATATTGTGAATTTTCGGTGATAATTCAAAACTTTTCCTTACAGATCCAATTATGAGTGCAAATAGGAAAGTGTTTTTATTGGAACTATTAAAATCAAGTGATTCGAGGGTTTCGCCTCGGCCCCAACAACGACGAGATCTATAAAAAAATCGAATTATTCACCTAATAAAAAATGAAATCGTTACTTGACCTTTCATTTTTTAGATTGATTTCCATTTTTTACAAAAAAAAATGGTTTTCTCACTGCTTATCTTCGAGAAATAACTGAGGTTATGAGAATACGTTATTTTGTCAGAAATATCAAAGTTCATTGCTGCCAACGGCTGGGAAATGAAAGTCCCAAGTTCTAAAAACTTCTGAGCCATCTACTAATGAACACAGGAGCTATTTATCCAGAGTAGATACTCGATACACACTAACACTTCTGTCCTAATAGAGTTTGGACAATATGTATATTATTATATATATGTACAGCGATTGCGCGGGAAACTTTGCCCGAAATTTGAATTTTCTCAATTCTTTTTCTTTTATGAAGAAAACACAATCAAATTGAATTGTTATTTATGAAAGTCATATTTAATTTCGATTCTAATGAGTAATCTATTCAAAAACTTGTAGTTTAACGCCAGTTTGTGCTCGTGTCCGTACATTTGAAATCGGTCAAACTCAAGTTTGGCTGATTTTCGCATTTCTTATGTTGCCTTTTTGTGCTTCTAATCGCACTCTTAACTGTTGGTATTATAGCATTGTCCAAACTCTATTAGGACAGAAGTGTTAGTGTGGTCTCACTGGGGTAGCTAACCTACTCTGGATAGACGATTTGTTGCTGTTTTCAATGTAGTTACGTTAATCTGCTCTGGATACAGCCGCAAAAAAACACAGCTATTATTGCGTCCGTTTTTTCCTCTCTTTTTGACATACATTCCCCCTTCGCGTCATTGTAATTAATATGAAAAAACAGTTGACTGTGTAACATTTGTTACAAAAGTTAAAAGTTACAATATTTCTGACAAACTTATTTTACTGGGTGATTTTAATATTCCAGGTCTTTCTTTGTATTTTTCAGACGACGATTCTGCTCTCTTAGTTTCTGATGCTTCGTCTTTATTTTATTTATTTGCACTTGGTCTCTTTGTTGAAACAGTTCCTTTTACTTATCGCAAAATTATATCATTGCCTTATCCCTGGTACACTAGTGAGTTGCGTGCAATTCGCAATTCTCATAACGCTGCCTGGAATAGTTATACTAAGACGAAGAATGATACTGATTTTCGGTTGGGTGAAGAATATTATGACTTATTCAAAGATTTATCTACTCGCTTGAATTCTGAATATTTACTTCTGATGTTTCTTCTCCTGGCTCTGATGGAGTACCTGTAGTTGTCCTTGAACGCTGCTGTCTCCTTATTGCTGCACCACTCTCTCTCCCCTTTTAAACGTCCCTAAAATCTGGCATTTTTCCAAACGTATGGAAGGCCACCTTTATTTTTTTTTACAGAATGACCTGTGTTATAGGCAATTTCGGCCTTTATTTGCAATGCACAAATACAGTCATGAAGAGAAAGAATAGGATTAGGAAGGTAAGGGAAGAGGAGTGAGAACGACCGTAACGAGTGGAGAAGCTGATATATATTTTTTAGTTGTACTGCTACTATTATACCGACTCAAAAAACTGGAGCAAAATCTGCTGTTTTAAACTATCGACCAGTAGCTAAACTGTCAGTTATTTCAATGCTTTTTGAGTCTATAGTGTATGACTGCATGTTGGTTCACTGTAAATGCCTATTTTCAAGTAAACAACACGGTTTTCTCAGTAATAGGTCAACAAATCCATTGTGAATACTGAAGAGAGTAAGCAGGTGGATTGTATTTATACTGTTTTTAGTAAGGCTTTCGATAAATTACGCTATTCCATTATTTTGTTGAAATTAGACTTGTTGGGGTTTCCTACTTGTCTTGTTAATTGTATTAAGTCGATTAACTGATCATTTAGAGAATAACTTTTTATTCTACTAAGGTCAAAGAAACGATCCGACATGTTTGAGAGCACGTACACAACTAAATTAATATAAATATTCTTATTTGTTATGTACAACAATTATTTACTAAATATATTTACTTGCAATGACGGCATTGCCCGCATTTTTAATAGAACTTATCAACTTATCTCTTTCGTCATTGTACTTCTATGCCATTTACTGCGTATACTGGTATTCCTCAAGAAAGTCATTCAGGACCACATTTCTTTGTCCTGGCCATTAACCATGTTTCCTGTGTTTTTAAATATTCGGAACTACTTGTTTATGTAGACGACATTAAGACCTTTAGGTGTCTTAGTTCCAACTCCAATAGTTTTTTTCAGGAGGATTTGATTAACTTTAGTAATTGGTGTCTCCATATTGATCTTCGTTTGAATTTGGATAAATGTCATGTAATGTCATTTACTACGAAAGTTTCACCGTTTGTAAGAAACCACAAAGTTGATCACTTTGGGGCTTCGAAATAACTTGAGAGAACAGGGTTAGAAATTACAAAAAACTGAAAGAAATTATTTATTGGAATAGTATCCAAGCCCGAAAGCTTTGCAGCAACCTAAATCTAAATCATTGCGCAAATTTAAAGTTGAAAAGCTAAAATGTCATTAACTTTCAATTAAAAAAAGCGAGAAATGTTGTATATGTAAATGAAAATAAAAATTTTTCAGACTTTTTTTTCGTTTTTTCAAGAAGCAATATTGGCGTCAGTATTACTATAGGGTATATAACACTTTAAATCGTAAAGAAATCGAGTTTTGCAGAAAAAGTTAAACTGTTTTCAATACAACCCAACGAGCCTTAGACTCCTAACCTTCAGGTCCTTTTTTTTGCTATTGTGAAAGGGTTAGTAGCCCTTCGCAAAACACTCTATTTATGAATTTTAATGTACGCAGATTGAGGTAACCCAGATATACCCACGTTGACCGAGATTTGAACTCACGACCCTCGCATTTTAGAGCAACACACTACGCTCAGGTTTTCTTATTGATTTTCCTCGAACCAAATCATAATCAGAAAAGATGGGAAAGTTCATCAAATTTTAATCAATTTGATTTTATGTACACATTTCTGTAGACTAGCAAACGCCCGCGACTTCGTCCGCATAAAAATCGCAATAATAAGTAATTTTGGAGAATGTAGTTAGTAATACATTATGTCGGATATATAATCGGTTTACTTTAATGGCTCTTTGAGCACAATGTTTTGTATTTTGTTGGAATCAGAACCATAAATTATTAAAAATGATACCATGATACTCGCATTTGAATGGGAGAGACTCGTGATCAAATCAATCCCGTGATTTGAGATCATATACGTATTGAAGAGCATTAAGGACATGTGAATAATTATAGCTTGTGTTAATTAAAAAAATCCCAAATAATATAACATTAATATTGAAAACGTAACAGGACTACGATTGTGCGTAGAGCCCAATCATACGCTACTATAGATGAAATCGAAATTTTTGTGATACTATGAAATTTTGTATGGGGAGTGGTTGCATTGAACTAATTTGTTTCACATCATGCTAAAGTAGCTATAAAATTTTCTTGTACCAAATTTAAGCTTCAAAAATCAATACTACTGAGAAACTTAGTGCATTGAATTTCATGAAATTGTGCAATTTGTATGGGAGGTGGTAGAAGGAAAGGGGAGTTTTTGGTGATATTTCGAGAAACAACTATAATCATCATGCAATTGATATATTTTAAATTTCAGGTCTGTATCATTCACGCTTTTCAAGAAAATCGAATTTTTGTAAGGTCGTGGAATTGTGTCACATTGTATGGGAGGGGGTAGAAGGAGTGAAGCTACTCAGTTAATTTTTTCCCGATACTAATAATGATGCTAATTTAGGATAGAGTACAAAATTTGAGCTCGATGAAAGTTATATGTACTGAGAAAATTAGTTTAGAATATTTCATGAAAAAAGTACAGTTTGTATGGGAGGTAGTGGAAGGAGGGGGGGGTTTCAAGTGACTTTTTGAGAAGCAACTATAATTAATTGGCAATTGACATATTTTAAATTTCAGATCAGTAACATTTACAGTTTACAAGAAAATCGAATTTAAGTAAAGTCGTGGAATTGTGTTACATTGTATGAGAGGGGGTAGAAGAAGTGAAGCTAATCGGTTAATTTTTTTCCCGATATTAATAATAATGCCAATTAAGGATTAAGTACAACATTTAAGCTCGATGATAGTTACACGTACTGAGAAAATTGGTGAATAGCATTTCATGAAAAAGTGCAGTTTGTATGGGAGGTGGTGGAAGAAGTAGGGGGATTCAAATAATTTGTATACCATAGATCACATCATTTCTGATAAAAATAGTATGTTCTAAATATCAAATGATTTACTCCAATGGTTTTGAAGAAAATTTGATTATTATATATTTTTGAAAATGAGTAATTTTGTATGGGAGGGAGTATTTAAATAACACCACACGCAGATTACATCTCGGTGCACATCTAACAAACTGTGAAAGTTTCATTACTATCGGCTTAGCCGTTTTTGCGTGAAAACCGGAAATACAGACAGACAGACAGAGAATATTTTTAAAAACGTGTGTTTCTGCTTAGTTATTGCTAAAATAAAGCAAACAAATTATTTATAGCCATTTATAAGCAAATAACAGACAGACCGCAAGGGGGTAGTTGTAGTATGAGGTTTTACCAATTCCTGCAACTATCTTTGGAGTTAGCGACTCCACGACCTGAGCTAACTATCCCCCTCTGGGATGGGGGCTGTAGAATTCACCCACAGCCAGTCCTGCTTGCCCTAAAAATGGCAAATGGACACTCACTGGATCATGGGCTTATCACCCGTGATCTTAAGACCTAAATGATACGAGAAACGGATACATCGCCTCGGATACGGACTGATCCTACGGTAACGACTTTTGGCATTCGAAAACGGACTATGATTGGCTTCTGGAATGTTCGAACATTGAATGACGGGGGAAGAGCTGGGGTTACTCGGTCCTTGCACCGCCAATCAGTGATCGACCGTGAAATGGAGCACTATAACATCCAAATCTTGGGCTTGAGCGAGGTCAGGTGGACAGGATCAGGAGAAGAACGAACCCCTAGCGGAAACACTATTCTGTACATTGGCCCTGAAAGTGAAGCCAGAAATGGCGTGGCGTTCGTCCTTACGCCGAGAGCGAGAAACAGTCTCATTAGCTGGGAACCAATCTCGGATAGGATTATCGTCGTCAGGCTCAGGACCAGTGTCAGAAACGTCACAATTCTGCAGTGCTACGCACCAACTAATACCGCAACATCTGGTGACAAAGAGGAGTTTTATAGCCAACTGAGTGCCACCTTCGAACGTGTTCCAAGAGGTGATATTATTATCATCTCGGGAGATATGAACGCCCAGGTTGGATCAGACAACACTGGACTAGAACACGTCATGGGGAGGCATGGTGACCCTTGGGTCGACCCTTCACGACCTTGGATTAAGAGACCCGAAAACGGCGAATTATTTGTGGAGTTCTGTAGTACTCGGCAAATGGTCATCGGAGGGACCCTTTTTCCACACAAGAGTCATCATAAAACATCTTGGGTTTCCCCTGATGGTGTTACTCAGAACCAGATCGACCATTTGGCTATAAGTCGCCGATGGAGAAGATGTCTCCTCGATGTGCGAGCGAAACGTGGAGCTGACGTGGGGAGCGATCACCACTTGATGGTTGCCTGCTTGAGATTGTGTACAGCAGCTATCCGACGACCACAAATTCTTCAAATGAAGCGCAAGCTTAATGTGGATAAACTCAGAGATCCCAACAAAAAACGCGAATACACCACCATTCTACGCGAAAAGTCATCCACATTGGGTGAACATGAAATGCGCACACTGGACGCCAATTGGGAGGCAACCAGAAACACTTTTCTAACTAGTGCTGAAGAATCTGTGGGATATGTGCAAAGCGGTGAGAAACCCTGGATGTCACAAGACACATGGGACAAGGTTGGCAATCGGAAAAAAGCCAAATTGGCAATCATCTCTCAACCCGATGTCAACCAACGAACGCCCGACTTGAGGCAGAACTACCGCGATGCTCATATACAGCTTAAAAAGGCTGTTAGACGCGACAAGAGAAAGGCCATTGAAGATCTGGCAAACAAGGCAGAATCTGCGGCTTACCTTGGGGATATGGGTTCACTTTTCAAAATCATGAAACAGTTGACGAACAGGAATTTCACCGCCAACCACCTGGTGAGAGATGTCAACGGAACTCTCCTTAATATGAGTGAACACCAGTTGCGACGATGGAAGGAATACTTCTCTGATATTTTAAACATCTTGTCAGATGAAGATATTCCGGAAACAGAACAACTTCCAAACATCCAACCGCAACAATCCTCTATTAGGGACGATCCCCCAGATAAGGAAGAGATAGTTTCCGCCATTCGGTCAATGGTGGGAAGGAAAGCTCCAGGTATAGACGGACTACCAACCGAACTCCTCAAAGCGGACCCAGAAATAACAGCCGATATACTCCTCCCACTCTTCACTAAGGTGTGGAATGAGGGAAGATATCCGACTGAATGGAAGGAGGGCGTCATTGTGAAAATTCCGAAGAAGGGCGACCTTCGGGATTGTGGCAATTGGCGTGGTATATGTCTACTTACTGCCGTATCAAAAATTATGGCTAAGGTAATTCTCAATAGGATTAGTGATGTCGTCGAGAGCACTCTCGAAGTTTATCAGGCTGGATTCCGTAAAGGGTCGTCTTGTACCGACCACACAAATACCCTACGGATAATATTAGAGCAGTCAGCCGAAATGGGTTCGCCACTACATCTCATGTTTGTGGACTTCGAGAAGGCTTTCGACAGCGTTAAGCGAGATTACATATGGAATGCTTTGCGTAGGAGAGGTATTCCAGATAAGGTCATAGCTATGATTAAAGAATCCTACGAAGATGCAAGGTGTCGTGTCTTGCATAGAGGAGAGCTGTCCGAGAGCTTTCCTGTGCGAACGGGTGTCAGACAAGGCTGCATATTATCACCAGCCCTGTTTCTGGTGGTAATAAATGACATCTTAAAAGCTGCACTGGAAGGTGGGGAAGGTAAAGGTCTTCAATGGAGACTATTTAACATCTTAAGTCACCTTGATTATGCTGATGACGTGTGTTTGCTTGCACATACCCGTTCGGACTTAGAGTCAAATGTTTGCTCGTTGCATTCTAAATGCAAAGAGGCGGGACTGAAAATAAATGTGCGTAAAACCAAGTACATGCACATGGGTTCGAACGCAAGCACACCGATTGTTCTTAATGGACAGGATGTGGAAGAGGTGCAAGATTTTTGCTATCTCGGAAGCATTGTCAGCATGGACGGCGGAGCCGAAAAGGATGTTGAGGCTCGGCTAAATAAAGCCCGTCAGGCCTTCGGTATCCTTTCCCCTTTCTGGAGGTTAAGAGAGATCTCCCTTCGCACGAAGCTGCGAGTTTTTGACGCATGCGTCAAATCCGTGTTGTTATATGGTTGTACTACGTGGAAAGTGACCGTTCGACTTACCAAGAAACTACAGACTTTCGTAAACCAATGCCTCCGGCGCATTTTAGGAATATTCTGGCCAGAAGTAATCTCCAACGACGAACTTTGGAGTACAACTCGCCAGACTAAAATAGGTATTGAGATTCAACGGCGAAAGTGGCAGTGGATCGGTCATACTTTGAGGAAACCAGAGCAAAACATCGCAAAACAGGCTCTGGATTATAACCCTCAAGGAAGACGTCGGGTTGGTCGACCATGTAACACATGGAAGCGAGCAGTTGAGCAGGAGGCCAGAGGAATAAACAAGTCCTGGCAACAGCTTAAAGCCGATTCTCAGGACCGCGCCTTGTGGAAGAGAGTTGTTTCTGTCCTATGCCCCTATAGGGGGTCTTAACAGGAATTTGATTGATTGAACAGACAGACACTACAATTATATTTATATGTATAGATTAATATGTTTCGAATTATTTCAGATAAACTATTTTTTTTAAATTTTTAATTTTACATTCCAAATTACGTTTAATATGAATTACTTATTTATTAATATTTTTGTTTTCTGTTATTACTTTACAGGTATGTTGGAAATCAATTTTATCACTTTATAAAGTAAGTAGAAATATTTACCTATTTAATACTTACACTTCCCACGAGTGCATTGAAAATGAAAGATATGAATGTTATTGTGGCTTTACAGGTTTGAATTTAGCAGGTTACATCACTTATCACTTATTACTCTACACAAACTTTGTCATGGCACAAAAAAAAATATTTTTGATTGAAAATTTTTAATTTAGTTGTCACAGATTTACACAGTTTTTCCAAAAATTAAGTGTTCTATGATTTTTGCTTGTTAATTATTTTTTAAAAGGTTCAACAGTAACATATCGATATTATAGTGCACATAGTGCTTTCTGTTGGTTTTGAGATAAGCGCATTTGAAACTTTGATTTGTCTGAAAGTTCTTAGATAGTGAATGTTACTTACTACTACCGGCAAGGCGTTGTATTGCCAATTCATCAGTTTATCACTTGCTACAACTGAGCATTTGAACTTCATTTTGTGACCTAACCCGATTTTGCCCAAATTTGCCACTGAACACATGTATGCACTATGGTATCGATATGTTGATTGTGTCACAAATGTGGGCGATAATTGAATTGTTTTCACCTCATTGATACTTCTGCTAAAATGTGTATGAAGCAGAAGCCAATATATATGCGGACAAATCTAAATCCTTATTTGTTATTTTAGAGTTCCTTCAGGTACAGCCTTTGGAGAGTACTCACTCCACGTGTTCTAACAGTCACGAGTTGCAAGGAACTCAACTAGGAGTAGTTCTTGAGCTGCGAGCGTGACCGAAGGTTTTTTGATACCACGGGTGTCGGAGAGCCCAGTAGTGGTTCTTCGAACTCCCAATTGAAGATGGCCGGTGAGTATCATGGTAATTGTAGTTAAACTCCCAAATGCGGGTAGAGTTCTTCGGAGTTCGACGTGGAGTTGCATTTAATCAACGCAGAGGCTCAGAACAGCAGAGATTTAGATAGGTCTCGCCCCTACCACTCTGAATACCGAACTTGCATTTAGTATAGGCTGCTACCTCAGAGGCCGAAACTTCACGAATAATAAATCATAAATCTTTCCTTTCAATGCGAAATGCACTGTGAAAACATTCAGCAAACCATTCAAATAAGTACAAAAATATCTGCCAATAAGTCGGGTGCATCTTTATTTTTCTAAGGGACAAGTTAAAAATGCGTGGGAAGTCAATATGCAAGCTAATGTCATAGTAGATAGGAGGACGAAGGGGACGGCGTTTGTTAAGGTGGGCGAATATTTACCACTTAACTGCTAATTTTATGAATCGCTCCAGTGCATACATTCAATATTTCATTCGTTTATACACATGTTTGTATGGGGAGTGGAAGAAGGGATAACTAGACGTTAATAATTTTTCAATTGATCACTTGAATCACGTTTAAAATTCCTTGAATAATATTAGTTTAAATTCGTAGATATTCGGTGAATTACTATTTGATCTATGGAACAATACGTTTGTATGAGAGGAAGTAGAAGGATTCGGATAATCGCAAAATCTGTGGAGCACTTTCTAGACAAAGTATCAATCAAATTCCTGTTAAGACCCCCTATAGGGGCATAGGAAAGAAACAACTCTCTTCCAGCTGCTAATTTTTAAGATGGCTTTGCTATCTTCACCAACCGAGTCTTCCCATCGCTTGCGTGGCTTGCCTACTGGCCGGTTACCACACGCTTAGCCTTTCAGAGCACGACTCTTCTGTCTTTCATTCCCTCTACATGGCCAGCCCACTGCAGTTTACGTAGCTTGATGAAAGTTGAAGCTTCTGGCTCGTCGTAGAGTTGATAAAACTCATCAATCAAATTCCTGTTAAGACCACCTATAGGGGCATAGGACAGAAACAACTCTCTTCCACAAGGCGCGATCCTGAGCATCGGCCTTAAGCAGTTGCCAGGACTTGTTTATTCCTCTGGCCTCCTGCTCAACTGCTCGCTTCCATGTGTTACATGGTCGACCAACCCGACGTCCTCCTTGAGGGTTATAATCCAGAGCCTGTTTTGCGATGTTTCGCTCTGGTTTCCTCAAAGTATGACCAATCCACTGCCACTTCCGCCGTTGAATCTCAATACCTATTTTAGTCTGGCAAGTTGAACTCCAAAGTTCGTCGTTGGAGATTACTTCTGGCCAGAATATTCCTAAAATGCGCCAGCGGCATTGGTTTACGAAAGTCTGTAGTTTCTTGGTAAGTCGAACGGTCACTTTCCACGTAGTACAACCATATAACAACACGGATTTGACGCATGCGTAGAAAACTCGCAGCTTCGTACGAAGGGAGATCTCTCTTAACCTCCAGAAAAAGGAAAGGATACCGAAGGCCTGACGAGCTTTATTTAGCCGAGTCTCAACATCCTTTTTAGCTCCGCCGTCCATGCTGACAATGCTTCCGAGATAGCAAAAATCTTGCACCTCTTCCACATCCTGTCCATTAAGAACAATCGGTGCGCTTGCTTTCGGACCCATGTGCATATACTTGGTTTTACGCACATTTATTTTCAGTCCCGCCTCTTTGCATTTAGAATGCAACGAGCGAACATTTGACTCTAAGACCGAACGGTTATGTGCAAGCAAACACACGTCATCAGCATAATCAAGGTGACTTAAGATGTTAAATGGTCTCCATTGAAGACCTTTACCTTTCCCACCTTCCAGTGCAGCTTTCAAGATGTCATTTATTACCACCAGAAACAGGGCTGGTGATAATATGCAGCCTTGTCTGACACCCGTTCGCACGGGGAAGCTCTCGGACAGCTCTCCTCTATGCAAGACGCGACACCTTGCATCTTCGTAGGATTCTTTAATCATAGCTATGACCTTATCTGGAATACCTCTCCTACGCAAAGCATTCCATATGTAATTTCGTTTAACGCTGTCGAACACCTTCTCGAAGTCCACAAACATGAGATGTAGTGGCGAACCCATTTCGTCTGACTGCTCTAATATTATCCGTATGGTATTTGTGTGGTCGGTACAAGACGACCCTTTACGGAATCCAGCCTGATAAACTTCGAGAGTGCTTTCGACGACATCACTAATCCTATTGAGAATTACCTTAGCCATAATTTTTGATAGTAGACATATACCACGCCAATTGCCACAATCCCGAAGGTCGCCCTTCTTCGGAATTTTCACAATGACGCCTTCCTTCCATTCAGTCGGATAACTTCCTTCATTCCACAGCCTAGTGAAGAGTGGGAGGAGTATATTGGCTGTTATTTCCGGGTCCGCTTTGAGGAGTTCGGTTGGTAGTCCGTCTATACCTGGAGCGTTCCTTCCCGCCATTGACCGAATGGCTGAAACTATCTCTTCCTTATCTGGGGGATCGTCCCTAATAGAGGATTGTTGCGGTTGGATGTTTGGAAGTTGTTCTGTTTCCGGAATATCTTCCTCTGACAAGATGTTTAAAATATCAGAGAAGTCTTCCTTCCATCGTCGCAACTGGTGTTCACTCATATTAAGGAGAGCTCCGTTGACATCTCTCACCATGTGGTTGGCGGTGAAATTGCTGTTCGTCAACTGTTTCATGATTTCGAATAGTGAGCCCATATCCCCAAGGTAAGCCGCAGATTCTGCCTTGTTTGCCAGAGCTTCAATGGCCCTTCTCTTGTCGCTTCTAACAGCCTTTTTAAGCTGTATATGAGCATCGCGGTAGTTCTGCCTCAAGTCGGGCATTCGTTGGTTGACATCAGGTTGAGAGATGATTGCCAATTTGGCTTTTTTTCCGATTACCAACCTTGTCCCATGTGTCTTGCGACATCCAGGGTTTCTGACCGCTTTGCACATATCACACAGATTCTTCAGCACTAGTTAAAAAATTGATTCTGGTTGCCTCCCAATTGGCGTCCAGTGTGCGCATTTCATATTCACCCAATGTGGATGACTTTTCGCGTAGAATAGTGGTGTATTCGCGTTTTTTGTAGGGATCTGTGAGTTTATCCACATTAAGCTTGCGCTTCATTTGAAGAATTTGCGGTCGTCGAAAGAAAGAAAGTATGCTATGTTTGTTTTAATGTTTCTAAAGCTAAGAATTAATGCTCGCACAGAGTCGCTAAGGGTACAGAAGTATCTGTTGTTGCTCAAGAACGAGTGACCTGAGTGTCTGTCTGTGTTCATCATAACTCTCAAACGGTTAAAGTTATTAAGCTGAATTTTTATACTTTAGATGAAATCTGAGAGTATTATAAGCTTGCCACAAAGTTTGTAACGCTATAAAATAAGGCTCATAGAAAAAAAATGAATGATTCAGAATTTATATTATCACTCATCAATCTCAAATCCGGATGTCTGTCCGTCCGTCTTTTCTTTAGGTCGAGAGCGCGTTGAGCTCAAAAGTTCAAATTTTATTAACGTCGTTTTTGAAAAAAAAAATAAAAAATAAAGGTCAAGGTCGTGATCGGGCCAAATCGCTACACCCCTTCCACCTTCTCCCATACAAAATGGTTCAGTTTCGGAATTTCACAATAAAGAAGATTTCTCGAAAAGTATGAAAGTTATTGTTCTGAAATTTGGAATATATATCATTTTCATGATAATGTTAATCTACGGTATACGTTCTAATCCAATCATTACTTCCGTCAGCGCCCATACAAACTTCACATTTTGTTGAAATACTATAAATAAATGTACTCAGCACGTATAAAATTTATGGAGCTGGAATTGTGCACTAAAAATTTACTTAGAATTATTAAAAAGACCGAAAAAAAGTAGAGACACTATTTAATAACTTTACATAAATTCAATTTTCTTTAAAAGTATGAATGTTACTGATCTAAAATTTAAAATATATCAATTGCATGATAGTTATAGTTTTTTCTCTCCTTCTATCACCTCCCATCCAAACTGTACAATTTCAGCAGATCAAATAGACCGATTTTCTCAGTACACCTATAGAAATTTTTGGAGGTTAAATTTTTTATAAAACATTTTCATAGCTAATCTAGCATGATGCGAGAAAAATTAGTTCAATGCTGTCACCCCTTCTTCCATTCCGCATACAAAATTTCTTAAAATCAACAAATCGCTCTTTCATCTAGAGTATCGTAAGATTGTGCTTTACACGCAATCATAGCCCTGTTATGTTTATACTCTAGATGGAATCTGAGAGTATTATAAGTTTGCTCTAAGGTTTGTAACGCCAAGAAATAAGGCTCGGAGAAAAAAATGATGAATACAGAAATTAATATTATCACTCAAAAATCTCAAAACCGGATGTCCGTCCGTCCGTCCGTTCGCTCTCTAGCTTGAGAACGCGTTGAGCTAGAAAGCTCAAATTTCGTACACATCGTTTTTGACAAAAAAGTAAGGTCAAGTTCGTTAACGGGCCAAATCGCTCCACCCCTTCTACCCCCTCCCATACAAAATGACACAAATGCGCAATTTGACAATAAACGGATTTGCTCGAAAACTATAAAAGCTATTGGCCTGAAATTTGGAATATATTACTTTTATGATAATATAAATCTACCGTTTAAAAATTATGCGTGTCCTCCCCCTCCTTCTACCACCTCCCATACAAACTGTACTTGTCATGAATTATTCTAAGCCAATTTACTCAGTGCGTATAAAATTTAGCAAGCTGAAATTCTGCACTTAATATTTATTTAAAATTGTTGGTAAGGGTAAAAAAAATTAGAGGATTACCTCCACCCCTTCTACCCCCTCCCATACAAAATGACACAATTTCCCAATTCGGCTATAAATGGATTTGCTCGAAAAGTATAAAAGCTATTAGTCTGAATTTCGGGATATATTACTTTCATAATGATTTCATTATATAGTATAAAAATTATTTGCGTCCTCTTTCTCCTTCCAAACCCTCCCATACAAACTACACTTTTTCATTAAATGCTCTAATCCGATTTTCTCAGAACATATAACATTTATCGAGCTCACATTTTGTAATAAATACTTATTTAGCATTATCACTAAGATCAGAGAAAATTATTTGATTAGCTTTACTGCTTCTACCCCCTCCCATACAATATGACACAGTTTCACAACTTCACGAAAAATCTATTTTCTTCAAAAGTATGAATTTTACTAGTCTTAAGTTTAAGAGATGTCAATTTTATAATATTCTTAGTTATTTCTGAAAAAATCAATAAAATCCCCCCACTCTTTCTACCACCTCCCATACAAACTGCACATTTCAACTAAATCTAACACACTAATTTTCTCAGCTCCTATTCAATTTTTGGAGTAAGCATTTTGTATAAAACATTTTTTATAGCTACTTTAGCATGATGGGGAAAAAATTAGTTCAATGCTATCACCCCTTCTAACACTCCCCATACAAAATTTCTTGGGATCAGAAAAAAATCTATTTCATCTAGAGTAACGTAAGATTGCGCTTTACGCGCAATCGTAGTCCTATTATGTTTTTTTTTGCAATTTTTAGCAAAAAAGAAACTTTTAGCTCGTGAACAGGCCATATCTCTCCACTCTTCCTACACTCATCCACAGAAAATCACGAAAATTCGAAATTTACAGAAGTAAAAAAAAGTGTTGTTTCGTAGGAGTGGAGTGAGTAGCCGTTCGACCCCTGCCATAGAAATGTAGAATTTCAAAAAAGTATCTTATCGATTTTCATCAAAACTAATTATAAAACTTAGAATTATAAATTTTTGGGCAGAATTTCTTGATAATTGTAATAAATTTTGAAAAAATTATCAACTTTCTAATTCATAGAATTTTGAAATTTCAATAATTTTTTTTTTCTGAAACTATCAAATCTATCGACATGAAAATTTCAGCAAAACTTGAAAATTTTAATAATATTAACGAACAAAAATTATTTTTCAATCTGGTCACTTCTTTTTCCCTCTACCATACGAACGCACAACTTTTATAAATGCATTATTTCGGTTTTCATTGAAACTACCAAAAGTACAAAAATTGAAATGTTAACTTTTTTGATTCGGCTGTAAGTAGACATAACTTATAACATTCCAATTTCCGTGTTTGATATAAAAGACAAAACTTTAAATTGAAATAAGAATCTTCCAGCAATTCGAAAAATTTGTGTATATTATTTGAAATTCAAATTGAAAACTATAATTGGTCATAATCTAGAATCATGAGATACTGTAGATGAAATGGAAAAGAATTTAATGTTCCGGAGAACAAATCAAATACTTTGGAATAGTGTTCAGTGACATTTGTAGCTAGGGTGTAGCCTAGTGGGTTGCGTGTTGGTCTTGAAATGCGAAGGTCGTGAGTTCAAATCCCGGTCGGCCCAATAAATAATTCCAGCACATTGCCTGCTTGGATATGTCTTGGTCATCTCAATGTACGATAGTAAAAAATTAGTAGAAAGAGGGTTGTGCGAAGAGCTAACAACCCTTCCACAATAATTAATGAAAAATGTTAAGGAACCTGAATATCAGGAGGCCAAGGTCCGATTTGAGCTGTAGCGCTATTCTAAAAAGACATTTGTATAGGAGATGGTAGAAGGAGTGAGGGAACGTTTTTCATTTTTGAACTTGCTACGCAAACTATTTGTGCTGAATTTAATGATTATTGCTTTTTTTGGAATCTATGTCATTTGGAAGGGAGGTGGTAAAAGGAGGGGGCAGTTTTATACGCTTTTAAAACTGTTTATCAATATGCCATTCGCTCGTTGTACTTTAGTTAAACTTCCATGTCGACAGTTTAAATAGTTTCGGTGAAAAATTAATTTTTTGAAATATTGTGAAATTTGTATGGGAGGTGATAGAAGGAGTGAAGGGATGTTACCCGTTCACGAACTTCAATTTTTTTTTGGTAAAGAAAAGAATTGAAAGACGGTCACTAGGAATCGAGGATTTATGATATCATTGGCGACTATGTGCGACAGTATTTCCTAATGCCAAGATTTCATCTAAAGCACAAAGATTTAAGAGGGAAGTTCATTTTTGTATTTGTGTTTTTGAAATATTCATATAAGTGAATTAGTATTTTTTTCGCTTTCAGAATTCAAAAATTTCAAATCGATGTATATCCTTGGGGAATTTAAAGAATCCTTCTATCCTTTTTATATTCAAACGAGCATATGCCATGACTTTTTTTTTGTCACATCCCTTTTCTGTGCTATTGATGCGTAAAATAAATTCAGAGTCATACATCATATCCTTCCGAATCTTAAATTTATATCTCCACTTGAAATAATTTCCTTTGTTGTCTTTCGGCAAACAGCTTGAAAAATCAGGGCGTGATAAAACTTTGGCCATCACGCTTTCCACATTCAAGGACGAAACAGTTAAGGAAAATATAATGATGAAAAACTCTTTTCTTATGTGATAATAACCATTTTATTTCGATTCAATGTGATTTGAATTACTTAGAATTGCCTAACTAATGATTTTATTGTTTTTTTTTTATAGCATATGGCCTCCATTGTTATGTCGTCCTTAATCGATAGTGAGAACGGCAGAAACTCTCGACAAAGTGTCGCTTGCTACTGGTACTGACCTCGTTCATTCTTCGTTAATCTCCTCGGTTACTTAGCAACTTAGCAAGCTGCCGTTGACACACTTTTCCGCTCAAGTTTCCATATGGTAGGGATTTTTCTTCGTAGAAAATAGACCTTATTGAAAAACTTAAACGGCAGGAATTTCGAAATAATCGAAATCTGATCCCGAATTGGATGGGGTGGCGATTAAAAGTCAATAAGTTTCCGAAAGTGTGGAAAATATAATTTAGCGAGTTTTCATTTTTCATATACGCAATGTCGTTGTCGTTTCCGCAGTAGCTTGATTGAACTTTTCGAGCAGAAAATTTGCCGATGTTCTCTGTTCTGGAAAATATTAATGGAAAAGTAGATGGATGGGCGAAATGAACAGAGCCCACTCCCACACAATCCATGAATTACAGACCGGGGTTTTATCTATGAATGAATGACGTAAGCATGCCGACTATACTACTACGCTCTACTACACTATAGAGCCTTATCTCGAGCGACTATTACGTCATTCGAGGAAAAGCTTTTCCCTGGAGTGGGGAAATGGCCTTTTTCTCGAAATAGCTGTGGACGTACTGCACGGAAGTATTCGTCAGCTTCATGCGAAGATAGTATTTGAAAAAAAGGAAACCTTTTTTTCATGCTATTCTGGGTTCTGGCAATGACGTCCTTCAGTTTTGCGACGAATTTTCTTCTACTATCGATTTTAGCTTAGCTGGTATGTACAACTTGTTACACTTTTCAACAACAGATGGTTGCAAAATGCGTGTGTACATGAAAATTACTGCAAATTAAAACTTTAATCTGCCGTTGGATTTCACAGAGGAAGAGTTTAAATTTTAAATTTTCATCTTACGATATTGGAGCGTAAGATTAAACTAACCAAAAAATCAAAAGTTTAACAATTACTCCACTTTGGACGCCAGCCTGCAGTGCAAGATTTTCATCATTTATTTAATGTTGTAAAACAATGAACTGTCCAATCAAATTCATAATTGTAGTCCGACAAAAGCAGGAAATGAACAAAACACCATAATCATGCTTAGCAACAGCATCACAGGTCGTTAAATGCTTTTTAGCCCTGATGCAATCGCTTAAAACCAACTGAATTATTTCCAATTATCGTGGCGAACATGGAAAATTTTAATATCCTTGCCAGTCTAATCTGATTACCAACTCGTCCTTATTGACATGAAGAGCTTATTATCTTAAATTGTTTTCGATCCATCTGCATTTTGAGGCTGGATATCTGCACAGCTGTCCCATTCGTTCATAATTTACAATTAATTGATCCATATCTAGAATTATCCATCGAAAATGTTATTCTAATTCGGAAAATTCAAAAATATTTTCAATCCACTTCGAGGCGCTAATTTACCAATTAAAACACGTTTCGCATTATTGCGCAAGTATCTCCTGTATCTGTAAAAAACCCCAATTGTCTAATATTTTCCTTATCTTTCAGAAAATTTCCGTTTTACATACTAACTGAAACCAAAATAAAGTGTCTCAGATATTTTATAAGAAAATTAATTTCGCGTAATGAATTGCATAAGCTTACGTATCTCAGCCCCAACGGAATCCCTATTACACTTTGAAATCGATCTGGCTATTTTTAGAATAATTCACGCGAGCTTAGATTCATCCAAAATTAGATACATAGTAAAAACGTGTCATCTGTCGTGATACGACTCATAATACAAATCTTCAATCACATCTTCTGCATGGCCAGGCGATAAGATTAGATAGAAAAAAAAAAGTTTAATTTTATTTTTGCTGATTTAAGCGGAAACAGTCTTACGACGAAAGTAATTATAACTCAGGTCAACTGAATGCAGGATGCGTGAATTAACGTCACCTGTGTAATTTTTTATTTAGTTTTTTTTTTTTTTTTGCAAGAGAATTACGCGATATGACTTGACAATAATTATGTTTTCTTTATGATTTATATGGAAGTTTAGTCTTTTTGTTGAATATTGCAGTATGCTAATAAAATTTTGAGCATACGATAAGAAGTCCGGTTTTAAAGTGAAAGTATTAGGTTGCCATATCTGACGATTTGAATGCAGTAAAAGCAAAAAGCTTAATAGCATTGTAAACGTAATGTATGCAGTTATAAAGTAAGCAGTAGTTGGCCTGTTTTGTAATTGGGATAACCTAACATAAAACGGGCTGTAAGCCAATTCTGATTTATTGAATATGAAGTTAATTGATTGTATTTGCAATTTTCTCGCTGACCGTAGACGTTCGAATAAGTCGCACGAGTAACTCCCTTCGATCATTTAAAGTGATCGGTTCGAATAGCTTACATACAACACATGTTCGATATCTTGATATCCTGGTACTTTTCGAGTCGGTCCAAAAGTTCGTTGGGGGATTGTGGGCTAACTGCAAAAATCTCAGAACACCAGGACAAAAGTACTTTTAAAAAAATAACAACAATTCGGATGTCAAGCGTCTCGATGACTCGAAGCTACCCAACAAACAAAATAATTCAATAAAGAATCGTTAATGAATCATATTAACGAGCGATTTGATCGTACGAGCGTCGTTAACGAGTCATCAAGCAGACTAAATAGTCATTCGTAAATGAACTATTTTTAACGATTCATTATCGAATTTTAAAACGCTTACAAGAAACGTGTATATAAGCAAGTATCTCAATCAATCAAATTCCTGTTAAGACACCCTATAGGGGCATAGGACAGAAACAACTCTCTTCCACAAGGCGCGATCCTGAGCATCGGTCTTAAGCTGTTGCCAGGACTTGTTTATTCCTCTGGCCTCCTGCTCAACTGCTCGCTTCCATGTGTTACATGATAGAACAACCCCACGTCTTCCTTGAGGGTTATAATCCAGAGCCTGTCTTGCGATGTTTCGCTCTGGTTTCCTCAAAGTATGACCGATCCACTGCCATTTTCGCCGTTGAATCTCAATACCTATCTTAGTCTGGCGAGTTGTACTCCAAAGTTCGTCGTTGGAGATTACTTCTGGCCAGAATATTCCTAAAATGCGCCGGAGGCATTGGTTTATGAAAGTCTGTAGTTTCTTGGTGAGTCGAACGGTCACTTTCCACGTAGTACAACCATATAACAACACGGATTTGACGCATGCGTCAAAAATTCGCAGCTTCGTGCGAAGGGAGATCTCTCTTAACCTCCAGAAAGGGGAAAGGATACCGAAGGCCTGACGAGCTTTATTTAGCCGAGCCTCAACTTCCTTTTCGGCTCCGCCGTCCATGCTGACAATGCTTCCGAGATAGCAAAAATCTTGCACCTCTTCCACATCCTGTCCATTAAGAACAATCGGTGTGCTTGCGTTCGAACCCATGTGTATGTACTTGGTTTTACGCACATTTATTTTCAGTCCCGCCTCTTTGCATTTAGAACGAGCGAACATTTGACTCTAAGTCCGAACGGTTATGTGCAAGCAAACACACGTCATCAGCATAATTAAGGTAACTTAAGATGTTAAATAGTCTCCATTGAAGACCTTTACCTTCCCCACCTTCCAATGCAGCTTTCAAGATGTCATTTATTACCACCAGAAACAGGGCTGGTGATAATATGCAGCCTTGTCTGACACCCGTTCGCACAGGAAAGCTCTCGGACAGCTCTCCTCTATGCAAGATGCGACACCTTGCATCTTCGTAGGATTCTTTAATCATAGCTATAACCTTATCTGGAATACCTCTCCTACGCAAAGCATTCCATATGTAATCTCGCTTAACGCTGTCGAAAGCCTTCTCGAAGTCCACAAACATGAGATGTAGTGGCGAACCCATTTCGGTTGACTGCTCTAATATTATCCGTAGGGTATTTGTGTAGTCGGTACAAGACGACCCTTTACGGAATCCAGCCTGATAAACTTCGAGAGTGCTCTCGACGACATCACTAATCCTATTGAGAATTACCTTAGCCATAATTTTTGATACGGCAGTAAGTAGACATATACCACGCCAATTGCCACAATCCCGAAGGTCGCCCTTCTTCGGAATTTTCACAATGACGCCCTCCTTCCATTCAGTTGGATATTTTCCATCATTCCACACCTTAGTGAAGAGTGGGAGGAGTATATCGGCTGTTATTTCCGGGTCCGCTTTGAGGAGTTCGGTTGGTAGTCCGTCTATACCTGGAGCTTTCCTTCCCGCCATTGACCGAATGGCGGAAACTATCCCTTCCTTATCTGGGGGATCGTTCCTAGAGGATTGTTGCGGTTGGATGTTTGGAAGTTGTTCTGTTTCCGGAATATCTTCATCTGACAAGATGTTTAAAATATCAGAGAAGTATTCCTTCCATCGTCGCAACTGGTGTTCACTCATATTAAGGAGAGTTCCTTTGACATCTCTCACCAGGTGGTTGGCGGTGAAATTCCTGTTCGTCAACTGTTTCATGATTTTAAATAGTGAACCCATATCCCCAAGGTAAGCCGCAGATTCTGCCTTGTTTGCCAGATCTTCAATGGCCTTTCTCTTGTCGCGTCTAACAGCCTTTTTAAGCTGTATATGAGCATCGCGGTAGTTCTGCAGGTCGGGCGTTCGTTGGTTGACATCGGGTTGAGAGATGATTGCCAATTTGGCTCTTTTCCGATTGCCAACCTTGTCCCATGTGTCTTGCGACATCCAGGGTTTCCACCGCCTTGCGCATATCCCACAGATTCTTTAGGACTAGTTAGAAAAGTGTTTCTGGTTGCCTCCCAATTGGCGTCCAGTGTGCGCATTTCATGTTCACCCAATGTGGATGACTTTTCGAATGGTGGTGTATTCGAGTTTTTTGTTGGGATCTCTGAGTTTATCCACATTAAGCTTGCGCTTCATTTGAAGAATTTGTGGTCGTCGGATAGCTGCTGTACACAATCTCAAGCAGGCAACCATCAAGTGGTGATCGCTCCCCACGTCAGCTCCACGTTTCGCTAGCACATCGAGGAGACATCTTCTCCATCGGCGACTTATAGCCAAATGGTCGATCTGGTTCTGAGTAACACCATCTGGGGAAACCCAAGATGTTTTATGATGACTCTTGTGTGGAAAAAGGGTCCCTCCGATGACCATTTGCCGAGTACTACAGAACTCCACAAATAATTCGACGTTTTCGGGTCTCTTAATCCAAGGTCGTGAAGCGTCGACCCAAGGGTCACCATGCCTCCCCATGACGTGTTCTAGTCCAGTGTTGTCTGATCCAACCTGGGCGTTCATATCTCCCGAGATGATAATAATATCACCTCTTGGAACACGTTCGAAGGTGGCACTCAGTTGGCTATAAAACTCCTCTTTGTCACCAGATGTTGCGGTATTAGTTGGTGCGTAGCACTGCAGAATTGTGACGTTTCTGACACTGGTCCTGAGCCTGACGACGATAATCCTATCCGAGATTGGTTACCAGCTAATGAGACTGTTTCTCGCTCTCGGCGTAAGGACGAACGCCACGCCATTTCTGGCTTCACTTTCAGGGCCAATGTACAGAGTAGTGTTTCCGCTAGGGGTTCGTTTTTTTCCTGATCCTGTCCACCTGACCTCGCTCAAGCCCAAGATTTGGATGTTATAGTGCTCCATTTCACGGTCGCTCACTGATTGGCGGTGCAAGGACCGAGTAACCCCAGCTCTTCCCCCGTCATTCAATGTTCGAACGTTCCAGAAGCCAATCATAGTCCGTTTTCGAATGCCAAAAGTCGTTACCGTAGGATCAGTCCGTATCCGAGGCGATGTATCCGTTTCTCGTATCATTTAGGTCTTAAGATCACGGGTGATAAGCCCATGATCCAGTGAGTGTCCATTTGCCATTTTTAGGGCAAGCAGGACTGGATGTGGGTGAATTCTACAGCCCCCATCCCAGAGGGTGATAGTTAGCTCAGGTCCGTGGAGTCGCTAACTCCAAAGATAGTTGCAGGAATTGGTAAAACCTCATACTACATACTAAGCAAGTATCTACTCGTTATCAATGAATCATTAATGTGTCGTTAATGATTTTTATTTTAATTCATTAATGAATATCGTTAACGATTCATAAACGATATCAACGATTGATTAAAGATCTTGACTTTTAAAGCTAAACAAGTGATCTTCTAAGATCGCAATTGCATCTTGTTCTGTTTCTGTTGTTTATGACTTTGAACATTTCACTGAGAAACACCCACAAGCACACTCTGGAAACTCTAGGTTTTTCACCAATTGCGTTTGTAATATTTTGAGGTAATGACACGAAATAATTTTTGGTTCTGCTAATGTCCATGGTGAAATAAAAACTGCTTGTATATAACAAGATCGACGTTGTGCGATTTTTTTATTTGGTTTTCTTAAGATCATGACGCAGTTTATTTGTTTTGTGTACTTTCATGCTCGTTTTAAGATCTTTATTTGCGAGCGCTCGTAAATTTGTTTGCTAGGTACTTCTCTTACGAGTATCTCCGAAGCATGATGTTGCGAAGGAGATGGTCGTAAACTTTTCTCGGACATGGTCAGACAGCTCATAATTTAATAATCCATTAGATTTAAATTATTGTAGAATAGAATTACAAGTCCGGTTCTTACAAAGTTTAGAAAAAAAATTGTTCGTTGTAGACCAAACCGATTTATTTTGGGAAGATAAGAAAGGGTGGTTAGTAACATAAATTGACCAAAAATTACAACTCATGGTAAAACAAATTAAGAATTGAATTTCACTTATTAGAGAAGTTCATCATTTCAATCAAATTTATAATTTGCAATATCCAAATAATTGATTTGATGGTCTGTTGTCGACTTTTCTAATCTGATTCTGAAGCCACTCAACCCCTTAAATACTGGACTATCCAAAATTCCTGGTAGAAAACTTTTGGACAGCTGTTCTGAATGATTTAAAATAAATTTGGAAACAACAGCTAGGGTCAATTATAATATTGACCAAGGTTTCAAATATTTCATCTTTTGTAACAAAGTATTGAAGTGATTCGGTAACGCCATTATAATTCGAATGCCTGTACTTAATTATACTCTAGATAAAATCTGAGGGTATATTGCATTTACCTTATCGTTTGTAACGCTAAGAAATAATGGTTCATAAGAGCCGCCAAGGACACAGAAATATTTGTTTCAGCTCAAAACCTCCGTCTATCTGTCCACAACATAATTTTCGAACGCTTTTAGCTATCATGTTATTTATTTTATGTAATTTTTAGAAAAAAATTTAAGTTCATGAATGGTCTACATCCACCCACTCCTTCTATCCCCTCCCAATGTTATGAAATTTTGAAATTTTAAGAACTTGATTTTTTCTCCAAAACTGTTTAAGCTATCGACTTGAAAATTAGGTCATAATATAACGATGTAAATATTATTAAAGAGCTAGGGTGTAGTCTAGTGGGTAGCGTGTTTGGTTTACAATGCGAAGGTCGTGAGTTCAAATCCCGGTCGACGCATAATTCCAAGCACACTACCTGCTTGAATATACCTTGGTTACCACAATCTACGAAAATGAAAAATTCGTAGATAGAGGGTTGTGCGAAGAGCTAACAACTCGTCCGCAATAAATAATGAAAATGTTAAGAAACCGGAAGTTCAGGAGGCCAAGGCCCGATTTGGGCTGTAGCGCCATTGAAGAAGAAATATTATTAAAATATTGATGCGATCCCCTTATTCTTTCTATCACCTTCCACGAATTTCAATGAAACTAGCAAATTTAAAAAGGAAATTTCTTTTCAGCATTAGTTAAATTATAATTGCAATCAGTTATTAAAAAATTATCAACTTTATCTCACTCCTTCCACTCCCTCCCAAACAAATTTTATGAAATTTCAATTAAATTATTTTTTCCCGCAACTGTCAAAGCTAGCGACTTGAAGTTTTGAGCACAGTATAATACTGCAAATAACAAAAACAAAATTGTTCTAATCCAAACGCTTGTGCCCCCCCCCCCCCCTCCTCTCGCCGCCACCATAAAAATGCATAATTTTGGTAAACATAATGCGTTTCAATTTCCATTAAAACTAGAAAAAGCAGAAACTTAAAATTTTAGCGCAATTTATCTCTTCATTATTTCAATAAATGCTAAAAAAAATTATTATTAGCTTCACTCCTTCTACCCCCTCCCATGCAAATATATTCTATGCATTAGAAATTCAAGAAAAGCCTTTCCCTTTCGAACATATGAGAGCTATCAACTTTAATGGTTGAGCAAAAGATGGTGATAAGGTGTTGGTAAGTAATTTAAAAATCATTCAAAACTTTCCACTTCCTGTTCCACCTCCCACACAAATGCCCCAAATTCCGGAAAACAATACTCAATTTTCACAAAAATTATGAAAGCTACAAACTTAAAATTCAGCAAAGAATATGTTTCATACCACGTTCGGTGTCATATGCCAAAAGTTAAAAACCTAACCCTTTGTTTCTACCACCTCTCATACAAAAGTTTGGAATCCAACTCTAAATATTTTCTTTAATAAGAAAAAAATATTTATTGTTGTATTATTATCCCCACTATTCCAAAATTTTGGTAACGCAGTGGAACAAAATAAGAGACAGAAAAATAAGTTACCAGACAACTTTGTGAATGAAACCGTTTTGATGTAAATTTCAAATTCGCGATGAACACAGATATGCCTTCTCAGCTGTAATACCAACTGTGACCCCAGGAAAACAATGCTCAATTTTCACGATGAAATTATGAAAGCTACAAATTTAAAATTCAGCATGAAACATGTTTCTTACCACGTTCGTTGTCAAATGCCAAAAAATAAAAGACTACCCCTCTGCTTCTACCACCTCCTATACAAAAGTTTGGAATCCAACTCTATTTTTTTTAAATAAGAAAATATTTATTGTTGTATTCCTGTCCAAACTTTTCTTTAATTTTGGCAGTAGACTGAAATGAGAGAGAGACAGACAAGTATTTTATCAGACAACTTTGTGAACGAAATAGTTGTGACGTAATTTTCAAATTTGCGATGAACGTAGATATATGCTTTTATTCCTTGTCAGCTGTATTATCAACTGTGATCAAAATATGTATATCATTATTGCCTAGTGTTATGAAAACACAAAATACTATCAGATTTCATCGGGAGCGTAAATCATAATGAGGCATTATTTTAAGACAATGTATAAAGTATATGACGACAAAGGGAAGGCCCGCGCAATCTTCTTAAATCCACGCCTGTGATAATCAAATTTATCAATCAAATTCCTGTTAAGACCTCCTATAGGGGGTGTTCCCCCTGTGGGATGGGGGCTGTAGAATTCACCCACAGGCAGTCCTGCTTGCCCTAAAAATGGCAAATGGATACTCACTGGATCATGGGCTTATCACCCGTGATCTTAAGACCTAAATGATACGAGAAACGGATGCAGCGCCTTGGATACGGACTGATTGTATGATAACGATTTTTGGCATTCCAAAACGGACTATGATTGGCTTCTGGAATGTTCGGACATTGAATGACGGGGGAACAGCTGGGGTTACTCGGTCCTTGCATCGCCAATCGGTGATCGCCCGTGAATGGAGCACTATAACATCCAAATCTTGGGCTTGAGCGAGGTCAGGTGGACAGGATCAGGAATGTTCGGACATTGAATGACGGGGGAACAGCTGGGGTTACTCGGTCCTTGCATCGCCAATCGGTGATCGCCCGTGAATGGAGCACTATAACATCCAAATCTTGGGCTTGAGCGAGGTCAGGTGGACAGGATCAGGAGATGAACGAACCCCTAGCGGAAACACTATTCTGCACATTGGCCCTGAAAGTGAAGCCAAAAATGGGGTGTCGTTCGTCCTTACACCGAGAGCGAGTAACAGTCTCATTAGCTGGGAACCTATATCGGATAGGATTATCGTCGTCAGGCTTAGGACCAGTGTCAGAAACTTCACAATTCTGCAGTGCTATGCACCAACTAATACCGCAACGTCTGGTGACAAAGAGGAGTTTTATAGCCAACTGAGTGCCACCTTCGAACGTTTTCCAAGAGGCAATATTATTATCATCTCAGGAGATATGAACACTCAGGTCGGATCAGACAACACTGGTTTAGAACACGTCATGGGGAGGCATGGTGACCATTGGGTCGACGCGTCACGACCTTGGATTAAGAGATCCGAAAGCGGTGAATTATTTGTGGAGTTTTGTATTAATCGGCAAATGGTCATCGGAGGGACTCTTTTCTCACACAAGAGTCATCATAAAACATCTTGGGTTTCCCCTGAGAACCAGATCGACCATTTGGCTATAAGTCGCCGATGGAGAAGATGTCTCCTCGATGTGCGAGCGAAACATGGAACTGACGTGGGGAGCGATCACCACTTGATGGTTGCTTGCTTGAGATTGTATACAACAGCTATCCGACGATCACAAATTCTTCAAACGAAGCGCAAGCTTAATGTGGATAAACTTAGAGATCTCAACAAAAAACGCAAATACACCACTATTCTACACGAAAAGTCATCCACATTGGGTGAATATGAAATGCGCACACTGGACGCCAATTGGGAGGCAACCAGAAACACTTTTCTACGTAGTGCTGAAGAATCCTGGATGTCGCAAGACACATGGGACTAGGTTGGCAATCGGAAAAAAGCCAAATTGGCAATCACCTCTCAACCCGATGTCAACCAACGAACGCCCGACCTGCAGAACTACCGCGATGCTCATATACAGCTTAAAAAGGCTATTAGACGCGACAAGAGAAAGGCCATTGAAGATCTGACAAACAAGGCAGAATCTGCGCTTTACCTTGGGGATATAGGTTCACTATTCAATATCATGAAACAGTTGACGAACAGGAATTTCACCGCCAACCACTTGGTGAGGGATGTCAATGGAACTCTCCTTAATATGAGTGAATACCAGTTGCGGCGATGGAAGGAATACTTCTCTGATATTTTAAACATCTTGTCAAAGGAAGATATTCCGGAAACATAACAACTACCAATCATTCAACCGCAATAATCCTATATTAGGGGCGATCCTCCAGGTGAAGAAGAGATAGTTTCCGCCATTTGGTCAATGGCGGGAAGGAGAGCCCCAGGTATAGACGAACTACCAACCGAACTCCTCAAAGCGGACCCGGAAATAATAGCCGATGTACTCCTCCCACTCTTTGCTGAGGTGTGCAATGAAGGAAGATTTCCGACTGAATGGAAGGAGGGTGTCATTGTCAAAATTCTGAAGAAGAGCGACCTTCGGGATTGTGGCAATTGGCGTGGTATATGTATACTTGCTGCCGTATCAAAAATCACACACTCTCGAAGTTTATCAGGCTGGATTCCGTAAAGGGTCGTCTTGTACCGACCACGCAAATACCCTACGGATAATATTGGAACATTCAGTCGAAATGGGTATGCTACTACATCTCAGATTTGTGGAATTCGAGAAGTCTTTCGATAGCGTTAAGCGAGATTACATGTGGAATCCTTTGCGTAGGAGAGGTATTCCAGACAAGGTCATAGCTATGATTAAAGAATCCTACGAAGATGCAAGGTGTCGCGTCTTACATAGAGGAGAGCTGTCTGAGAGCTTTCCTGTGTGAACGGGAGTCAGACAAGGCTGCATTTTATCACCAGAGCTGTTTCTAGTTGTAATAAATGACATCTTGAAAGCTACACTGGAAGGTGGGGAAAATAAAGATTTTCAATGGAGACTATTTAACATCTTAAGTCACCTTGATTATGCTGATGACGTGTGTTTGCTTGCAGGTAACCGTTCGGACTTAGAGTCAAAACCCAAGTACATGCACATGGGTTCGAACGCAAGCACACCGATTGTTCTTTGGTTATCATCGGGTTGAGAGATGATTGCTATTATTTGTTTTTTTCCAATCGCCAACCTTGTCCCATGTCTTGCGACATCCAGGGTTTCTCACCGCTTTGTACATATCGCACAGATTCTTCAGTTAGAAACGTGTTTCTGGTAGCCTTCCAATTGGCGTCCAGTATGCGCATTTCTTCCAATTCGCATGGCTTTTCGCGTAGAATGATGGTGGTGGACTGAAATTCAGTGAAAGTATCAGTTTTTTGTTTAAAATTCCTTTATCCTCCGCTGATTCTAGCCCGTTTTTTGACATACTAAAATTACTTCACCTTTACAGAACGAAAAAATAAAAGCAGCTTAAGGTGCGCTCACAAATTTTTTACAAGAAAATCTACCTATTACTCACCACACCAACTGTACGTACGCCGTAACAATATACTTCAAGACTTTGCCAATTTTCGTCGACTAGCTCCAAACCATATCCCGCCAAAAAGAAAGGAGAAAATATAATGAAAATGGTCTTAGCTACATCCGGGCTCCCTTTTCACTGCTACTCCTGTAACAAACTCCCCGGAGTCCATTTCTTAATATACGACTCTTAACTGCGCTAAATCCAGATTCCATTGACTGAAAATAAGATAGCTTTCGCCCACAGTTTTTGCCTAAGGTATCCCGATGACGTCACAAAACTCAGACGCACAATTCCAGCTACTATATACTTACAAGGACGTTTCGTATTTCTGCTGATTGTGATTATCGGTTACAAAGAAGATGCGTATACCACCAATGTCAAATGATGCGAATGATGAAATAACCGAGCGTATGTGGTGTGAAAACGTTTAGAACGCGGAATTTCTTCATCTATTGCCAGGATGCGAAGAGATTATGCGAGAGTGGCTGGAAGGGTTCTTCAAGTCGTACACTACTGGTGTCACAGAATACACAAGGACATCTGTGATCGAAATGCCCTATGGCGGTTTTCCTTGTTCTTGCCCAGAAAAACAAATTTCATAAGTAGAGGAACACTACCAATGCCGCTTTCATATAGCTTATAGGCTTATGGAAAATGAGGCTATGAATAAATGGCGCAGCCGGTATGCGGATGAGTTCCTCCGATAAGAGATGGGTGATAAATCGATTACTGAGTGAATTGGAGAGCTAACGCGCCCACGCCTTTAATTGAACTTTTCCGATGGTGGCTTGCTGGTGCGAGCATAGTACGCCACATTAAGGGAGCAAAGTATCAGAAATCATGTTTATCGTTTCGATGTCTTTTATCTCCAGAAATAGCTTGGTGGTTGATGATTTTCCAATCTAAAAATAGTGTCAAGTAGATTTGAGTGGTTTGGCGGGGGTGTATATGAGTTGGTGTTCTTTTCAGAGCAGAACTCAATTAGCAAAAAGGGTTGACCCAATGAAGCGACAGCAAATAAAAATTCAGTTTAGATTGGAAATGGAAAAAATGTTGATAGCAGAGTTGAATAACTTCAGGAAAAAAAGGGTTAAATGGGGTGCAAAAGTTAAATGTCCTTGCAATATAGAGTACAGACGAAGCCATATGGTGGGTTTTGTTTTTTGAAATGATGCTCGAGCTTTTAAATCGATTTTATTGTTCTCCTCGATAGTATGACTATAGGGAATTCGAATCGCAAGCTGTTCGCTAAGGAAAAAGCAGTTACATTGAGTTGTAGAGTCAAGACGGATGGCAAATCGATAATAGGGATATGTGTAATTTAACCACAATTGGAAACAAGTGCTCTCGTAGCTTCTCTTCCCACGTCTTACATTTATAACTTATGGGGTCGATAAGTTACAAGTGTCACATATGCCAATTTGATTGTCGCGCTTCTGACAAACAACATGAATTACCCATTCGATGATCCTATATAGTAGAGATGACCCTTAAAGAACCCACTAAAATAAATAAAACTAAATATCATTTTGCAAAACGTTCGTAGTCGACCTTCTATCGCGCTGATTGCACATTTGGGGGGCTTTATGTAACCAGTCCAATCCCAAGTCTTACACCAATCTAGAAAAGTGGTCTATGGCGAATTCACTGCGTTTAAGTTAAAACAAGCAGCCACCTTACCTGCGCCTACCTGCGAGACCTGACTACAACGAACCCAGATTGTGTTCGTTAATACCGCGCCAGTGAGTGCATCGCAGGTATCAACTAACCAGGCAAAAGTGAACGTCCACAGAACGACCTTGGCAGGCATAAAGTGATCTTACATTGCGATCAAGCTCGGCTTAGTTGCTTGACTTACTGACTGACTGAACGGGTACGTTGCCGTCTCGCGTAGATCCGTTTTCAGCTGTTTTCAAATAAATCTCTGGTCAACCAAAAGTCAGCCGCACAGTTTTTTTCTTGTCGATATTCTTGTTGTAATAATAAAAGCAGAAAAACAGCATTTACATAAAATAAAGAGAAGAAAAAAACAATGATCTTATTGGCATGATAGCGTTAACAACTGATCGTATGCATGTGGTAACCTTATAAAAAAAAAAGATATTTTTCTGATCGAGAATAGATCTCGATTACCACGATATGGGGGCTTTAATTCGCACTCTGTAATAGGGAAACCACTACTGGGTTGAAATTGATGGGTGTTTTTTTCCAGCATGATCTCCGCTAGATTATAATGGGTTTGTTACTAATTGAAACTAATCCGCAATGGGATTAATTGATAGTCGGCTTTGTTTCTTAATATTAAAATGATGACTGATAGATTGACATTCGTTTGCTTAGCGTGAAATTAATTGTTGCATCCAAGTCCATGGTCAAAATAAAAACGACTCAAAAAAGTTATTGTTTGAATGAATTGATTTATAATTATTGTTAGTGTTTGATAACTTTGTAGTATTTATGATAAAGTTCAGCTACAATTAATTTAAAAGACAAGTTCGCCTTGAAAAATTGTAAAGTTTGGTTTGGTTTCAATGACAAGGATATGTTTTGTTTTACGAGGGGCGAAGTTGAGCTTCATTATATTCGCAGTATTCGAAGAAACTACAAATTAGTATCAAATTTTGTTGTCCGTTCAGCTTCTCGCAATATGGGGGAATCTTCACTAATTTGCTGAATCAAAAAGAACAGCAATGCATTGTTGCATGTCAGCCTTCAACGTTCATCGAGTATTCGTGATATTCAGCTATTTACAATTCAGGACAGACATTCGCACACATATTTCTCATTGACTCGGAGAAAGACAGTCAGGAACACGTCGTCATATGGGCGACCGTCAGCGAAACACGTCGTCGTATTGGGGACGACCGCGACAGTTACCGAAACATGTCGTCGTATTAGCGATGATCGGCGACAGTCAACGAAATACGTTGTCATATAGGCGACGACCGGTGATGGCCGGCGACAGTCAGCGAAACATGTCGTCGTATAGGCAACGGTCACCGACAGTCAGCGAACACATCTTAGTGTGTAAAATGGGTGAGCATTCGTGAAAGTTGTCAGTTGCGAGTTAATGTTTGAGAAGAAGAGTCGGCGGGTGAGTGCGATCGACGGCCCGGATGAGCGAGCTAGTGTGTCGTGTGGTCGACAGTCGAGTCGGAGCTCAGCAGTAAGCGGGTAAGTCCTGTGATCGACAGGCAGGTGTAAGCCCTGTGATCAACAGGTGGAGTTCAACAAACCATAGTAAGTGGGTAGGTCCTCTGATTGACAGGCAGTAGTAAGTGCTGTGATCGACAGGCTAAGGTCAGCAAGCGACAGTGAGCAGGTAAGTCCTGTGATCGATAGACAGAATTTAGTAAGTGAATACTTCGTGGAATCGACGGTGCAAAACCAGTAAGCGAATACGTCGTTTGGTCGACAGTCGAGATTGGGAGTTTAGATCGAGCAGTCAACCTAGCCAGTCGACGGTTTTATGAAATGGTTGAATTACAAAGGAGCGGAAGTTCGGAAGTGTGAAGCGAAGTTGGAGAAAGCGATAAAATAAAGTTTGTGATGATTTTAAAAAAGCGACCTAGTTTAATTTTTAGTTAAATATCAGCGACCCCCTTAGCTACTAGTTATCCTCGTAATATCTTTCTTCATGAAAATTCGACTTAGTAGATTCTCGAAGCTCCATCTAAAAGACCGGTCACTTTTTTAGAAAATCACCACGATTCACAACTCATTTCATACAGCAAAATTTGAAAAAGGATATCAATAACACAAAATGAAAATTTATGCAGTGATCAGATTCTTCCAACAAACTAGCAATATAATCTTATAAATTATGCGTTCATGATTTAATAACTAGATTTCAATTATCCAATAATATAATTAAAATAGCTTAATGCCCAATCATGCGTTGCTCTTGATGAAAAATAGAAAAGAATTTTATACACTGAAATATATGTAAATATGTACCTATGTCGTTTAAAATTCTTATATGGGAGATTGTAAAAAAAGGTGGAGGAGTTTATAATTTTTCAATATGATATAAATCGTGCTGAATTTAATGTTTGATGCTTTACTAATTTTTTCAAGGAAATTGATCCCTTGGCTTTTTGAAATTACGACATTGGGACATGTGTGGAGGGGGTTGAAGGGCTGCAAGATTTTGGACGATAGTGAAACTTGGTCGATGGGTTTAATATGTTCTAAGGGGAAATGCTTTTCTTGAATTTCAAATGTAGAAATTTTTAAGGAGTAGTGAGAAATTTATAATTTTTTCAACATTTTTTGCAATTAGTGAATGGCATTTCTCAATTTTCAGATCGGTAAGATCGATACTTTCGAAAAAAAAAATTGATTCTTTGTAAATTTATAAAATTGTGTCACTTTGAAGTAGGTAGAAGGAGTAAAGGTAATCACTTAATTTTTTTGGATCTTAATAACATTGCTAATTAAGCACTCCGTACAAAATTTGAGCTCGATAAATGTTATAAATACTGCAAAAATCGGTGTTTAGTATTTTATGGAAAAGTGCATTTTGTATGGGAGGTGGTGGAAGGATCGCATTTTTTTTTTGGCCATGCCAGGCAGCTTTCTTATCTCTTCACTTTGCTCTGATCATCCATGAGTTAAGCCGGTTAGGTAAATAACCGGCTGCTCTCTGATCACTAACTACAAACAATGAAAGGAAATATTGCAACCTTCTTTGAAGAGCAGCCCAGACCATTTACATTCTAAATTCCCAGTTATGAGCTTTTACAGTTCCCAAGAAAATTTGATTATTGTAAATGGGTGAAAATGAGTTATTTGGTGTGGGAGGAGGTAGAAGGGGTGGAGCGATTTAGCCGGTTTACGAACTTCACCTTGCTTTTTTGTCAAATACGACTTGCCCAAAATTGTGAAGCAAGCACGCTGCCCACTACACCACGGAAGCCTCAAAGTGAAGTTAGTTTCGATTTTCATGTCTCAAACTGCCGCCAGGTGGCTCTGGTAGTAATGAATATTGAAGTATAAATGCTCCTACATTTGGTAGAATCATTTCAGTTTTAGACTTCATTGAGATCAGAAAGAATAAAAAACCATGGAATCGAGTCAAAAACGGTTACTTTTTCTTTACGAGTTCAAACTTGGCCACAACGCAGGGATGCAACAAAAAACATCAACAGGGCATTTGAAGCTGACACAGTAAGCGAACGAACTACACAGCGATGGTTCGAAAAATTTCAATCAGAAGATATGACCCTTCAAAGTGAACCATGTGGTCACCCAGGACCATCGATAGACAACGACAAGCTGCGTTTACTAATGGAGTCCGACTCACGCCAAACTGCAAGGGACATTGCCGAGGAACTGGGCGTACACTATTCGATAGTTTCCTGGCGCTTGCAACAGCTTGGAAAAGTCAAAAAGCTTGATAAGTGGGTTCCGCATGAGCTTACTGAGCAAAACATGACGTGAATAATAAGAATAATGGTCAAAAAATTCTCCTTACTGCAGTATGCGACTCTTCCTCATCTACCATATTCACCAGACCTCTCGCCAACCGATTACCACTATTTTAAACATTTAGATCATTTTTTTGCGGAGAAACAATTTAATAATGAAGCAGCCATCAAAAATGCCTTCGAGGAATTTCTTCAGTCTATAAAGTCGGACTTCTACGAAACTGGCATAAATGAGAAGTGTACTGCATCTGCTGGTACCCATTTTGATTAATAAAATTAAGTTTTATAAGAGTTACTCCCCGCAAGGGGGTAGTTGTAGTATGAGGTTTCTACCAATTCCTGCAACTATCTTTGGAGTTAGCGACTCCACGGACCTGAGCTAACTATCCCCCTCTGGGATGGGGGCTGTAGAATTCACCCACAGCCAGTCCTGCTTGCCCTAAAAATGGCAAATGGACACTCACTGGATCATGGGTTTATCACCCGTGATCTTAAGACCTAAATGATACGAGAAACGGATACATCGCCTCGGATACGGACTCATTCTACGGTAACGACTTTTGGCATTCGAAAACGGACTATGATTGGCTTCTGGAACGTTCGAACATTGAATGACGGGGGAAGAGCTGGGGTTACTCGGTCCTTGCACTGCCAATCAGTGATCGACCGTGAAATGAAGCACTATAACATCCAAATCTTGGGCTTGAGCGAGGTCAGGTGGACAGGATCAGTAGAAGAACGAACCCCTAGCGGAAACACTATTCTGTACATTGGCCCTGAAAGTGAAGCCAGAAATGGCGTGGCGTTAGTCCTTACGCCGAGAGCGAGAAACAATCTCATTAGCTGGGAACCAATCTCGGATAGGATTATCGTCATCAGGCTCAGGACCAGTGTCAGAAACGTCACAATTCTGCAGTGCTACGCACCAACTAATACCGCAACATCTGGTGACAAAGAGGAGTTTTATAGCCAACTGAGTGCCACCTTCGAACGTGTTCCAAGAGGTGATATTATTATTATCTCGGGAGATATGAACGCCCAGGTTGGATCAGACAACACTGGACTAGAACACGTCATGGGGAGGCATGGTGACCCTTGGGTCGACGCTTCACGACCTTGGATTAAGAGACCCGAAAACGTCGAATTATTTGTGGAGTTCTGTAGTACTCGGCAAATGGTCATCGGAGGGACCCTTTTTCCACACAAGAGTCATCATAAAACATCTTGGGTTTCCCCAGATGGTGTTACTCAGAACCAGATCGACCATTTGGCTATAAGTCGCCGATGGAGAAGATGTCTCCTCGATGTGCTAGCGAAACGTGGAGCTGACGTGGGGAGCGATCACCACTTGATGGTTGCCTGCTTGAGATTGTGTACAGCAGCTATCCGACGACCACAAATTCTTCAAATGAAGCGCAAGCTTAATGTGGATAAACTCAGAGATCCCAACAAAAACTCGAATACACCACCATTCTACGCGAAAAGTCATCCACATTGGGTGAACATGAAATGCGCACACTGGACGCCAATTGGGAGGCAACCAGAAACACTTTTCTAACTAGTGCTGAAGAATCTGTGGGATATGTGCAAAGCGGTGAGAAACCCGGGATGTCGCAAGACACATGGGACAAGATTGACAATCGGAAAAAAGCCAAATTGGCAATCATCTCTCAACCCGATGTCAACCAACGAACGCCCGACTTGAGGCAGAACTACCTCGATGCTCATATACAGCTTAAAAAGGCTGTTAGACGCGACAAGAGAAAGGCCATTGAAGATCTGGCAAACAAGGCAGAATCTGCGGCTTACCTTGGGGATATGGGTTCACTTTTCAAAATCATGAAACAGTTGACGAACAGGAATTTC
Source organism: Chorisops tibialis (assembly GCA_963669355.1). NCBI lineage: Eukaryota > Metazoa > Arthropoda > Insecta > Diptera > Stratiomyidae > Chorisops > Chorisops tibialis. Next base: position 184,046,023 of record OY770262.1, read on the forward strand.
ACCGCCAACCACCTGGTGAGAGCTGTCAACGGAACTCTCCTTAATATGAGTGAACACCAGTTGCGACGATGGAAGGAATACTTCTCTGATATTTTAAACATCTTGTCAGATGAAGATATTCCGGAAACAGAACAACTTCCAAACATCCAACCGCAACAATCCTCTAGGAACGATCCCCCAGATAAGGAAGGGATAGTTTCCGCCATTCGGTCAATGGCGGGAAGGAAAGCTCCAGGTATAGACGGACTACCAACCGAACTCCTCAAAGCGGACCCGGAAATAACAGCCGATATACTCCTCCCACTCTTCACTAAGGTGTGGAATGATGGAAGATATCCGACTGAATGGAAGGAGGGCGTCATTGTGAAAATTCTGAAGAAGGGCGACCTTCGGGATTGTGGCAATTGGCGTGGTATATGTCTACTTACTGCCGTATCAAAAATTATGGCTAAGGTAATTCTCAATAGGATTAGTGTTTATCAGGCTGGATTCCGTAAAGGGTCGTCTTGTACCGACCACACAAATACCCTACGGATAATATTAGAGCAGTCAGCCGAATTGGGTTCGCCACTACATCTCATGTTTGTGGACTTCGAGAAGGCTTTCGACAGCGTTAAGCGAGATTACATATGGAATGCTTCGCGTAGGAGAGGTATTCCAGATAAGGTCATAGCTGTGATTAAAGAATCCTACGAAGATGCAAGGTGTCGCGTCTTGCATAGAGGAGAGCTGTCCGAGAGCTTTCCTGTGCGAACGGGTGTCAGACAAGGCTGCATATTATCACCAGCCCTGTTTCTGGTGGTAATAAATGACATCTTGAAAGCTGCGCTGGAAGGTGGGGAAAGTAAAGGTCTTCAATGGAGACTATTTAACATCTTAAGTCACCTTGATTATGCTGATGACGTGTGTTTGCTTGCACATACCCGTTCGGACTTAGAGTCAAATGTTCGCTCGTTGCATCCTAAATGCAAAGAGGCGGGACTGAAAATAAATGTGCGTAAAACCAAGTACATGCACATGGGTTCGAACGCAAGCACACCGATTGTTCTTAACGGACAGGATGTGGAAGAGGTGCAAGATTTTTGCTATCTCGGAAGCATTGTTAGCATGGACGGCTGAGCCGAAAAGGATGTTGAGGCTCGGCTAAATAAAGCTCGTCAGGCCTTCGGTATCCTTTTGCCTTTCTGGAGGTTAAGAGAGATCTCCCTTCGCACGAAGCTGCGAGTTTTTGACGCATGCGTCAAATCCGTGTTGTTATATGGTTGTACTACGTGGAAAGTGACCGTTCGACTTACCAAGAAACTACAGACTTTCGTAAGCCAATGTCTCCGGCGCATTTTAGGAATATTCTGGCCAGAAGTAATCTCCAACGACTTGCTTTGGAGTACAACTCGCCAGACTAAAATAGGTATTGAGATTCAACGGCGAAAGTGGCAGTGGATCGGTCATACTTTGAGGAAACCAGAGCGAAACTTCGCAAAACAGGCTCTGGATTATAACCCTCAAGGAAGACGTCGGGTTGGTCGACCATGTAACACATGGAAGCGAGCAGTTGAGCTGGAGGCCAGAGGAATAAACATGTCCTGGCAACAGCTTAAAGCCGATGCTCAGGATCGCGCCTTGTGGAAGAGAGTTGTTTCTGTCCTATGCCCCTATAGGGTGTTTTAACAGGAATTTGATTGTACTGCATCTGCTGGTACCCATTTTGATTAATAAAATTAAGTCTTATAAGAGTTACAGTTGTTTGAAATTTCACTAGCAAAGACGCCATTTCATGTGCAAAAACCTACTACATATATTCCTTTGGCCTTTTTTTCAACTGCTCTTTTTCATATGCAACATTTTCAACCAACTCCGTCTTCCTTGAAGGCTATAATGCAGTCCGTTTTTGGAGATGTTTTGTACTAGTTTCCTTGATGTGTGATCGATCGACTTGGATTTATGAATTTAAATCTCAATGTCTATTTCAGCCTGTCCAATTGTGCTGCGAAATTCATCGTAGGCAGGTTCACAACATCATTAAAATGCCTCAAAGGTTATCGGAAGTTTGAAAAAGTTAAAAGGCCACCTTCCATATATAGCAACCACAGAGAAAGACTAATTTAAACAGCTTCTGACGAACGAAAAAATCTCTAAGCTCCAGAAAGGAAAAGAATGCCGAAGACCAAAAGAGCTTTACTTAAACCAGCATTAACATCCTTTTGGGTACGCCGTTAATGCGAACGATGATTCTTCTGGACAATCGTTGTGCTTGTGTTCGAACCCATATGCTTGTTCTTTGTTTTACACATATTTATTTTCAGTTCTGTCTCTTTGCATTTGGAACGCAAAGAGCCGACAATCGACTATAAGTGCGAACGGTTCTGTGCAAGTAAACACCCGTCATTAGCTTAATAAAGTTGTCTTGAGATGCTACACAGCCCGCTCTAAAGACCTCAAGCTCAACCACCCTCCGGAACCCTTTTCAGTAAGTCATACCTTACCACCTGAGATGGGTATGGCGATAATATGGAGCCTTATATTATCTCACCGGTTCACAAAGAAAAGCTCTCGGACAGCTCTAATAGAGAGTATGGAGATATTCTTCTACCATTGACTAGTGATGTCATGTTTCGTTACATTTCGGTACCAGTAACTATTCGTTACTTTAAGGAAAGTATTCGTTACATTTTATTCATAACTAGGAACTCGTTTATTTGAAATGACCACCATATCATGTTCCAAGGATATGCAAACCAGTTTTGTAAATCAGAAATTCAAATAGAAGAAATCGCCTCTAGTACCCCCATGCAGAAACTATGTGGAACAAAAAATCGCTTGTGAATCGCTCTTGGTTTCGTTGGCCTAGTATGTGTATCAACACAATGACTCCAAGTCCGATTTTTTAATCATCCCTTTTCTAAGAAGAAAATCCCTTTAAACACTAACGTAAATCTTTACAACATTTTACAAATTTATCTTGTCTAATAAATTTTTCTTCAAAATAAAGAATAAAACGACAATGTGAAAGATATAACTTTTATTAAATCGAAATTTTCCTCAACAAAAATTCCTCAAATTGATAAAACAAAATCCCTTTATCATTCCAAACATTAAAAAATTCCACAATCTGGTATCACTGATACCACAACCCTAACATTAATAATGAACGACTGCCTGCCCTTACCATGCCACTCGAGCCAAACTCTACAACTCTACTCGACGACATTCTTAGTGTGAAAGAAACGAAACCGTTGACGTTGCTGTAAGGTAGAGTAAGAGTATTCCTTCTCGTTCTTGCTTTGGAATGGCGGTACGGCGTTAAGCACAAGCGTAGGTTTCCCTTCTGTGATGTAAGAAAAAAAGCAACTAAACGTTACTTTCGGTATAGGTACTTGTTTTGTATGTGGAACGAATACTCGAGTAACGCAACATTTTGACAGTTCAGTTACTTTTTCGGGAGTTCATTTCGTTACTTAAGTAACGAATATAAATCTGCGTCGGTAATCGTTACTTCGGAAATTCGGTAGGAAACGAGTACTCGTGTAACGAATAGTTACATTTTTAACATCACTACCCATGCGACTATCCTCCGCAAAAAAATACCCCAATAGCATCATAGTCTACCAAAAAATTTTCTTTTTGAAATAAAATTAAAAAAAAAGAAATAGTAAAGGATTCGGGGGTCACAATCATCCCCATTCTCTTAATCGAACTTTCTATAATTACAAAAAATAACGCCGCCATCATCGCCTTGTCAAATAAACTAAAAATCCTGAAAATTGTCGATGGGCTCCATACTATCATAATCGTCGCATCTCCTTTTCAAAAAAAAACTAGAACTTCGAATATATTCAATAATACCCATATTCAAAATTTATCCCAGATGCATCTTTTCACTCACAAATTCACTCAAAAAGGTCAGGCGTGCACAATTTCCTGAAACATATATTTAAAGGTTTTCAGGTTTTTTTTTTTTTGATGCGAGGGTTGCAAAATTGATAATGTTGGAGCTTTCTAAGCTGTTTTCTGTTGCTTAAGCTATTTTTGATTTTGATTTTATTATTCTAATAATAAAATATTGTGACTGACACACAGAAAAAAAAATTTGCTACCCTAAAATTTTGTTTTTTCGCGTTTCATGACTAAATTAGCCTAAACCTGCAAAAAAAAAATCCGTCCCGCCGTACGCCGTCCGCGCATATATGGACTCATATCTCCGAGACCGTTAAAGGTAGAATGTTTGTTTTTGGGTGGATTGTTGACTGGGTAAGTAAGCCCTATTTTCTAAATTTTGGGGAGTGTTAGGTGGAAGGAGGGAGCGGGGGGAGGGAAAGAGTCAAAAACTAAACCTCCACCACGAATGCGGATAGAAAGTTCAAAATCGGTAGAGATATAAAAAGGATTGTGGGACAAACTTTAAAAATAATTTAATTTTCTTATCCATTGGCGTCCGAAAAGGGGGGACTAAGAACAAATTGTCGGCCGAATTTTTTTTTCCAAATGATTATATCTTCAAAATTATTTATTGTAAAAAATTCATTCACCATTAAGATGAAATATAGCTCCACCATCAGCTTAGAGAGTGGCTAATTATTGTAATGGGGAGGCTCAGGAGGGGTGCAAAGAAAAACACTTAAAAATTAATATCTCAACTATCACTTAATCTATGTATTTGAAACTTGAAATTTATATTAAGCTTTACTAGCGAAATACGAAAATAATATAACATGTTGGAATAATAGCAGTGGGAGGAAATGGGGAACATTTCGGAAATGGCGCACTTTTCAAAATTACAAATCGTTATATCTAAAATTGAAAACAAATATCAAATCGAAAATTTGTCAGATTGAAGAACTACATAGTCGTTAATTTTGGTAAAAATTTTAAGTTGGGAGGTGTAAAGGGAGGGAGGTAATAAGCAAAAATGTCGAAACTTTGATTGATTTTTTAGGGCTGTCGTGAAAGATACAAAGTTTGAATTGTGCATGTGAATACATCTATTTGATATACATAGAAAAAACATAACAGAATTTTGATTGGGCGTAAGGCCCAATCATATGATACTCCAGATGATATGGGAATGAATTTAGTATACCGGCAAATATGTCATCAAAGCCTCTACACAAATTCTTCCGAATAGTGAGTAGAGGCTTTTGCATGGGAGGTGGTTGAAGTGGAGGACGAGGTTTGTATTTTTCGTATATGACAACGAACATGGCATGCAAAATGTTTCTTGCTGAATTTAAAGTTTTTAGTTTTCATTATTTTTAAAGAAATTGGACATAGTTTTCCTGAAATTAGGGGATTTGTATGGGAGGTGGCAGAGAAAGTGGAGCGCTTAAGATCCTTATCACCACGCTTTGATTCAATTTCAAAGTAGATAGCTCACATATTTTTGAAGGAGAAATGCTTTTCTTGCATTTATAATACAGATATTTATATGGGATGGGGTAGAAGGAGTGAAGCTGAGCTGATAATTTTTTCTAGAATTTATTGCAATTATTAAAATACAAATACTGGAAAAATTTTAAGTTTGTATTTTTTCTAGTTTTAATGGAAATCGATATAATGCATTTAACAAAAAATTTTCATTTATATGGGAGGGGGTAGAAAGAGTGTACGGATCAAAACAAATTTTTTTCGTGTTGATATTTCTATTTTTATACTTTACACAAAATATCAAATTGATAGCTTTAACACTTTCGAAGAAAAATAATTTAATTTAAATTTCAAAATTTCATGAAATTTGTATGGGAGGGGTTAGAAGGAGTGAGGTGAAGATGATAATTCTTCTTAAAACTTATTGCAACTATAATAGAATTAATTCTGGAAAAATTTCATCTTTTCAGCTTTACTAGTTGATGAAAATCGAACATTTGTATTTTTCAAAATTGTCTATTTGTATGGGAGGGGGTAGAAGGAGTAGAGGGATCGGATGAATATTCTGTGATATTAATAGCATCTATACCATAATACTTTGACCTAAATTTCAAGACGATAGCTTAAACGGTTTCAAAGAAAAATCAATTTCTTAATATTTCGAAATTTCATGAAATTTTTATGGAAGGGGTAGAAGAAGTGGGGGGATGTAGCCCAGTCACGAACTTAAAGTTACTTTTTTGCTAAAAATGACTCTCAAAAATGTTTAGCACTATAGCTCAAAGCTTTCGAGAGTTATGCTGTAGACAGACGCACAGACTGAAAGACGGACAGACGGTCACTCGGTTTTTGAGCGACAACAAATATTTCTGTTCCCTTTGCGGCGCTGTGTGAGCGTTAATTATTAGCGTTACAAACGGTAAGGCAAACACAATATACTCTCAGATTTCATCTAGAGTATAATAACTTGTTCCATAATTGTTATTTTTTTTTAATTGTTACACACCCGCTCTTGCCCTTCTGTCCCCTCCCATACAAAAGTATGATTTTGACCAATTTCATTAAATCAACTAATAATGGAATTTTGTACAAGCACCTTACAAGAAAAATGAAATAAAACTGCATCACAAATTATATGATTCCCTTACCCACTCTACCCCCTCCCATATAAATGTTCGATTTCGTGAATGTAAAATACTCCGAATTTTATAAAAATTCTATGCAACTTTATCTATGAAACGCATTCTGTACAGAGAATATTGGACGTGATTTATGCAATCAATTAAAAAGCTATTAACATCCACCCACCATTACTATTACCCCTCCTCCTCCCCTCATAAAAACCCAAACTTGCAGAAACGAATGAAAATTTGTTATATTGACAACCGCCCTGCCCAAGAACTCCCTTTCACTTAGTCCTCCCTAACCACTCTAACCTGCATATTGACTTTCCACTCATCCGCAACTCGTCCCAAGAATAATAAAGTTTCGCCCGACTTGTTGGCAGTTTATTTTAAGGTTGAAACAATATTAGCAATGGTGGTGTGACCAGAAAAATGGTACCGGTAACAGTTGTGAGATGTTCTCGTATGGCTGATCGGATCCTGTCAGTCACTTCTATAAAAGAATTTTAATAAAATGAAGGATTATAAATTTTGGATTATATATTTTTAAAATAGGCGTTTTTGACAGATTTTTTTGAATAGCATTACAATTTACTAAGAACTTCATCGCACTTCTGTGAGGTGTGCTAGTTTGATATGATTTTTGGCACAGATCAATTCGAGTACTACCAATTTGGGTAGAATGAAATTTTGAAGCTGAATTTTGACAAACAAATTTCTGTAGCGTTTCATGGAAATACGAAAAAAAGAAAACTAAATTTCTCTCGCGGGATATTTTCTAAAATTATTTTGAACTGGGAAATTAGAAAACTGAATTTCATAACTTTCAGTTTTTCACTTACTGCGTGTTCAAAATCGCATAAACGGAAAAAGGATCTGAAACTTTCTGGCGAAAGGACTTGATTGGATGACTCCCACACAAAATCCTATACCTCTTCCTGAAATCCAAAAATCACATGGACCGAGGACAACCACTACCGCAACGAATCCGGACTTGCGCATATTTCATCGCGCAAACACTCCTGGGGAAGAGAATCTGTTGCGTAGGAGTACACGTTGTTTCGGTATTTCCATCAATACAATCACAATGAAATGTCCTTCGCATATTGTTCTGCTCGCCAAAAGCTTTCTTATTCGCGCTGCACGAAAGCTAAGATTCGTGCCATTGTCGTAGTGCCGAAGAAGAATACGGCGCCATTCATCCTGCCCCAGGGGGTTTTCAAATGAACGATATCATCCATTTATTGTAGATGTCGCTAGTGGTATTCTCTACCTCTATTATGGACCAAAGAACATCACTTCTTGTGGTTTTCCGATTAAAGCCCATCATTGGAGTTAGGTGCGGTGTTGGACGATATGGACTACTACGGGTACCAAGGACATATGGGCAAGGCTTTAAAGAATAGAAGCATAAATTCAGTCAATTGTTTCAGTACAAGGAGGGACGATGATGAGGACTTGACCATTAACTACGTCACTAAGATTTTATAGGTGTCCCGAAGGACACAAACACCGCCCTTAAGTTTCATTAAAATACAATTACGCACGCTTTTAAAACGCAGCTCCCAACATTCCGTTAGCCAAACAAAGTTTCAAAGTATTGCTTGCTCTTCTCTTTGAGAGGTACTTAGAAGAAAGGAAACTTTAGATGGAAGGTCAATTTGCACCTTTAATGTTTTTCTCGAGGGAGTAAATGTTAGCGTAGGGTCAAGGATGTTGAACGTTAGCATGTAAACACGCTCTTTTCATACCAATATAAGAAATTGCGACGAACGAATACCGTCTTCGAGGAATGTAATACACTTGCTTTTATGTTATGTCAGGGTTCAAATTTTATTTGTAAAGGATCATTTCCCTTTGAAAGCTATTTTTAATTATGTAAAAAGGGGTTACTGTCCTTAATATTGTGATTATTTTTAAGATATTTAAGCGCTATTTATGTCAATTTTACTGGCATTTCTCTTCGTGAATTTGAACCTGGATTTTGGAAGAGGTGGTTTTAATTTGAATTCGTGAATTAAAGCTAAAGTATGGCGCAATTAAAAAATAATCTTCCAGGCTTACACCCTCGACACACGACACGAGTTAAGAGAAGTGGGCTGAATTATGTATTAGATAATGGCGTAATAAGTAATATCGAAAAGAAAGATAATGCACTTTGACTTTTATTAGGGTCCGCATTAAGCTTCTAAGTTATTGCTTATACCTTCCAACCTACTCGGTTTACGAGTTTATTGCATTGTGTATCAAAAATTATTCTATAATAATATCATGATTCAAACAAAGATTAATCGCTGATTCTAAATCATCGAAATGCAAGTCATAACAATAATATTGTAAATATTGCGTTGTTTTTCCAATACGACATTTTGTTGATAAATTTTTAATAACCCCAAACTGTCTTTCGCTACAGACGGTAGACTGCAAAATAACAAATTACTTAATACGTAATGACCGGATATGAACTTATACGTGTTAATGACTTAGTGATGTGCATGTAGCTGAAACTACATGAGTAGCTAATTTAATTGTTGTTTAATTTACATAAATGATAGGGTTGTTCAACTAAATTTAATTTAATAGTTTAAATAGAGAAACAAACGCATTGCAAAAAAAAAATTGAAGATAAGATAACAGCCAAAAAGGAAGTGGAATTTAATTGCAAGGCAGTATAAAGCACAGTGTGAAAATTTGAGAATAATATTTGAATATTTTCTTTTCGCCATTTGATAAGATTTTTGCTTTATTCTATGGTTAGACAATTAGTAGTGTGTTTTACATTTATAAGCGAAAACTGATACCCTGAAAAATTTTGTCTACGTTTCCTGACTAACTAAATCCAAAAATGCAATGAAAACATAAAACAACTAAAGCCCAATCATGCGATACTTTAGAACCAATATAGAAGAGTTTTTAATGCACTAGAAAAACTTTTGTCTCGAACTTTTTAGAATAATGAATAGTGAAATGTGTATGGGTGGTGACGGAAGGAGTGCACTTAATAATTGATAATTTTCTTTCAAACATTTACTGCAATTATTATAAATGAAATTCTTGCAAAATATCATGCTTTCATCTGGCTTAGAACTGAAAGAAAGTTGATGTTGTTTTCCCAATTTGTGCATTTTTATGGGAGATGGTGGAACGGCTGAGCGAATTCAAAAAGCTATTTTCGACGGATTCAAAATGTATGGAATCAAATGCAAAATGCTTCAGTAAAACGGAATAAGCACGGTTTCGTATGCGTCATCGCAAACGTGTGAAATTTTGGGAAAGGCCGCCAACTTCGCCCATAGAAAATGTTTTTTTTTTTTGTAACACAGAACAGAACATAGGGAGTACCCTTGGATGCACAGTCAAGACGGTATAGTGTAATAGGGTACGTGAGCGAAGGGGTTACAACTTTCTGGAGGGGAGAGTTTAAACTGTCGGTGGATGTTAACCTTGAAACACTGAATGTTGTAACATGGTGGGAATACGTAGGTCGGCAATGCATTCCATAGTCTTGATGTTCGGGTGATGAAATACAGGCTATACTTCACTGTACGGGACGATAAAGGCTTAACAGTGAATTCATGGTTGTGTGAGGCTTGCCGAGTATTCCTGAGATATTTGAAAAAGGAGGGATGAGATTGGACAGTTCTTCGCTGCATTTACCGTGAAAATATCGAAAGTAAACACTGAATACCGCGACGTTTCTACGATGTTTGAGGGAATCTATACAAGCTGTTATAATTAAGCCGCTGATCACTATCATCTGACTATTAAAAATCGCGAGATACATCGATTCCATTCTGGATATGACCATCCATATACCGTATACATCCATGCACGTCAGTGAACTGCTTGTATTTTGCCTCAATCTTATTCTTCTGCAATTGCACAACAAGTCAAATCGGGCTTTGGCATCCTGACCTTCAGGTTCCTTTCTATTTATTTATTTATTTTACTTTATTATTTTAATAATAATGTATTGTGATCGACTTGGAAAAAAAAAATTTGCTACCCTGAAATTTTGTTTTTTCGCGTTTCATGACTAAATTAGCCTAAAAATGCAAAAAAAAATCCGCCTTTCTGTACGACGTACGCCGTCCACCGTACGCCGTCCAGCGTACGCCGGTGTGTACGCTCAGCGCACATTAACTCCCAAACCCTTCAAGATAGAAAGTTCATTTTTGGGGGGATTGTAGATAGTTGCGGATCTCAGGCGGATACCCATTTTGGGGGGTGTACGCACTCAAACCGAAAAATACAAATTCGAATATCTCAACCATGGTATCAGCTAGGAAGCTAAAACTCAACATACATATAGAGGGGTTTGTGGGACAACTTTCGAAACTAATTTAATTTTTTTTCCATAAGGGTGCGAAAAGGGGGGGCTAAGAACCAATTGTCAGTCGAATTTTTTTTTCAAACGATTATATCTACGAAATTACTTACCATAAAAAATTGATATTTTGAAACCATTAAGGTGGCATATACATAGATCCACTAAAATGAGTTTAAATAAAAGCTAATTATTGTAAGGGGGAGGGTCTGGGGGGTGCAAATAAAAACACTTAAAAATCAATATCTCGGCTATTTATTAAGCTATGTAATTGAACCTAAGAACATGTATTAAGCTATACTAGAAAAATACGAGAAAAATATAATATTTGGACAAAATAGTAGTGGGGGGAAATGGGGAGCATTTCAAAAATTGAGCACTTTCCAAAATTTCAAACCGTTATAATTCAAAATTGAGTGCAAATATCAAATTCAAATTTTGTCAAATTGTAGAACTATTTAGTTTTTAAATTTGATAAAAATTTTACGTCGGGAGGTATAAAGGGAGGGAGATGGTAACCAAAAATGTCGAAAATTTAGAGTGATTTTTTAAGGGCTCTGGTGAAAGATACAAAATTTAAATTTTCCGTGTGAATACATCTATTTATTGTAAGTACAGAAAAAATTGATTGATTGAAAAAACCACATAAACTGAAAATTTTTGAATGAAATTTGAAGGTAGAAACTTGAAAATTTTGCAAAATGGATTTAAAAATAATCTTTAAAAGAATGAAATATGAACTGGTCGAATACTTTGAAAGCTTCTACTCCCTCCCATACAAAATTATTTTTTCGACCATTTTTAAGAAATTAATTATAACCTAATTTGTAAAAGATATCAATTTGAAACTTTGCACGAAATCTTTTGAAAATAGTTGAAATAGAACTGCGTCAAAATTTTTGCGATCACACTTGCCGTTCTACCCCTCCCATACAAAAGTATCATTTCGACCTATTTCATTGAATCAACAACCAACAAATTAAAAGCAACGAACTTGAAATTTTGTACGAGCACACTACAAGAGAAAGGAAATAAAATTGCGTCACAAATATTACGATTTCCATACCTCCTCTACCCCTCCCCATACAAATGTTTGGTTTCGTGAATGTAAAATACACCGAATCCTATGAAAATTCTATGCAACTTCGTCTATGAAACTGACATTCTATACAGAGAATATTGGACGTGATTCAAGCAATCAATCAAAAAACTATTAACATCCACCCACTCTTACTATCACCCCTCACCCCTATCCTCATAAAAACTCAGACTTGTATAAATAAACGAACGGAATATTGATTATATGTACTGGAGCTTTTGAACGTTTCCGCAAAGTGTTAAATTGACAACTGCTCTGCCCAAGAACCCCCTTTCACTTAGTCTTCCCTAACCATTCTAACCTGCATATTGACTTTCCACACATCCGCAACTTGTCCCAAGAATAATAAAGTTTCGCCCGACTTGTTAGCAGTTTATTTTTTTTTTGTTGTGTGCTGGTCGCCTTTCATGCAACCCTCTATCTACGAGTTTCAATGTTTGCAGATTGAAGTGACCCACGTATTATACATCGACCGAGATTTGAACTTACAACTTTCGCATTGTAGAGCAACACGCTACTCACTAGGCTACACACAGGTTTTGTCTCAATGGTTACCCTTCAGCGTGTTGATGATCTAGGTGCACTCAGGTGATTTGTGTATTCCCTTGAGTGTTAATCTATTTGTCTTTAATTTGATTTTAATATTCCTATGAACATACTTTTGGCGCTTCCTTCCTTCTTGTTGATATTTTCTTAATATCCTCATAACATTGTCTTAATTAGTTAATTAATAATTGCGTATTTTTAATGTATTTTGTTATATATTTTTATCTTAGCTATTTTCCTCTTTATTTATTTTTTTTTCTTTGCTTTATAGTTTTCTAAACTTAACTTTATATTACAATTATTTCTGTCTTATTTTTTCATTATTTCTCTTTGTATATAGCTCACTGTACATATTTAGTTATAATTTACTTAATTTAAATCCTATTAGTTCCGAGTTTCCACCACATATTATGTACTTATAAAAGATTTATAATCTTTTAATATTCACCAAATAAATGAAATACGAAATACGAAATATTATTATAGCGTCAGTTTAGAGAGGGGTAAGATAAACCTTTGCAAAAATTAACGAAAATATGGTTTAATTAAGTAAATACGGGCAAGATAAAAGAGTTCGGTTAATGTTAATCTTAAATTATTGCTTATTGTATTAAATATTCTCGTTAAGCGACTGCAGATAGTACATTCCACATTTCACCTGCTCGAAGGAGAGAAACGTCTACATTGTACTGTACGTGACGTGATATTGGTAGCTCGACCAATCGTAAGTGCGCTTAGTAGACACATTATTTCGTGGTAATTAATTCAAAGGAGGATTAAGAGGAACACTACACTACGGTCATGGAAATATCTGTAATAGATGGTGAGTCTATAGATCTATCTCGGAAAATTAAGAACTCAAATCTGTGAATTCCGTCCTGTGCCATTAGATGAGTTCTGGGTCGCCCAGATGTGTGAATTTTACTCGGTACCGAATGTGTGACTTGTAGATGATTGCATAATTAGATGGTGAAAAATGTTTTCTGCACCTTTGGAGAAATCCTAGGCATGCCGGTATCTAAACCTACAGTGTGAACTTGCTGACTCTGGCAAGTTTTTTATTAATTTGCGCACTTAGAAGTAGGAAATTCTCCAAAAGAATCAAGTGCCACTTCATTAAAGCTTAGGTTGAGCACGAACAAATCCTGCTTAATAGAAATATGACTTCAGGCTTGAATTTTTGTAGAATTGAACGCTACTCAATTCGCCCTGCTCTATCCCACGATTGTATCGGGGTCGGAGTTTACTGAACCAAATAACTCGATGCAAGTAAGCCCACAGATGGCTAATGCGCATCAGCAACTGAGTTTCAAGTATACTATCGTCTGCAAAACTATGAATAGGATTAAATTAAAAAAAAAAAAAAGGTGGAGATAAAACTGAGCCTTGAGGGACGCCGTAATTTTTAGAGAACATAAGCAAAAAAACGCCATCGAATACATCTTGCGCTGGCCGCTGATAGTATGCAGATTTTAATGAGGTCCTCCAGATTTAGACAGCACTTCTGCTGGCTACTCAGGAGTGGATTTTAGTTTTCACTAGGGTTTTATTTTGTGTTTTTTCGCTTACTACCCACTTTTAAAAACGCAAAAATTCAAAACTAAAATAAAGGCAATCCCTGAGCTGTGTAAAAACAGACATTTTCTCCGGCGCAACGTTTTTATTCACGCTCAACAGTTTTTCCTCGAGAATCTTTCGCGCCATAATGAGCCTCGGTCAACACTAATTGTTATTAAGTATTTTAGATTGATTTAGATTGTCGTTTTTTTTAACGTTGCGCGATATTTGATTATTATTATTTACTAATGAATGCTGTGTTCTATTATTTTTTTAAATATTTTTTTAGATTTTATATTTTTAATATTTATTATAATTGGCTCTGCATGTGAACAAGGTCTATTACACCAAACGTTTAATTATATAAAAATCACGGAGTAATATTTAAATTAATTTTATTTATAATTATCGTTTCTAATTTATTTATTATTTAAAATAACAAATTAAATATTTATTATTATATTATTATTAAAACAATGTGGAATTATTTTTTTATAATAAATTTTCAATTATATCATTATCTATTTTTATTTTTATATCTATCATTTTCAACACGTCGCTTACTACTAATAATTACTAGTGCAAAAAGTATTTTTAATATAAACGATAGAAATTTTAAGTAGTAGTCCGATTTAATACTGAATAAACTAAGTGTCGATATCGCTACATCACTCCCCCTCCAGCATAGCGTTACTTTATTTTAAATGAAACCACTCTTGGTTTGTTACAATCAGAAGACACGGTATCATTATTGCTATATGCTGGTTTTAATCTGTCAATACTAATTGATTTATTTTTTCCATTTACGTCCACAATGAAAAATTTTTTTAATTTTCTGATTATTTTATATGGACCTTCATAAGGTTGAGCTAATGCTGTTTTGACTTTGTCTGTGCGAACAAAAACAGATTCTGTGTTCTCAAGAGAACTAGGGAGATAAACATTAGTTTTAATTGTACTCCTTGGTTGTGTTGGTTGAATATTTTGCATTTGAGTTTTTAACTGCTTTGCAAAATCGCTTGAAAGTGGTTCATCTGAATGTGTACTTGGTAATGCAAAATCTCCGGGAACGCGTAATGTTTCTCCGTAGACTAATTCTGCAGGACTACACTTCAAATCATCTTTAGATGTGGTACGAAGTCCTAGTAGAATTAATGGTAACTCATCACTCCAATTTATGGTGTTGTTGCGAGCCATTAATGACGCTTTTAAAGTACGATGAAATCGCTCTACCATACCATTTGCTTGTGGGTGGTATGCAGTCGTGCGAATACAACCAAGAATTTTGTTTACTTCTGCAAAGAGCTTTGATTCGAATTGGCTGCCACGATCAGTGGTTATCAATTTAGGGATTCCAAATCGTGAAATATATTGATGAACGAATGTCTTAGCGACTGAAATTGTGCTCATATCTTTGAGAGGATATGCCTCCGGCCATCGGGTAAACCTGTCTATCACTGTGAGAATGTAGTTATTATTATTAGATGACGGAAGTGGTCCTACTAAATCAATATGAATGTGGTCAAATCTTTTAGTAGGCGTATTGAACTGTCCAAGTTCAGATTTGATATGCCTATGTACTTTTGATTTTTGACATGAAATACATGATCTTGACCACTGATTTACTTGTTTGTTGAGATTGGGCCAGAAGTACTGAGAACTTATTAATTTTCTAGTAGCACGAATACCTGGATGAGACAGATTGTGAATTGAATCGAAGATTTGTCGTCACAATTCTTCTGGAATGTACAACCTAGTTTTATTTGTACTAATTTCGCACCATAGTTTCTTATTCAATAATGGGTATTCTAGTAATTTCAATTTAAATTTCGAACTATTATTCTCGGATTTAGTTAACAGAGTTTTAAGTTCTTCATCTTTTTCTTGTAATCGCATTACCTGATCGATATCTGAAGAAATCGATAGAGTGTCTACGTCTTTAAAAGACCGTGAAAGGGTATCTGCTACTACATTATTCTTCCCAGATATATGAATAATTTTATTTGTAAATTGGGAAATGAATTCCAATTGACGCGTCTGACGAGGACTACGTTCAGTTTTTGATGATAACGCTCTTGTGAGGGGTTTTTGATCCGTGTAAACACTGAAATCTCTGCCCTCCAAGAAATATCGAAACTGTTTAATCGACAAAAATATTGCTAATAGTTCTCGGTCGAACGCGGAATATTTTTGTTCGGCCGAAGTTAACTTTTTGGAAAAGAAAACTAATGGTTCTAATACTCCATTATTTATTTGTTGAAGTACCGCTCCTACAGCTATGTTTGAAGCATCTGTTGTAAGAGTAAGTTGTGAGTTGTCTATCGGATGAGATAGCAAAGTTGCTTCACAAAGTGCTTTTTTAATTTTCGAAAAAGATTCCGTACATATATCTGGCCACTCAACTATCTTTTTACTTTTAGATTGTAGTAATTTTGTCAAGTGTGCATGGATAGGTGCTAACATTTCTGCTAATTTTGGTAGAAATCGATGGTAATAATTCACCATGCCAATAAATTGTTGTATTTGTTTAATAGATGTTGGAATTGCTAAGTTGTTAATAGCTTCTACCCGATCTTTGGACGGTGAAATTCCATCTTTTGTGATATTATGACTTAAAAAGTCCAAAGAAGTGGAACCTAAAACACATTTGCTCGTCTTTATTCGTAAACCATAGTGTTTAAGACGTTGAAAAACCATGTGTAGATGTTCACAATGTTCTTCTTTGGTTTTACTTGCAATAAGAATATCATCAATATAAACAAATACGAAATCGAGGCCTTTAACAATTTCATTCATAAAACGTTGAAATGATTGAGCTGCGTTTCGTAAACCGAACGGCATACGAACGAACTCGTACAATCCAAAAGGGGTTGTTATGGCTGTTTTGTATACATCTTCTGGCGCGACTGGAATGTGATGATACGCACGCACAAGGTCGATTTTCGAAAAAATTTTACAATTATGTAGTTGAAATGAAAAATTTTGTATGTGAGGTATTGGATACCTGTCTGGTATCGTTGCGGCATTGAGTTGCCGATAATCCCAACATGGTCGCCAATCTTCAGTGTTTTTCTTAGCTACCAAATGCAGAGGAGATGATACTGAAGAGGATGATGGACGACAAATTCCAAGATCTACCATATGTTGAAATTCCACTAAAGCAGCTTTGTGCTTTTTAGGGTCCAATCGACGTGGTTTGGAAAAAGGTAATTGACCTTGAGTCATAATATTATGAACTATGCTGTGCATAACAGGTTGATTGAAATCGGGAGTTTGTGTTAATGTTGGGTATTGTCCCAATATATTGCCAAACTCATTGTTGATTGTACTAAACTTAGGAGTAGGTGTGTCAACAAAAGCAGAAATAGCATTTACAAACAATTTAGTTTTCGAATCAACAAGTTTTTTATTTTTTAAATCCACTAACAATTCATATTTGGATAAAAAATCGGCACCAAGTATAGGTCTATTGACAGATGCAATAGTAAATACATGCAGAAACCTCCTACGTACTCCTAAATTAATTTCTAAAAGTTTAGTTCCGTACATTGTTATCGATGAATCATTAGCTGCGGATAGGACTAAATGCGAAGTCTTTTTATAACTTTTAAAAATGTTTACAGGAATTACTGATATATCAGCACCTGTACCAACTAAAAAATTTAAATTGTTTAAATAATCCTTAACAAAAAGGCGGCCAGAATAATAATTATTCCTACTAGTCGCCGCTTGAACTGTAGGATCCATTAAAAATTTAAGTTAGTTGATGGAATTGGTGTATAATTCAAATTTTCGGAACAAGGAGCAACACATTTTGTGGCTTTATTTCCGAATTTGTGATGATACCAACATTTTTGCTCAACATTTTGAGTACGATTTCGACTACTAGATCTACTTCGCTTGGGAAAACGTTGGTATTGTTTTTCTTTCGAGAGCAATTTCGAAACCATGGATTTTAAGGAATTAATTTCATCTTTGAGGTCACTAATTGTAGGATCAGTTACTGAATGATTTCTATTTTCAAAAGATGAAAAGTTTTGCGACTTTTTATTATCAATAATTGATAAATTATGTTGTTTTGGTAAGACTTCCCAAAGTTTATCAGCCAATGAAGTCAAATCAGTTATGTCGTTATTACCTTGAGGAATTAACGATATATTAATTAAATGGGGTAACCTTCTAAGCCAAAGTTTTTTAACAAGACTACTCCCAATAGTACCTGATGTACCTGCCAATTGTTGTAAATATCTGAAAAATTCCGAGGGCTTTCTATCACCCATTTCTTCGTTCGAAAGAAGTTGTTCAATCCTACGTTCTTCGCTTACTGAATGGCGTTCAATAAGGATTTTCTTTAATTGTGGATATAAATCGGATAAAGGTGGATTTTGAATAAAATCCAAAATTGATTCTACTATCTCCTGCGGCAATGAAGCAATAATATGATAATATTTAGTAGAATCACTTGTAATTCTACTCAATTTAAATTGTGCTTCCGCTTGCACAAACCAAGAGTTGGGAGAATTTACCCAAAACAATGGTAACCGCATTGTTGTTACCGACTCTAATCTCTGATTTACTGGAAATGTAGCGCTATCGGAATGATTTCCAGTTTCAATTTCGATATTTTGATCTGTTTCAGTCATTTTGCACTCGAATATTGATTTTTATTTTCCTTTGACAAATTTATTATGAGGATAATAAATTTCGCGTAAATTGTTTTCAATAAGCCCAGTCAAAATAGGTAATGATTAACAATACAATACATATACTAACAATATATGTAGAAGAAATAACAGTAATAATAATAATCTAATTTACCAATACTTTGGAAAAATGTGCAAATCCATATTCAAGTTCTAGCTTGCTGTTGATGATTTTTGAATTTTTTTTGAAGTTGATAATTATGTTGAATAATTGCTTGTTGTAGTTGTTGATCCTCTGCCTAAATCTGTTGTTTAATGTGATGAGCTTTAAGGATGATTCAAAACAATTTTTGTGACTGATTGCTGATGTTGCTATTGAATATTAAATGGCGCTTCAGTTAAATGTGGGCCATCTGGTGGTACGGGCGTTTGTAATTGTTTACTGAGCGCATCAGGTGAAGCGATGGTTGAACACGTCTTGCTGAATATTCTCTCAAATTTTCTTTCAGATGATCGAAATTGTTGAATATTCCTTCAGATTCTTGAAATTGTTGAAAATTCCTTGAAATTGTTGAATATTCTCTTTTTTGAATTAATCTGGCTTAAAGCCAGGTCGGGGTCACCAATTATTACACCAAACGTTTAATTATATAAAAATCACGGAGTAATATTTAAATTAATTTTATTTATAATTATCGTTTCTAAATTATTTATTATTTAAAATAACAAATTAAATATTTATTATTATATTATTATTAAAACAATGTGGAATTATTTTTTTATAATAAATTTTCAATTATATCATTATCTATTTTTATTTTTATATCTATCATTTTCAACACGTCGCTTACTACTAATAATTACTAGTGCAAAAAGTATTTTTAATATAAACGATAGAAATTTTAAGTAGTAGTCCGATTTAATACTGAATAAACTAAGTGTCGATATCGCTACAGGTCCAATTGGTTCATGAACTGCAGCCGGCGGGCCAAAAGCAGCGCCGTACGCTCTCTCATTGGGTCTTGGAAACAAATACTATATCTCTTGTTGATAAACCCCATACTTTGCTCAAAATTTCAAGTCGATAGCTTTGACAGTTTCAGAGAAAAATGATTTAATTTAAAATTTAGAAATTTCGTGAAATTTGTATGGGAGAGGTTAAAAGGAATGAGGTGAAAAAAGAGGTGATTGAAAAATTTTCAAAGCTTATTGCAATTATAATAAAAATAATTCTGACAAGAATTCGTCTTTTTAGCTTTGCTCATTCAAAAGACTTTTGTATGGAAGGTGGTAGATGGAGAGGGAGGAGGTTTGTCATTTTGTTATATGACCCCGAACGTAGTATGCAAAATGTTTCATGCAGAATTTAGAGTTTGTAGCTTTCATAATTTTCGAGGAAATAAATCAATTTTCGTCTGATATTATGACATTTGTATGGAAGGTGGCAGAGCAAGTGAAAGGTTTTGGATGATTTTTAAACTGCTCATAATTGCTTTGTTTACAATTTTAAAGTCGATATCTCTCATATGTTCAAAGGAGAAATAAAATTTTCTTGGATTTCGATTCGAAAATTTCTATGGGGATAGAAGGAGTGAAGCGAAGTTCATATTTTCTTAACGTTTATTGCAATTATTATGGAACAAATTCTGGCAAAATTTTAAATTTCTACCTTTTATAGTTTCAATGTAAACCGATTAAATGCATTTACCAAAATTATGCATTTGTATGGGAGGGGTAGAAGAATTATTCGAATCAAAATCAAATTTTTCGGTATCAATGATATTTGCAATAGTATACTTTTCTCAAAATTTTAAGTAATAGCTTTGACGGTTTTGAAGAAAAATAATTTAATTGAAATTTCGAAATTTCGCAAAATTTGTATGGGAGGGGGTAGAAGGAGTGAGGTGGGGTGTTCATAGTTTTTTTTCCAAAATTATGTGCAATTGTACAAAACTTTATTCTGCCAAAAATTTGTCCTTTTAGCTTAGTTAGTCGCAATGAAAACCGAATGAATGCTTTTTTGAAAATTGTGCATTTGTGTTAATAAAATAGTTTCGGAGAAAAATCAATTTCTTTCAATTTCTAAATCTAATGAAATTTGTATGGCTGGGGCTAGAAGGAGGGTAGGGTGTTGTTTGTTCACGAACTTAAAGTAACTTTCTTGCTAACATAACACAAATTTCAGCACGATAGATCAAAATGTTCGAAAGTTATGTAGTTGGCAAGGCATAAACTTTCACGTTCCATTGGTTTGGTGAATGTTTTCACAATGCATGTCGAATTGAAAAAAAATGTTTCCGAATTCTACACTGTTACGCTTTATTATTCGTGACGTTTCAGTCTCTGCTGATACCGAAACGTCGCTGCATTTTGATAAAGGTCTCAGCAGAGACCGAAACGTCAGGAATAATAAAGCGTAACAGTGTAGAATCCAGAAATCTTTTCTTTCAATTTCACGTTCCAGTTTAATTTATTCGAATAGTTACAAAATTTGTATGAGGGGTGGTATATGGAGTGAGATGAAATTGATAATTTTAAAGGTTTATTAAATTAAAATGAATCTGTTTTAACTTTTCTAGCTCTTAAGAAAATTTATGTAATTTGTGTATTTTCAAAAATTTTATAGGAGGTGGTAAAGTGTGAGACCATTTTTGTGGTATTACTATACTTGGGTCAATTCTGTTTTTCGTTACGTTACGCTTTTGATCGCGCCGAGCGTCAGCTCAATCATTATTTGATCAAACAAAAATATCAATGTTGTGGTTTAACTACATTGAGGTTAGTTATATCGTTCTTTCATTAAGTTTACCACGGCAGCACATAATCGGTTCATAAGACTGCAGAATATCAGTTGGCGGCTGATATAATTTTCTTTTTATTAATATAATTAGCCGATTCTAACATAAATCTTCGACATGTAAACATTTATACAACGTGCGGTTTTCTCAGACCACAACGCGACATTCCGGACCACATCATGAAGATATATGTGTCATACTTGAGATACTGTAACATGAGTTAGACTTCATTAGGACTACACTGTTTTTTAAGTACCGGTTACAGATAGTTATTAATACACAATGTAACCATTTTTCATTCATTTTATATATCGGCGTAGAACTGCTGGAATAAATTAAACTTAATTTGCAAATAAACCGAAATATATTCTTATAATTTTGCAATAAATCCATTATCATTTCGATTCTCTTTGGCACCTACCTATTTATATAATATAAAATCAGCTCGTAATCTCCAGGAAAGTCATAGGCTCCCATTACGAGAACGAGCAGTTTGAAGAAAACCCGTGTAAAGGAATACACGGAGAGAAAAGTATGGGACTGTTTAAGTAGCAGCTATACTACTTATCAACGAATAAATGTTTATTGCCAATTATAGACTTTGCTCTAACGAGATGCCACTTATTACTGACGATGTTCACAGTTTGATAGCGTTTAATTTCTTAGCTTATTTTATTTTTCTTAACTATAGTATAAGTATATACTTTTATATGTCTAATAGGCAGGTTGGTATATATATTTTTTTCGTCGCTTTTATTGCCCGGTTGCTTGTTCACCATGGATTTTTGCGATAAGGCCGAAGACCGATAGTGACTTTTATGTGAATAACAATTTCTGCTTTGTCGCTTGGAGGTATTTTCATGATTAACAAGGTACTTCCACGGAAGAGGAAAAATCGAATTATGTGACGTATCAAATTTTGGTTAACATATTAATCATCACATTTTGTTTTTTTTTTTTTGCGTCATTATTTGTAAAAGGAGCTGTTTTACACACGTGCGAATAATAAGGTATTTTTTCTTAAGAAGTTCAAATTTAAATGGATTTCTATTTTTAGGGAAAGCATATAACATCGAGATATTTTTGAAGTAGTAAATTGTTTAAGTTGTTGCCAATTGATTGAAGAATTTTTGGAAATTGAGTTTTATATTCATTCGTTTTTAAATTTATACTCTAGATGAAATCTGAGAGTATATTGTGTTTGCCTTACCGTTTGTAACGCTAAGAAATAATGCTCGCACAGAGCCGCCAAGGGTACAGAAATATTTGTTGTCGCTCAAAAACTTCGATTCCGAGTTGCTGTCTGTCCGTCTGTCCGTCTGTCTACAGCATAACTCTCGAACGCTTTGAGCTATCGTGCTGAAATTTGTTGTGTGTCATTTTTAGCAAAAAAGAAAATTTAAGTTCGTGAATGGGCCACATCCCCCCACCCCTTCTACCCCCTCCCATACACATTTCACGAAATTCCGAAATTTTCAGAAATTGATTTTTCTTTGAAACTATTTAAGCTATCGATTTGAAATTTGGGTCAAAGTATTGTTATATAGATTTCATTAATATGACGGAATATTCATCCGATCCCGTCGCTCCTTCTACCCCCTCCCATACAAATGCACAATTTTGAAAAATGCAGTTTTTCGATTTTCATTGAAACTAGCAAAGGTATAAAAACGAATTTTTGCCAAAATTATTTTTATTATAATTCCAATCAGAATTCAAAAAATTATCAACTTCACCTTACTCCTTCTACCCCCTCCCATACAAATTACACGAAATTTTTAAATTTAAATTAAATTATTTTTCTTCGAAACTGTTTAAGATATCAACTTGATATTTTGCTTAAAGTATACAAATAGAAATATCAATATCGAGAAAAAAATGTGTTTTGATCCATACACTCCTTCTACCCCCTCCCATACAAATGTATAATTTTTGTTAAGTGCATTATATCGATTCCCATTAAAACTGGAAAAAGTATAAACTTAAAATTTTGCCAGAATTTGTTTTTTAATAAATGCAATAAATGCTAGAATAAATTATCAACTCCGCTTCACTCCTTCTAGCCCCTCCCATATAAATTTGAATTATAAATTCAAGAAAAACATTTTTCCTTCGAATATGTGAGAACTATCGAATTTGAAATTGAATCAAAGCGTGGTGATAAGGATGATGATAAGTAGTTTCAAAATCATCTTAAACGCTCCACTTCCTCTGCCACCTCCCATACAAATGCCTCAATTTCTGGAAAATTATGTCCAATTGAAAATAATGAAAGCTACAAACCTTAAATTCAGCACGAAATATTTTGCATGCCACATTAGGTGTCATATCCAAAAATTAGAAACCTTCCTCCTCCCCTTCTACCACCTCCCATACAAAATTCACTATTAATTATTTAAAAGAATTGGAGGTGACATATTTTCCGGTACATTGAACTCTTTCTCATTTCATCTAGAGTATCATATGATTGGGCTTTACGCCCAATCATAATTCTTTTATGTTTTTTAAATAAACTTAAATCGGCCACTTATTTGGTTCTTCCCCGTCCTCCGCAATATCTATAATTTGGACCACTAGGTAGCAGGCATTTCTATGCTCTATGTGAAGAGTTGATATTTGATTTTTGGGAAATAAAAGGAGAGCAACAAACAAAATACTGGATAATAGGACAGAGAGTAGAGTCCACGGGTGTTCAGTCCCCGTATCCATATGGAGAGCTTTTGTTCCGTTCAGGCATGCCCGGCATTGCGCATTCATTATAAACGCACCTTCAAAGTTAAACTTTCTTATTTAATAACTTTGTCTTTTCACTGCGGTCCTTGAATAGGGACCAATATTTTGCAATTTCGCGAATATCGTCGACTTCAACTTAACGGGGCGAATACGCAAAGTCGCATATTTAAGTCAAAAGTAGTGTTTTATAAAAAAAAAGTTTTGCCCAAGTTGCTAGAAACACGAATTTTTTTTTTTTAATTTTTTTAATCAAAACCTTGGTGACGGAACTGGCTTAATGGCAAGGTGAATGGTTTCGTGCAAAATGTAAAATGGAAATTTTATAAACAAACATTTTCTTATATTTTTTGATGGCAATTGTAACCTTTCGTATACAAATTATTAGATTTCACGGTGTGGTAGATTTGGTTTCCTTTAACACTACGGCCACTGAAGGGTCTATTGTGATGTCCCCCGGTGTGTATAACTCAGAGTTTCGCATCAACTCCCTAACTATTTATAAAGCTTAGGATATCATATAGAGAAATGGTCAAAAATTCACTTGGGCTCAAGAATCGTTGTCCAAAATGCCGGACTCAGTTATTCACCAGAAGGAGAATATGCTGTGGTGTTTCCTCAACCTCATGGCACATTCTGCAGAGATTGTCCTCTGAGAGTCGGTAATTCTATAAAGATGTTTCTTTATCTGGCATTGTCCAGTTCGGACACATACGAAGAGTCTGGTTTGATTTCTGTTTAATTGCAGATATTCAGAAGCTTTTTTAATCGAATGTTTTGGAATGAAAGGCTTAGTGCGCTTATTGCCTGGTACCGAGTCCTAGTAAAGGGCACACAGGGCTTTCAGCCACATTTTGAAATTCGTTTTTGCAGTTCTGAGTAATATCTTGCAAGAAGGAAGAAAATCGGAGAAATCAGTTTTGGATCCTTTTCTGGACAGCTTATTCATTACCATCATTACCATCTTCTTATTCCGCAGTTCTATTAGAACTTGAAGGCAATCCCGTACGAGCCTTGATCGTATTTGAGATGATTGTAAAGCAAGGTTTATCGCCTTACTGTCCGAGAAAAAGTTAATGTCCTGACTGTAGTATGCTCTGTTTATAGTCTCCCGAATACATAGTTCTATTGCATGTATTTTAGCTTGGAAGAAAGAACAGAGCTCATGCATACTGGCGTAGATAAAAATACTGGGACGTACTGACTGATGTTTTTCTTAGATTATGTCTATTGGACACCCAGTTTTGACGATCTGGTCACATCAATCTACGTCCTGTTACAATAGAATCAGAGAGGGATATCCCAAGAACTTTTTTTTTTCCATTTCCAAAGACAGGCACGCAAATTAGCGACCTTTCCCGTTTTCATTGGTGAGCAGTCTTTATGTTGTGTTACAGGCTACCCTTTGTATTTTTCTATGTAGAGGAATCAAACCGATAATTCAATTGCTGCAGTGGTACTTACTAATTTCCCCAGTTCTACGAATGCAAGCCAGCCTTTGTATTATTGTTAGCTTATGCTGCAGTGTTTCACGCTACCGGGCCTAGCAACAGAAGTATACATCCGTTATGTCAGCTTTGGGTTGAGTGATGATTAGTATCCCTACACTCCTTCCGCCATCTTCCATTCAAAATGTATAGTTCCATCAACTAATTTTATCATTTCTCACTGCACAGAGATTTTGAGCTTCTTCGATTTGATAAAGTTTGATAAAATGGATGTAGTATTTTAGAATATTTCGTGAAATTTTGCAGTTTGTATTGGAGGTCGTCTTAAACCCTATACTAATCAAATAATTGGCGAATACCAAGGCGGATTCAGAGCCGGACGATCTACAACAGACCAGATATTCTCGGTGAAACAGGTGCTTGAGAAATGCTGGGAATATAACACAGACGTGCACCAAATCTTCGTAGATTTTCAACAAGCATACGACAGTATCGACAGGAGCGTACTGTACCAAATCATGCTTGACTTTGGAATTCCTCCAAAACTAGTCCGACTAACAAGACTCACAATGGCGAACACTGAATCCCAAGTGACAATAAAAACCGATTCCACAACCAGCTTTCGAACGAAATGTGGTTTAAAGCAGGGAGATGGTCTAGCCCCCATGCTTTTTAACCTGGCAATAGAGTATGTCGTCCGAAAAATCCCATTCGACACCAAAGGAACACTACTATTCAAGTCCACCCAACTAGTAGCATACGCTGACGACATTAACATCCTAGCAAGATCTTCTCCTAGTGCTAAGGAGGTATTTGTCAATCTTGACTCGGCCGCAAAAGAAGTCGGGTTGCGCATTAACTAAAACAAAACAAAATTAATGAGGCAAACAAGAAGGAGAGCGCCTATCAGACAAAATATAGCAATTGCGGAATATAATTTGGAGAATGTGGACAATTTCGTATATCTTGGGGCTAATCTAACAAAGGACGGTAATGAAACAGACGAAATCAAATGACGGATAATATTAGCAAATAAGACGTATTATTCGGTACTTCCAATAGTGAAATCCAAGAAAGTGCACAGGAACAATAAGCTGCGGATTTATAAAACTATTATACGACCTGTGCTCTGTTATGGCAGCGAGACGTCGACATTAACGCGAACTTCCGAAAAAGCCGTTAACGCATTCGAAAGAAAAGTCCTCCGAAGAATTTTGGGACCTGTGAAGCAAGGAACGGAATGGCGAATAAGATACAACCATGAGTTGTATCGTGGGGAGCGATCACCACTTGATGGTTGCCTGCTTGAGATTGTGTACAGCAGCTATCCGACGACCACAAATTCTTCAAATGAAGCGAAAGCTTAATGCGGATAAACTTACAAATCCCATCAAAAAACGCGAATACACCACTATTCTACGCGAAAAGTCATCCACATTGGGTGAACATGAAATGCGCACACTGGACGCCAATTGGGAGGCAACCAGAAACACTTTTCTAACTAGTGCTGAAGAATCTGTGGGATATGTGCAAAGCGGTGAGAAACCCTGGATGTCGCAAGACACATGAGTCAAGGTTGGCAATCGGAAAAAAGCCAAATTGGCAATCATCTCTCAACCCGATGTCAACCAACGAACGCCCGACTTGAGGCAGAACTACCGCGATGCTCATATACAGCTTAAAAAGGCTGTTAGACGCGGCAAGAGAAAGGCCATTGAAGATCTGGCAAACAAGGCAGAATCTGCGGCTTACCTAGAGGATATGGGTTCACTTTTCAAAATCATGAAACAGTTGACGAACAGGAATTTCACCGCCAACCACCTGGTGAGAGATGTCAACGGAACTCTCCTTAATATGAGTGAACATCAGTTGCGGCGATAGAAGGAATACTTCTCTGATATTTTAAACATCTTGTTAGAGGAAGATATTCCGGAAACAGAACAACTACCAAACATCCAACCGCAACAATCCTCTATTAGGGACGATCCCCCAGATAAGGAAGAGATAGTTTCCGCCATTCGGTCAATGGCGGGAAGAAAAGCTCCAGGTATAGACGGACTACCAACCGAACTCCTCAAAGCGGACCCGGAAATCACAGCCGATATACTCCTCCCACTCTTCACTAAGGTGTGGAGTGAGGGAATGGAAGGGGGGCGTCATTGTGAAAATTCGGAAGAAGGGCGACCTTCGGGATTGTGGAAATTGGCGTGGTATATGTCTAATTACCGCCGTATCAAAAATTATGGCTAAGGTAATTATCAATAGGATTAGGGATGTCGTCGAGAGCACTCTCGAAGTTTATCAGGCTGGATTCCGTAAAGGGTCGTCTTGTACCGACCACACAAATACCCTACGGATAATATTAGAGCAGTCAGCCGAAATGGGTTCGCCACTACATCTCATGTTTTTAGACTTTCGACAGCGTTAAGCGAGATTACATATGGAATGCTTTGCGTAGGAGAGGTGTTCCAGATAAGGTCATGGCTATGATTAAAGAATCCTACGAAGATGCAAGGTGTCGCGTCTTGCATAGAGGAGAGCTGTCCGAGAGCTTTCCTGTGCGAACGGGTGTCAGACAAGGCTGCATGTTATCACCAGCCCTGTTTCTGGTGGTAATAAATGACATCTTGAAAGCTGCACAGGAAGGTGGGGAAGGTAAGGGTCTTCAATGGAGACTATTTAACATCTTAAGTCACCTTGATTATGCTGATGACGTGTGTTTCATCATCATCAATGGCGCGACAGCCCAAATCGGGCCTTGGCCTCCTGAAGTCGTCGCCTCCAATCGTCTCGATCCAAAGACCGCGTCCTCCAGCTGCTAATTTTTAAAATGGCTTTGCTGTCTTCATCAACCGAGTCTTCCCATCGCTTGCGTGGTTTGCCTACTGGCCGGTTACCACTCGTTTTGCCTTTAAGAGCACGTTTGGGGATTCTTCTGTCTTCCATTCGCTCTACATGGCCAGCCCACTGCAGTTTACGTAGCTTGATGAACGTTGAAGCTTCTGGCTCGTCGTAGAGTTGATACAACTCATGGTTGTATCTTATTCGCCATTCCGTTCCTTCCTTCACAGGTCCCAAAATTCTTCGGAGGACCTTTCTTTCGAATGTGTTAACTGCTTTTTCGGAAGTTCGCGTTAATGTCCACGTCTCGCTGCCATAACAGAGCACAGGTCGTATAATAGTTTTATAAATCCGCAGCTTATTGTTCCTGTGCACTTTCTTGGATTTCATTATTGGAAGTACCGAATAATACGTCTTATTTGCTAGTATTATCCGTCGTTTGATTTCGTCTGTTTCATTACCGTCCTTTGCTAGATTAGCCCCAAGATATATGAAGTTGTCCACACTCTCCAAATTATATTCCGCAATTGTTATGTTTTGTCTGATTAGCGTTCTCCTTCTTGTTTGCGTCATTACTTTTGTTTTGCTTTCGTTAATGCGCAACCCGACTTCTTTTGCGGCGGAGTCAAGATTGACAAATACCTCCTTAGCACTAGGGAAGGATCTTGCTAGAATGTTAATGTCGTCAGCGTATGCTACTAGTTGGGTGGACTTGAATAGTAGTGTCCCGTTGGTGTCGACTGGGATTTTTCGGACGACATACTCTAGTGCCAAGTTGAAAAGCATAGGAGCTAGACCATCTCCCTGCCTTAAACCACATTCCGTTCGAAAGCTGGTTGTGGAATCGGTTTGTATTCTCACTTGGGATTCAGTGTTCGTCATTGTGAGTCTTGTTAGTCGGACTAGTTTTGGAGGAATTCCAAAGTCAAGCATGATTTGGTACAGTACGCTCCTATCGATACTGTCGTATGCTTGTTTAAAATCTACGAATATTTGGTGCACGTCTGTGTTATATTCCCAGCATTTCTCAAGCACCTGTTTCACCGAGAATATCTGGTCTGTTGTAGATCGTCCGGTTCTGAATCCGCCTTGGTATTCGCCAATTATTTGATTAGTATAGGGCTTAAGACGACGTTCAATTATTTTTGTCAGTATTTTATAGGACGTACACAACAATGATATACCTCTGTAGTTCTCACAGCAGAGTTTGTCTCCTTTCTTGTAAATTGGACATATAATGCTTTTTCGCCAGTCGTCGGGTATGATTTCCTCTGTCCAAATTTTGCATATCATGCTGTGCAGTATTTCAGCGACACAGTTTCCACCGTTTTTCAGAAGTTCAACTGGTATTTCGTCAATTCCCGGCGCTTTGTTTCGTTTTTGGTCACATAGGGCTGCTTTGATTTCAGGAAGCGTGGGTGGTGTCGATGATGGTTCATCTTCGTCAGTTGAGGCTTGAATTGAAATGTTGTCTGTCGTTATCGGTGCTACTGGGATGGGATTCAAAAGATGTTCGAAGTATGAAGCCCATCTCCTTTTGATTTCTTCTGTGTCGCTGATGATATTGCCCTCTGCGTCTTTGCAGAGACTGGTTTTTGGTTTATATCCCTTTTTCAAGTCTTTTACTATGGCGTATGCGTCCCGCGTATTATTTTTTCTCATGTCGTCGTCCATTTTTTGTATCTTGTCATTATGGTACTTCCTTTGTTTTGACGTGTGTTTGCTTGCACATAACCGTTCGGACTTAGAGTCAAATGTTCGCTCGTTGCATTCTAAATGCAAAGAGGCGGGACAGAAAATAAATATGCGTAAAACCAAGTACATGCACATGGGTTCGAACGCAAGCACACCGATTGTTCTTAACGGACAGGATGTGGAAGATGTGCAAGATTTTTGCTATCTTGGAAGCATTGTCAGCATGGAACGGCGGAGCCGAAAAGGATGTTGAGGCTCGGCTAAATAAAGCTCGTCAGCCCTTCGGTATCCTTTCCCCTTTCTGGAGGTTAAGAGAGATCTCCCTTCGCACGGAGCTGCGAGTTTTTGACGCATGCGTCTAATCTGTGTTGTTGTACTACGTGGAAAGTGACCGTTCGACTTACCAAGAAACTACAGACTTTCGTAAACCAATGCCTCCGGCGCATTTTAGGAATATTCTGGCCAGAAGTGATCTCCAACGACGAACTTTGGAGTACAACTGGCCAGACTAAAATAGGTACTGAGATTCAACGGCCGAAGTGGCAGTGGATCGGTCATACTTTGAGGAAACCAGAGCAAAATATCGCCAAACAGGCTCTGGATTATAACCCTCAAGGAAGATGTCGGGTTGGACGACCATGTAACACATGGAAGCGAGCAGTTGAGGAGGAGGCCAGAGGAATAAACAAGTCCTGGCAACAGCTTAAGGCCGATGCTCAGGATCGCGCCTTGTGGAAGAGAGTTGTTTCTGTCCTATGCCCCTATAGGGGGTCTTAACAGGAATTTGATTGATGAGTTGTATCAACTCTACGACGAGCCAGAAGCTTCAACGTTCATCAAGCTACGTAAACTGCAGTGGGCTGGCCATGTAGAGCGAATGGAAGACAGAAGAATCCCCAAACGTGCTCTGAAAGGCAAAGCGAGTGGTAACCGGCCAGTAGGCAAGCCACGCAAGCGATGGGAAGACTCGGTTGATGAAGATAGCAAAGCCATTTTAAAAAACATGTAAGAATTATGATTGGGCGTAAGACCCAATCATATGATACTCTAGATGAAATTAGAAAGAGTTCAATGTACCGGAAAATGTGTCACCTCCAATTCTTTTAAATAATTTATAGTGACTTTTATATGGGAGGTGGTAGAAGCAGAGGAGGAAGGTTTGTAATTTTTGGATATGACACCTAATGTGGTATGCAAAATATTTCGTATTGAATTTAAGATTTGTAGCTTTCATTATTTTCAATTGGACATAGTTCTCCTGAAAATGAGGCATTTGTATGGGATGTGGTAGAGGAAGTGGAGCGTTTAAGACGATTTTGAAACTGCTTATCATCATCCTTATCACCACGCTTTGATTCAATTTCAAATTCGATAGTTGTAATATATTCGAAAGAGAAATGCTTTTCTTGAATTTATAATACAGATATTTGTATGGGAGGAGGTAGAAGGAGTGAAGAGGAGCTGATAATTTTTTTTTGGCATTTATTAAAATTATTAAAAAACAAATTCTGGCAAAATTTTAAGTTTATACTTTTTCTAGTTTTAATGGAAATTGATATAATGCACTTAACAAAAATTAAAGATTTGTATGGGAGGGGGTAGAAGGAAGGCACGGATCAAAAAAAATTTTTTCCTCGTTATTGATATTTTTATTTTTATACTTTATGCAAAATATCAAGTTGATAGCTTTAACAGTTTCGAAGAAAAATAATTTAATTAAAATTTCAAAATTTCGTGAAATTCGTGTGGGAGGGGATAGAAGGATTGAGGTGAAGTTGATATTTTTTTCAAGGCTGATTTGAATTGTAATAAGATTAATTGTGGCAAAATTTCGTTTTTATAACTTTGCTAGTTTCAATGAAAATCGAAAAACTGCATTTTTCAAAATTATGCATTTGTATGGGAGGGGGTAGAAGGAGTGACGGGATCAGATCAATATTCCGTCATATTAATGACATCTATACCGTTATACTTCAACCTAAATTTCAAAACAATAGCTTTAATAGTTTCAAAGAAAAATCAATTTCTGAAAATTGCGGAATTTCGTGAAATTTGTATGGGAGGGGGTACAAGGAGTGGGGGGATGTAGCCCGTTCACGAACTTAAAGTTACTTTTTTGCTAAAAATGACACACAACAAATTTCAGCACGATAGCTCAAAGCGTTCGAGAGTTATGCTGTAGACAGACGGACAGATAGACGGACAGACGGACGGACAGCAACTCGGAATCGAAGTTTTTGAGCGACAACAATTATTTCTGTACCCTTGGCGGCTCTGTGCGAGCATTATTTCTTAGCGTTACAAACGGTAAGGCAAACACAATATACTCTCAGATTTCATCTAGAGTATAATTAGCAGCTGGAGGACGCGGTCTTTGGATCGAGACGATTGGAGGCGACGACTTCAGGAGGCCAAGGCCCGATTTGGGCTGTCGCGCCATTGATGATGATTGGAGGTCATAGAAGAAGGTTAGGGATTTAGTTAGTTCTTACACTGAATTTTTGTTTTGAACCAATTATAGGGTACCTCTAAAATAAAATAAACTACCAACTTAATTATTCTTGGGACAAATTTAGTATGCGTGGGAAGTCAAGGTTGGGCTAGGTTAGGGTGGATAGGGAAAACTGTGAATGGGAGTTCAAGGGCAGGGCTGTTGTTTTTTAACATCGCGATTACGATCCTTAGCACCAATACGTAGTATCAACTTTTCATTCGATTATTTATGCACGCAGGGTTTTTGCGGAAGGGGGGAGGGCGGGGGTTCGACTTATAGGGTGAATTATATTTTTGAAACTTAACATTTATATGGAAGAAGGTAGAGGAGGAAAGGGAATCGCAATCTATGTAATTCAGTTTTATTTATTTTCTCATGAGAGGTGTTTGTACAAAATTTGAAATTCGCTTTAATTTTTTTGGTTATTATTTGATTAATTGAAATTGGTCAAAATCATATTTTTGTACGGGAGGGGGTAGAAGGGCAAGAAAAATTTGAAAATATGTGATGTAAAATATTTTTCTCAGATTTTATACGAAATTTCAAGTTGATAGCTGTTAATTGTTTGGTGATAATTGATTTCTTAAAAATGGGCGATAAAAAACTTTTGTATAGAAGGGGGTAGAAGTTGTGAACGTATTCGATCAGTTAATATCTTAAACATTTAAGCATTTTTTTTAATGAATTTCAAGTTTGTAGCTTAAAACAATCAAAAAATTTGATTTTTTGTGTTTTTTTTTCAATATACATGAAACACGTCGTGCAAGTTAGGGCAGGAAATTATTATTTTTTCTTCATGTTGAACAAACATGCATTTGAACTTTATATCTTTGACCAGAGCCCTAAAAAAATAGTCAAAATGTTCGACATTTTGGCCCACCACCTCCCTCGCCTTGTACCCTCAACTTAAAAATTTATTCAAAACTAGCGATCGCCCGCGACTTTGTCCGCGGAAGAATCGCAAAATAAGCAATTTTTGAGAATGTAGTTAGTATTACATTATGCAGGATATATAATATGATTAGTTTAATGGCTCTTTGAACACAATGGTTTCTATTTTGTTGGAATCAGAACCATAAATTATTAAAAATTAAACCACGATACTCGCATTTGTATGGGACAGGCTCGTGATCAAATCAATTCCGTGATTTGAGATCATATAACTGTGGAAGAGCGTTAAGGACATGTGAATAGTTGTAGCTTGTGTAAATTAAAAAAAAGACCAAATAAAATAACGTTAAAGTTAAAACCATTACAGAACTACGATTGTGCGTAAAACCCAATCATACGATACTACAGATGAAATCGAAATTTTTGTGATCTTAAGAAATTTTGTATGGGGAGTGGTAGAAAGGGTGACAGTACTGATCTAATTTATTTCATATCATGCAAGAGTAGCTATAAAAATGTTTTGTATCAAATTTAAACTTGAAAAATTTAATAGGTACTGAGAAACTTAGTGCATTGGATTTAATGAAATTGTGCAATTTGTATGGGAGGTGGTAGAAGGCGTGGGGTTTTTTTGGTGATTTTTAATCATAATTAAATTGATATATTTTAAATATTCGATCAGTAACGTTCAAAATCGAATTTTTGAAAAGTTGTGGAATTGTGTCACATTGTATGAGAGATGCTAGAAGGAGAGAAGCTAATCGGTTAATTTTTTCCCGATATTAAAAATAATGCTAATTAAAGATTTAGTACAACATTTTAGCTCGATGAAAGTTATACGTATTGACAAAATTGGTGTAGAGTATTTTATGAAAAAGTGCAGTTTGTTTGGGAGGTGGTGGAAAGAGTGAGGGGTTCTTAGTAGTTTTTTTGAGAAACTACTACAATCATCATGCAGTTAATATATTTCAAATTTCAGATCAGTAACATTCAAACTTTCCAGGGAAATCGAATTTTTGAAAAGTCGTGGAATCGTGTCACATTTTACCGGAGGGGGTAGAAGGAGTGAAGCTAATCGGTTAATTTTTTTCCGATATTAATGATAATGCTAATTAAAGATTTAATACAACATTTTAGCGCGATGAAAGTTACACGTACTGAGATAATTGGTGTTTAGTATTTCATGAAAAAGTGCAGTTTGTATGGGAGGTGGTGGAAGGAGTGAGGAAATTTAAAAATCTTAAAAGATTGCATTTGTAATGGAAATAATATATTCTGAGTTTCAATTCAATAACTTTTATAGTTTCCAAGAAAATTTGATTAATATATATTTTTTAAAATGAGTCACTTTGTATGGGAGGAGGTAGAAGGCGTGAGGGCAGTGTCATAAAATCAAAAGTAGATTACATCCCGGAGCATACCTAATAAACTGTAAGAGTTTCGTTACAATCGGTTCAGCCGTTTTTGCGTGAAAGCCGGACAGACAGACAGACAGACAGAGAAGAATTTCAAAAACGCGTGTTTCTGCTTAGTTATTGCTAAAATAAAGCAAAAAAGTAACTTATTATCATTTCTAAACAAATAACAGACAGACACTACAATTATATTTATATAGATTATAAGATACAGAGCTCTACAATCTGACACAATTTCAACTTAATACATACATACATGCATAGAATTTTGAGATATTTTGAGGTATAACGGCTTGAAATTTTCGAAATGTGGACAATTTTTGTAATGCTCCCCACTACTACATATAATGTTCAAATGTTAAATTTTTCATATTCCGCTAGTATGGTTTTAGGACACCCTCTTTTTAATTATATAGCACATGAGAAAGTAGAGATTTTAAGTGCTTTTCTTTACACAACCCCCTGACCCTACGCCTTGCTGTTATTGGCCACCGTCTACGTTAATTATGATGGATCTATCTATATGCTACCTAGTTTGTCCCAAAATATAAATTTTTTATAATAAGTAATTCGAAAAATATATTCATAAAAAAAACTCGCCAAACCCCCCCCCCCCCAAACGTAGGACTCTGACCAATTGTTGTCTTCAATTAATTTCAATGCTCCATATCGTTCCTTGAGAAATAATGAAATTTGTGGAGTCTCACAGCTTCGCACTAACTGTGTTTTTATACTCTAGATGAAATCTGAGAGTATATTGTGTTTGCCTTACCGTTTGTAACGCTAAGAAATAATGCTCGCACAGAGCGGCCAAGGGTACAGAAATATTTGTTGTCGCTCAAAAAATTCGATTCCGAGTTGCTGTCTGTCCGTCTGTCTACAGCATAACTCTCGAAAGCTTTGAGCTATAGTGCTAACAATTTTTGTGTGTCATTTTTAGCAAAAAAGTAACTTTAAGTTTGTGAACGGGCTACATCCACATCCCCCCACTCCTTTTACCCCCTCTCATACAAATTTCACGAAATTCCGAAATTTTCAAAAATTGATTTTTCTTTGAAACTATTTAAGCTATCAACTTGAAATTTGGGTCAACGTATTACAATATAAATACCATTAATATAATTGAATATTAATCCGATCCCGTCACTCCTTCTACCCCCTCCCGTACAAATGCGTAATTTTGAAAAATGCATTTTTTCGATTTTCATTGAAACTAGCAAAGTTGTAAAAACGAATTTTTACCAGAATTAATTTTATTATAATTGCCATCAGTATTGAAAAAATTATCAACTTCACCTCACTCCGTCTACCCCCTCCCATACAAATTTCACGAAATTTTGAAATTTAAATTAAATTATTTTTCTTCGAAACTGTTGAAGGTATCAGCTTGATATTTCTCATAAAGTATAAAAATAGATATATCAATAACGAAATTTGTTTTGATCCGTACACTCCTTCTACCCCCTCCTATACAAATGCATAGTTTTTGTCAAGTGCATTAGATCGATTTCCATTAAAACTAGAAAAAGTATAAACTTAAAATTTTTCCAGAATTGGTTTTTAAATAATTGCAATAAATTTAAAAAAAAATTATCAGCTCCTCTTCACTCCTTCAAGGAAAGCATTTCTTCTTCGAACATATGAGAGCTATCGACTTTGAAATTGAAACAAAGCCTGGCGTTAATGAGTTTCAAAATCTTCTAAGCCCCTCCACTTCCTCTGCCACCTCCCTTACAAATGCCCTAATTTCAGGTAAACTAAGTCCAATTGAAAATAATGAAAGCTACAAACCTTAAATTCAGCACGAAATATTTTGCATACCACATTAGGTGTCATATCCAAAAATTACAAACCTTCCTCCTCTGCTTCTACCACCTCCCATACAAAAGTCACTATTAATTATTTAAAAGAATTAGAGGTGACATATTTTCCGGTACATTGACCTCTTTCTCATTTCATCTAGAGTATCATATGATTGGGCTTTACGCCCAATCATAATTTTGTTATGTTTTTTAAACCAATATCATCTATGCTGAGACTTTTCAATGAATACTTTTCGTAGTTGCATTTCACCCCCACCCAGGTAAAAAATCAGCTCTCCTGATGTTAAATTAATTTTTACTCTTACTTTGTTTTATATTCTTCCTTCTCCTTCTTCAATGGCACGACAGCCCAAATCGAGCCTTGGACTCCTGATTTGCAGGTTCCTTAACATTCTCGTTATTGTGGACGGGTTGTTAGCTCTTCGCACAACCCTCTCTCTACGAATTTTTCATTTTCGTAGATTAAAGTAACCAAGACATATCCAAGCAGACAGTGTGCTGGAATTATGCGTTGACCGGAATTTGAACGCACGACCTTCGTATTGTAAACCAACACGCTACCCACTAGGCTACACCTTAAATTCTTCCTATTTATTGCTAAATCGTTAATTTTGTTTTTCTATTTTTTTCTTTATTATTACTTTTAGTTTTTTTTGCTACCTATTTTGCGAGTATTTTGTTATTTTTCTTAAGTTTTAATAATTTATATATTATTTGTAGTAGTCAGGCAGCTAACGAATAAAACGATTATTATTATAAAGAATTAAATGATTTTGTAGTTTGTCCCACAAACCCTTCGACATGTGTGTCAAATTTTCTAGCTGGAACCATGTTTCTGAGATATTCGAATTAGCATTTTTCAGTTCATTGCTTCCCCCGCCCCCCTCTTAACCATTACACCCCAAAAAAATTAAAGCCCGCCTGAGATCAACACCCATCTGCAATCCACCTAAAAATAAAATTTCTATCTTGAGGGGCTTGGGAGTTCATGCGCTCTGAGCGTACACGACGTACGACGGACGGTATACAGCGTACTGACAGACGTTTTTTTTTCAGGTTTAGTCCAATTTAGTCATGAAATGCGAAAAAAAAATTGTCAGGGTGGCAAATATTTTTTTTTTTCAAGTCGATTACAATACGTATAATAAAAAATAAGTAAATTGTAAAAAACACTCGTGCAAAGCACGGGTACACTTGCTAGTATTTTATAAATTTGAAGAAAGCCATTTCTCTTTTGAATATATTATGATGGCTTTCATATATTCAAAAGAGAAAATTTGTACAGAGCATGATAATAGCAATAGTGAATCAGGCAAATTCTAAACCGCATCTACCAGCTCCCATACAATTGTCACTGTTAGGTTTTCTAAAGAATTTGAGATTATATTTCAAATAAAACCTTTCTGAGTTTCACACTGTTCGTCTTTAATAACCGTGACAACGCGGTCTCTGCTAAGACCCTTATCAAGCTGAACATGAGAAAACATATTTTTTAAATTGTTTGATAGAGGCTGAACCCCAAAAGCTGTTATGTATTGTGTTACGAGGGAGTGGAAATTTTCAGCAAACTTAAGCAAGGAAAAACAAGGATTCACATTTTTATTGAGGAGTGTTGCTTTAACATTTAGACGTAGATTTATTTTGGTGAGGCATTGCCTAAATTGCCTTATCTAACGAGCCGCCGCTGCACTGTAGAGACTGCTGTATAATCACTTTGTATTCGACTTTCTGGACTTCGGCTGCTACATTGTACATATTTATATATTTTTCAGTGATATTAAGTGGTTAATTTAGAAATTTTGGATGCATGTGGTTTCCTATCTAATGACGAAAAAATTCTAAATTTCGATTCGATTGCGTCAGATAAATCGATAAATTTTCAATGATTTGAAGTTTTCAAGTCGGTAATTTTAAATGAATTTATTTTTCTTAAAGCTCTGGCTCAGGTCTAGATGTAGCTTACTGGGTGCGGTGTGTTGTTCTACAATGCGAAGTTCGTAATCTAAGTGGACACATAAGTCCAGCTTACTACCTGCCTGGGTATATCTGAGAAACCTTAATATGCGAAAATGAAAAATGCGTAGATAGACGGTTGTCCGATGGGCTATCAACTGTTCCAAAATCAGGATTAAATGATTAGGGATCTAAAATCCAGGACGCCAAGACCTAATTTGCCATTACAGAATTTAGCTCTGGACAATAATCCTCAAGGAAGATGCCGGGTTAGTCGACCATGTAGCACATGGAAGCGAGCAGTTGAGAAGGAAGGCAGAGAAATAAACAAGTCCTAGCAACAACTAAAGGCCGATGCCCAGGATCGCACCTTGTCGAAGAGAACTGTTCCTAGTTTGTTCTCACAGTGCATTTCAAATTGAAAGAAAATATTTCCTGATTTTACACTGTTTTCCTTATTATGTGTTACGTTTTGGTCGATGCTGAGACCTTTATCAAACTGCTACTCAGTTTGATAAAGGTCTCATCAGATACCGAAACGTCACACATAATAAAGCAAACAGTGTAAAATCCTGAAATCTTTTCTTCCAACAGAACTGTTTCTGTCCTACGCTCATCTAGTGGATCTTAACAGGAAAATTGATTGATTGATTGGTTTTTTTTGCATGTTTTTAATTGCGAAACGTGGCTAAAATTTTGTTTTTTTCAATCACGAGACATCGCTTCAAATATGTAAAAAAAATATTAAACTAGTCACCATCTAATTATGCATACTTTGCAATTAAAATCAACGAACCTAAGGGTATCTGTATTTAGCGATAGTCGGCCATTGAATGCCAGATATGAAAATATTTTTCTTATCAGTACTAAGTAAAACGGGCCCCAGAAACGTGCTATAAACGACAGAAAATAGTGCCTTACAATGCAATTCAACAACGGCATAATCACTGAGAGCCAAATAGCTAGGAAAAAAAATCACAATTTATTGGCGGTCTCATTAATATTTAAATATATCACAATAACAACAAATTGATGATGAATTGTCTTATCACGCGAAAGCAACGACACTGATTTTTTTTTTTGGTTTATAATTTTAGTGTTGGTGGTCACTAAGGCCACATTTACAAAAATTAATTTAATTGTTCTTTATTTTTATTTGTTGGTGCTTTATTGTTCTCGTCCGATAAGAAAATAGAAATTCGGTGGGTATTTTATGAACTCGATTTCAAGCTGCGGCTAGACAAGCTTCAAAGATAAGATATTTTTATAATTACTTAATACTCATATAGTGTGCTAGAGCATTCACATGTTCATTCTAATGACATAGAACTTTGTTGCTCACGTGAAACTTGTTTTCATAGTTATAGATTTTTTAGATTTTTGCTAGTTATGGCCTGGAAAATTTATTGATTTATAGATATAAGTATGTGACAGTTATATTAAACAAAAGATAAGAATTGTCGTTAAGTAAGCTATGCCGACACAAGATGTTTTTTGAGGTAGGTCCATTTTATTGCTATGTCGAAAATATTCATAGGTAAAAGTGGGAGAATTCCGATAAAATTCAGTTTGGATTTCGACTTGGAATTCCATAATAATTGTTTTAATTGAAAAAAAATGAAGTTTTGTCGCAATTTTATAAGTCTTTGACGAAATACGGCACTTAAGAAATGAAATTCAATCTGAGTATACTTCTAAACTAGCGAGTGCATTATTTTGCAATACCCAATATCAATTGGCATACACACACCTGTTTTTGTCGCACTGTTAAAAAGATTGTGTACCCACCCAAAATCTACGAAGACTTTCACTTAAAGACTCAGTTCGACACTGTGTGGCAAATGCAATGAGATAAACAACATTAATGTCAAATGGCGTATAAGTGTATTATTTACAAATAGCACTCGTCAGAGTCGCCTGATGGTGGTGGGTAATGCTCTTACAGTGCATTTAATATGCGCTAAATTGATTGTAGGTTGGCACAGTTGACAAGTGTTTTGTCAGAAATGAGCTTGGTGTTAACCGCGACCATGATTTACGACCGTTCACGCCGCTACTCATGTTTCCGATGACAAATTATCATCCGAGAGACACAACAAATTTACAGTAGAATTGTCGCACTATTGTCAGTCTACTACACCATACACGCAGGC
Source organism: Chorisops tibialis (assembly GCA_963669355.1). Taxonomy (NCBI): domain Eukaryota; kingdom Metazoa; phylum Arthropoda; class Insecta; order Diptera; family Stratiomyidae; genus Chorisops; species Chorisops tibialis. Next base: position 184,086,921 of record OY770262.1, read on the forward strand.
AGACTGTGACACCTATTTAACTCGAGTGCGTCCGTTTGTAAAGCTGGTTGCACACTATACGCGTCAATTGTTTAATAAGAGAATGACTTGAAGTAATTATTCCGAAAGCATCATTATCATAGTGCGAGTGGCTTTACACGATCAACGTCTCAAAATATTAACGCTTTTCCATATTTTGCACGTCACGGGGATTATAAAGAAACAAGACATAAGGAGATTAGTGCGAAACTAATGTGCAGAGCCAAGCGTGAAAATGATGTAAGTAAAATGAGACACTTAAGCCGTCTGAAGGCGCCAAGAAGCACAGATTTTACTGAAATTTGATATGAAATTTGGTCTGATTCTGTTCTAGAAGTGAATGTCTGAATGTCTTTATCGAAGGATTAGGTCTATTGAAATTAAGATCGTACCATCTAAGGTTACACTTTTACTTGTCGAATTTAGAAAAAAAAAACCATAACAGGTCTACTATTGCGCGCAAAACGCCATCACAAGAAACTCCAGATTAAAAAGACATTTTTCTGATTATAAAAAATTTTGTATGGGGAGTGGTAGAAGGGGTGACTGGATTAAGGAAATTTTTTTTACTTCATTCTGGAGTGACTATAAAAATATTTCTTACAAAATATAAACTTCACTTTTGTCACAGATTTTTTTTTTTTAAAGGGGGTTCCTTGAGTCATACAGCACCTCCTGCCGGTTGCTCAGAAGCGTTGGGGTGGGTCAAAATTTGACTCAAAAGGGAATCCATCCTTGAATCGTGCTGCAAATCATAAGCGATGATGATCAGTCCTAGGGTCCCCATATTGCGACTTTCTACTCCTCACTCATCATTGCCCAAATATCACGGAAACAAGGGGAAAGATATTCGAAAGAACTACGAAAATTGTATTTGGCTGGCACAGTTCCTAAGCACAGCACATGAATCTTAACATTTACACAAGACAAACGAGAATATTATGTTAGTGAGATACTATAATATAATTCAATATAATTTCAAAGAAATAAAAATTAAAAATTTTAAACGAATAAAGACTGTACTTCGGTGGGGGGCCTTGCTGCATCTAGAATCTGCATACTCCATTTTCCGCATCGAACGGTTTAATTTTTTATTTTTATTAATTAGTTTGTTTGCCTTTTTATTATTCGTATTATTCGTTGCGATCTTATTTTTCGTTGTTTTTTTATACTCTTGATGAAATCTGAGAGTATTATAATTTTGCCACAAAGTTTGTAACGCCAAGAAATAAGGCTCGGAGAAAAAAATGAATGATATAGAAGTTCATACAATCACTCAAAAATCTCAAAACCAGATGACCATCCGCCCGTCTGTCTGTCTGTCCCTCCATCCGTCCGTCCGTGTCCTCTCTAGCTTGAGAACGCGTTGAGCTAGATAGTTCAAATTTTATACACTTCGTTTTTTACATAAAAGTAAGGTCAAGTTCGAGAACGAGCCAAATCGCTCCACTCCTTCTACCCCCCTCCCATACAAAATTACACAATTTTGTAATTTGACAATAAACGGATTTACTCGAAAAGTATAAATGCTATTGATCTGAAATTTGAAATATAATACTTTTATGATGATTTTAATATACTGTATAAAAATAATTTGTTTTCTCCCATTCCTTCCACCACCTCCCATATAAACTGCACTTTTATATGAAATACTATAAACCAATTTACTCAGTGCGTATAAAATTTATCGAGCTGAAATTGTGCACCAAATATACTTACTTACTTACGATGGCGCTACAGCCCAAATCGGACTTTGGCCTCCTGAATGCTTTGCCTCCATCCATCTCGGTTCAGTGACCGCGTCCTCCAGTTTGAAAATCTTAGCAGTGATTTGCTGTCTGCGTCAATCGAATCCTCCCAGCGCTTTCGTGGTTTTCCGACCGGTCTTTGTCCGTTGACTTTCCCTTTTAGTGTGCGTTTGGGAATTCTTCCGTCATCCATCCGCTCCACATGACCAGCCCATTGTAATTTTTTAAATTTTATGAGGGTTGACACTTCTGGATTGTCGAAGATGGCATACAATTCTCTATTGTATCGTATTCTCCAGATTGAGTCTTCCCTCACAGGTCCGAGGATTCTTCTGAGGACCTTCCTTTCAAAGGCGTTAAGTCGTTTTTCGGACGCCTGAGTTAATGTCCACGTTTCGCTGCCATAGCATAGCACAGGTCTTATGATTGTTTTGTATAGCTTAAGTTTTGTTTTCCTGTGCACGTTCTTGTTTTTGATTATTGGAAGTACCGAATAATAAGTCTTGTTTGCCATCATTATCCTTCTTTTAATTTCGATGGGTTCGCTTCCATCCTTCGATAGATTTGCCCCTAGATATATGAAGTTGTCTACGTTTTCTAGGTTATAGTCTCCTACTGTAATATTTTGTCTGATTGGCGTCTTTTTCCTAGTTTGCGTCATAATTTTTGTTTTGTTTTCATTAATGCGTAGTCCAACTTCCCTTGCTACCGAGTCAAGGTTTACAAATACTTCCTTAGCACTCTCCAGAGATCTTGCAAGGATATCTATGTCGTCGGCATATGCTACGAGTTGTGTGGATTTGAAGCATAGTGTTCCCTTGGTGTCAACGGGAAGTTTCCGAACAACATATTCGAGTGTTAAGTTGAAAAGCATTGGTGCGAGGCCGTCACCTTGTTTAAGGCCGTTGTCTGTTTTAAAACTGGAAGTCAGATCGTTTTCTACTCTGACTTGTGACAAAGACTCAGTCATTGTCATTCTTGTCAGTCGAACCAGTTTCGGTGGGACTCCAAACTCCAACATGATTTTATACAGTACGCGCCTGTCGATACTGTCGTATGCTTGTTTGAAGTCAACAAATATCTGGTGCACATCAATATTATATTCCCAGCACTTTTCCAGCACCTGTTTAACTGAGAATATCTGGTCCGTGGTTGAGCGTCCAGCTCTAAATCCGCCTTGGTATTCACCAATTACTTTATCAGCATAGGGCTTAATTCTCTTTTCTAGAATTTTCGTCAAAATCGTATAAGACGTACACAACAGAGATATTCCTCGGTAGTTTTCGCAGCAGAGTTTGTCACCTTTTTTATAAATTGGACATATGATGCTCTTGCGCCAATCTTCAGGAAGTATTTCCTGCGTCCATATGTCCGCGACTAATCTATGTAGGAGATGCGCTATGCAGGTGTCGCCGGCTTTCAGAAGTTCAGCTGGGATTTGATCAGTGCCCGGCGCTTTGTTGTTTGGGTGGTTCCTTAGGGCTGTTTTTACTTCTTCGAGTGTGGGAGGACTCAAAGCGGATCCTTCATCAGCTGTTACATCAGTTATACCTGCTATTGTATCTGCTGCTGCTGTTCGTGTAGGTGATGGGCTCGGGTTAAGAAGGTGTTCAAAATATTGTGCCCATCTTAGTTTTATATCTTCCGCGTTACTTATAATGTTCCCTTCCGCATCCTTGCATAGGGTCGTTTTCGGTTTGTAACCTTCTTTCATCCTTTTGACAAGGGAATACGCGGCTCTTGTGTTGTGTAATTTAAATTGTTCGTCCATGTTTTTAATTTCGTCATTATTGTACTTCCGTTTTTTTTGTCTGCATATTTTGTTTGCAAATCGTCTAAGATCCTTGTACTTGTCTTGTTTGGCTCGTGTCGGCCGTTCCGTTAATATTTTGTAAGCTTCATTTTTTCGTTCTAAGGCATCTTGGCATTCTTTGTCGAACCAATCATTTCTTTTGCGCCGGGGTTGTTGTCCTATCACCTCCTCTGCGACAGATGTAATGCCATCTTTGATTTTTTGTCACATTTCTTCTATTGGCATGCTGACAGTGGTATTCAGCATTGTCGTGAAGTGCCTCTCCAAGGCTAACGCATATTTCGCAACTATTTTCTCGTTTTTGAGTTTCCCTATGTCGAATTTAGGAACCGGTTGTATTTTTGAGTGTCCTCGGTTTGCGATTCGACATCGAAACTTGGTCTTTACCAAATAGTGGTCTGTGTCGCAATTAGCCCCTCGACATGTACGCACGTCGAGAATGCAGGAGGCCGTCCTTTTCTCTATTAGAACATGGTCTATTTGATTGAATGTTCTTCCGTCGGGTGAAGCCCACGTTCTCTTATGAATATCACGATGCGGGAAGCATGTCGAGCTTACAATAAGGTTTTTGCTGCTGGCGAAATCAGTCAGCCTCTGGCCGTTGTCGTTACTAATATCATGGAGACTATGCCTTCCAATTGTCCCTATGTATGCTTCTTCTTTGCCCACTTTCGCGTTAAAGTCACCTAATACTATTTTAATATCATTCGACGGAAGGGAGTCGAATGTTGATTCTAAGGTGCTGTAGAAATCGTCTTTAACTTCGTCGTCTTTGTCTTCCGTTGGGGCGTGGACATTAATAAGCCAAACATTAAAAAAACTTGTTTTGATGCGGATTGCACACAATCGTTCATTGACGGATTTGAAGTTGGTAACTTGGTGTTTAAACTTCTTGTCGACGATAAACGCAACTCCAAATTCCCGGCTTCCCGATGATTTCCCACTTTTGAAAATTGTGTGCGATCTTAAGTCATTAATCTCGTTACCTAATAATTTAGTTTCTTGGAGTGCAATTATGTTTATATTGTATTTGACTGCCTGTTCCAGAAGCTCTCTCACTGCTCCTGCTCTGTACAGGGATCGCACGTTCCAAGATCCGAAGGAATAGTCCATTTTTCGTTTGCGTGGTCGTTGCCGTTGAATCAATCCAGTCCGAGGCGTTGCTTCAGGTTTCGAAACGGGTGTGTTTTTTCCGAGGATGAGTTGTTAACACATCGCCCAACCCCCAACTTGGAGGGCCATATTATTATAGTGCTAGAATTTTTCTGTTTCATTAGCACTCGCGCCCATCAGTTCAGCAAGTCAAGTCCGGATGGACAAGACCAGGATCCGGTGGCTACCACGAGGAGGTATGATGAGCACAATTGATGTGTATATGACAGTTACAACACTGGGCGTCGCCTAATGACGCCGATCAGATGCCTACCCTGTCTATACCCATCCAACCACCGTGCACCAAATATGTATTTAGAATTATTAGTAAAACCAAAAAAAATTAGATGGTTAGCTTTGTCGCTTCTCCCCGCGCCCATACAAAATTACATAAATTCGTAATTTGACAATAAACGGATTTGCTCGAAAAGTATAAATGCTATTGATCTGAAATTTGGAATGCACTACTTTCATGGTGATTCCAATCTACTGTATAATTTGTAATGTTTGAGTCCTCCCCTTTCTTCCACCACCTCCCATACAAACTGCACTTTTTCATGAAATACTATTACAAATTTACTCAGTACGTATAAAATTTATCGAGCTGAAATTGTGCATTAAATATTTATTTAGAACTGTTAGTAAGATCAAAAAAAATTAGGCGATTAGTTTCACTCCTTCTGCCCCCTCCCATACAATCTGACACAATTTAACAACTTCAGTCGATTTTCCTGAAAAGTATGAATGGTACTGATCTGCAATTTAAAATATGTCAAAAAATTTTGTTTTTAGTTATTTCTAAAATGTCATTACAAACTCGACCCTGCTTGTACCACCTCCCATACAAACTGCACTATTTAACTAAATCCAATACAATAATTGAAAATAAATAAGACCAACCTAAACTGAACATAGACTATGAAACCCTTAATAAATCGTTTGCTTCCGTATCGTCAACTCGTCCTATCAAATCTATGCTAACGCTTTCTGCTAAATTTTCCGAACATGTACGTAAGTTGAAATGCAATAATCCCTCTTATGAGTTTAGTTTCACTTGTGTTACTGAATTAGATGTGTACAATGCTATATTCTCGATCAAATCTGACGCTGTAGGTGTGGACAGTCAATCAAAATCAAATTCCTGTTAAGACCCCCTATAGGGGCATAGGACAGAAACAACTCTCTTCCACAAGGCGCGATCCTGCGCATCGGCTTTAAGCTGTTGCCAGGACTTGGTTATTCCTCTGGCCTCCTGCTCAACTGCTCGCTTCCATGTGTTACATGGTCGACCAACCCGACGTCTTCCTTGAGGGTTATAATCCAGAGCCTGTTTTGCGATGTTTTGCTCTGGTTTCCTCAAAGTATGACCGATCCACTGCCACTTTCGCCGTTGAATCTCAATACCTATTTTAGTCTGGCGAGTTGTACTCCAAAGTTCGTCGTTGGAGATTACTTCTGGCCAGAATATTCCTAAAATGCGCCGGAGGCATTGGTTTACGAAAGTCTGTAGTTTCTTGGTAAGTCGAACGGTCACTTTCCACGTAGTACAACCATATAACAACACGGATTTGACGCATGCGTCAAAAACTCGCAGCTTCGTGCGAAGGGAGATCTCTCTTAACCTCCAGAAAGGGGAAAGGATACCGAAGGGCTGACGAGCTTTATTTAGCCGAGCCTCAACATCCTTTTCGGCTCCGCCGTCCATGCTGACAATGCTTCCGAGATAGCAAAAATCTTGCACCTCTTCCACATCCTGTCCATTAAGAACAATCGGTGTGCTTGCGTTCGAACCCATGTGCATGTACTTGGTTTTACGCACATTTATTTTCAGTCCCGCCTCTTTGCATTTAGAATGCAACGAGCGAACATTTGACTCTAAGTCCGAACGGGTATGTGCAAGCAAACACACGTCATCAGCATAATCAAGGTGTGGACAGTATTCACCCGAAATTTTTTAAGCTTATTATTCCTTACATACTCCCCGTACATATTTAGCACAATTTTCACTACTTCAACTTTTCCTGATGCGTGGAAAAAATATAAAATTATTCCTGTTCCTAAGAAATCTCTTAAATCAGCTCAACAAGAGTATAGACCGATTGCCATCTTGCCATATCTTTCTAAAGTTTTGAAAAACTTATGAATAGCCAAATATCATACTATTTCAGCGAATATAATCAACTATCGGACTTACAATCCGGTTTTAGGTTACTTTATTGCTGCTTGATTTCTTTTTTCAAGATAATTCATTCCAAAAGGCCTGAGTATCTTTTCCAACGAATTACATTCGCCAGGTCTTCCAGGACTCACCAACTAATAACACCTGAGTTCTTATCTCTAGTTTCACAGAGGCAATTCTTCGTTTATGTCATTCAACAGTGGAATCAACTACCAGTCGAAATTCGTAGAGGGGATGGTGATTTTTGCAGGAGGCTCGGAGTATACTTGGGAGGTTGAATCCAGGCTTTTCTTCTTTTCTAATTAAATTTTTGTTTTTACTTTTGTTTTCTTTTTTCAATTCTTCTTTTGATTAACTTTCATTAATGTAGAACTAATTTTAAATGAATCACTTAATTTGAATAGTTAATTTTCCGTTATTACTCAAACAAAAAATTCTTGTATCTTAATTGTGTTAACCCAAATGAATAAATAAATAAAGTAAACTAAACTAAACTAAACTAAACTAAAACTAATTTTCTCAGTACCTATTAAATTTTTTAATTCTAAATTTTCTATAAAGCATTTTGGCGGCAACTCTAACCTGATGTGAAAAAAGTAGTTCAATGTCGTCACCCGCTCCACCACTTCCCCTAAGAAATTTCTTAAATTGAAAAAATTCTCTTTTATCTAGAGTATCGTAGTCCTGTTATCGTTTTGTATTATTTTTAAAAGGAAAGATTTCCGGCTTCTTCACTATTACGCTTTATTATTCGTGACAGTTTGGTCTCTGCTGAGACCTTGATAGACAATTACATAAATTTATTATATTATACAAAATGAGGTTAATTGAGTGTGGGAAGGGTAATTTAGCGTTAAATTAGTTAAATATGTTTAGTTAATTACCAGATAGTCAAATTATGATTTCGGGGTATGGATTTTGTTCTTACCAAATTTTAAGGTAAGTAGCCAAACTGCTAATAACTTGTATCCGGTATCTCGTTTAAAGTTCTGTGGATATTTAGAAATTTCAATGGCTTTTTGTAATATTCGTTGAAAATAGTGATTTTTCCTGGACAGGATTTGCACATTGTCGTAATCGATTGTACGATCCTCTGTCGTTGCATGTTCCGCGATCGCTGATGACTGATTTGGGTTTTCCGTTTGATCCTTGTTTGGACTGTGCGTACCGTTTCTCCTATGTACACTTTATCGCATGAGCCGCAAGTTACTTTGTACACTTCTTCAGTCTCCAATGGTTTTTAGTCCTTCTGGTTTCCTAACATTCCTCAGATGGTAGTCGGGGTAAAGAATGTTGTCCTAATTTTGGCTTTTCGATGGATTTTGTATATCTTATCGGTCGTGGCCTGGATGTAAAGGATGTAGATTTGTCTGTATTTCCTTCTTCAGTGTCTTCTCGTTCTTTTGTCTTTGGTTGCTTTGGTATCCTCGCCCTATTTATTTTGTTCGCTTTGTATCCATTTGCAGAGTATGCCCAATTCAACTATTCCTTTTCCTTTATTATTTTTTTATTTTTCACAGGAAGTTTCTTAATGTACACTCCTTTCACATCTTTTCTTTTGTTATCAACCAAGCACTTTTTGCTTCCAAGAAAATAATATTATATAATTTAACTCTTTTTTAATCCAAAACAAATCTTTATTCTTATTAAATTTTCATTTCTTGCACCACCTTTTCCTTATATAAAAAATTTCCTACTTTCAAATGAATTTTTCCCCGTCGCCAACTGCTCGCCGACAGTCTCCAGAACCAACTTTCCCGGAAAATTTTCCTGATCTCATATCATCAAAAAAAACATAACAGTGCGATACTCTAGATGAAAGAGAAATTATTTTGTTTTAAGAAATTTTAATGGGGAAGTAGTAGAGGGGGGTGACGACATTGAACTAAATTTTTCACATCACGCTAAGGTTGCTATCAAAATGTTTTATACAAAATTTAGGATACAAAATGCAATAAGTACTGAGAAAATTAGTGTTTTGGATTTAGTGAAATTGTGCAGTTTGCATGGGAGATGGTAAAAGGAGTGTGAAGTTATTAATGACTTTCTTAGAAATAACTGCGAACATCATTTAATTGACTTATTTTAAATTGCAGATCAGTAGCATTCATACTTTTCAGGAAAATTAACTATTTGTAAAATTGTTGAATTGTGTCAAATTGTGTGAAAGGGGTTAGAAGGTGTGAAGCTAATCGCCTAATTTTTTTTTGTCTTACTAATAATTCTAAAAAAATATTTAGTACATAATTTCAGCTCGATAGATTTCATACGTACTGAGTAAATTGTATTATAGTATTTCATAAAAAAAGTGCAGTTTGTATGGGAGGTGGTGGAAGGAAGGGGAGGACTCGAATAATTTTTAACATCGTAGTCCTATTATGTTTACTACTTATTCCTTTTTTGTTTTTATTATTATTTGGGTGCCAATTTAGAGAACACACAAGAAGAGAAAAAGGCTGCTAAATAAAAAAGAGAGTGAGGGTGAATAGTAAAACTACAGAAACAAAACAAAATATAAAAGACAGAGAAAGGTGATTCGCAAAGGGTGATAGAAGGAGTAGGTGGAGGAGAATTAGTGATTTTTTCAGAAATAACAATGAATATAATGACATCTCTCAAATTTCAGACTCATAATATTCAAACTTTTCAAGAAAGGCTAATCAGTTAGTTTTTTGCGATTTTTCTAATATTGATATTTACGTATTTTGTACAAAATTTGAGGTCGTCAAATGTTATACGTACTGAGAAAATTGGTTTATAGTATTTCATGAAAAAGTGCTGTTTGTGTGGGAGGTGGTGAAAAGAGTGGAAGCAAATAATTCATACTTTTGATAAAAATAATACATTCGAAAGTGCATTTATGTTCTAAATTTTAAATTATTAACTTATGTAGTTTCCACGAAAATATGATTATTGTAAAAGTTTTAAAATGGGTTATTTTGTATGGGAGTAGAAGAGGTGGAGCGATTTGGCTCATTTATGAACTTGATCTTACTTTTTCGTCAAAAACGACGATACAGAATTTAAACTTTCGAGCTCAACGCGCCCTCGAGCTAGAAAACCATTGGACGAACGGAAATCCAGTTTTGAGATTTTCGAGCAACAACAATTATTTTTTACCCTTGATGGCTCTTTGCGAGCATTATTTCTTGGCGTTGCAAACTTTAGAGCAAACTTAAAATACTCTCAAATTCCATCTAGACTACAATTACTGTACTTACCCTCAGTGATGTATATGTGTCATCTAATTGGGTTGTTTATGGTGCTAGACAGGATCAAAAACCGTTATTGAACATTAACTTATATTTTCCATAGTCTCCAAAATAAAAAACAAAACAACATTTACAGTCAATTTCTCCCCAATACCTAAATTAAGGACCTTGATGTTATTTGTAAACATAAAATTTTAATAAAATTATGTTAATCGGAAATTCAGATCTGTGTCGTATAGGAGTCATTTCATTTTTTATCACTTTCCGCATTCCTACTAAACGCCTATTGGAAAAAGTCAAAATTGGCATAACTGGAAAAAAAATGAGCAGTCATAAAAAAAAAATTCAATTACAAATTAAACTACTTCAATTCAATTTAAATCAATATAACCGCAAACTTTATTATAATCGCTTCTCACTTACTTTCAGAAACAGTCGAAAGTTCATTCGTCCGCTTACTGTCGCTTTTCTGTCTCCGATCGAATATTGCGAATTTCACGCGATAACCCGATCTTTACTCTTTCGCTCTCAAATTCAGACTCAAACTTTCGTTACAAATGCTCGCATTTTTTTTTTGGTTCTTTTCGCCGGCTTTTCGTCTGTATTTCGCCTGCTTTTCATCTGTCTGCTTTTTCGTTTAAGTACCCACGAGCAGTTTGAGGTCACAAGCAGTTGATGATCGCGGATTGCCAATGATGTGTGTGCCAGATGAGAAGAATGGATAGCAGATCTTCTAAATGGTATCTCGATGATCGCGCGTTTATTTGTTTTTGGTTGAAGATCTTGACACTCCAATCAAGTCGCATAGTGTTCCTTATAGTGTTCGTATGCACGCATTAATTTGATGACAAGCAAGTAGAGCTGACATTTCGCATGACTTTCGAGTACAGTGGAAAACCGCGGATATCAGACGAATGACTAGGGCTAACATGTAACAATACTAAAGCACCTAACCAGAAATACTTAATTGTTTTTAATATAATAGTTATTGTAAATCAAATTTAAATTTTAACTCTATTTTAACTCTATTCACTTATCATTCCCTAATTACTTGCAATTTCGGACTGCCTAACTACGAAACTTGGAAGAAACACAAATAAAATTCTAAATAAATAAGCACATAATTTAAATATTAAAACTATACCAGCTTTAAAACAATACAAAATCACTCAGGCGCATAATAACATTTGACAATGCGAACTATTAAACCTGTGCAAATTAATTATCTGCGCGAAAAAAACACATATCCAGATCAAAAAAATTAGCGCGAAATCCTGGTTAATTGCTATTTTGTTTCTGCAATGTTCTGGTGGATGAGAAAAAAACGAGTTTTTTTTCACGAGTCAAAGGAGGTTGTTGGATTTTTTGTTGCTCGGACGGATTTTTTGTTTTTTGGATTATTTTTGGAAAAAATGTCAAAATTAAATCAGAAAAAACGAATTGAAAAGTAGATAAACACATTAGAGAAAATAAACAATTGAAAAAGTAAAAAATTGATAAATTAATAAAGTCAAAAGCATAATAATAAAAAAACGAGTTAATAAATTAAATGGTAAAACCGACTGTAAGCAGTTACCAGGACATCATGCAAGTTTTTATACTCTAGATGAAATCTGAGAGTATATTGTGTTTGTCTTACCGTTTGTAACGCTAAGAGATAACGCTCGCGCAGAGCCGCCAAAGGTACAGAAATATTTGTAACCTCGATTCCGAGTGACCGTCTGTCTGTTAGCAAAAAGTAACTTTAAGTTCATGAATGGGCTACATCCCATTTCTTCGACTCTGTTAAACATTTCGGTTTTCTCGGTTAACAAAACCGTGTGCACATACAATCAAACATTTTTTTCTTATTTCAATGTTTACCAATGCGATTTCATTATACATACGACAAGTCCCTGCAGTCTAGTTTTTAACCTACACCGAATTATTTGAACTCTATAGCTCTTTTCGCACGAAAATATGCTTCCTTTTTGTTATCGTCCTTTTCCTGTGTTTGGGAACGATATCGGTTTGATTGAACGATTTCTACTGCTGGGTGCAAAGTAATTTGACCCCAAAGATTGGATAAAGGACATAATGGCCAAATTCTTTGCAATCTTCAGGGATTACGGATTTTGGTAAAGAGAAAGAACGATTAATTGATATAACATGTGGGATTTGATGACTTTGTGTTATTTGTTTGAAAAGTATTTATCGTTTGTTTTCATTTTATGGTAGTCAAAAAGGGATTTAAAGATGTACTTGTCGATTGGTAGGATTCAGAAAGTTTTGAGATAAATTGATGTGGAAGGTCCCTTGGAGATGAACATCTAATTCTAATTTTGTTTTTATCTTATTCGTAAACTTTTTAAGATATTTTGAGTGGTTTAGTGAATATTTTCACCGTGCATTTTGAATTAAAAGGAAAGATTTCGGGATCTTACACTATTTGCTTTATTGTTTGATACGTTTCGGTCTCAGCTGAGACCTTTATCAAACTGCAAATCCGGTAAGGTTTCTTTTTCCTTTGGTTCTCGATGCCTTCAAAATGTATTATCTCTAAAATGTCTCTTCATTTTCAAAGTAGTGAAAATTGAATACACAATAAAATTTAGCAGAGAAGCAAGCCGTCTACAAAATATTGATCAATTACATAAATTTTTATTATTTTAAAGAATAAAAAACAGAATTGAATTTCAAAGAGACCCACCTCTTCCATTTCATTTAAATATTATCAGATTTCACAAAGGTATCAGTTCGACCGATTATAATAATAATAATTAATTGATGATTGGATGTTTTCTGTGAAAATGGTAAACAATATAATGTTCAATGGAAATAAAGTGTCATTATTTTTGAATGATGTAAATTTTAGTTTTTAATTGCATTGACAAATTTTTCCTTCGACTATTTATGGATAATTGTCCATGCGAAAATATCGTATTTGACTGATTAGAGGGTCCGCCTCATTTCGTCTCGGGTTGAATTTCAAAAGTCCCGGAAATTGTTTTGATCTTAACCCCAATAAAGATCTATGAGATTAATTTCAAGTTTCTCCTTGGGAAGATTTAGTTCTTACTCTAATAGGGCTTTGCCCCAATTTTCCCTCCCGATAATGAATTTGGAAAAAATTCAGAAAACGTTTTTTTTGTCATATTCTAATTGAAGCAACTAAATTTCATATTTGTACGCTATCGACTTAAAACTTATTTATTTTCCATAACAAGATAGTTACATCATTAATTTTATTTAATTTAATATAACCTAATTCAACTTAAATGAATCCAATTCCTCCAAAAGCATAATAGGCTCAGGTAAAATGATGGTCAAGCGGGCTGGGGAAAACATGATAAAACAGAGCGAAGTCTTAGTTTGTATGTTGGATTCCTCATTGGAGGTGAATGAATTTATTAATCACTCTACTTCTTCTACAATGGAACTACAGCTCAAATCGGGCCTAGGCCTCCTGACCTTCAGGGTACTTAACATTTCTCACTATTTATTGTGGAAGGGTTGTTAGACCTTCACACAACCCTCTATCTACGAATTTTTCATTTTCACAGATTGAGGTGATCAAGGTATACCCAAGCGGGCAATGTGCTGGAATTATGCGTCGACCGGGATTTGAACTCATGGACCTAAACACTCTACAGCACCTGTTAATAAGTTCATTCTGTCCGTAATTTGTACTATATAGATATTCCTTAAGTGTTCTTGAATGCCTCGTCAGCCAGACGTTGTCATTGGGTCTAATTTTATTTAAAAATAGCGATCGCCCGCGACTTCGTACGCGTAAAAATTTTAATAATATACAATTTTTAAGAATAGCTATATTTAATAATATATGAGGTTAAGAGAGCAACACTGGCCTAACCCCAATAGAAACGTATTGGAGTTAGGCCACTTTTGATCTTATAGCCTCATATATCCTACCAAACCACAACAAACAAATAAAGTTTTTAAGCTATTAGTGTAAAATTGTAGTAAAAACTTTTGTTAGAAAAAACATTAATGTGAATTATGAAGTCATGATATTTGAAAGGATCAAACCCGCGCGCACGAGGGGCTCGGGGTTCCAACCTCCCACTTTCATTATCCTAAGCATTCTTACTTAAAAGGATTGGGATTTTTGAATTCATAAATATATTACGCTCGGATCAGGTGTGGGAGGTGCTAAAAGGGGTTGTGAGTTCAATCCATTTTCAACACTATAATCCCAATTATTACTAAGACGTCACATACCAAATTTTAGGCGAGTAATTTTGACACATCCCAGGAAATTGAAGAAAATAAATCTCAAAATGACACATTTTGTATGGGAGGTGGAAGAAGAGAGAGGAACATTTAAAAATCGTGCTCCATTTTACTACAAACAAATCAAAACATCATAACTACATTTTAAAACAACAAAATATCAAAAATGGTTTTCATGTAGTAAAGTTGTGACATTTGTGTGGGAGGTGGCAGAAGGCGTAGAGAAATATTGGTTATTCTTGCGTGAATTACTGTAATCATTAACAATACTCATTTTCATAAAAAAATCTAACACCAATCGGAAGTACCTCGGCTTACCTCAAAACGTAAATCGGGGAAGTTTGAGAGTTTGAGATATTGAAATATAACCAAAAGCAAACTACATCTCCATGCATACCTAACAATCTGTGAAAGTTTCATTACAATCGGTTCAACTGTTTTTACTTTATTATATTAATAATAAAAAATCGACTTGAAAAAAAAAATTTGCTACCCTGAAATTTTGTTTTTTCGCGTTCCATGACTAAAATAGCCTAAAAATGCTAAAGAAAAAATCCGTCTTTCTGTACGCCGTCCGCCGTACGCCGAAGTGTACGCTCAACGCACATTAACTCCGCAACCCTTCAAGATAGAAAGTTCATTTTTGGGGGGATTGTAGATAGTTGCGAATCTGAAGCGGATACCCATTTTGGGGGGTGTACGGGTTCAGGGGGAGGCGGAGGGAGCGCTTAAACCGAAAAATACGAATTCAAATATCTCAACCATAGTTACAACTAGGAAGCTAAAAATCGACATACATATACAAGAGTTTGTGGGACAACTTTTAAAAATAATTTAATTTCTTTATCCATTGGGGTGCAAAATGGGGGGACTAAGATTGAATTGTCGGCCGAATTTTTTTTTTCAAATGACTATATCTTCGAAATTACTTACCATAAAAAATTGATATTTTGAGACCATTAAGATGGCATATAGATCTACTAGAATCAGTTTAGATAGAAGCTAATTATTGTAAGGGGGAGGGCCAGGGGGTGCAAAGAAAAACACTTAAAAATGAATATCTCGACTGTCTCTTAAGCTATGCAATTGAAACTTGAAACGTATACTAAGCTTTACTAGCGAAATATGAAAAAAATATAACATGTGGACATAATAGTAGTGGGGGGAAATGTGGAGCATTTCCAAAATGGCGCACTTTCCAAAATTACAAATCGGTATATCTCAAAATTGAGTACAGATATAAAATCAAAAATTTGTCAGATTGTAGAACTATATAGTTTTTAATTTTGGTAAAAAATTTAAGTTGAAGGGTGTAAGGGGAGGGAGGTGGACAGCAAAAATGTTCAACATTTTGAATGATTTTTTTATGGTTCTGGTAATAGATACTAAGTTTAAATTTTGCACGTCAACACATCTATTTGATGTACAAAGAAAAAAAATAGTTATTTGTTCCAAAATTGTTATGCACCGAAGTGGGGGTCTAACGTGCACAAGGGGTTTCATGTGCAATGAAAAAAACACATAAACTGAAAATTTTTGAATGAAATTTTTAGGTAAAAACTTGAAAATTTGCGAAATGCATTTAAACGGAACCTCTAAAAGTTTGAAATATTAACTGGTCGAATATCTTTAAAACTTCCACCCCCTCCCATACAAAATTATTTTTTCGACCATTTTTAAGAAATCAATTATCACCTAACTATTAAATCAATTTGAAATTTTGCACAAAAACTTACAAAAACAGTTGAAATAAAATTAGGTTAGAAGTCTTGAAATCGCACTTGCCCTTCTACCCCTCCCATACAAAAGTATGATTTCGACCAATTTCATTAAATCAACTAATAACCAACAAGTTAAAAGCAACATTCTATACAGAGAATATTGGACTTGGTTCAAGCAATCAATTAAAAAACTACTAACTCAAAAACTCAAACTTGCATAAATAAACGAATGAAATATGGAGCTTTTAAACGTTTTCGCAAAGTGTTAAATTGAGACCTGCTCTGCCCAAGAAGCCCCTTTCACTTAGTCTTGCCTAACCACTCTAACCTGCATATTGACTTTCCACGCATGCTCATTTTGTCCCAAAAATAATAAAGTTTCGCCCGACTTGTTGGAATTTTATTTATTTTAAATCCGGGAAT
This sequence comes from Chorisops tibialis, assembly GCA_963669355.1. Lineage (NCBI taxonomy): Eukaryota > Metazoa > Arthropoda > Insecta > Diptera > Stratiomyidae > Chorisops > Chorisops tibialis. The sequence goes on from OY770262.1 coordinate 184,103,420, forward strand.
ACAGACAGACTGACAAAAATTTCAAAACGCATCTTTATGCTTAGTTATTGTCTAAATAAAGCAAAACACTAACTTTTAGCAATTTATAAACGAATGACAGACGGACACTACAATTATATTTATATAGCCAACGGTAATAACAGCATTCAAGAAATTTAAAGTAAAACAAGATGGGAGCTTAATTTTTCTAGAACTAAGAGGTACAAGGTGTAATGATTGGAGCCAAACTTCTCTAAGTCTTTAGGATCATACAAGACTTTACGAGCAAGAAGATAGAATTGCTTCTGGATTAACTATACTATGCTGCTGTATATCTGAAAAAAAGATGCCAAATGGGACATACATATTGAAAGAAATTGAAACACATACAAATTTTAAAAGAAAGCGGACAAAAGACGAGAATCATGATTCAGTGACCCATATAATTTTGAATTCTTTAGCTCTTCTCTTAATGAACCCAAGAAGATTACTGGCTTTTGAGATTATTCGGTTGTAGGGAGTTTCAAAGAGCAGTTTATTGTCTAATAGTAAGCCGTGGTCCTCAATTTGCTTTGCTCAATGTAGTTCAGGCCTACTTAGGATATAATTGTGGATAAACAACAGTGAAATATTTTCTAATACTTCCGGTAAATCTGAAATGAAGATATTGAATGAAAGACGTTCCAAGTTTCTTCCTTGGGGTACCCCAGAGAACACTACCATTCGCAATAAAGTCCTTGAACTTTGCAAATACAGTTCTATTACGTAAATAGGAATTAAGCCAGTCAAGTGAGGATCCTATTACACTACTTTTTCTAACTTTAAATTGAGTATAATCCGATCAGCTCGGTCAAAGGTTTTGCTACAGTCACTGTAAATTGCGTCGATTTGATGTCCATTTACAGTACGCAGAGTGTATCAGATACAAGAGTTATGAGGTTAGTCATGGTTGAGCGTCCTTTTCTAAAGCCGCACTGCTTCTATCCAGATGTTTCTTCATTAGACAGTGTTCAGTTAGGACACTCACTAAGAGTATAGTCTGATTTATGTTTAATTGCAGATATTCAGAAGTTCATTTAACAGAATGTTTTGGCATAAAAACCATAGTTTACGTATTGCCCTGTACCGAGATCCAGTATAGCTAAATTTAAATGCATATTCATTTTTGCAGTTCAGTACCGCAAAAAGGACGAGAGCCTACGAAATCAGAATTGGCTCCTTTCCTGGCTTGCTCATTACCCTCAAAGCCACTGAGTCCCGAGATCCAAATGACGGCTCTCCAATTTTTTTCCTTCCACTCGAGCATTGATCGTATTTGAAATGATTGTAAAGCTAGGATTGCTGCTTGTCAGAGAAAATACAAACGTTTTGATTTTTGTATGCTCTGTTCATATTCTCTAATAGTTCTATTACATGTGTTCAACTTGGAAACCAGTAGAAAACTCATTCGTACTGGCGTAGATACTAAATGGGAAGTGTGAGATACTCCACCACCCACCACCATATCCTTTTTTGAACCCTTCTGTGCACCAGATAAGCTAGGTTGTAGCCTAGTGGGTAGCGTGTAGGTTGGTTGTGAGTTTCTATCCCGGCCGTCATATAATTGCAGCACTCTACTTGCGTGGGTATATCTTGGCCGCCAACTCAATCTGCGAAAATGAAAATTCATAAGTAGTTATGCGAAGGGCTAACAACATTTTCATAATAAATAATGGAAAAAAATGTTAAGAAACCTGAATGTCAGGAGGTCAAGGCCGATTTCGGGTGAAGGTGTACCAAAAAATGAATTTCTTAGATTGGGTCTGTTGGACATCCAGTCTTGACGATCTAATAAAAACACCTTAAATTGTTTTGTGAATCTATACCTACTTCCCCCGTTCCGCTGCCAGTTGGGAGTACTATAATACATCCACAGCCAGTCCTGCTGGCTCAAAAAATGGACTCTCACCGGATCATGGGCTTATCTTAAAATCTAACTGAAAAGAGAAAGAGATGCAGCGCCACGGATTCTACGGTAACAATTTGTGGCATTCGAAAACGGACTATGATCGGCTTCTGGAATGTTCGAACATTGAATGACATGGCTGATTCCAAACCACAACCAATCAGTGGTCGACCGTGAAATTGTAATATCCAAATCTTGGGCATGAGCGAGGCAACATGAGCAGGAAATACCATTCTGCACGTCGGTGAAGCCAAAAATGGAGTTACACCGAGAGCGAGAAACAGCCACATTAGCTGGGAACCAATCTCAGATAAGATCAGACTCTAGACCGAGGTCCGACGCTGCCCAGGATGACTGATAATTTGTGGATTTTGCTATATTCCACGAGCTCCATGGCGCCTTAAGATGGAGCATCTAGCTTCTGACCAGGAAAGTATGCCGAGGTAAGCCTTCTGCCTTTGGTATTTTCACCAGTACTGCTACTAAATCTGTTCGGATGAAAATAGGCATATTCAAGCAATTAATTTGTGGTGACATTAGAATTCCAGCTCTTGACCTGTCGCTTCTCTTATCGAAAATTCTTCTTCCACAATGGCACTGCAGCCCGAATTGAGCCTTGGCCTCTTGACCTTCAGGTCCCTTAACATTTTTTGTTTTTCATTATTTATTGTGGATGGGTTGTTAGCCCTTCGCACAACCCTCTATCTACGAATTTTTCATTTTCGCACATAGAGGTAACCAAGGTATAGCAACCAGGCAGTGTGCAGGAATTATATATTACGTCGACCGGGATTTGAACTCACGACCTTCGCATTGTAAGACCAACACGCTATCCACTAGGCTACACCCTAGCCTATCGAAAATTAATTTACCCATTTTTTGAGGAATACCAATAATTTTTCTCTTCGCGGCTATTGGTTCCTGTATTAGAGCTACATGGAAATCCTCTTTTGCGAATCTCTATGTTAATACGTCCATGACCGCTGCTGCACGATGGAGGAGATTCGCCTGAATAAGTGAGCTGCGGCTTTTAACCTCTAAATTTTGTAGCAGACTCTGTGCCCCTTTTGTTTAAGCTTCTCCATCGATTGGCCGTCGGTTGGTCAACATCAAGTTATTGTACCTTTTTTCACTATCTAGATAGAATTAAGGAGCCGACAGCAAGCTGTTTGTTTTTATTAGAAATATGTATCATACTTTTTACTACAACTGTACTCACAGAAGTACTCTATTACAATTTTATACTGAAGACTATTACTATCTGTCAATAAACTTTCTCTTGTACTTGTAACCTCCAACGAGAACGGTCGTGTCTTTTCATCCTCTTGCCGAAATCCCAACAGGTTATGGGCCCAGACCGACAATACTCAGAACTCGTGGTCGAAAATAATCCGATAAAATTCAGCGAATCGGTAAAAATTGACAAGTTGCAGAATGGTGATCAGTGGACAAGCTGGAAGTTTCAAATTAAAGTATTATTGAGCGCAAGCGATTCTTTCGAAGTGATTACTGGCGACGAGCCCGAACCAACGAAAAGGGAAGGTATGACTGAAGGTGATTTTTTAATTAACCTGAAGAAATGGCAAACAAAAGATCGTAAAGCGCAGAGAACCAGTGTCACCGCAAATGGCCAGAAACCGTTACTCCATATTTTGAGCTGTACAACGTCAAAAGAAATGTGGACAAAATTGTTAGCTGTATATGAACAGAAGTCTGAAACAAGCCTGCACATTTTGCATCAGCGATTCTACAGTTTTACGATGGCCGTAAATGATGACATTGCTACACATATTGCAAGGCTTGAGTCAAAAAAATGAAAGTATTTCGCAAGCAATGATTGTGACGAAGATTCTAATGACTTTCCATCGAGTTTTGCTCATTTTTCCAGCACATGGGAGTCGACACCAGTCGAACAGCAGACCATCGACAGTCTTATATCGCGGCTAATAATGGAGGAGACGCGGATGGCGTCACAAGCAGCCACAAAAGGGGAGGAAAGTGCGTTTTTTGGTGTGAAGAAACGTGTTGGACGTAAGAAGCAGAAACCAGGTCAACGCAAGGGTGAAAAATCTTTTGGAACTTCAGGGAAATGTTTCCTCTGTTATGAGCCAGGTCATTGGAAACGGAATTGTCCAAATAAAGATAAAAGACAGGTAAATTTTGCAAGTAATCTTAATGCCGGTGAAACTTTAATATGTAATGCGTTTTCGATCAATAAATTAGAAACGGTTATTAGTGAGGAGGACTGGATTTTAGATTCGGGTGCGAGCGACCACATGTCTTTCTGTCGCGAGTGGTTCGTAGATTTTATTGAGTTGCAGGAAGCTATGCCTGTAACTATCGGTAACGGACAGAAAATATATGCTTACGGTAAAGGCAGTATACAAATTTCGGCATACAATAATAAACAGTGGGTTAAAAAGACTTTGGTCAATGTATATTTTGTATCTGACATAAAGGTAAATTTCTTTTCTTCGGGTAGCACTCTTGATAAGGGTTATAAACTGTTGTCCGACAACAATAAATGCGAAATAATTAAAAACGGTGATATCGTTGCAGTGGGAGTCCGCAGTAAAAAACTCTATAAAATGCAATTTCGAGTTATTTCCGCGCAGAAAGAAACTTTTTATTATAATAAAGCGTGTGACTCTATAGCAACGTGGCATGAAAGATTAGGGCATCAGTCCATTGCTCAAATCAGATGTGTTTTAAGGGCGCGAAATATAAAATTTATAGACATTGAAATTTTCTTTTGTGAATCTTGCGCGTACGGGAAGCAGCATCGATCAATTTTTCATGATAGCACACGAAGGGCTTCATGTTGTGGCGAATTAATTCACAGCTACCTTAACGGTCCAATGCAAAGTGACTCTTTGGCAGGGTCGAAATATTTCATCCTGTTTAACGATGATTTCTCAAACTTCAGATACGTGTTCTTTATTCGAGAAAAATCCGAAGTTGCAGCGGTGTTCAAAAACTTCCTAAATCAAGTGAAGATTGATACTGCAGTCCAGATAAAGACACCTAGGACAGATAATCAAGTGAAGATTGATACTGCAGTCCAGATAAAGACACTTAGGACAGATAATGGATTGGAGTTTAAAAACGAAGATATGTCCGAAATTCTTCAAGAAAATGGTATACGTCATCAAACAACCGTACCATACACACCTCAGCAAAACGGACGTGCAGAAAGGGACAATCGCACTATTGTGGAAGTGACACCGATTCGAGCAAGGTTACGTAGCAATCGTAAACCTAAAAGCAGTTCTGTTTCAAGTTTCCCATTCAACATTTCTGAAGGATACGCGTTTGTTGCAAGTTCGTTTGAGCCAGCTAGTTACGAGGATGCAATGAATTCAGATAATGCGGAAGAATGGCAAGCAGCGATGGACGAAGAAATTTCAGCATTGCGGAGAAACGAAACCTATAAATTGTCAACCCTACCGAAAAATCATAAGAAAATTGACAACAAGTGGTTATATAAGATTAAGTCGAGCCCTGAAAGCGTGGAACAAAACTTTAAAGCAAGCCTTGTTGTTAGAGGATTTACCCAAGAACAAGGACTAGACTATACGGAAACATTCAGTCCAGTTGCGAGATTCACATCAATTCGACTTATCCTAGCAATTGCAGCCAGCGAAGGTCTTTATTTAAAACAATTTGATATAAAGACAGCTTTTTTAAATGCCATTCTAACCGATGAAATTTATATGGCTCAGCCAAAAGGTTATGACGATGGTAGTGGACGTGTTTGTAAACTTGAAAAAAGTTTATATGGATTAAAACAGTCTGCAAGATGCTGGAACATAAAATTCACGCAAGCACTGGATAATTTTAATTTTAAAAGGAGCTCAGCTGACCCCTGTGTATTTATACGGAGACATCAGAAGCAAACAGTCATCATGGCTCTTTACATAGATGATGGTTTAATTGCGTCTACCACGAAAGAAGATGCAATGTAAGTTATTAAGCACATCCAGTCTCAATTTGAAACCAAAGTATGTGATGTGGGATATTATCTAGGCCTTCAAATAAACACAAAATCAGACGGATCAATTCGTATTCATCAGTCATGTTACATCGATCGGTTATTACATACATTTAACATGATAAACTGCCGAGAAGTCAGTACACCAGCCGAAGTGTCTAAGGAAGTTCTGAAGGAAAATGTATCGGCCTCAACCGTTTTTCCGTATCGAGAAGCTGTTGGCAGTCTTATGTACCTCATGACAGCAACCAGACCGGTCATAGCCTATGCTGTTGGTGTCGTTAGTCGCTACATGGAACGGCCAACAGCGGAGAATGTTATCGCTGTTAAACGTATTTTTAAATACATTCAGAAGCTATCAAAGAAATGATTTGGCTGGATTCTTTGATGAAGGACGTCCTCAACCCGAGCATTAGTGTAAAGCGTTTTTTACGAATGGATAACCAAGAGGCAATGAAACTCATCAAAAATCCAGAGTTCCATAAAAGAACTAAACACATCGACGTAAGGTTCCATTTCATCAGAGAGAAATATAGCAGCGGTTTGCTCGACCTAATTTACGTTTCGACAGAGAAGCAAATCGCAGATATTCTAACAAAGCCGTTGTCGAAGAAAATCTGCCAGAATCTACGAGTTATAATGAACGTAACGTAATTATTTTGGATTGCATTTGTAATATAAAAATTGTTAATTGAATTCCTATGTACAATTTTGTATTGAAATTACACTGACCCTTTTGAATTAAATTATACAGTTAATATGCATTCAGATTATGGAGTTGATAAATAGTAAAAATAACGATAAGTGGGAGTGTTAGAAATATGTATCATACTTTTTACTACAACTGTACTCACAGAAGTACTCTATTACAATTTTATACTGAAGGCTGTTACTATCTGTCAATAAACTTTCTCTTGTACTTGTAACCTCCAACGAGAACGGTCGTGTCTTTTCATCCTCTTGCCGAAATCCCAACAGTTTTATTCCCCCTATCTGTAGAACTTTTAGCATTACCCAGTCTGCACCGCGAGCAGGCGATCTACATAACAGACCCGAGTAATTTTTCCTTGGGTGCTCGGCTCAATCTCATTAATTGTTTTCGGTAGAGAGCTCCAGTAATGGTTTCGCCCGGTTTGAACAAGTTATAATACACGATTCCACCAAATACACAGCATGAGTTTTTTCCATGAATATTCGGTTTGGCTGTCGATGTTGAAGCATAACCAGGTGGTCTCTTCTCTTCTTTGGGTTTGGCCTTAGTGGATCCTTTTTTCAACACCAGTGACTATATGATGCAAAACCCCCTTCTGTTATGCCTGGCAAGCAGCATTTCACACATGCAAAATCGGCGTTCAACGTCTCTCGGCTTCATTTCATATGGAATTCAATTTCCTTGTTTTTGAATCATTTGCAACGATTTTAAACGATTGCAACGTGTTCTAACGTAAGTGCAAGTTCTTCTTGCGTTTGGTACGAATCTTCCTGCAAAAATGCTTCCAATTCAGTGTCTTCGTACACCTTCGGCCTTCCATTACGTTCTTTGTCTTCCACGTTAAACTCACCATTTTTAAACTTTTGAAACCACTCACGACAACTTCTCTCACTTAACGCATTTTCACATTATGCTTCTACGTCTCAACTGCAGATCTCTTCAAATCAAAGAAGTGAAGTTCCCGCAAATCTTTTGTCAAACGGCGGAAACTTATTTATACTCCTAATATTTTATCTAAAGTATTTTATTTTTAATCTTTTCAAATTGTTTGCATTTCCACATGACATCATCATGTTTCTTTATACTTGGTGCAATACTTGTTTTTCTTTTATGTACAAATTTGTTCCTTGCGTGGTTTGGTTAACGATGATTTTTCAGCTTTAAATGTGTCCTGGAGGAAATTAGTCTATCCAGGTTTTCAGTTAGATGTCCTAGAAGATTTCATGCGGAATCCTCAATTCTAAAAAATTTAGTCCACTTTGTCGCTTGGTAACGAAACGACTATAAGTGAAAGTTTTCAACCAGAAAGCTTTCGGACTTGGTGATTTTCTCATGCCGCCCAACACTTCAGTGAGCAACAACAACAGGCAGCTTTTTACTCTGTTTCCATATGTTCTAGAATTTTCCACGTCGCGGTTTTGCTTATCTCGCGCTTCCAACACCTTCTTGCAAGCACCGGAAGCATCTAAACAACATCTTTAGATAAATTCTTCCGTTTCTTAGCGTTTACGACCGCATCCGAACGAATCATATGCGATAGAGTTCTTGTTTACGTTATGGTCGTGACGTAAGCCGCTTTTTCAAATTGTTGGTACGGCTAAACAGCACCGCAACATCAACAACATTCACCCGACCGTCGGTCGGCAAAGCTCCAAGTAATTATAAACAACACAAAAAAATAGCAATAATAATAAAAATTACTAACAAAACGAGAAAAAAAACGCTTTTGCTTCGGCACTATTCGAGCTCTGATAGCCGCCGTTCGTTTTGAAATTGAAACGCGGTGCGGCGCGGTAATATTACACTCGAGTCGTGTAAGAAAGTACCCCTCCTGAGTTTGCTCATTGCACGTAAGCGTTTTGCTACACTCTTCACTCTGTCAGCGTATCCACCAGTAGTCAGTCGTTCAGTGAGTGTGGCCGTGTTCGAAAGTGAAGTTAAACTTTGGTCGATGGTTCCAATTCATTTGACATTCAATCTAAATTCATATATACAAGAAAAAAAGTTAAAAATTAAAAAAAATAAAAATAATAATTAAAAAAATAAAATAAAATTACCAAGCAATTTCGACTGCAATCCCAGTTTCTTAATATCAACGAAAAGAAAAGACTCAGTGATCTATCTATCTCGAAAATTTTACACTACGCTTTTAATTGAATTCCGAGAACGTAATTAGCCCGCACGCAGATAAAGGTCGTACCGGACAGTGAAGTACCTTTTGAGACAAGTGTTTGTTTTTCGTCGATTTATTTTTATTCTGTCTTGTTTGGTAGGAATTTTCTTTTTTAATTTTTTCTTAAGTTCATTTTCTTAATTTGAATTGCGTCGATCTGTCGCGCGATTTTCATCAAATCTTAAAAAGATCAAACGAATTCTTATTGCAAAAGTTTTACACATCTGGTTTCGAAAATTAGCCGTGTGCCGACAACTAATGCAAATTTTCTGCACTATCATCTCAGCCGAATCAACTAAAATTTCGTACGCTGTGCTTTCTTAAAGGCTTTGCGAATTTCTTCGATCGCTTGCCTCTCGTCATCATCACTACGACCCCACGAGAGATAACTAACACTGAAATTTCGTTTGGTTTTTTTTTCTTCTAATTAGAGAGAAAAAAAAAACTTAAGTGAAGAATATCTTCGAAACGACCTACGATCCCTGCTGTTGCACTTTTGCATAAATTTTTTGCACCCACAACTCCCGATCGCAACTTTCGCGATTTTCGAAAAGTTTCCGAAGAAATTTTGAACTTTGATTGAGAGCGATTTTATAAAAGCCAAATGTGTTGCAGTGAGTGAAAGGAAAATCAAAGTGCATTTTTATCGAAATTAATCTAGAAAATCAGTCGTCAAGATCGTTTCTAAGCGGTTCGAAATTAACATCAAATACAAACGCAATCTTGAAAAATAATTAAAAAAAAAGAAAAATTAAAAATAATAAATTTTGGTGATAAGACAAAATTCAAGAAATCTTTAAAAATAAAAGTGTTTTGCCAGTGATTCTAAGAGGAAAAAGAGTGCATCTTAAAAGTGGTCGTTAATTAAATTTTGAATTGATAGTTGTTTTCGAAAATTTCCTTTTCGCGTGATCGTTAAATTGAATTCTTTGCGATTTTTTTGTTCTTTTGGAAAAAACGCGTCACCTCAAGGCAGTCTTATGAAATCGGAGGCTTGGATTAATTCGTACAATGAGAAGGTAGGTGACAATCGAAATGTTTGCCCTAATTAATTCTGTCCGATAAATTACGTCGCGTACTGTTCAGCAGGAAGCGCTCGGATGGAGGACACTAATAAGCTTTTCGAGTGTGAAGGCGGTTGGGCGCCAGCCAGGAATACACAAAGCCCGACAAGTTAACGTAGGGCTGGTGTGCAGGGGTTGTTTTTAAACATGTAGCTATGCTCGTGCACGTGCTTCACTAATGCATACAGTCTTGAGGGGTAGCATTAGCAGAAGCAGCGAACAAGTGGGTGGGCTTGGTAGATTGCGCGAAAGTTCTGGTAAATGTTCGGGTTTTCCCCGCATCGCTTGGGTATGCGAGAGTGCCAGTGGGTTAATGTTCGTCGCGTATGGGCGGCCGCGGGGAATCGAAAGTTCTGGAGCGTGGGAGTAGGTTCGTGTGGGCGGCTTTTCAAGGGGAGACTCTTACCTGTTCGTCATTGCTGCAACTCCGCGCGTTACCGCTGGAACTGGCTTGGCTCTTGGAAAACTGCCAGACGCCAATTTCGAAATGCCGTCTAGCATTTTCTATATACAAAGGGGCTGTAAGCAACGTGATGCAGTTTCGACGAGCTGATGCGTTCGAACCCGCTGGGAATTGGGAGTTGTTGTTTTTGTCTATTTCGTGCTTCTGTTTCGTTTAATTCTCACCTTGAATTTGGGTCAGTTGTGTAAAAAAAGCAAAAAAAAAATAGTTGATTTACGAGGGCTCAGCGGATTAAAGGTGGTTTCCATGGTCAGGTAAAAATGATTTTAACTCGATTATAGTCCGGTTGGAAAGATGGCCCAAATATAACCGACCAATCTGCAATATGGATCTCCGGATTGCAGAGATGAAGCGTACAGGTCATGTAACGCCATTGAAGAGTTGAAGTTTTAGAGGGAATAAGGTATAAAAACCAATTCCCATGTACGTGATGGGTCCTGGGAGTGCCGCATATGGAATGATTTCAAATATGGATTTGAAAATTGGACTGCAGAACGAAAGCTATGACGCATGCATTGTAAAAATTTTCTAGCATTTTAGTTAAAATTTGGTTGCTATCCATACCACAGTTCGAAGAAACTTGAGAATATTTATGTTCTAGTGATGATAATTTAAAGATATGGCTTTTTTACTACAACTATTTTGGTAATAGAAAATATTAAAAAAAAATCATGAATTTTTGAACAATTTGGTATTGTCAAATTTCAAATATGGAGAATTTTGATGTCGCAAATTTAAAAAACTGTTTATACTTTGATATCTGTCTATTACTCTCGCCAAAAATTAGATTAAGTTCCATCAGAAAAGTGCAAGTAAGGTAGGGTGTAGCCTAGTAAGTAGCGTGTTGGTCTACAATGCGAAGGTTGGAAATCCCGGTCGACGCATAATTCCAGCACACTGCCTGTTCGGGTATGTCTTGGTTACCTCAATGTACGAAAATGAAAATTCGTAGATAGAGGGTTGTGCGAAAGGCTGTCAACCCTTTCACAATGACAAATAAAATGTTGAGGAACCTCTAGGTGAGGAGGCCAAGGCCCGATTTGGGCTGTTGAGCCTTTGTAAAAGAAGGAGAAAAGTGGAGAGTCATTACGAGATATCGAACTCCGCTACAACTAAACTTCGATTGTGGTTGAGAATTATCGATACTTGGAAGTGTCGGAAATTTTAATTTAATGAAAAAAAAAAAAGTTGTTAAGTGAAACAGATGAAAATGAATAATTGTTACCATACTCATATTTTTACTGAGGTCAACTGGGGTGAAAATAGATTTTGGATTTTCACGAACAACATTGCGAAACGTGCATGGAATTTCGGATACTACAGAGACTGACCAGTTCAGAATCTTCACCATCTATCAATACTCTATCAGTACTGCTTTTTTAATAAAGTCAGTACAGAAATTTTCCTCAATGTATATTTTCCAATTATGTACTTAATAAGTACATATGTACCTATTCAAGATCATCCAGATCCACCAAATAGCTAATCATTCAATCAATTGCCGAAAAAGTACCTGTTCATTATCGATCCAGTACTGAAACAGTATGTCTAGGCTTAGGTTGGAGGAGGGTGGTTTTGTAGAACCGCAATGAACTGGAGCCATCTATTTGGGCCCATTGTACTCCTCCTATTCATTATGAGATGGTTTTTACTCCTCCTGTGCTAGCCACTTGGTTCGATTTGGTTTTGGTTCGATATCATTCTGTACTGTTTTCATAAAAAATACAGTACTGTGCAAATGTTCACAAGTCCTGTAGTATTTAATTTTCACATGTCTTATTACATCGAAGCTAGCTCCCTCAAAAAAGGAAGATTCATTAAACAGCATGGAACATAAATAAATCTCGAAAATATGCAAAGCTTTAAAATTAGAAAATATTCAAAATGCTTCTATTTCCATGTGAAATGTATATTTGCAAAATATATTCTAAGTGCTTGTCCAGGATCGCGATGATACTGTATTTGTTTATAATTCAGAGCTCATACAATCCCGCTTGAGTACTGAAATTTAATACTTCCCAGGGAAATACAATAGGAGACGGTCGGGTACCTTGGACCTATTGCTGTTTTGAGGAATTCAACAGCGTTTTGAAAAAATGTGTTTCACTAATTTTTTCGCCCTTTATTTTCAGAAAATATATGTCATCCTTTCGAAGTAGCCCGTACTTCGCGGTGGAAGAAAAATAGTTTTTTATTGTTTATGATATTATTTTCGAAGCCATGTGGCATTTAACTTGGTAGTTTGTTCTTTGTCTTCCATGTTCGTCCTATTTTGAATCCTCTTATTATTTAATAGATTTAATAGGTTGATTGTTACTGGTTGTTAAAATAAAATTCTTTACAGTGCTAGGTACTATCCCTGTACCTTGATCCTACTCATTACTTGTATCTTGGTCCGTAGCGAGTTACGAGAAATCAAGGGTAGTGCAAAAAATCAGCAAACTATTTGCGGAAGATTTACTGCCGATGTTGGGCTGTAGCGCCATTGGCAAAGAGTTCTATATCATTATTTTAGTTCAATTCCAGAAAATAAATTTTAGTTCATATGAAATATGTCGAATACGAATTTTTTAATGAATAAATATTATTGATATTTTATTTGTATTCGTGAATATATCTGTATTCATATTACAATCGTTTTGTATTAAAAGCAAACATTTTCGTTTTATAAAGGTCGTAGGTAAATGCCACGTCGGACCAAGATACTAGTTGTACCATGGATCGCTTCAACTTTCGTTACACTTTGATTCATAAACTTAACAATAATGCATTAAATGAAAATGGTAAGATGGCATTTTGAAGCTGAGATTTGTGCCTTCAAAATAAGATAAACGAGAAATATCATGCAAACATTCACTAAACTTGTAATTCGAATGACGAATGTTTTTTTTTCTGACTGAATATTAACAGCAATCGGAAACAGCCTTTCTGAACTATGCCGCATGTTATTTTCATTATTCAAGGATCATTATAATTATAAAAAATATTTTTTGTGGTTGCAATAGAGATTATGTGTTTTTGTTTTCACTTGTGTAATGTTCGTATCATCTGCGACACTTTTCATGCCACATAACTCCTTATTAATTGTGAAATGGTTTCATTATGTGTCCGAAATGCAGGCATTGTGAATTCAATACAAGTAGATTCTGCTTTTCCAACCCGAGAGAACCTCACTTTACGTCGAAATTCTGAACAAGTAATTGGATTTCGCTCAATTTCCACTGATTAATTTTAAATTTGACATTCGTAATGATATTCAACAAATATTCATTTAATGAATACGATGAATACGAATATCAGTATTCGTATTCGAATATCAGTATCCGTATTTGAATATCAGTATTCGTATTCGTTGCATCAGTAATTATGATATTATTCGAGTCAAACTGCTAACACGAAAAAACGTTTGTACTTAAAAAAGACGTATGGAATGAAAAAAAAATTAAACGCAAATTTTTTTAACAGACTATAATGTGCACGTTTTTTTAACACAAAAGTTTGTTGGTGGCTTATGGAGCGACCTGAAAAGTATCCGAATGTCTGATATGTATTTATATGAGAATTGGGTTCCAGATACATTTGTGACCTCTCGGAGCAGAGCATTTGAAACTGATGTTTTTTTTTGGCTTCGCATCAAACCTACATCCTTAGAAATTGTAGTTTTACTTTACAGAATAAAAATTCTTTTCGTTTAATAGCAAAAATTAGAATCTTTTCAAGGTTTAATGAAACGTAAATTATCTCCAAAAAATATAAATTAAGTTATCACACTGTTTCAATTAATCTTAATTCTCAATGGTCAATCTGTTGTTGCTATTTTACTTGTCTTAGCACCGCCGTCGGTCTACACAATTCCATAATGTAAATACTTGGGTTTGTTATTTTCTCATTAACTTCGTAAATTACTGTCACCGTAATGAATGCAATTCATCTTCTCTCGAAAGATAAATAGGTCTATAGAATTCAGACAAAATGTCTACTCTTAAAACATTGTACACAGACAGTCCACGCAAAAAAGAAAAAACGAAATTAACTTAAACATGCTGGTTTCCATAATTAATCATTAACATTTACGATCAAGTAGGTATATCTTCCCTAAAAATATTTTCTTGTTATAATTAAAACGAATCGCGAAATATCTTTACTATTAAAACTCGGTGTTATGAGCGATTTAAAGTATATATTTATTCGATTCCGGTAATATTAGACTGTCAATTCGAAAGTATTAGTTAATGGTAATTAAAAATTGTCCTCTATTTAGTAACACCAATCACGGCAAGATAGAGCGCAATAAATTAATTTTCTGATACTAAAATCTCAATGGCTTCGTTTCCTTGCACTGTCATGACAATATTTTACAATTTTGTGAAAATTACGATGAAAAAAGAAAAGAAATGTTTATGTGGCTATTTAGCAAATGTATAGCATGCAAATAGATAAGATGCAGATAACAATTTTTTACAATTACAACACAATTTTTTTCTAATATCTTATTCACGTGGAGCGTACTGTAGTGTAGTCGTTTTAAAATCCGCCTTTTATATGAATTGAAATTAACAGCTGAAGGATAATTGCCCATAATTAATAATTAAATCTTTCAACAAAAAGTGTCTAAAAGTGACGTAACCATTTAAAGCTGTTTCCATAGAATCACAGAAAATTTCTTTTGAAATTAAGAATCCTAAAAACGGAAAATCTTAAGAAATTATTCGAATATAAAACATAACTCATCAAACTTTGTTTTAACGAAAGCTTGAAAATTTGTTTATTTTCGATGACTTTGTTATGTATGTGTATGTTATGTAATGGATTTCGCAAGGTTTTTTTTTTTGCAAAAAATGGGTTAGGATGGGGAGAGATTAAAAAAGCTTTTAAAGTTCATGTGATCTGACATGTGTTTATCTTTGTTCGCAACTACATTTTAGTAATGAACAGTTTTTATAATAGATATCCAAAACCCATTTCTAAAACTATAAAAGATGTGAAGATTTCATACATAGCAATAATTATTTAGCAATAATCATTAATCGCTAACTTTTTTTAACATAAAAAGGGTGTAACACCGCTCCCCCTCCCATAGTTTGGTGAATAATCGTCTGAACTTTCGATTTCCTTAGAAGCATTCGATGTTTTTCAACGATACTTAGCAAGAATATAGGTATATATCGTGTGAGCACGATCCAAAAGAAATATGGCCTGACAAGAGTGCACTCCCATTAAGGGGTAAGCCACCCTACAAAAAATAACAAAAAATTAAAAAAAATTAAGGGAGGTTTGCCCCTTTATGGAGGTGAACTCAGGCTGTATTGCTTTTGGATCGTGCTTTCGCGATATATATATTAATGCAAAGTATCATTCAAATCCATCGAGGGCTTGTACGGAAATCGAAAGTTTAGTCAATTATTCGCCAAACTTTGGGGATGTGTTACATGTGTGTTTAAATGCTTATCATGCCTATGAAAAATATGCGTCCCTTAGATTTCCGAACTCTACAACATATATGAAAATTGTCAAAGTCGGCATGGGACACTTGGTAATGGTTCCTTGTTAGTGAAAAAGAGCAGCAGATTGCCTTCTTCATATTACAAAAGCTTTTTATAATTTTTCCGTAAAAATCTTAATATTACTTATTAAATCCTCCATTGCAGTAATCAACCAAGAAGAAGTCAATTCAAACACCTCTTCACGAGAGCATATAAAACTAAATAAATTTGTTTATAATGTTTACCTCCTCCTACACAATGTATGTTTTACAGACCATTATAATTTGCAAACAAAATAAAATCTTTCTCAACGCGGTTGATTAACACAAAAATGTCGTCCGCGTGAGTAGGCAAGACGACACTAAATCCACCACAGACAAACATGACGCGCAAAGAAATCTCATTCAATTTTCACTTATAAAAAATTGAGCTATAAATTTTAGAACTTTATAAGTAAACTCTTCAAATAAATTTACAACAATTGAAAGAGATATAAGATTCCATTGAATCAGTTCAAGAAAAAATACGATATGTGGTTGTTGTTGTTTTGTGTTTCTTTTTTCGCTCTGTTTAAACGTTTTAAGCGAATCAACAATAACAAATTTGCAAATGTAATTTAAAACTGAATCACATAAATTATACTACAGCTGGTCATGCAATGACTTCGGTACTCGATGTAAGAGTAATTCATTCAATCGGTGATGATAAATGAGTAGAATTTTTTAGAACAATTTTATTTTATTCAATAATTTTTTGTTGTTAATTTGCTATATATCTGTTAATTTCGGTAAAATTATGGCGCAATTTCCTTGTCCTTGTTCTTTTTCTAATTAAAAGTGAAAAGTTGTATTTCGAATCAAACACTTATTAGCATTTAAAATAAAAATTTCTAAAAAAAAACCGTCGTCCTTGCCACTGTTTTCATGGGAAACCAATCTCTGATCTTTCATTCAAGGTTATTATGTGATAAATCGGTTTTATTTCCTCCTTGTTAGCATTATTCACTAATTTTATACAAACTTAGATAATACTGCACTTTTGTTTCTTTTGAATAAAAAAAATCAGAATATTGATTGGACAATTCTTCTTGAATTCTCGGGAACACTGAATAATTATTTTTGTATGAGAGGTGGTGAAAGGAGTGGTTCGAAGCTTGAACTTCATATGAAAACTATTCAAGCTAAATTTCATGTTTGTGACTTAAATAAGGTTGATAAATTGACTTAGGTTATAAAAAAATGGAAAAATTTCGGCAATTTTAAAACTGTCAAACGATCTGCTCTGATTCAATGAATAAAATGTTTTCTTTGGATTTCTGGAATATGAGAGATTTTAATGGGAGCTGAAGGACTATCTATTGATTTTTTTTTTCAAATATTTATTGCAATTGTTAAAAAAAAAACGACAAATTCTCAAATTTCTTCCTTCTTTATTTTTAAGGGAAATCGATATGGGGTTCGGGTTGTGAAGGGATTGGACAGCAATATTCGTAAGCCACCAAAAGGCTAATTATATGCCGTCATATTAGTACCAAGTGGACCTACATGTCATTTAGCCAGCCTGCTCTACCGGTGAAACTAATGGGCTAAATCGGTTTAAAGGACCCGAGATCATCCAACATTGTCCGTTTCCACAACGGTCGCAGCGCTCCTGGCCAGCTTGTTCGCCATTTCGTTTCCAGATATTTCCCGATGACCTGGAACCTAACAACGTCGCAAAGTGCAGGTTTTCCCAGTTCTTCCGGCATGTCCAAACTATGGTTCAACGATCTTGAATTGCATCACCTCAATCTACGAAAATGAAAAATTTGTGTAAAGAGGGTTGTGCGAAGGGCTTACAACCCTTCCACAATAATGGCTGTCCGAGTAAAAACTAACTCGCTTACCATTTACTCCTGTACACAAGGCCCGTTTTGACCCTTTCACAATAGACATTACATCCTATTGGAAGGGTTGTGACATATACTGGTAGATGCCTGGAGATTTCCAGATCAAGGCTTATAGAATAGATGCCATAACTTACTCTCTCTTCCATTTTCGAAGCATCTTTATTATACTCTAGATGAAATCTGAGAGTATATTGTGTTTGCCTTACCGTTTGTAACGCTAAGAAATAACGCTCGCACAGAGCCGCTAAGGGTACAGAAATATTTGTTGTCGCCCAAAAACTTCGATTCCGAGTTGCTGTCTGTCCGTCTGTGCGTCTGTCTACAGCATAACTCTCGAACGCTTTGAGCTATCGTGCTGAAATTGGTTGTGTGTCAGTTTTAGCAAAAAAGTAACTTTAAGTTCGTGAACGGGCCACATCCCCCTACTCCTTCTACCCCCTTCCATACAAATTTCACAAAATTCCGAAATTTTCAGAAATTGATTTTTTTTTGAAAATGTTTAAGCTATCGACTTGAAATTAGGGTCAAAATATTATGATATAGATGTCATTAATATGACTGAATATTCATCCGATCCCGTCACTCCTTCTACCCCCTCCCATACAAATGGACAATTTTGAAAAATGCATTTTTTCGATTTTCATTGAAGCTAGCAAAGTTATAAGATCAAATTTTTGCCAGAATTAATTTTTTTATAATTGCAATCAGTATTGAAAAAAATATCAATTTCACCTCACTCCTTCTACTCCCTCCCATACAAATTTCACAAAATTTTGAAATTTAAATTAAATTATTTTTCTTCGAAACTATTAAGGCTATCAACTTGATATTTTGTGTAAAGTATACAAATAGAAATATTAATAATACGATCCGTACACTCCTTCTACCCCCTCCCATACAAATGCATAATTTTTGTTAACTGCCTTTTATTGATTTCCATTCAAACTAGAAAAAGTACAAACTTTAAATTTTGCCAGAATTTGTTTCTTAATAATTGAAATAAGTGTTAGAAAAAATGATTAGCTCTGCTTCACTCCTTCTACCACCTCCCATACAAATATCTGTATTATAAATTCAAGAAAAGTATTTCTCCTTCAAGTATATGAGACCTATCGACTTTGGTATTGAATCAAAGCATGGTGATAAGGATGATGATAAGCAGTTTCAAAATCTTCTTAAACGCTCCACTTCCTCTGCCACCTTCCATACAAATGCCCAAATTTCAGAAAATCTATGACCAATTTCCTTAAAAATAAAGAAAACTAAAAACTTTAAATTCAGCAAAAAACATTTTGCATGCCATGCTCGGTGTCATATACGAAAAATACAAACCTCCTCCTCTACTTCTACCACCTCCCATGCAAAAGTCTCTATTCACTATTCGAAAGAATTTGAGATGATATATTGTCCGGTATATTAAAGTCATTTCCATCTCATCTAGAGTATCATATGATTGGGCTTTGAGCCCAATTATAATTCTGTTATGTTTATATATTTGGATTCAGTCCCCATTGCGTTCTAAAAGTTTGTTTTACTTATAAAGAAGGCATTATTTCCTTTCTTTGATTTTCAGTTATGTAGTTGCCATCTGATGACAACGAGCTGCCTCAAAACAAATAAACTGCGTGATGATCTTCAGCAAACCAATCAAAAAGGGTCGCTCAACGTCGAACTTGTTTTATACAAGCAGTTTTCATTTCACCATGCGCATGAACAGTGCCAAAAATTATTTGTTGTGTTGATAAAAAATATTGCGAACGCAATCGGTGAAAAACCTGGACTTTGCAGAAGAGACCGCGTGTGCTTGTGTGTCAATTTCTTTAATTAATCGGTAATCTTTCATGAAGAATATCGTTTATGAATCCTTAACGATATTCATAAATGAATCAAAATAAAAATTATTAACGACACATTAATGATTCATTGATAACGATGATATACTTGCTTATAGACTCGTTTTTTGTAAGAGTCTTACAATTCATTAATAAATTGTTAAAAATAATTCATTAAAGAAGTTAGGTTGTAGCATTGTAGGTAGCGTGTTGGTCTACAATGCGAAGGTTGTGAGTTCAAATCTCGGTCAACGCATAATTGCAGCATACTGCCTGCTTGGGTATACCTTGGTCACTTCAATCTACGACAATGAAAACTAAACTGCCAACACGTCGGGCGTAACTTTATTATTTTTGGGACAAGTTAATGATACATGGAAAATCAATATGCAAGTTAAAGCGGTTAGGGAAGATTAAGTGGAACCCCCTTTCACAAGTGGAACCCCCTTTCATAAGTGAAACCCCCTTTCACAAGTGGAACCCCTTTTTACAAGTGAAACCCCCTTTCAGAAGTGGAACCCCCTTTAGGACAGGGATGATGCCAATTCAACACTTACTTGCGAATACGATCAATAGCTCCAGTACATGTAATCAATATTTCATTCGTTTATGCAAGTTTGGGCTTGTGAGGGAGGAGGAGGGGTGATATTAAGGGTGGGTGAATATCAATAATTTTTCAATTGATTGCTTTAATTACGTCCAATATTTTCTGCATAGAATGTCAGTTTCATAGACGAAGTTGCATAGAATTTTCATAAAATTTGGAGCATTTTATATTCACGAAAGCAATCAATTGTATGGGAGGGGGTAGAGGAGGTAAGGGAAATGTAAAATTTGTGATGCGTTTTATTTCATTTCTTTTGTAAAGTGCTCGTACAAAATTTCAAGTTTGTAGCTTTTAATCTGTTGATTAGCAGTTGATTTATTGAAATTGGTCGAAATCATATTTTTGTATGGGAGGGGGTAGAAGGGCAAATGCGATCTCAAAACTTTAAATTGATAGCTTTTAGTTTTTAGGTGATAATTGATTTTTTTAAAAAATAATTTTGTATGGGAGGGGGTAGAAGTTTCAAAGGTATTCGACCAGTTAATAATTCATTCTTTTAAAGATTTTTTTCAAATGCATTTTGCAAATGTTCAAGTTTTTACCTTAAAATTTCATTCAAATATTTTCAGCTTATGTGTTTTTTCATTGCACTTGAAACACCTTGTGCACGTTAGACCAGGGGGGTCGGTGCATAGCAATTACAGAATTTTTATTATTTTTTCTGTATGTACAATAAATAGATGTATCAACCTGCAAAATTAAACTTTGTATCTTATACCAGACCCCTAAAAAAATTACTCCAAATTTTCAACATTTTTGCTTTCCACCTCCCTCCCCTTACACCCCCAACTAAAATTTTTCACAAAAATTAAAAATTATATAGTTCTACAATCTGACAAAGTTTTGGTTTAATATCTATACTCAGTTTTGAGATATAATGGTTTGAAATTTTGGAAAGTTCAATGCTCCCCATTTTCTCCCACTACTATTTCGTCCAATTATTATATATTTTTTGTATTCTTCTAGTATAGCTTAATATATGTACCAAGTTTCGATTACATAGCTTAACAAATAGCCGAGATTTTGATTTTTAAGTGTTTTTCTTTGCAAGCTGATTCCAGTGAATCTGTGTGCCACCTTGATGGTCTAAAAATATCAATCTTTTATGCTAAGTAATTTATAAGATATAATCATTTGAAAAAAAAATTCGGCCGACAATTGGTTCTTAGCCCCCTTTTTTCACCCCAATGGATAAAAAATTAAATTAATTTTAAAAGTTGTCAAACCCTTTTATATGTATATCGTAAAAATAACGAAAAATGTTAAGGAACCTGAGGGTCAGGAAGCCAAGACCCGAATTTGGCCGTAGTGCCTTGTGAAAGAAGAAGAAGGATTCATTACCGAATGTCGATTTAGTCCGCTTGATGAATCTTTAATGGCTCGTTAAAGATGCACGTTGACGACGAAATCGCTCGTTAATATAATTCTTTAACGATTCTTTAACTAATTAATTTGTTTAATAAGATAAGTAATGATATAACATAGTTGCAGCTATGTTATATGTTTGTTATTTAGCTGATGTCGTATAATACGTACAGTGATTAATATTTTTTTAAGATGATAAACTTCACTGTTTTATTTTTAGTTGTATATTTTAGAATCAGTTCTGTTAAAAAATGTGAATTGTTTTATTGAACTCCACAACTCGTACATTCTGCATTCGGTCGGTTTAAATTATAAATATTTCTAGTGTAGTTAGATAAACCGAATAAAGCAAGTTCGGCTACATATGTCGAAAGCCCAGGATGACAACGAAAATTTCTTGAAGTATGTTTTTTTTCCTCAATCAAATTCTTCAGTCCTACATTGAATTATCATTATCTTAAAAACACTCAGATTCATAATTGCACCAAATTCGAATATTTTTTATCGTTCAGGATAAATCCAATATTTTTTTGTTTCTTGTTGTTAAAATTGGCATTTTCTTGCCATAAAAGTAGAAAAGAAACTTCAAAGAAAATTTTATAGCCTCAACCAAGATTCTGAACTTATTTTAGTTTTAGGCTAGGGTGTAAAAGAGTGTGTTTCACAGGAAATATCCCAATTACATTCCATTTTTTTTATTCTTTCCTCTAAAATACTCGACTCGTAGAGCCTCCATAAGTATCTTCACTTATTCGAAACATTCTTCTTCAATATCACTTCAGCCCAAATCAGGCTTTATCCTTCTCGCCTTCAGATTCCTTTGCATTTTTTCGTCCTTGTGGAGGAGTTGTCATCAGCACTTGAAACGAATTTTCAGTTTCGCAGATTACGGAAGTCTATATATACCTGCGTTGGTAGTGTGCAAAAATTATACGTCGACCGGGATTCGAACTCACGACCTTCGCATTGTAGACCAGCACGCTACCCACTAAGGCTAGACCCCTAGCATTCTTGTTAAGATATTTTTCGAGTGGAACAATTAAAATTTGGATGTGTGGTATCGCGGATGTATCCAACCTACTTTTTATCATACATCTGCGAATATCACTGAAACATGATGTCAGGAAGATATGCTCAAAGACTTTACTAAAATGTGTATGGCCAGTTATTATATTTTGAAAAAAGTGGGAATAGTTCGTTACCGAGATTTGATATGCAACAAAACGGTAGAAAAATCAGGACTTGAAATAAATTACGACCACTAAACCAATCAAAATAGTGATTTTTCTTAACGTTGAGCGTTGTTTGCACTCGAATTTGTGCAAATTAAAAATAGAATTCGATATGAAGCATTAGTTAAGCAGCATATAACCATCAATGCATCTAAAATGAAACACGTGCTGGCTGGCTTTTCGCTCCATTTAAGGAATAACAAAAAAAAAAATAAAGATAAATAAATTTATCCAGGTAATTAATGTCGTGAGACCATTTAAAGCAATGATCTAAATGAAATTATGATTTTCTTAATTTGGTCAGGTTTGAAAAAATAAAATTGAGCAGTGCCTTTATGTGACTTAAATTTCAATGAGAAGCCTCGGAATATTCGATTGGAAATTATGCTTTCTCCAGCATCGATAAGAGGAACTCAATTTGGAGAAAATTACAAAGAACATTTTCTAAAAAAAAAAAAAAACATGAAAATTCTAAACAAGAAAACGAACACGTTTAAATGAGTCCTTGAGCTTAAATTAGATAAATTTTTTATTTGGAAGCGTATAAAATTGGGACGGACACAGCATGAAAAGAATAGAAGAAAATTTCTAAATCGAATGAAAATGCAAAGTGTTTTTATCATAATTTTTTTTTGTTCCAAAGAAAATTGATTACACGCTTATCGTCGCTTATTTTCCATAAACATTTTTATCGCAATCGGAATGATGTGGGTGAATTAATGTCGACGTTACAGTGAAATTGCCAATGGTTTACCCATGACGTGGCTTCTTAGCTATAAATCGACGTTATTTTCTGTTTGTCGTATCACAGTAGGGAGCTATCCCGTAGGTGCTGTTTCTTATCGGAAAATTTATCAAGAAGAAAATTGTAACTACGAAATTAGTTACACCTTGCTGACTTTTTTCTTAACTTATGAAGTTTCTAATATTGAATGGTTTGTTGCAATTTATATTTTTATTGTTTTTGTTTTGGAGTTTTTGAATTTCTAATATGTTGTACATAAACTCATTAAGATACGCTTGTGTACAATTATCACTGGTAATTGAATTGGTGACGTCTGAAAATTTGTGATATTTTGCATGCATCTAGTGAGTGGTGATTGGATATTCTTTTTTTTTATACTCTAGATGAAATCTGAGAGTATATTTTGTTTGCCTTACCGTTTGTAACACTAAGAAATAATGCTCGCACAGAACCGCCAAGGGTACAGAAATATTTGTTGTCTCTCAAAAACCTCGATTCCGAGTTGCTGTCTGTCCGTCTGTCTACAACATAACTCTCGATAGCTTTGACCTATCGTGCTCAAATTTGTTGTGTCATTTTTAGCAAAAAAGTAACTTTAAGTTCGTGAACGGGCCACATCCCCCCACTCCTTCTACCCTCTTCCATAAAAATTTCATGAAATTTTGAAATTTAAAGAAATTGATTTTTCTCCAAAACCATTTCAGCTATTGACTTGAAAATTAGGTCATAGTATAATGATATAAATATCATTAACCTCAAGAAATATTGGTCTGATTTCCTTACTCCTTCTACCACCTCCCATACAAATGCACAATTTTCAAAAATGCATTTATTCGGTTTGCAATGCAACTAGCAAAGCAAAATGAACCAATTTTTGTCATAATTAATTTTATTGTAATTGCAACTAGTTTTGGAAAAACTATCTACTTTACTTCACTCCTTCTACCCCCTCCCATACAAATTTTACGAAATTTCGGAATTTCAATTAAATTAGTTTTCTTCAAAACCGTCAAAGCTATCAACTTTTAAATTTGAGAAAAGTATACTATTTTAAATATAATTGATGTCAAAAAATTTGGTTTTGATTCGGATATTCCTTCTACCCCCTCCCATACAAATGCAGAATTTTGGTAAATGCATTTAACCGATTTTCATAGAAACTAGAAGAAGTAGAAACTTGAAATTTTGCAAGAATTTGTCCCTTAATAATTGTAATAAAAGCTAAAAAAAATATCGCCTTCACCCCACTCTTTCTACCACCTCCCATACAAATTTTTATATTGGAAGTTCAAGAAAACTTTTTCTCCTTCGAACATATGAGAGCTATGGACATAAAAATTGTAACAAAGCAATGTGATTAGGATGTTGATAAGCAGATTCAAAATCAACCAAAATTCCCCCTCTTTCTCTGCCACCTCCCATACAAATACCAAAAATTCAGACAAAAATTGTTCAATTTCCTTGAAAATTATGAAAGCAAGAAACTTTGAATTCAGCATGAAATATTTTATATACTACGTTCAGTGTTACATAGAAAAATTACAAACTTCCCACTCTGATTTTACCACCTTCCAAACAAAAGGTAAGTAAGTATTTCATCTAGAGTATCATATGATTGGGCTTTACGCCCAATAATAATTCTGTTATGTTTAAATGAGTTATTAGTGACGATGTTTTATTTCGTAGATTAAGACTAAGATCCCGCGATTCTATTTCGGTGTCCTGATAAAGACTTAAGTGAACTCTTGGCTCTTAAACTGTAAAACAGAGTGAAAGAAATAAGGGATGCGAATTATTATGTCCTTTTTTACGCCATAACTCGCCTACGCGCATTTAATCGCTCTATCGCGTTCACTTTGTTTATATCCTTAGGGTAAGGACAAAGTGAATTAATGTGACTTTATTTCAAATCAAAAAGATTCGATTTTTTGAACAGAAATTCACATAGTTTTTCACGTTCACTTTGTCTATGCCATTAAATTGGAAAAATGAAAGCTGAATTTCATTTTCTGTAATTGTTTCAAAATTATTTATCTTCGTACTTAGTTTTATGATCGTATTTTTCACAGTTGGAAGTAAAATCGATTAATCATCTGAAATATTCCATAGCTGGGGCCCTATTCGGGAAATTCAATCGCAATTTTACGCATACGTAAGTCGTCAAAAACCATTCGTAAGTCTTGAAACTGTATGCTCGAATTTTTCGCTCGCAACTTTTCGAAAGGACTCCTTTCGTTAGTTCACAATTTTGTTGACATCATATACTAGAGATACCAGAATTTTTGATATGTCCTAATAAGTCTCGAGTCGGGCCACAAACCTTTAATGAACTTATATGTGCGTTAGAATGTCTGAGTGTGAAAAAAAAAGATGAAATGCAAAATCTGTGGCCATTCGAGCCATTAAATGCTCTTTATTCTATCAGATCTTAGGTTTCATACGTAAAAAACTTTTATTGCTATTTGTGGCTCGACTTGAAAAATATGAGTATATCTGATAGTGAAATAAAAAAACAAATTGGTAAAAAATTAAAAAAAGTTTCACAGAACATGGCAAATTGATTTGATTTAGAAAAAACTTAGCGTCCACTAAGCCGCATCGCGTTCATCGCACACCTCTTCTTAATTTTTATCAGCACGTAAGAATTAACCGACAACAACATTACATGAAAATTTTTCCATGTGATACATTCTTATACTTTTAATTAAATAATGCTCATTTCAGGTTTAATTAAAACAAAAAAAAAACATTTTCCTTCAGTAAATGCTCATACTTTGAATAAAAAATAAAGTTTTCGCTGTGCATTTTGAATTTAAAGGAAAGACTTTGGGGTTTCGCACGGTTCTGATTTATTAATCGTGATGTTTCGGCTCCTGCTAAGATCATATTGATGACGACAGTGACGTAGCAGCAGTGCCTCCACCAACCCGCCAAATTTTCAGAGCGCCCCTCTAAAACTCAAACTAACAATTTCCATGATGAATATATTTATTTCTTTAAAAACTACCACCTCTCATACAAACTGCACAATTTCAAGAAATACATTAAACCACTTTTTTTTTCAGTACCCATATAAATTACGATCCTCAAATGTGTTGCATAGTATTTGAGTATAACTGTAATTTGATATAAGAAGAAACTAATTTGATCGTGCCGCTGTTTTTATCGCCTCCCATACAAAATGACATAATTTTGAAACTTTATAATAAGTTTATTTTCTTGAAAACTATGGAACTGAGTGCTGTGAAATTTGAAAAATAAAACTTTTTCACCGATATTATTTAGTTTTTAGTGAAAAATTTGAAATATTCCCACTTCTTCTACTCCCTCCCATAAAAACAACACCATTTCATGAAATGCAATGTACCAATTTTCTCAGTTACCTATCAGAGAATGAAGCTCGAATTTAATACAAAAGTATTTTGGTATTGATTATAGTAAGATGTGAAGAAATATGTTCGATTCCGTCACCTCGTCAATCAACTCTCACACAAAATGGCACAATTTCACAACTTTACAATGAATGTGTCGATTTTCATGGAACGTATAAAGGTTACTTATCTAAAATTGAAATCCATCTCTATACTCATTTTAAATACTTTTGAAAAAATCGTTGAAATTTGTTAACCCCTTCTGCCACCACCCATACAAAAGTCGCAGTTTAGCGTTAAAAAAAATTTAAAAATAAAAAAAAAATTGCCCTAGTTAAACGTAATGTACTTTTATAAGTAGGTTCTCGAAATATCAGGAAAATCACCTTCTGAAGTCACAGAAACTTTTATTCCATCTAAGGTATCGCATGATTAGAATTTATCCGCAATTTACTGCTATGTATATCTTTATTCATTTAATTAATCAATAATTCCTGTTAAAACCCACTATAGGGGCATAGGACAGAAACAACTCTCTTCCACAAAACGCGATGCTGAGCATCAGCGTTTAGCTGTTGTCAGGACCTGCTCATTCCTCTGGCCTCCTACTAAAGGGCTCCCTTCCACGCTACATGGTCGACCAACCCGACGTCTTCCTTAAGGATTATAATCCAAAACCTGTTTGGCGATGTTTCGCTCTGGTTTCCTCAAAGTGTGACCGATCCACTACCACTTCCACGTTTGAATATCAATGCCTCTTTAAGTCTGTCCAGTTGTACTTCAAAGTTCGTCGTAGGAGATCAGTTCTGGCCAGAATATTCCTAAAATGCGCCGGAGGCATTGTTTCACGAAAGTTTGCAGTTTCTTGGTAAGTCGAACGGTCACTTTCCACGTAGTACAACCGTATAACAATACGGATTTGACGCATGAGTCAAAAACTCACACCATCGCGCGATGGCAGATCTCTCTTAACCTCCAGAAAGGGGAAAGGATATCGAAGGCCTGACAAGTTTTATTTAGACGAGCCTCAACATCCTTTTCGGCTCCGCCGTCTATGCTGACAATGCTTCCGAGATAGCAAAAATCTTGCACCTCTTCCACATCCTGTCCATTAAGAACAATCGGTGTGCTTGCGTTCGAACCCATGTGCATGTCTTGGTTTTACGCACATTTATTTTCAATCCCGCCTCTTTGCATTTAGAATGCAACGAGTGAACATTTGACTCTAAGTCCGATGTGCAAGCAAACACACATCATCAGCATAATCAAGGTGACTTAAGATGCTAAATAGTCTCCATTGAAGACCTTTACCTTCCCCACCTTCCAGTGCAGCTTTCAAGATGTCGTTTATTACCACCAGAAACAGAGCTGAAGATAATATGCAGCCTTCTCTGACACACATTCGCACAGGAAAGCTTTCAGACAGCTCTCCTCTATGTAAGACGCGACACCTTGCATCTTCGTTGGATTCTTTAATCATTGATATGACCTTAACTGGAATACCGCTCTAACGCAAAGCATTCCATATGTAATTTCGCTTAACGCTATCGAAAGCGTTCTCGAAGTCCACAAACCTGAGATATAGTAGCGAACCCATTTCGACGGACTGCTCCAATATTATCCGTTGAGTATTTGTGTGGTCGGTACAAGACGACCTTTTACGGAATCCAGCCTGATAAACTTCGGGAGT
The DNA here is from genome assembly GCA_963669355.1 of Chorisops tibialis. Taxonomy (NCBI): domain Eukaryota; kingdom Metazoa; phylum Arthropoda; class Insecta; order Diptera; family Stratiomyidae; genus Chorisops; species Chorisops tibialis. Next base: position 184,131,960 of record OY770262.1, read on the forward strand.
GCTCTCCACGACATCACTAATCCCATTGAGAATTACCTTAGCCAAGATTTTCAATGCGGTAGTAAGTAGACATATACCATGCCAATTACCACAATCCCGAAGGTCGCCCTTCTTTGGAATTTTCACAATGAGGAGGGCGTCGTTCCATTCAGTCGGATATCTTCCTCCTTTCCACACAGCATAGAGTAGGAGGTGTATATCTTCGGTTATTTCCGGGTCGGCTTTGAGGAGTTCGATTGGTAGTTCGTCTATACCTGGGGCTTTCCTTCCCGCCACTGACCGAATGGGAGCTCGAATTTATCATCCGCGAATTTATCGACATCAACTGTGAAGAGTTCTGCTGACTTCAGATTCAGGCTATGTAATGCATAATATTTAATGCGGAAAATCCATGGACGGAGATGCCGCAAACTAAAAGAAAATGATTCAAATTCGAAATAAATGGAACAAGAAAATCTAAGAAAATCGCTTATTAAGCAGAAGCACCGATCTTAAAGTTCGAGTATAACTTGCTTTCAACTTCCTTTAGGCACCACCGCCTCTGGACGCCCGTCACAGCAGACACCGAAACATTACGATCCGAAAATCTTTCTATTAATAATAAATTTTGTTGTTCGCAGTTTAAATAAAATTCTTAGTTAATTTGTTGACCAAAATTTGATTGTTTTTTGTTTTTTTTTTTTTGGGCAACAAATTCTGGTTTTGATGGTAACTAGCAGAAATAAAAAACAAAACTGTGATGGAGTGCTTCTTAATCAAATTTCCACTTATCTATTCTTAATTGTTCGGATGTTTACCATTCCAACAACTAAATCGGATTCTTGGAAATTACAGCCCAGTAATCAGAAAAAAGATTTTAAAATTTAAAACTCTCATCATCAACAGCCTAATTAATTTATCGATTACGAGATAATAATAAAATTTATTTTATGACCTTGAATGATATTCCTACACCTACATGACAAACATGTTTAAGAAGAAATAAAAAAAAACTTTACATTTGCTTGGATGAGCACATTAACAACAGCGTCACATTTTTCTCTACGTAACTATTTGTGTGTGTTCTGTTCTGCTAGCGGAAAATCCTATTAAAAATGGATTTTCTCTCATACATGCCTTCATTTTATACTACACACAAAGTATTTAACATGTATGAAAATTAGCGAAAAGACGAATCTATTTTATTTTTGCCTAATATGCTTAAGGATTACGTGAACCGAGGAGCAAAATAGATACAAGTTTTTGTTCATGGGGATATCTTTCAAATTAATGTTCGTGAGCTCAGTAAAGTCGGAAAACACAACCCCACATACTCATATATGACGTAATAATATGTAGAAGGCAAAATTACAAGACATTACATGTAGGTATGTGTCACATTTGTTGGCGGTAATATCCCAGCTAGTGTGCTCGCATCTATCAAATTAAGGCACCAAGTCAATCGTGGCCGGACTAACGACCACTATGTCAGCACAATCTTTCAGCTTGTCGTCTATCTGATCCGAGAATATGCGCTACGAATATGCCACCAGATTTCGATTCGAATGAGATCATCCCCCTAACCTACCCGAGAAGAACCTGTTCAAATCCAAATGTATAATAGTGGATAGCAAGATTGCATGGAGTTAGTGGCTTATTCACGAGATAAACCCACCTTGGACGCAACAATTACGAAAATGTGACGTGGTCACATACTCTTCACATGTACTAATTAATTACTTCGTTGAATCTAAGTCAGTATATGAAAATTTTCGTAAGTTTGTCGACGAGGATGTTACAACAATTTTGTCTCCTAGCTTATGCGGCCGTGGAGGAATCCGATTAGCGAGCATGACTGCTCAATTTTCCGTTTTCTTTCGTAGAAATACACATGCCAAGTTTTTTTTCTTTCATGATGGTTTTCTACGTTAGCATAATCAACATGTAGCGATGAATTTATCAATTTTATCATCCGACACATATGGCGACAGTAGATGAATTATTTTTTTATTATGTACGGGGAGACCGGCGAAAAATGGCTCTTAAAGAAATGTATCGTTTAGGAATTTTTCCGTGGATTTTTACAGATCGTACATTTGCATTTACATTGAAAAGGCATAATGGTAGTTAATTTTTACATTTGATACAGATCAAAGAATCCGCCCGAAATTACTCCAAACCAAAGTGCTAACCAACAAAGTACACTTTCCTCTACTTCTTACACTTCTACAATGGCACTGCAGCCCAAATCGGTCATTGATCTCCTGACTTTCAGGTTCCTAAACATTTTGGCACAGCCCTCTATCTATCATTTTCGTAGGTCGAGGCATATCCAAGCAGACAGTGTTCTGAAATTATAAGTCAACTGGGATTTGAACTCACGACCTTCGCATTGTAGACCAAAACGCTACCCACTATGATACACGCTAGTTTTCAATTTCACTTTCTTCCAATTGCGAAAATTTTAAATTAAAGAAAACATGAAGAGAATATGACAAAAGTATTTATTTTTGGAAGCTCTACTCAGAACGTTGTTTTTATTCAATTGAAAATATGGCGGATAGGAACACTTCTTCTACTACTTCTACAATGGCGCTACAGCCCAAATCGGGCGTGGGCCTCCAGACTTTCAGGTTCCTGAACATTTTTTCCATTATTTATTGTGGAGGGGTTGTTAGACCTTCGCACAACCCTCTATCTACGAATTTTTCATTTTCGTAGATTGAGGTGACCAAGGTATACCCAAGCAGGCAGTGTGCTAGAATTATGCGTCGACCGGGATTTGAACTCACGACCTTCGCATTCTAGACTAACACGCTACCTACTAGGCTACACCCTAGCTATAGGATAGGAACACAAAAGAATCAAAAAATCTCTTATCACGATAGCTAAGCGCCAAAACGAAAAAATGCCTTAAGAACAATAAAAAGAATGTTTTTTTTCAGAACTACTTTTTATAATGAAAAGGTAAGGGAAAGGAAGAGAAGATAAACTAACGAGTGGTGAAGCTGGTATATTTTTCAGCTGTACTGGTAGCTACTGGCAAATATTTGCAGAAGTTATGGGGGACTGCAGCTAGGGTATAGCCTAGTAGATAGTGTGTTGGTCTTGTAATGCGAAGGTCGTGAGCTCAAATCCCGTTCGGCGCAATATATAATCCCGGCACATTGCCTGCTTGGAAATACCTTGGTCACCTCAATCTAAGAAAATAAAAAATTCGGAGAAAGAGGGTTGTGCGAAGGACTAATAACCCTTCCACAATAAGTAATGAAAAATGTTAAGGAATCTGAATATCAGGAGACCAAGGTCCGATTTAGGCTGTAGCGCCATTGTAGATGTAGTATATGGAGGAATTGAACAAAAACCATCTACTAATTATACAGACCTTCAAAAAGTGGAGCTGTTTCACTTTTACATCTTTTGCCCATTTTATTTTAAATAATTTTTTTTTTGTCAGTAGCAACTGAAAAATTCGTGATTAAAAAGCCTACTTCCTGGAGTGAGAATCAAAGCCACGACTGTGAAGCCCACTACGCCACTGAAGCCTGACTAAATCCTTTCTTGCGCGCAATGCAAAGATTTTATATTTTTGCTTTAGTAGAATTAAGAGGGAATGTGAGTGAAATAATTTTTAAAAAATACATACTGCTAAGTCATACAAAATTATTCGATTAGATCATTTTATAATTTTTTTCAATTAAATAGTTTATTACCATTCCCAAAATCAATACCGATTTTTCTGGCGATGTACCTGATTTTGTGCCACCTCTCCAACCAATTTATGTTCAGATTAGCTCGAATTATTGTCGAGGCACATAGACAGACGCCGCAATGAATTCTATATTTTTTTTTTTTTTGGATTCCCGTGAACTGAAATAGCGGCAATCCGTTCAAATATTTAAATTGTTTATGTTTATGTTATGGGAACTATTTCCCTTTATTTCTGATATAGGATATTGACAATTTGCTAAGATTATAATATGAAAAATAATCAGGTCACGACTCAAATAACTATAGAAAATACCCTCATCTATGTTCTCAACAGATTCTTAGTTGTTGTTAGTATGAAAAGAGGGGGTATAATTTCATTCATAATCCACTTCAATTGCAGGGCATAACATTTACCAAATGAATTTCTTACTTTAAATGCTGTGTTGGCGTATTCGGATTTCTGCAGATTTAGCAATTTATACTGGCTGTATTGTTAATGAATGAAAATGAAAAGCATTAATTTGATGATATAATTAGTTTCGCTTAATTTGTATGCAGATATTTCAAATCGTATTCTTTAATAGCTTTTGAATTACTAAGTGCTCTCATCTGCCGCTCTTAATATTGGTTAAGTAATTTATAAGTCATAGGGACTTAAGTTTTTTTTAGTGTTATGGTAAATTTAAATATACATATCATTAAAATATAATATATTCAGCTTCCTGTGTTGAATGGATTAAGGAACTAATCGCTTCCTAGTTTGGTGAATGTTTTCACAGTGCATTTTGAATTAAAACGAAAGTTTTCCGGATTACATTGTTTGATTTATTATGTGTGACGTTTTTATCTCTGCTTAGACTTTTATCGAACTTCTAGCAATTTGATAAAGGTCCCAGCAGAGACCGAAACGTCACACATAATAAATCAAACAATGTAATCCGGAAAACTTTCGTTTTAATTTTTCAATCGCTTCCTCTTAAAAACTTGGACCAAATTCAAATCATTTGGCGAATTATTTTTTCCAAAGCCCCGATCTCCTCTATACTTTCAAAATGGAATATTCCAATAGACTATCGTACATAGTGGAAGTGAATGTTTTTGAATGGATACGAGAATAAAAGTCTGGTCCAACCAGCGTCGACTTCTTTATATCTCATCCTACACGATCACCACACATGTTTACAGATGGATGAATAGATGGACTCAACGTTAGCCCAGAGTGGAAGTAGAAAATTTCTCCAGACAAGAAGCTATCATCGAATGTTTCCTAGTTTAGCAAAGAGCTTAACATTATGAGCGCAATGCAGCATAATCCACCATATACTTAGATCGTTATCTTAAAATATGGTCGCATGCAATATACTTATATGGATACTTTGGCTTTTGTAGGAAATATAATAAAAAGGAAATTTTATTTTCGCGAAATTCCACGGTCGGTGATTATCTCTCTTTTTATTGCCCGCCGATCAATATAGTAGTTGTACGAACATTTACCATATGATGTCTATATGTGAAAGAATATGGGCACATTATTCGATTCATATTTGTCAGACAATTCACTGATGCTTGACATACGGTTTGCTCCAATTTGTAACAATGCGTTTTGACCTTAGCACTTACCTTGTGCGATTGTTATGTAGGTATTTTTCTATTGTGTTCAAGGTCTGTTTTGATGATAATAATGTACGTTATTCTAAACATGCAATATTACTGGAAATCGTGACTGTGCACCAAGTTAAATTAGAAGTATTTGGTATTTGGAGAGAATTTCAAGATTTTATTTCCGTGGCTTTTATAGATTCCCAGAAAATTGTGTTTTGTTACAGCCGTCAATCCTTCAGGTTCTTTAACATTTAGTCCTTTGCACAGCCCTCTATGTACTCTATGTGTCATTTTCGCAGATTGAGTAGACTCAGATATATCCGAAATGTAGTGTCTTGGAATTATACGACGGCCGGGATTTGAACTCAGGACCTTCGCATTGTAGACCATCACGCTTCCCACTAGGCTATATACTGTAATTACTTAATTTTACTCTAGATTATATGTACTGGGATTGCTCTAACATTTGTAATGCTAAGAAATACGGCTCGGGTACAAACATATTTGATTTGACCGTTTGTCAGTCCGCCTGTTTTCACGATAACTCTCAAAAGCCTTGAGGTATCAATCTGAACTTTTTTCCATGTCATTTTTAAAAACTTTAAGTTCAAAAACGTTTTACCATTCCCTTTAGCACCTCCCATACAAATGCCGCAATTTCGGAAAACTTAACTTATTAATTTCTTTCAAAAGCAAAACATGCGTGCTGAGTTGCTTGGATTTTCATTAAACTTTTTAAAAAACTCTTACAAATGTGCGTGCTTGGCTGATTGAAACAGATTTCCTCTCTATCAAATTTAAATTGAGATTACTTCATTCTAAATTTGTAATAATTTATATTAACTTGTTTATGAAATTCATTAAGATGTTGACTGAAATTTTTCGAATATTAAACAATCCAAATTCGATCGCTGTTCGTTACAGTCGTTCTCCCTCCTGTTCGCGTACCTTTACAATCCGATTCATTCTCCCCTCTATGACTGTGTTTGTACCATGCACATAAAGACAAAATTATATGAGTCTAAATAATTGTTTTTATTTTTGTTGTTATTGTAATATGTTTCTGTTTATAATTATAGTAGATTTGCTCGCGATCCAAATAATATCTGAATTACTTAAAATTAAAATTTATAGCTACTTACTAACTAAACTTACTTAAATTATACTAAAACTCAGGAGTGTAAAAAGAGGCAGCCATTTACCACCAAAATGGGTAAACGGTTCAATTTAATTCTAAAATTCTTATTTCAAAACTTGAAAAGCTCCGGCTCTCTCTTGAACTGGTTTAATTCTTACCTTACGGATCGTCGTCTCCAAATTTCGATCAACAGATACTTTTCTACTGAGTTCCTTGCTAGCTCTGGTGTTCCGCAGGGATCAAGCCTTGGTCTTCTACTATTTTCTGTCTTCATAAATGATCTGCCACAATTTGTATCTTCGCACTGTCTTGTTGCTGACGACCTCAATTTGTTCCGCGAAATTTCCTCTGTGACGGTATGGCTCTGCAGGCTGATTTGTCTGCTCTCTCTCGTTAGTGTTCAAGCAATAATATCTTTATGAACATTGAGAAGTTTTTTAGTATGGAGTACTCGTATAAGGCTACCTCCTCAGTTCTTTCTTACTATATTAATGGATCCATCTTCACGGCAGTAACCACAATAAATGATCTAGGAGTAGTCTTTGACCACAAACTTAAATTCGTCAATCATTCTTTATAGACTACGAATATTACAGACTTATTGGTTTCTTCCTCCGAACGACAGTCCAGTTGAACCGTCCAGGAACAGCTGTTCTCCTATTTTCCACTCTCGTCAGTAGTATTTTAGAATACTGTTCCATCGTCTGGAACCCTCACCATTCTTGCCATGTTGAGGTCATTGAATCTGTTCAGCATAGATTCACTCGAACCCTTTTCTACAGATTAAGAAAGTCTCGGATCGACTACAATGGCAGACTTGAAGTATTTACTTCACCTCCAGCCTCTGCATTTACGATGGACCTTCCTCTGCTTGCTTCATCTTCAAGCTTTGCAACCACCTGCTCAATACCCACCTCTGTGATGACGTGCATTTTAGACTAAGAATAGTCTCAACCAGATATCTTCTATCCTCCCCGAACCTATCTCGATATATACCACCATTCTCCGATGCTAAGAACGCAAAGTTAACATGATCGATTCCAAATTGGTTCATTAGCCACTTCTTTTCATTTATTAAAAAATAGAGTAAAAACTATCATCTTTAATGTTACAACTTTTCTCTTTGTTCTTCTTATATTTTCCGCTTTTGTTTAATTGAAATTGTAATCTTTTTGTTCAAGAGCTAAAATAAATAAATAATTTATTTCGCGAGATTAAGATAAGTAGTGCAGTGGCGGCTCTTCAAGTACGTCAAGGACGGCAGTCAATCGAAAAAATATCATTCCTTTATAATATTTTGTACATTTTTATGGTATTAATTCGATGGATTTAATAAAAAAAATGATTTATTAATAATTCTTTAAAACCTTTTAGCAATACTTAACTAAGACCACACCAAAAATCCTAAAATTCTCAAATGGCGCCGAGCAAAGACTCAACAGCTCTTCACCCTACCAAAAAAACACATAAAAATGTTAAGGGAGCCTGAAGGTTGGATGCCTAAGGCCCGAATTGAGCTGTAGTACCATTGCTAAGTTAAGGGGTCTGCTAAATATGAATTAAGTGGCAACTGCCGACACTGATGATAATTACATGATTACACCGAAGTGTGAGCGGCGCTCATACACTCAGCTATGTGGGCGCCAAAACTTGCGCAGCCTCACCGAAGGCAGTGGTTTCGACGACCCCGAATCATGTTGTATTATTGGCATGGGGTATACGATGCTTTATAGTTTTGGCAAACCTATATGATTGTGTTAAAAATAGTGTGCTATATTTGGTCTATAAGCTTTGCGAAAAGCGCGCAAAAAGTTGTGCTTAAAATTTGTAGAGAGATACCTAATATCGAAGAAATATTGGCGCATACGGCTGAGTGGATGAACGTAGCGAATTACTCGCCCTGCATAGCTGGGGATTAAGTATCGAACCAAGGGAAAGGAAATCAGATGTGAAACGGTTGAAGCGGAAGAAAGTAGCGAAGTAAGGTGGCCAGTGTATATAGTTGGGGTGTAAAGTAGTGAACTGAGTGGATCGAAATCGGAGGCAAAAGAAGACGATCAGTATGAGCTAAACATCAAGGCGATCATACAGATGGAAAGCGGGTGAAAAATGATGAGAATGAAGGACTAATTCGGCATAAAAAGGACACTGTAATGATTGAGATACTTTCGGGGTTTGTTAGTTATGTTAAAATCGTTGGAAGAGATTCTCGGAAATTATTCCTTGATTCTCGACGTGGAGTTGCGTATCAACCGGATGCCTAAAAGGCGACAGAGATTCAGAAAGGTATCTCAGTAACTATTGCGAATCCGGAACTGCAATTCGGTACATGCAATCGGAAGAGCGCTGTAGTGCTTGTAGAACCGCGGAGTTAAGCTCTTGTGGCTGGAACTGACGTAAATCGGACGGATTTATGTCTGTAGTAGCCAGCTCCTCATGGAAAGAGCTGTTTCCGTCATGCGTCCCTTTAGGGGTCTTAACAGGATATTAATAGATTTGCCCTTCCAACATGTGAAAGCATATAACTAACATCGTCCAAACCCTTCCACTTCTTCTACTAGGAGTACCAAAATTTCAAAAAATTTAATTTATCGAAGAACTCAATTATTGAAGCTACAAATACAAAAACGTATCAAAATTATTTTATTGTAGAATTGATTTAGTTATCTAACATGTTTCAAATTTAGAATTAATTACATTTTCGCAATAAAATATTCATTGAGCCCATATTGGATAACTTCGAGTCAATTTAAAAAATAACATTCAATAACAATGTATGAACCCACTTAAATTCACTTTTACCATACGAAATCAATTTTAAATAAAATGTCATAATGCTTCCTACCATCATCCTCGGTGTGTATCTAATCAAATAATAATATGGAAATTTTTGTGCATGTTTTGGATGCTGCTGCTGTTACTTTTCAATTGAGCATCATCATCATGCTGTCATTTATGATGGCAGCAGCAGCCTGAAATGACGAAGGGAATCTTTGTGAGTGCGGTGAAAGGAAATTGCATTTTCATGCCCATAATTTTGTCGTCATAGTGGTTGTATAAAAATGTTGGCGGTTTACAAGTTACCTTTTACAACAATTTACAATTACGCGAAATTATCTATCGGAAGATTTAATAATATTGCCTCGAGTTACACGACATGATGGCGTTTTCTTCTTCTCTCATCTGCCATGTTTTAATTTTTTTACTTTTAAAGAGATGAGTTAAATGTTTTTAGTTTATAAAGAAATTTAGATTTCTTATGTAATCGATAGATGGGTTTAATGATCACTTATGAAATTTAATCGTAATGTGATGAAATTTAGAGGACATTTTTTATACTCTAGATGAAATCTGAGAGTATATTGTGTTTCCCTTACCGTTTGTAACGCTAAGAAATAATGTTGGCACGGAGCCGCCAAGGGTACAGACATATTTGTTGTCTCTCAGAAACCTCGATTCCGAGTTGCTGTCTGTCCGTCTGTTCGTCTGTCTACAACATAACTCTCGAACGCTTTGAGCTATCGTGCTGAAATTTGTTGTGTGTCATTTTTTAGCAAGAAAGTAACTTTAAGTTCGTAAACGGGCCACATCGCCCCACTCCTTCTCCCTCCTCACATACAAATTTAATAAAATATTGAAATTTAAAGAAATTGATTTTTCTCCGAAACCATTTCAGCTATTGATTTGAAAATTAGGTCACAGTATAATGATATAAATATCATTAATCTCAAGAAATATTAATCTAATCTCCTTACTCCTTCTACCACCTCCCATACAAATGCTCAATTTTCAGAAATGCATTTATCGGTTTGCATTACAACTAGCACAACTAAATGAACCAATTTTTGTCATAATTAATTTTATTATAATAGCAACTAATTTTGGAAAAACTTTCAACTTTAGCTCACTCCTTCTACCCTCTCCCATACAAATTTTGCGAATTTTCGGAATTTCAATTAAATTAGTTTTCTTCAAAATCGCTATCAACTTTAAAATTTGAGTAAAAGTATACTATTTTATATATGATTGATGTCAAAAAATTTGGTTTTGATTCGGATATTCCTTCTACCCCCTCACATACAAATGCAGAAATTTGGCAAATGCATTTAACCGATTTTCATAGAAACTAAAAGAAGTAGAAACTAAAAATTTTGCCAGCATTTGTCCCTTAATAATTGTAATAATTGCTAAAAAAAATATTGCCTTCACCTCACTCCTTCTACCACCTCCCATACAAAATGTTGTATTGGAAGTTCAAGAAAAGTTTTTCTTCTTCGAACATATGAGAGCTATCGACTTTAAAATTGTAACAAAGCAATATGATTAGGATGTTGATAAGCAGATTCAAAATCATCCAAAATCTTTCACTTTCTCTGCCACCTCCCATACAAATTCCATAAATTCAGACAAAAATTGTTCAATTTCCTCGAAAATTATGAAAGCAAGAAACTTTAAATTCAGCATGAAATATTTTATAAACTACGTTCAGTGTTACATACAAAAATTACAAACCTCCCCCTCTGCTTTAACCACCTCCCAAACAAAAGGTAAATAAGTATTTCATCTAGAGTATCATATGATTGGGGGTAAAGCTGTTATGTTTTAGATTGTTTTATAATTTTTGATTAAAATATTTTAGTGAATTTTATTTTATTTATTGTTGTTGTTATTTATTGCCTATTGAGCTCTGCTGACTTAACAATATAAGGATGCAACTCCTAACAAATTTACCAAATTGCTTTCAAAAATATCTCAGAGTAAAGCAAAGTTTATCACCTTAAGAATCGAACATCGATATCGACCAAAACATAGCTCACCGGCCAGATCACAGCTCACCAGTAAATCGCAGCTCAATAATCACCAAGTGAGCAGGCTCATTTGGTCAGCAGCCTGCTCACTTGGTCAGCAGCCTGCTCACTTGGTCAGCAGCCTGCTCACTTGGTCAGCAGCCTGCTCACTTGGTCAGCAGCCTGCTCACTTGGTTAGCAGCCTTCTCACTTGGTTAGCAGCCTTCTCACTTGGTCAGCAAAATGCTCACTTGATCACTGATCACCGGTCAGATCACAGCTCACCAGTAAATCGCAGCTCAATGACCACCAAGTGAGCAGACTCACTTGGTCAGCAGCCTGCTCACTTGGTCAGCAACCCGATCACTTGGTCAGCAGCCTGCTCACTTGGTTAGCAGCCTGCTCACTTGGTTAGCAGCCTTCTCACTTGGTCAGCAACCTGCTCACTTGATCACTGCTCTGGTTTCTGATAATTTTCTCTGAACAATGAACAGATATGAAGCAAGTGAGCAGATTAATGCTAAAACATATAATATTAGATAATTACCAATATTTAGGAGTGCAATCCACGAATAAATAAACAGTTAGGGTGTAGCCTAGTAGGTAGCGTGTTGGTCTTGTAATGCGAAGGTCGTGAGTTCAAATCTCGGTCGACGCAACATATAATTCCAGCACATTGCCTGCTTGGATATACCTTGGTCGCCTCGATCTACGAAAATGAAAAATTCGTAGAAAGAGGGATGTGCGAAGGGCTAACAACCCTTCCACAATAAGTAATGAAAAATGTTAAGGAACCTGAATATCAGGAGGCCATGGTCCGATTTGCGCTGTAGCGCCATTGTAGAGAGATGAGAAAATCCACGAATAATGTAAAAATATTTCTTTTTTAATTTGAATATTAGAACTGAATCTATTGAAATCGCATTGTGTAGCCTAGTGAGTAGCGCGTCGGTCTCAATGCGTCGTGTGCTTAAATCCCGATCGACGTATAACTCCAACACGCTGCCTGCTTTGGTATATCTTGGTCACCTCAATCTACGAAAATGAAAAATTTGTAGATAGAGGGTTGTAGCTAAAAATCTTTCCACAACAAATAATGAAAGTGGTAAGGAACCTGGAGGTCAGGAGGCCAAGGCCCAATTTGGACTGTAGTGCCATTGTATATTAGATTTATTTAAATAGCAACGAATCCATTGCTTTATTTGCAGTGAATTTCGTTTTAAATCATTGATAATTATTGAAAGAATGATCTAAACTAATCCAAAGCACAAACATTAAAAAGTGTAGAATTAAAAAAAAAAAAAAATAGCACGATACTCTTGTTGAAAACAATTTTTAAGCAGAAAACTAAAGCAATTTGAGGAAAGCTATGAAAACATTATTTATATTCTACAAAGTACATTCAGAAGGTTTTGATTATCATCTTCCATACTAAGGCTATCTGGATTGAAATGATAAACTAATGCGTAGCATAACATTCATCTTATCCGGACATATCCAAGGACTTGAAGTGAAATCTTAAGTACCGACATGAAAGGTATGAGATGCCTCCAATAGACTACTTGAGTGATTATTGCAGGAACTTATGTGTCGTGTAGATATCTAGTGCGCTGAGTAACTTAAGTATGCAAATTTTGACACGATCTGCGGTGTGATATTGTTTCACATTTTGCACACTATTCGTGGCTTGGCATGAGAAGCGTTTAAATGGGCATAACTATACTTTAAAATAGCCATAACAACTTCAAAGGCAACGTACTCGTTGACTCGAGGCACCTGCAATGCGTATCGATTTTCAGATTTTTTTTTTTTGTTTTAGCAGAAAAGATACGTCAACGAGATAAGTACGTTTCGTACGTACTAAACTACGTAGGTAAAGGTTTTAGTTTTATTTTTTCACTGTCAAGTGGCTTTATGATGTCTCATTTTTGAATCTAGGTATATAGAGAGAAGATTGTTTCAATCCTGTTCTTTTAAAAAATAAATAAGCAGAACTTGTCTTCTGTAAAAACCGGCATGAAAAGTCCGCAGATATAGGCATAGCGAAAATGATGAATGAGGTGTTTTTCATGTGCATTTTACGTGCTCTCGATATGTTTCAGAGATTGCGAGCGAAAAAAAAAAATTTTTAATTGAATTGAATTGGATTTTTTTTTTGAACGTAGCAGAATATAAAATTAAATTAAGGCCACCGATCCGTAATGAAGTTTTGATCTGTGCGAGGAAAACCGCATTAGCACGCGCTTCCAGAGCGCAACTTAAAAGGGAATCATGTTCGGAATAAAATGCTTTTCATTATTTTTATAATTAAGAATTTATTGTTGTCTTAAGCGAAACATGCAAACGATGCATTAGATCTTAATCATCGCACTCTTGTGTGATTAGTGCGCGCAATAAGAATTGAGGTGTGATAAAGTGATTGATGGATGATTTTAATTATGATCGCAGCCGGGTGCTATTTGTCACTGATATTTTTTTGAAGAGAGTTACCGGGCATGACTATTTTGTCGAACGAAAATATAGGAAATTTTTTATGAATATCCGCACATATTGTAATATATTTTCTGTTTGTTATGTGTCCGGGACTCGAGATATTATAAAGAATGCAGAATTGATTGTTGAGATTAAATCTGAGTAGCAAATAAATCAAATAATTATTACTAGTATAATAAGGAAATATAGTTCGAAGGGATATTTCGATTAGAAATAGATTTTTTACATTGGCATTCATTGTAATCCGCTTCGAAAACGTTTAGCCCATAAATGCGATACAAACACGCCCAACGTACTACAACTCCCGATCTCTTTGAGATAAAGTGCCCATTTTTTAGTGGATTATAAATAGGGTGTGATGTCAGCCGGAATAAAATTTTAGAAAGTGTATGGGAAAGAGAGACGGGTTGAACAGAATACTTGTAATGGGAAGGATTAGGATTAGGAGCCACATTACACTGGGACCATCTATGGAGTGTATCAACAAGAGATATAGAATTTGTTTCAAAGACCCAATCAGGGAACGTACAGCGCTCCTGGTGGTCCGCCGGCTGCAGTTCTTGAGTCAATTGGACCTTGTCCGCAAGCAGAGCCAAAACCTTTCCTCAATATTCACTGCAGTGTGGAAGTGGAGAGGTTGAATTCTTCAGCACGGTGACGAATGGAGGTGTTTGGTTCATTTTCAATACTGTCCTTTACTGCGGCGATATTTTCGGTCGAATGTCCGGAGCGAAGTCGTTTTAGTGTGTTCACATATTGTACTGAGCCAGACTCTTGGAATTTTTTGAGTAGGTTATTATACAGAAGGCACATGATTACGATCAAAATTTGTTCGACATTTGCGCATTGTAACCGCGATTGAAAGCGAATTTTCGTAATAAAATCCAAGCGACTGTGTAGGGTTCCATAGTGAATGTCCCGCGTTTATAGATGACAAATGTAAACATTTCACAACGGTCAAGCGACCATTTACATGCACAATAACAAAATTTTGAATTTAATGAAAATGTGAATAAGAAAATAAAGAAATGAAAATAAAATGAGCTAAACGGAGAATAATATATCAAAATTAAAATTATAACAAAAATGAATATTAAAATAAAGAAAAGAAATACACACGAAGCTTTTAGGACCAAATGAAAAATTGAAGTACACAAATTCAAGTTTATGCTTTGAGAAAATTCGTCATTGCTTTACCAAATTCTAGAGAAAGTTTTTTTTCTGAAAATAGCTAAACTATTAAATATTCTAGCTCCTTCCATAAATAGAGTGCGCTCTCGTGCATTGCATCTAAATCTCGGAATAATGATCTTACGAGTCCGTAAGGAATTACTGAAACAAATCTGAAAATAAGGATATGCTGGTTCTTTAGTTATTATGATTTTGTGAATAAGTAAGCATATCCTCATTTCCTGGTACTCCTTAAGTGGTACGTCTAAGAAAGTGTTTGCAACATGAGAGATGTGATCAAATTTCCGAATATTATACACAAAATGAACGCAATTGTTAAACAATAGCTATAATCTGTGCATTTCCGCTTAGCTTAAAAAACAATAAATTGCACATCCATAGTTAAAAATCGGCATAATAAAGGCAATTATCAAGGATTTCTTAATATTAGTTGGTAGGAACTTCGCCGATACCCATATAGTTCTTAAAATAGTGTATGCCCTTCTAGTCACCATATGCACGTGATCATTCCATTTCAGAGTCTTATTAAAAATAATTCCCAAATTTCTCACAGTGTCACAGTATGCTACTGGTATTGAGTCCAGAAAAAATTAGTGGAAAAGAACATGTATCAACAGAATTTTCGCCCAAAACTTTACTCTGTGATTTTTCAGGATTAAGGCAAAGACCATTATCATAAGCCCAGAAATTAATTTGATACAAATCCTCATTAGTAAGTCTTACACATGAAAAAACATCACTCTGGGGACAGCTTAGGTAAACTTGCACATCGTCAGCATATAGATGAACAGTTACATTCACAAATTTGGTAAATCATTAATAAACATGCAAAATAACAAAGGCCCAAAGATCGAGCCCTGAGGAACACCACACAATACCAAACTACAACATGACTCCATTCCTCCAATCCTAACCCTTTGAACTCTGTGACTCAAATAAATGATAAATGAGCAAGCTAATGTTCTAATGTTTAACGCCTTTGAGGTGGTCTGGCTCAGAGAAGAATCGAGAGCCTGTTTAAAACTTTTAAAATTTTGCAATGACCAATTAGTGGTGCTGACCACGAATTAGAGGTTTTCAATCTAATGGCAGCTAGGCCAGCTTTTCGTCTTATAGAAATATCAAGTAGAGATAGTGAGAGAGTTACCTCCAGGGCTGTTGATATAGTTCTAAGACCACCTGTAATACATAAACATGCTATCCGTTGGATTAGCTGTAAAGGTGCTATGTTGGTTCTTAGTACCACCGCTGGCCACCAGACTAGCGCGCCATAAAAAATATTAGGTCTAATAATACTGGTATACATCCAGTCGATGAGATGCGGCTTAAGACCCATTTCATGCCGAATGTCGTTCTGCAAGCGAAGAAGGCTACGGTAGCTTCCAGGATAATTTGCTATCTAGACTGAAAACCTAATTATTTAACCTGAATGGTTGGTGGATTGAAGACGTATGGTCTTCAAATAGCAGGGTTGATTGTAAGTCCTTTATTTAGTTCCTAGCTTTTTATCAGATGTAGAATGGACTGCATAAGGCCACCTAGAGCCTGCTCAAACTTACCACTAAGCATGATGAAAAGATCGTATGTATATGTTATTGTGGTGTAACCGTTCCGATTTAAAATGGAAAGGGGTTCATTCACTGTTAGAGCCCACAGGAGAGGCGATATTATGCCACCTTGTGACGTTCGTTAGTGGACAGAGCTTCTTATCTCTTCATCCGTCCGCGTAATGATTTTTTGTGAGCAAAAAAGCTTACGTATCTATGCAGTCATTAGAGATTCCACAAGGCATCAAGTATGGCATCAATATTGACGTGGTTAAATGCGCCATCCACGTCTAGAAAGGCACCGAGTACAACCTCTTTATAATGAAAAGCCTTCTACGGCGGCGACCGTGACATGTAAGGCGGTATCAGTGGACCTACCTTTCAGATTGGCATGTTGGTGTGGGTATCTGACCCAGAGTTTTAGATTTGCACGTCCACCAGTCTTTCCAAGCTTTTAAGAAGGAAAAACTTATGCTTATGGGTTGGAAATCCTTCGGGATGCTATGAGGGGCTCTGCCTGGCTTAGGTATAAAAACCACCTTAACCTCTTGCTGTAACTTTGGAGTATGACAAATACTGATGTATGCTTTGTATACGTCAACCAAGTACTGAATTATCGTTTTACCCGCATTATGGATCACAGCGGGATAGACCTCGTCTAGGCCTGGTGGCTTGTAAGGTTTGAAAGAACAGAGCGCAATTCCTATGTTTCCAGTCTTCACGACTTATCTACTAGTTCCGAGTTCGCTAGAATAGAATCGACACATGAACTTTGTGGCGGGGCTAAAAGCATCCGGGGAAATGAGTTGGTTTTAAAAGTTTAAGAGACTCGCCGCTAGATCCCGTTCATGAACCATTGCCTTTATCCCATCACGCAGGCATGTATAGATCTTTAGATAAGGTCCGCATTATCCAAACGGTATCGTTGACGTTATCGATTTCTGCACTGAATCTCTTCCATAAATTTGATTTTATGGCTCGTAGGTGTTTCGTATTGGTTCCAGTCTGTATATCACGTTTGGTGGAATCAGCTTTGTTAAAGAGCCCCTTAACACGTTTATCAGAATATCAAGATCGTTATTTCACCAGACAGCGTTCTTACTATCCTTGGTGGACTTCTGATAACAGGGGCTCTTGTAGGAGGTTGTTAGTACGTTTGTTAGCATACTATCTCTTCTATCTTGAGCAGCTATGTATTTTCTTTTTTTCTTGAGAAACTTTTGCGGTTTAACAGCTCCTGATATTTAACCCAATCCGTTCTTGCTGGATTCCTGTAAGCCGGCTATTTTTTGTTGATCTCACTATTTCACATGACAAGGATAGTTCTTTCGAAACCATCCAGTTGCGGACCTCTACTGAATCAGAATTAGTTGCAAGACGTCGATAACCTCGGTGGAAATGGTTGAGTGAATGTAAATAAAAACTCTTAGAAATAATTATCTCAACTATCTGTCAAGATACGATGTTCAATATGAAAAAGATTTGCATACAAAAGTTGGGGGTGGAAAAGGGAACCTGGTCCACATTTCAAATTTCTAACCGTTTTATTTCAAAATTAAGCTAAAAGCTGATTAGTTAGTCTCAACAGAGACCGAAACGTCACACATAATTACTACAATAGTCATTGTGTTTTAATGGCCGAAAAAATTATTATTATAGTTTTTATTTGTGTTGAGATAGATACTACGGCTCCAGCTATTTTTTTCGACAATATTGTCACACGAGTTGGAAAAAAGTGTTACAACAACAATTCGACGGTTGACAAGCAGAAGTGTTTAAGTAAAATTTTTTATAAATTGGGTTTTTCATGGTGTCCGTGTACTGCTGTCTTTATAAAATATTTAAAGTTCATTTTTCAAGACTAAAATTATTATATATATATTATATATTAAATTATTTAAAAATATGGACATATAATTTCTTCATCAGAGAATTTTGGTTATAAAATGCTCCGCTGTAAAATTTCCATTGGTGTGGAGTTCTTTTTTTTTGTTATTTGGCTGTGTGATGAAATTTTTGCAACAAAGCCTGGCTGTGATTAAGCTAACATATTTTTCTATTATTTTACATCGCTCGATTAATTTCTCTTTCAATACGAAAATTTAAGATAGAAATTCGCATTACACTTAAATATTTACTTAATTAAAAAATTTCAATAAAATCCTATTAACTAAATGCACCTGCATTAAAAAATAAATATTTTTTTTTTTCGGATTCATTTCAATGAAATTTAGGTAAAAACGATCAAGTTTAATTCCATGAACATGAAATTAAATGATAATTTACACATATTTATAGGTAGTTACCTAAATATATACAAAATAATAATAAATACAAAATAATAATTTTATTTTCCATAATTAAAATTTTTACAGTATTGACCTTTTCACATTGTTATAGCTTGATGTCATGCAATATTTCAAGAGGTAAATTTAAAAACAGAAAATTGAGGTAGTCCATGAACTTGTGCAAGGTCGGATTTTTTTTTTCAAATAAACAAAATTTATAAATATTTTATATAGGAGAAATATTAAATAAATAAATTAGATATGCCACCTGTCAAGGCATTTCGACCAGGTCGTGCTAATTTGGACATTCTTTCGAAAGAATCGCTACTTTGGAACTCAATATCTCGCTAATTTACTGACACTTAAAAAGCATAATTGCCGGTTCCGGTTTAACCTGAATGAATAAATTAGATAAATTATTTGGTAGTGATAAAATTTGAATTAATTAAGAAATTAAAAACTGTGGATATTGTAAACAAGAAAATTATAAATTTAACGATCGAGTTATGCATAATTTTTTTGTTTTACATATCTGTAGTCTAGAGGCAAAGTATCTTATGCCCTGAATAATGCTTAGTCTGCAATCGATGCAACAGATTTGGTTTCGACTTTGCGGAAATAAAATTCCAAACGAACTGCAGGATTTACGACTGGACTACAGATTTAATATACGATTAAAGTGAATATACGCTCTGTAATATAATATGAACGAGATAAGATTTTCAAAGTTCTGACTGTAAACTAAATCAGAACTAGATATCTACAAACATCTCCATGAGTGATAATTTTCTTTCAAACCTTATGTGTGTGAAATATGAGAATTCTACCGTGTTATATTCCTAAATGCCAGCAAATGGCTTAAATTTCTATAGACGACCGGAAGTAGTTTTGAGATAATATTACAAAGGAATTCATTTCTTAGAGATATTATTGTGTTATTTTCTATTTAACATATAAGAATCGATGAAAAAAATATAAGAGTTGCCTCTTATATTTTTTTTCATTTTATTAAGAGTATTACAAGTTGATTTAAGATCACAATATTACTAAGAACCCAATAACTCAAATCCGGGTTATTTTTATTCGTTCGTCTTTCAATAATTCTTAAAAAAAACATTTTTTTTTTGCTTATACATGCATGATACATACTTAAATAGACTCCTCCATTCACACCGTCGCCGCAATCATTTCCAAAATTTCAACCTCTATAATCCGTTTCTCGTGTCCTACTTACCATAAAAGAAATTTCAACTACTTATCTAGAAGAAGATGGATTCGTTCAGAATTTTTGTTCTTTTTCGCCGTTCGATAAAACTGTGTCTAAAAATAATTTCGAAATAAAAAAAAAACGTAAAGAAAAATTGTTGGTCTCTTTTTTGCATTTTTCTATGCTGTAATTTCGAAAGAAGCTTAAATGGTCAACGAAAAGGTCACATTTGTTTATTAACTTTACGTATGGAAACTAGCGAAGCCCCAACAAATTCTTTTTCATTCCGAAAATATTCCTGTTTTAAAGGAATTTAATATGGGGGAAAGTTTGCCTTTGCGATAGCGGTAAATCATTAATATGTAATTTATAGCTTGGGAAGTAAAACAGGTATGAGAGCATCCATATAATCTATACAATAAGCAAAAACTGTGCATATATTTGAAGTCACGTGACTCACATTAAGCAGATTACTAAATTTTACCGAGACAATTTCGTCGGTATCGCTGGTTCAGTGAAAAAATTCGCCTGCTACGCGGACGGCCCTGGGTTCGATTCGTGGCCGGATTTTTTTTTTTTTTTTTGATTTTTCTAAAGTAAAAATATCATAATTCTAAATAATTTTTATTGTATGCTTGAGTTGAAAATAAAATCAATTTTTTTAATTCGAAACTAAGGACTTGATGTCTGAAAGTGAACTCATTTCACTCTTACTAGATCGAAAAATTGTGGCTAAATTTTGGATAGAAAAGTTGGTTGGTCGGCTGCCACGTGGGCGGCCTGAGTTCGATTCCCGGCAGACGAAACTTTCTCTTAATAGTTTTTTAGCACTTTTGAAATTCGAATTTTCCCAAAATATTTTATTGCGATTTTAGTGATATAAAATAATAATTTTTATTCCATGTGAGTTCAAAATAAAATTGTATTTTTTTTGGTCCGAAACTAACGACTTAATATCTAGAAGTGAATCCATTTGACTCTAATTAAAGTATAGATCCAAAAATTGTGGCTAAATTTTGGCGAGAAAAGTTCATCAACATCGGCCGGGATCGATTGTCCACCAATACAACTTTTTTCTTAAATATTTTTTAGCACATTGCAAATTCGAATTTCCCTAAAATGAAAATGTTTTTTCACTTGGACAACTCTATGACACCATATCACAAAGAATACCATTTATAAGAAAGCCCTCATATAAACACATCGACCTCTTTCATTATATTACAAACATTTTAAGTTCTGGCCTGAACTAGGCTACGGTTACTCGGATTCAAAATTCTTCAGCAACAAAAAACATTGCGACTCTCTACGAACCTTATTTCTTACAGTAAAAAACGTTAGTAAAAACTTACTATACTGTCGATTTTCATCTAGAGTATAAATATGTAATCTCTCTTAATAAAATAAAAAAGAATGTTATACACTAGAAAATAGAATTTATCGCAAATTCTCCAGAGTTCCATTTGTATGGAAGGTGGTAGAGGAAGTGGCAAAAATTTAATTTCTAAATTTGCAACTGTATTTATAATCATGCTATTGAGTTGTTTTTGCTGTTCATAGTTTTTCAATGATTTTTGTGTAAAAAAAATTATCTGAAATTATGATATTTATATGGGAGGTGGTAGAAGGGCTTGGGACATTTTCAAATGTTTTTACTTTTTGAATACCGTTGCTATGAAAAAGTATATGTCAGTTCGTGTATCAATAGATTCAATAATTTGAAGAAAGTGCCTAAATTTCGTAAATTTATATGGGAGGTGACAGAAAGTATCGGGTGAAATTGACAGTTTCTTTAAAGTTTGATTACATTATTATTGAAGAAATTTTGATAAAATTGTTATATTTTCCGAAATTGTGTATATGGTGGAAGGATTGAGCGGATCGCAAAAAAAAAATTGTGTTGGTGGTTTTAACTTCAGGACACTTCATTAAATTTTCAATACGATACTTTAATAGTTTAGAAGAAAATTATTTACTTTTTAAATTTGAAAATTTTGTGAAAACGAGGCGATGTAAGAAGTACGATTGTTCACGACCCTAAAGTTTGTTTTCAGATAAAAATTTCGTGAAAAAATCAGCTTGTTAGCTTAAAGCGTTGGAGAATAATCGTGCGGCAGACAAGCCTTCTGTATTCTACATCTCCAATTTTCTCGGTCCAATGACCGCTTTCGCAGTGTTGTAAATTTCAAAAGCGATTTGCTGCCTTCGTATTGTTATAAATCTGACAACCACGTTGTTCCCAGAAACATCAAGAAAAGTCCCTCAAGATGTAAAACGCCATAAACAAGTTTCTAGCAACTTCCCGAATGTACCAGAACATTCTCCCTACATGTAAACAGCCAGCAACAAAGTTCCCGAACATTCTAGACGCACACCCAGAAACATCCAGAAAAGTCCCTCAAAATGTAAAAAGCTATAAACAAAGTCCCAGAACATTCTAGCCTAGACCCACACACCCGGAAACATCCACGATCGCAACTTCTAGAACTGGGCAACAATTGTATATAAGCACGAAGCTCTCAGACCAGCTGTCAGTCAGTTCAGCAACATCTGCGAGAGAACTTGAACCGATACAAGAACTCGATAACAGTGGTGCCGTATAGTAAGAATTAAATTGAAAGTGCGAATTAAGGTGAAACGTGCGAATAAATAAATTATCCTTTTATTTTTAAACGAATTGTGTTTTCTTTGAAATCCAGCGAACCCCCTAGCTCGCAACAGTATATTGAATCTCGGAGTGTTTTCTCCGTTTTTCAACTGCCTCTTTTCGTTCTGCCTTTCAAAGTTTGATGAAAGTAGAGACTTCTTGGTCCTTAAAAATGGTTTACAATTCCTGATTGTATTGAATCCTCTATTTGCCTTGTTCTCTCGCCGGTCCAAGGATTCGTTGTAATACCTTCCACACGAAGGAATTAACCATTTTTTCTGATGCCTGTATTGACGTCGCCATAGCAGAGTCTACAATATATTGACTACAGGGCAATTGGTGTCGATCGTCATAATTATTTTATTAAAGCCAGTGTCAATAGATTTCGACAAAAATCTAAACAAACGTTTTTGATTTTCGAAAAATTTTGTGTCATTTTTGAAAAAACTGCTTAAACAAAAAAAAAGAGTTAATGGCTGAAAAAAATTGACAGCGAAATTTTATCGACAAATTTCGAATACCAAAATTTTTTAAAACATCTTTTTCGACAATTTCGAACAATAAAATTGGTAACACTTTTGTAATACTTTTGCTCGGCATGTTCGGTTGTTTCGGTATTTCAATGGAAGTGCAAAAGCTTAGTAGTGATGACAAAAATAAGAAAAGAAACGTATACTTGTTTCTCTGAGGTAGGTGTCTACAGAAATGTGACAATTTTCTAATTTCGTCCTTAATAAATTACCATCGAATTTTTCAGCATAGGCGTAGTATAGATGTTTTGTTTTTATTTCAGCAAAAATTTAATATTGTGCAGGTTTTACACAGTTTCGACATATGGTACGACCGCTAAGACGTTAAATATTGGTCAAAACAAATTTGACCTTTAAACTTTTATACATATGTCAATGGTACGACAGTTTAAAATTTAATTGATTCGCCATAACATTTTTTACAACTTCTACATACTTCTACAATAAATGTTCCAATTCAAAATAATCAAAGAAACAATCGAGGAGCATTTCATGCATTAATAGTTATGTCAGGCGGAGACTTGCGCTCAGAGGCGTGCCACCTAGAGGGTAGTAGAGTGATATGTAATGTCTATCTATCTTTTTGTTTATGAGTTCCATCCTAAAGTCGTGAAGCAGTTCTCTGACTCCAGTATACGGTTAAAACATGAAAATCAAAATAATTTTAAAAAGTAGATTGAGTGTCCACAAAAATTTGTATCAATTTTGTCGCGAAAAATATTTCAGCTGCGAGATATTAAATTTTTTTGACATACAGCAAGCAGTAATTCGTTGCTAAATTTCTGACTAAAAACACATGTAATGATGAAATTTGGCTACAGGTTCGGTTTTCAAGTTTCTGACTGCGATTAACATTCGATGATGCCGCCCAGAGCAACTGTTCCATTTGTACCTTGATAGTGCGAGCCCTGAATTCGGTTGTAATTCAAATTACAATGCGTTTTTAATAGAAAAACTAAATACTTCTTCTTCTTCAACTAAAGTATAACCCAAATCGAGCCTTAGCCTCCTGACCTTCAGGTTCCTTAACATGTGTTTGTTATTGTGGAATGATTGTTAGCCCTTATCTACGCATTTTTCAATTTTTGCAGATTGAGGTGGCGCAAATATATCCACACAACCAGTGCGCTAAAATTATATGTCGACCGGGATTTGAACTCACGACCTTCGAATTGTAGACCAACACACTACCCACTAGGCTACACCCAACTAAATACTACGGTGGCTTAATCATCCCACATGCATACTACCAATACATCATAAAAGAAAATTTAATAACCAATTTCCTGCTTGCCGCTTTTTTGAATGCCACGGAAATTGAGAAGCGGCTTCTTTTAAAACGTCACATTTGTGTGAGAGAAGAATAAGCTAATAACGCCCATTTATCTGTTCCGATACACGATATAGGTCTTCATATTGAAAGTTTTAGTAAAATTATTTTTCGCAAGGTTGCTAAATATCTTATGTATAACGTCTTCGCAGATGAACTTGCATCATCTTCCAATATTAAAATTATTCTACTTCTACAATGGCAATACAGCCCAAATCGGACTTTGACCTCCTGATATTCAGGTTCCTTAACATTTTTCATTATTGTGGAAGGGATGTTAGCCCTTCGCACAACCTTCTTTCTACGAATTTTTTCATTTTCGTAGATTGAGGTGACCAAGGTATATTCAAGCAGGCAATGTGCTGGAATTATATATTGCACCGACCGGGATTTGAACTCACGACCTTCGCATTACACGACCAACACGCTACCTACTAGGCTACACCCTAGCTTATTAAAATTATTAGTTGCGTATATAAGCCATTATTTCTTTACACTCATCCATATTGTCACAATCACCTTTTGACCCGACTAAACCGCATGCTTAAGCGAATTATAATTTTATGATTAATAGTTCTGTACTTTAATTTTGCGCCAAAATGTGCATATCAACCTTTAAAACACCTTAAATTTCCTTTCAAACTCGTTTAATATTTCGTTGCAGCAGATACGAGTAAAAATAACTTGTTTAAATTTTTCGAATATCTCTTAACTTAGCTTAAATGGGCATAAACCTAACCAAAACATTCCATCAAGTTGACCATAACATGATACATCTACCCACGTACAAAATCGGAAAAAAAGTTTCGATGAGTAATATCACAATCATTTACAATAGGTAAAAAAAAACCGATAATAACAACATCTATTTATAATAATAATATAAATAATAAACATCTATTTATAACTTATGTTTAAATACCCGATCTCTGAACGTCTTAATCGAAAAGAACGAAAAATTCGCAATATATTCATTGTTTTTCAATCTAATTTATAAATATTAGAAAGAGAACAAGGCTATTTATATTTCCAAGAATAGTATACGACATTCTCGTTGGAACGACATAAGTCAAACATCAATTTCATAAGAGATTAACAAAATTAAATTTCGTACGTTCGTACTATAATACATGCGCCAAAATTATATTTTAAGCCCATCGTAAGCGGACGATTTAAATTTAATTCAGTGTCGCGAAAAAATAGTTTTTTTTTATTCAACCGATGTAATTTCTAAATAGGCAATTGCAAACACATTTGCAATTGACAATAATTTTGTAAATAAGCATAATTATGCCTGATGCGCAGCAAAAACATATCCACAAAAAAAAGACTTAATTACCGGAAGACCACACACCGTATGAAAATTTAGTTTAATGAAAAAAAAATTGTCAATTTGGATTTTTTTCTTTCGCTTTTAATAATGTCATATCCGAAGTTCAAAGTTTTAAAACAAAGGTCACGGATTTAAAGTGTGCGCAATTCATTATTTTACTTTATTATTCTAATAATAAAGTATTGTGATCGACACAGAAAAAAAAGAATTTGCTACCCTGAAATTTTGTTTTTTCGCGTTTCATGACTAAATTAGCCTAAAAATGCAAAAAAAAACATACCGTCCCGCCGTACATATGGACTCATATCTCCGAGACCGTTAAAGGTAGAATGTCCGTTTTTGGGTGGATTGTTTAATGGGTAATTAAGCTCTATTTTCTAAATTTTGGCGGGTGTTAGGTGGAAGGGGGAGGCGGGGGGAGGGAAAGAATCAAAAACTACACTTGCTAATATCTCCACCACGAATGCAGATAGGAAGTTGAAAATCAGTACAGATATAGAGAGGGTTATGGGAAAAACTTTAAAAATAATTTAATTTTTTTTATCCATTGGCGTCCGAAAAGTGGGGGCTAAAAACAAATGGTCGGCCGAATTTGTTTTTCAAATGATTATATCTTCGAAACTACTTACTGTAAAAATTAATATTTTGGGACCATTAAGGTGGCATATAGTTGCACCGAAATCAGCTTAGAGACTGGCTAATTATTGTAAGGGGGAGGATCAGGGGGGTGCAAAGAAAAACACTTAAAAATGAATATCTCAACTATCTCTTAAACTATGCAATTGAAACTTGGAAGGCTATACTAGAAAAATACGGAAAAAATATAACATGTTGAAATAATAGCATTGGAGGGAAATGGGGAGCATTTCAAAAATGGCGCACTTTTCAAAATTACAAATCGTGATATCTCAAAATTAAGTACAGATATCAAATCGAAAATTTGTCAGATTGTAGAGCTATATAGTCGCTAATTTTGGTAAAAATTTTAAGTTGGGACATGTAAGGGGAGGGAGGTGGTAAGCAAAAATGTCGAAAATTTTGAGTGATTATTTTAGGGTTCTGGTGAAAGATACAAAGCTTAAATATTGCATGTGAATACATCTATTTGATATAGGTACATAGAAAAATAATAATAACTTGTGGCATAATTGTTATAAACCGACCCTCCCGGTCTAACGTGCACAAGTTGATTCATGTGCATTGAAAAAAACACATAAACTGAAAAATTTTGAGTGAAATTTTAAGGTCGAAACTTGAAAACTTGGGAAATGCATTTAAAAAAAATCTCTAAATATACGAAATATTAACTGGTTAAAAATCTTTCAAATTTCTACCCCCTCCTATACAAAATTATTTTTTCGACCATTTTCAAGAAATCAATTATCACCTAACTATTAAAAGCTATCAATTTGAAATTTTGCACAAAAACTTTTAAAAATAGTTGAAACAAAATTGCGTCAAAAGTCTTGAAATCGCTCTTGCCCTTCTACCCCCTCCCATACAAAAATTTGATTTCGACCAATTTCATTAAATCAACTAATAACCAACAAATTAAAAGCTACGAACTTGGAATTTTGTACAAGCATCTTACAAGAGAAATGAAATTAAACTGCATCACAAGTTTTATGATTCCCTTACCCGCTCTCCCCCTCCCATACAAATGTTCGGTTTCGTGAATGTAGAATACAGCGAATTTTATGAAAATTCTATTCAACTTCGTCTATGAAACACATTCTATACAGAGAATATTGGACGTGATTCATGCAATCAATTAAAAAGCTATTAACATCCACCCACTCTTACTATTACCCCTCCTCCTCCCCTCATAAAAACCCAAACTTGCAGAAACGAATGAAATATTGTTATATTGACAAGAGCCCTGCCCAAGAAGTCACTTTCACTTAGTCTTCCCTAACCACTCTAACGTGCATATTGACTTTCCACTCATTCGCAACTCGTACCAAGAATAATAAAGTTTCGCCCGACTTGTTGGCAGTTTATTTTTAATTATACGATTTAAATTTTTTTTTTTTTTTTTACCTTCTCTCTTTTATTGATGTAACGAAATAAAATCCTCTACATTATTTTTATTTCAATTTATTTATTTATTTCAATGGGCGACAGAAAGGGCGTCCACAAGGGAGGCAGAGTGCAAAGTTAGCGTCTGCCACTCACTTCCCCCTAAAAATTTGACTAGAACTGACTACACCATCAAAATAGAGTGCTAGAGTGTTAATGAGAGATGTTTACACAGCATTCCCTAGTGCTTTAACAGAATATATAAATTGATTTAAGCATAATTTCTTAATTATGCTTCTTCTAAGATGTCTAGTAAAATGACATAGAACAAACGAGTAGCAACAACTTCAGATTTCAGAATGGCGCGCCTATAAGTTGCGGTGCGTGCAGTCGAACACCAGTTAGGCAGAACCGCCTATCCCACTTCTATATATAAAAAAATTATGGACTGATCTATGATCCTTTTCCGGTTGAAAAAGATAATTTAATTTCGAGCCATGGAGCACTGAAAATTCCCATTTTTAATAATAATCGAATGAGGTATTTAAATCAAGCGAGAAGAAACTACGAGTGAATACAAGATGCTATGCTATTGAAGCAGCTATTGGAAATGGGCTGTAATCTGTTTAAATTATAGATAATGCATCCACAAGACTTGCATGAGATCCCTTTCGGATACTTGATCGCAATCCGAAAAACATTGGAAACAGTATTAAGACGTTTTATTTCAAAATTCTTCAGTGTTTATACAAATTTTCCGATTGGCGCAAAACGCAGAATATTACTGTTTTTTTTTTCAATTTCTAACTTATTAGCAATTTCTTTTATGACTAAAGTAATCATTTTCTGAGCTAGACAACGTGTCTCGCCTTGATATAGCCTAATGAGTAGCCGTTGGTTTACAATGCGAAGGTCGTGAGTTCAAATCCCCGCCGACGTATATTTATTATTATAATATTGGGGAACGCTTAAGAGCACTGTGACCTTCTCGGCCTATTGTGCGTTTATTTTCCCTTTCCCCTACTACAACTTGATAGCTTTAGACAATTTAAGTATGTTAAACGGAGCCATGTTGGCTAAGTTCATCAGCTGTAAGGAATCCTTTTCCTAGAAAATTTAGTC
Organism: Chorisops tibialis; assembly: GCA_963669355.1. Taxonomy (NCBI): domain Eukaryota; kingdom Metazoa; phylum Arthropoda; class Insecta; order Diptera; family Stratiomyidae; genus Chorisops; species Chorisops tibialis. Next base: position 184,160,884 of record OY770262.1, read on the forward strand.
TTTTCCTTTATACAGCTTCGCAGCGACATAGAATATGTTCTCTCGTTTCTGAGTTGTTAAGATAAGGGCGACAGATGTCAGTTCCTACAAGACCCATTATTTTGATGTGGTGGTTTGCTCCACTGTGGCCCGTCAAGAGGCCGATCAGAGAACTGAGATCACTCTAACTTAGTTTAAGGATTTCCTCCACTTTGTTTTTGTGTGGTAGAATTAATTTTATAAGCCTTGAAGTCTATTCCAGTAGATTCTGTGCTCCTGTTTAATTCAGTTTTTTAGTTGTAGGTTGGAATACCGTTTTGGTTTTCCGCAGAATGGCTCTGGTCCATTAAAGTTTTTTATCGCGTCATTTTTTGCGATGCAGTCTGCTTCCTCGTTTCCCCCAATCTCTATGTGTTCTGAGATGGGATGGACATATAATTCCAGCACATTGATTGCATGGGTATGTGTCGGCCACCACAGTTTACGAAAATGACAAATTCGTAGATAGAAGATTGCGCCAAATCCTAACAATCCGTCCACACTAACAAATAAAATATTAAGGAACCTGAAGGCCAGGAAACCTAAGCACGAGCAAAACTCACATTTCCCTCTTGCATCAATAAATCACAGCCAACTTGCATCACTTTATTCGGCGCGCGTTGTGATTTGGAAGATCCAAAGCCTGCGGAGATATGCTGGCTACCTCTTCATAGAACAAGCAATATGGTATGTATGCCACGTCTCTAACAAAATCATGTAGAAAAGACAATGAAGAGGAAATTCCAGGATATAGAATGCAATATATTGCGTTTTTGGTACATTTAACAATCAATCATTTTGTAATAACCAATCAGAGATACAAGTAACATCAGCATTAATCCGCGCAACAGTCCTCAACTAGACTTATTGGTCTACTTAAATAGAGCTGAACATCATCTGCATACATATGAGTTCAGGAAAGTGGCATTACTTCTGGTAAATCTTTAATAAATATTGTACTTAACAGCAATGGTCCCAAGATAGAGTCTTGTGGAATACCCGTGTTAAGGACAGTCCAGAAGATAAATCGGCTGATATCTCTTGAAAGTTACTAACTAATTCAATCGCACTTTTCGAATAATTGAAAGGGCATTTTAGTTTTTCTACTCCGGTGTACCAAATCGAAAGTAAAAGAGAAGTCAAGTTGAAGAAGATGATTGCTGAAAAAGAAAAAAAATGATGTTATATAGGTATATATAGGTATATAGCAGCAATCGAAAACTAGAAAAAAATGATTTTTCTTATTGTTTTCCAACAAATTTACTGATAAAGCTAGGAAAAAACATAACAGGGCTACGATTGCGCGTAAAGCGCAATCTTACGATACTCTAGATGAAATAGAATTTTTTGTGATCCCAAGAAATTTTGTATGGGGAGTGTTAGAAGGGATGATAGCATTGAACTAATTTTTTCGACATCATGCTAAAGTAGCTATGAAAATGTTATATACAAAATGCTTACTCCAAAAACTGAATGGGAACTGAGAAAATTAGTGAGTTTGATTTAGTGAAAATGTGCAGTTTGTATGGGAGGTGGTAGAAAGAGTGGGGGGATTTTAATGATTTTTTCAGAAATAACTAGGAATATTATAAAATTGGCATTCCTTAAATTTCAGACTAGTGCCATTCATACTTTTCAAGAAAATCGATTTTTTGTGAAGTTGTGAAACTGTGTCATATTGTATGGGAGGGGGTAGAAGTAGTGAAGCAAATCAAATATTTTTTTTCTCATCTTAGTAATAATATTAATTAAATATTTATTACAAAATATGAGCTCAACAAATGTTATATGTTCTGAGAAAATCGGCTTAGAGCATTTCAGGAAAAAGTGTAGTTTGTATGGGAGGGGGTGGAAGGAAAGGGAGGAAGCAAATAATTTTTGTACTGTAGATTTAAATCATTAAAAAAGTAATATATACCAAAATTGAGACCAATAGCTTTTATACTTTTTGAGTAAATTCATTTATTGTCAAATTGCGAAATTTTGTCATTTTGTATGGGAGGGGGTAGAAGGGGTGAAGCTAATCATCTCATTTTTTTTGACCTTACTAACAATTTTAAATAAATATTTGGTGCACAATTTCAGCCCGCTGAATTTTATAAGCACTGAGGAAATTGGTTTAGAGTAATTCATAATAACTACAGTTTGTATGGGAGGTGGTAGAAGGAGGGGGACGACACGCACAATTTTTATATGATAGATTGATATTATAATAAAAGTAATATATTCTCAATTTCAGGCCAATAACTTTTATACTTTTCGAGCAAATCCGTTTATTGTCAAATTGCGTAATTGTGTCATTTTGTATGGGAGGGGGTAGAAGGGGTGGAGCGATTTGGCCCGTTCACGAACTTGACCTTACTTTTTTGTCAAAAACGACGTGTACAAAATTTGAACTTTTTAGCTCAACGCGTTCTCAAGCTAGAGAGCGCACGGACGGACGGACAGACGGACGGACGGACGGACGGACGGACGGACGGACATCCGGTTTTGAGATTTTTGAGTGATAATATTAACTTCTGTATCATTCATTTTTTTCTCCGAGCCTTATTTCTTGGCGTTACAAACCTTAGAGCGAACTTATAATACTCTCAGATTCCATCTAGAGTATAAAAATACGGAGAAATAGGAAGCTTCAAGAAAATAAATAGAATTTTATAAAGAAATTTCTAAAATCACACATTGCGACACTTGTTTATTAAGGGTTTAAAAAGATCCTAAGATCCTAGCATTCTAGAAATTTAGCCCTCTCTTAAAAAAAATCCTGCGGACATCCGATAGATCACAAATTTTCACTGCAATGTATGATTTAAATTTACTAAAAGAAAAGGAAAAGTTTTAGAATTTTTTTTTCTAAAAACAAAGAATTAAACTTAAATATCTAAAATTATTAAAAACCATTTGAACACACTAAATAAAAAAAATACTTATATTAAATATGATATGTTGCTATACGCAAAAAGTTTAATGTAAAGACATAACAGATTTATGCTATCTAGATGAAATTGAATTAAGTTAAAGCTCTTCCGTACCTCTCTTCTTTTTCTTTAGTATTTTTGCTAAATATTTTCCTTCCAGTGTTTAAATTTACATTTTCTGTTAGTTTTACGCGTTCTTACATTAGATACGGAGTTTTTGTATTTTGAATCATCGCAAAAGAAGAACTGACCACGTTTTAATTTCCAAAGCAGAAATTGAATGCGTTCGCTCTATAAATTTAAAATTACAGCACAGTTAATTGAGCTCTAGCCGTGAATTAAATTAATTACAAAGCTTTAGTAACTAATGAAAGAACGGTTAAGACTAACCAAAAGTCCAGATATAAACTTTAAAAGTGTAAAATTTAGCAAAAAAATTCAGAGAAGAAGAAGGCAGGTATAACCGACCCTTAAATACATTAGAAAATCTGTTATCTTAATGTATATGAAATGTACTAGAGGTGGTAGAACGTTAATATGAAAACTTTCAGTGTGAAAATTAATTTTTGTAGCTTGAATAAAAATTCAGAAATTTGATTCTCTGAAGTTGTTTTTTGAGGAATTTTAAAAACAATATTTAATGTTGTAATTAATACAGTCTGCACTAATTATAAAGTCGATAGGTCTAATAATTTTGGAGCAAAACAATTTTCTTTAAATCAATCAAAATTAATTAGTATGGGAGTGGGTAGTAGGTAAAATTTAAGGTTTCTAGCTTATCTGTTGTTTTCATTTTCTAGTGAGTCTAGTTTTTAAGGAAATCTTTATGCTGTAATGTCCGAAATTCTGCATTTGTATTGGAGGGGGTAGGAAAGGAAAGCTAGTTTTGTTTGGAATTTCGAAATTTTGTGAAATTTTTATGCGAGAGCGTTGAACAATCACGTGCTAGTTCCAAGAACTCAAAGGTCATTTTTTGCTAAAGATAACACATAAAAAATGTGAACTCAATAGCTCAACGCGTTCGGGAGCTATTTCGTCGACACACAAACGGAACGGTTGGTCCCAAGAACTTGAGGTTTTTGACTGATAACTACTATTTCTGTACTCTAGAACTTATTTCTGAAGTGAGACCAAAATCAATGTCAGACTCAATCTAGAGTACAAAAATCCTTGATATAATTTGTATAAAGATCGGTCAATTGCATTGATATTGGAAAATACTAGCAAGTCAGAAGCATTAATACTGTCAATGACCAATCTATTAGCGAAGAACACGCTAATAAAATCCATTTTGAGCTGAGAATAAGGGGACAGTGATTCAGAATTATTCTAAAGAAGGGAACGCAAGGAAAAGCTAAGAAAATTTTATCCAAATCTTGCAATACAATTAATATGAACGGCATAATCTTGACACTATACAGGAGAGGCGTACTCAGAGACAGGTCTAACCAAGGAGAAAATCACTGATTTAAATACTTAACGGTCGAAAAATTGATAAGTATAATGACGTACATAGCCAAGGATCTTATTAGCCGTAGTCACTATTGAATCATAGTACAATCCAGTTTGTAATCAAAAATATATTAACATTAAGTTCCTTAAAGACAATCTTCCATAGAAGAAAATATAAATCTGCAAGTAATCTGTTGAATATAGTGTATGCCAAATGGCGACATAAAGTCGAGTCGAGGATATGCCAAGCAACGATGTCTGGACTATGCGCTATACGGAGTTGGCAACAAGTAACCGCAGCATCGCAACCTGCCACACTATGTCGCTGGTGGTGCTTTTGCCGCTGCTAAGTAGCTCTGCTCCCAATAAATTCTAGTGGAAATTATGTTTTCATAGTCGTATAGTCTTGGTCCTTGGAGGACTATCGCCAGTGTGGAAGAAGTTTTTTTTTTTTGCTTCGCTCTAAGTATAAAAGCCATGCTGTTGATGCTCCAATAATGGCATCTTCCTACATCATCATCATCACCAATGAGAGTGGATTTCTACGACAATTTATTCCAATCATGTCAAGGTTTTTGCTTTTTTTCATCGAACTCTCTGTTTACTTTGTGTGACGCGCAATTTTCTTTTTAGTTCAACCGAAACTGAAAAAGTCTTATGCGAATTTAATGGCGAGTTTGTTGAAGTGACTGGGGAATTTGTTTTTTTTTCAGATAATTTTTTGCTGAAAAAAAAGAACACTAAATAACATTTTTGTGATATAATAATTTTCAATTGCAGTAATTACGAAATCATTACAGAAGCAATTGGAAATATGTGATAAGAACATGTCGGCCAAACCCTTGAGTCATATTAATTGCTCAGATAATAACCGGGGCTGTGAATATGTTATGAAATTGGTTATCGTCGAAAAACAACATAACATCTGGATGGATTGTATAAATATTACGAATTTTTACACATAAATTGATGCGATTTAAACTTTGCCAAATTAATCGAATTCAGTGCTTTCAATCTGCGAATTTTAGATCGCCTTATTAAAAGGTAGTAAATTATTGAATATAAATTATGATTGATGCCGGTTTCAAAGAAATTACCCACTCAAGCGACTGTATGGCGCCCAACACAATAATTGATTTCCTTTAGGAGAGCCACTTATTTCAATTCAATAGCTTCATGAATTTTTTATTTCGTTTTGACAACAGATTTATCGTGGACTCATATATCTATAATTCTGTATATTTCATTCTTTTTCTATTTCTAATTTTTGAAATGTAAACATATTTTAATAACATCTAAATTTTTTTCTTGTTTATTTACAGGTGCGTACAAAACGTTTGATACATAGAAAATAAACGGTATATGACACATACGTGAACAGTGAGTTAATGAGTTCAAAATTATTTTTAAAAAATATTTTTATAAATTTCAACAACAAAAAAAGCAGTTCCATGAAACTCTCATTTTTAACGCTATCTGCATATTTAAAAGAATAAGCGTTTTTTCGTAAACGCTCTACAGCCCAAACCAATGATTCAAAATAATCAAACTAAATATCACTGGGAAGGTATTTTCATCAATGTGTTCCTTTTCTGGGTTCCAGATCTTTACCTGCTCCGGTTCCGAACTTCCACCGAGATATGGCAACATGTTGGATGGAAAATTGATAACTCCTCCCGTAATCAGATCACGGCCTCCGACAAGCATATAAGAACTTAGAGCGAGACAGAAACATAAGGCACAAACGCCATTCATTGGTACCACTTACCGATCTTTCATTTCATATCTATACATTCGACAAGTACACAGTCGCTACCCCCACACATCTGCAATTATTTGTCAGTAGCACCCAGTGCAACTGCAAAGTATATCAGTTTCTCCAATCGGTACGGTTGTTCTTACTTCCCTTCCCCTACACTGCCAATCACATTACTTCCCTATACGACTGTACTTGTACAAATTCTAAATTTGCCGAAATTGACTAAAAGAAAAAAGCTTGAAAATGGCGGCACAAAACGCCATATTTCTTTTAAGTACTCCATTTGGTTTTTTTATAATACAGGGAAAGCACAGTGATCGATAGCAAGAGTTGAACATTTAAAGTTCTTACTTTGTTGTCCCTTCCACAATAAATAATGAAAAATGTTATGGAACCTGAAGGTCAGGAGGCCAAGACCCGATTTGAACTGTTATGCCATTGTAGAAATAGATAGATATATACGCTTTTATTGAACACTATCGAATTCACATTTAAGGTAGAAATGCATGACAATTTAAGGGGGTCTCTTTTAGTTGAAAAAAAACTCGCGCACACGTTTTAATAATCTATTATTGAAACCATCGGCAACAGATAATGGAACCCATACCTAAATTGTTACAACCAATAGAGCTGGCTCCATTGTGCTCACCAACTTTAAAAAAGCGTTTCGAGAAAAACGAGTTTAAAAATAGAGACGAGAAGTATGTGCGACATAAATGCACTGCTCTATTCCCGACGCACTATCCCTAGCAGTGCGATATTTTCAATTTTTATTTCATATGCTAAGAATATGTTCTTAACAAGCAAAAAATAACAGAAAGCAATAAGGATATGAATTACAAACTAGTTATTTCGATAATAATTTCCTCACCGTCATCCCCTCGAGACAAGATGCAATACGTTAGGGAGAGTCCATGTCTTTTTATACTTATGGCTCCAAAACTCTGGAAGGAGCTGTTGCCGCCGTAATGGTCAACTTAAGCATATCTTTCCATCTTCTTCCGAATCATTGTAATGAGTTCCAAGTAGAAGTGATAACGATAAAGGAAGCCTTGATATGGCTGAAGTGTAATGTAGTATCTTCTAAGGATAATAGCATATTTTCAGATAGCTGGACCGCTATTAAATCCCTGGAATCAGTCATGTTTTCATCCAAGACTGTTCTTGATTTTCGCGTATCTTAAGTGGTTAAGCAATTTTACATTTGCCTATAATGAGCGTATATGGACATTCCGGAGAACTGCAAGAGTGATAAACTCGCTCGGCACGAGACTACCTTGCATATTCAGTTTGAAAAAAGACGCTGAGAATGCCTCTCGCAACTTATAACCCCTGCAGACTAATCTTTCTAAAAAGGCAAGTGATCAGCTGCGTAGTAGGTGTCGTTACAGGGAAACATGCTGAGAGGCTTGAAGAAGAAATTATTCTTCATCTAGTATGCTCTTGCTCTGCTCTCTTCAAAATGGGGAAGCATAATTTAGATGCAGACTTCTTCCATAGCTGCGTTAATCTGGCAAATGCGGAAGTCAAAAGTCTATAATGGTTTATGGAAAACTCCGGTTGGTTCGCCGAGTAGGACTAAGGTTTTTGAGATCCTGTGGTCTCACAATGGACTAGCATATAGTCTATGTGTGCCAGAACTTTTGTTTGAGCACCTACATACCTCTATCTACCTACCTACCTATCTACAAAGTAGCTTGCAACTGTGAAAAAAAATTTATGTTCACTAATCCGTTTGCATACGATTTTGAAAAATTATTTCTCGTCGTTCAGCTAAGATATGATCTGCGCTATCATTATTTGTACGTCATACTCTTGTTGCTGCCCGTTTTCGTTTTTTGTTTTGGTGCCCACATTTGTAGTATAAGATGACCCTGCAATACATTTGGAAAAAAAAATATTTTGTAAGTTCTTCTACCCCACAATAGGGCCATACAAATTTAATGAAATTTCGAAATTTAAAAAAATTAATTTTTCTCCGATTGCAACAAATTTTGAAAAAAACTAACAACTTCACCTAACTCCTTTTACCCCCTCCCATACAACATTCACAAAATTTCGATATTTCAATAAAATTATTTTTCTTCAAATCCGTGGAAGCCATCAACTTCAAATTCTGAGAAAAGTATGCTAAGGCAAATATTATTGATGTTGAAAAACTTGGTTTTAATTAGAAAACTCCTTCTACCACCTTCCATACAAATGCACAATTTTGGTAAATGTATTCAATCGATTTCCAATAAAACTAAAAAAATTAGAAACTTAAAATGCCAGAATTTGTTCCTAATATTGCAATAAATGTTAAAAGTAATATCAAATTCGCTTCACTCCTTCTACACCCTCTCATACAAAAATTTGTGTTAGAAATTCAAGAAAAGTATTTCTCCTTCGAATATATGACAGCTATCGACTTTAAAATTGAAAAAAAGTAATGTGATTAGGAAGCTAGGGTATAGCCTAGTAGGTAGTGTGTTGGTTTTGTAATGCGAAGGTCGTGAGTTCAAATCTCGGTCGGCGCAATATATAATTCCGGCATATGAAATCATATTTCTGACTACCAGAACTATTCTTCGCTCAGATTGCTTGCCAAAAACTCCATTAAAAATGATTGGAGCCATTACCTTAGTTTCATTGAGTCATGTTTAGCTCGTAATATGACTAAGCCCTTCTGGTCGCACATTAAGAAAAATAGAAAGACGTCCCCGCTTCCCTCTATTATGCGTTATGGAAAAATCTCTGCTGGGGAACCTCAAGGTATCTGTGATCTTTTCGCTTCATACTTCAGCTCTGTTTTCTCTTCCACCGACAAGGATCTAAATTACGATTTCTTTGTTGAGAGCCATGAACTTTTGGGCTTCATACTTATTTCTTCGGTCGATGTTGCAAATTACATTACTCTGCTGGATCCAAACACCAATGGTGGACCGGATGGTATTCCCAATTGGTTCACCAAATCAAATTGTGATGAATTATCTTCCCGCTTGCGATGATTTTCAACAAATCTCTCAGTGATGGTTACTTTCCCAGTGCTTGGAAGCTAGCTACCGTGATCCCAATTTTTAAAAAAGGTGACAAGAATAATGTTACAAACTATCGGCCGATCTCAGCACTGAACTGCTTTGGAAAAATATTTGAACGATTAGTTCATAACTCTATCTCAGAACATCTTTCTCATCTTATTTCTTCAAAGCAACATGGGTTTCTTAAAGGCAAGTCCACGACTTCAAATCTCCTCGAACTTACTAATATTGTTGCGAAATCCTTTGAAAGCCATAGATCCGTGCACACCATATACACTGACTTTGCTAAAGCGACTCTGTGAATCCTAAGATACTCATATCTAAATTAAAGAAGTACGGTATTTGTGGTTCGCTTCTCAGTTGGATTTCTTCATATTTGTCTGATCGAAGTAGTGATTTTTCTCGGCAAATCATCACCCATTTTTTCGGTAAACTCCGGAGTTCCTCAGGGTTCCATTCTCGGTCCACTCTTATTTCTTGTTTTCATAAATGACTTACCATCATTTTTATCTTCTGACTGCCTTTTATATGCTGACGACCTCAAAATATTCCGAGTGATCGAATCTCTTTCTGACTGTCTGGCACTGCAAAGTGACCTTTATTCTTTATCTGAGTGGTGTCTTAACAATGACATTTCTCTTAACATTGAGAAATGTCTTTTCATGAAGTTCACTTGCTAACTTAACCCCCTTAACTTTACCTACATAATCAACACGACTCGTCTTTCTGAGGTTAGCACTTATAAGGACCTTGGTGTTCTATTTGACAGTAAGCTAAAGTTTACGCATCACTACGCTGAAATCTCTACTAAAGCCTATCGGCTCTCTGGTTTTATATTGCGCTCCACTAAATCCTTTTCGAGTATTACCGTTGCTGTTTTGCTGTTTAAAACGTTAGCTCGTCCTATCTTAGAGTACTGTTCTCCCATTTGGAATCCCCATTACCAGTGTGATATTGACCTTATTGAGTCTGCCTAGCGTAATTTCACTCGATCTCTATTCTTTCGCTTTGAAATTCAGCAAGTTTCTTATGCTAATCGTTTGGCCGAACTTGATCTTCCATCCCTTTATCAGCGACGTATTTTAATAGACCAGTGTACACTATACAAAATCGCTAACGGTATCGTCACTTCCCCTTTGCTTATCGAATTAGCGTTCCAGGTTTCTACTGCTACGAGGAATCGTGATACTTTCAATCTCCCTCGTGCACTTCATAATGTTTATTATAATTCGCCCTTTCCTAGATTTCAAAGGATGCATGATCTCCTGCAGCTTGGTTCTTTAACTGTTCCTTACAGTTTATTTTTACGCACACTTAAACACATTCTTGACCTATCTTGATTAACGTAACTTCTAGTAATTTGTAATTTTGTTGTTTTTATTATTTTTATTTTATTTAGTTTTATTATTATTATTATTTTTTTTTTTTTAAATTTCATCGTGCTCATTGTTATTATTTCCTTTTAGTCATTTGCTATTATAGTAAGTCTTATTTGTACATACAATTTTCGCTTCACTTTTAAATGGCGGCTTTACATTATTGGAGCTATCTGTGTTAAAGCTGTAAATAAATAAATAAATATTGCCTGTTTGGATATACCTTGGTCACCTCAATCTAAGAAAATGAAAAATTCGTGTTGTGCGAAGGGCTAACAACCCTTCCACAATAAGTAATGAAAAATTTTAAGGAACCTGAATATCAGGAGACCAAGGTCCGATTTGGGCTGTAGCGCCATTGTAGAAGTAGAAGAAGAATGTGATTAGGATGTAAATAAATAAATAAATAAAATAAAATTGTTTAATTTCATCGAAAATTATGAAAGCTCTTAACTTTAAATTCTGCATGAAACATTGTGCATACCAAGTTCGGTGTCATATACGAAAATGACAAATATCACCCTCTACATTGACCACCTCCCATAGAAAAACTTTTATCCATCCTTCGAAGAATTTGAGATGAAATATTTTTCGATACATTAAACTTTTTTACGCTCAATCATAATTCTGTTATGTTTTAATTGTTATGTCTTAGAACATTTTATGCATGATCTATTTTCAAACATTCCGTCTGTATCTCTAAATACTATTTGCTATCCAGAGTATTTCGGACACTCTACAGGAGCTGGAGAGTTCAATACTCCTTTGTTATTTAAAGTCGTTACTGAAATACTTTGTAGAAAAGTTTGTATGTGAATATCATTACTTAGAAATCTCGTCCGTTTGTTTATCTATCCGTACACTCTATAGCTTTAGAATGTATTGAGCAAGAAAATGAAAATTTCGATAGTTATTTTTGCCGAAAAATTAAAGTCAAGTTGATGAATGGGTCAAATCTCACCACTTTATCTACCTCTCTCTCATATAATATGACTAAATTTTTCAGCAACTGTAGTAATTGAACTTCTACCAGCTCACAAACAAATGCCTTAATTTTGCGTTACACAAAAACTACCGAGCTCAGTATAAATCAAATTTCGGTATCTCAAATTTAGTGTGTAACATTTTGATTTTATACGACAGAAATTATTTCAGTACTGTCACAAAATATTAACAATTTCTTATATGATAGTATTCATTAATTAATAATAATAATAATATTTATTCATTAATATTGGTTTCATAAATGCGTTACAGAGTTACAATGGATTTGTTTATATTCTATGGATAGTTTCCCAGACAGTTAAGAGCTGATATTAGGGAAATTTTCATAATATCAAGAGATCGTATAAAAAAAAAAAATAGTGAATAATACAGATAATATAATTACAATTGGTGCATAAACTTCATTACTGCAATCTTGAGACACTTGATATTCTTCGCCTGTCGAATATATATTGGCAAGGAGTTGTAGTATCGAATTGCTTCATAGATGGTATCCTTCCTCAATCGATTCGTTCTGCAATTTCGATTTCTTATTGAAGTTGCATTCCGTGTATTGTGATTGTGAATATCTTCATTGTACGTAATGAGTATTGAAGATTTTAGTCCTCGGTTTATTAAATTGTATATTAATTTTGACCTCTCTAGGTTTAATGTTTGCTGTAGGTTTAGCTTGTTGTAGGTTTCGTATAGATCTGCTGTTGGTGTCAGGGGTGGTAAATTATAAACGTCATTGATGCTTTTATTCATAATTCTCGATATTCTTTCCATGTTGTACATAGATGTTTGGGTCCATATTACAATTCCATAGGTTATATTGGATAAAATAAACGAGTTATATAGAATTTCTTTTATTGGTGTTGGTAGAAAATTATTACGCCGAAGGACTTCAGTGATGGGTGCTATTTTCTTGCGTACGTTATTAATATGCGGAGTCCATGTTAGTTTCTCATCGATCTTTAATCCTAAATACTTGGTTTGTTTTGATCTAGATAATTCAATTCCATCTATGTTGAGTCTTAGATTAATATCATCTTTGTTCAATTGTTTAAATATCATGAAATTAGTCTTCGAAATATTTAGGGTTAATCTATTTCCCAATAGCCATTTCTTAACAACTTGAGGTCAGTGTTGATAAGAAGTTCCAATTCTGGCTGACTTTTTGCTTTATAGAGCAATAGTGTGTTATCCGCATATACTATATATTTCGCTCTTAGACCTATGTACTGTATGTTATGGATGTAAAGTAGATAAAGAGTATGGCCAAGAATTGAACCCTGTGGAATTCCAATGTTAATGGTTTTAGGATCACTGAATTTGTCCAAATTTTTTGTTATATAAGTACGTCCTAGGAGATAAGTTTTTATTAAATCATTAGCTTTTCCTCTTATACCTAGTTCATTTAGACCTTGAAGCAATATTTTATGGTCTACCGTGTCAAATGCCTTCTTAAGATCTACAAAGATAGACGTAACATAGAAGCCTCTGTCAAGACCATCATTTATGAATTGCATCGCATCAATCAGTGCTGATGTAGTGTTGCTCTTTTCTTGAAACCATATTTATTCCGATCGAATCCACCATTTTTGCATATAAATTTTGTGATTCTTTTGTTGATCACTTTTTCGAAGATTTTGCTGATAGAGCTTGTCAGTGCAATCGGTCTATAATTGTTGGGGTCTGTAATAGAACCACTTTTGAACACTGGGGTAATTAAAGAAGTCTTTAAGCAGGATGGAAATGTACCATCAGCCATATGAACGTTAATCGCTTTAGAAAGTGGTGACGATATAAACGATGCCAGAGTTTTTAAGTCATTTGTTGTTATTCCGTCAATACCTGGGGATATGTTGTTCTTAAGTTCTGCTATTATTGTACTAATTTCTTTTGTACAGGTAGGATATAGAAACATGGTATTGGCAGTTATATGACAACCGTATTTCGGATGATACTCTCCATTACAACTTTTTAAGTCTTTCGCCAGGGTATCTGCTATCGAGACGAAGTGATTGTTGAGCCGATTTCCAATTACGGAATGGTCAGTCGTTATTCCTGGATTCATATCTAATTCATTGATTCCCAGTTGGTAATGGGAGCTGTTGTTTTGACCGAGAGTCTCTTTGATAAGGGTCCATAGTTTCCTTGGATTACCGGCAGAGTAGAGTATCGCTTGATTGGATTCTTTAACGATTTGATGTGAGATTGCACTGTTTTGGATGAGGTGTTACAGTCAGCTCACCAGCGTTTCCTAATAGTCAGCAACTCATTTTGTGAACGAAACTTTTCAAGAGTTGATACTTTAAACTACGTCGGACAACAGTGAATCATTTTAGCGGGAAAATCTTAAAACATTATAAATTAAATTAAATAGTCTGTCTTGCCCGAAAAAAGATGAAATTTCGGTTGAACTTATTAATTTTCTAAGCTTTAACCATAATAATCTTAAATTCTACGATACTACCCACATATAACCCCAATCACCAAATTATTACATGATTAAGCATTGATTTTGATTTATTTCATTCGCTACGAAGTGTAAGCTCATTAGTACATGCAATTTCATAGAATCAATTTTCAACATCACAGATGTAGTGACCCTCTTTATGTCCAAGCGCATACCTGTCATGCTATATGAACATTTTAAACGAATTGTACGGTCAGCATTAATGCATTTTAGAGTGTTGTGCAACAAATTAAGTCGATACTTACTCGTCGTACTGCTGTACAACAAAAAAAATAAATTAAATGAATCGGAGCACTGATCTCATATGAGGTGCATGTTTTACAATAATTGGTCGCATATAGTTCATTTATGTACACGTACAAGTTCACATACTTACTTATTACTGTGCAATAATAATTATAATAATAAAAACAATGTGAAATATGAACATATTTTGAATGCAGGTCAAATATGCCGCATTTCATAATGTGACAATGACTTTTTCGAAAAAAAAAACACATCAACAATAATATAGTGTGCCTTGGGGAAAATATTTCAAATATTAGCTTAATACATGCTTTATTTTATGTTGGGATTTTATCCTTAGAATTTTCTGAAAAATATCGTGGAATTAAATTTTTTAATTTCAAAGATTTATCGTAAATGTTGAGGATAAGAATGGAAATGGGTATTATTCTATTTATCTATCTGAAATACTCTTTGGGTTGAAGAGATTTCGGAGCACTAGAAAGATTCACTTGGTATTTTAAATTCTTTGCATGCCCCTTAGTTTGTTTTAATTGTTGTCCTATGCCTTATAACGTTTTCTGTTTCACTTTACATTTTTATACATTCCATCTGTATCTGTAAATGCAACGTGATAGCATCCAGAGCATTTCGGATACTCTACAGAAGCTGGTGAGTTCAATACTGCTTTGTTTAGTTGATGTCACTGAAATACTTTGTAGAAAAGTTTGTATTCGTTCTGAACTTAGCAACTTACACTTTAAAATTAATTGATGGATATTTAAAAATCTATGCATAAATTTTCGAACAATTCTAATTCCAGTTATTTTCCTCTAAAATTAATTCTATGTCATCATCAAATGACATCAATTCTCCATCTACTTATTCCTCATATAGTTCATTCAGATACATGATACAAATTATTGGCCTTAGAATAGTTCCTTATGGTATACCAGATTGAAATGTCGAAACACCCAACATTTACCATCGCAATTTTCATACTAAATGCATCTATAACTTTCTTCTTCTTTTTACTAAATGCATCTATAACTTTCGTCCTAAAACGTATAACAAACTGTGAAACAATATTTAAGAAGAAAATTTTGCAAGGCACATTGAAAATTTTGCTCTGATCAATAAAAATAAACGAGATTTCGTTAATCAAATAATGTTTTTCTTTTTCTCAAATCACGTTCTTCATCGAAACTATTCAATTCACTGAACACTTTTATGTAATCATAATACACAATTCAATATTAACTCCGCATCCAATAGACCTTCCACTCCTTGTTTGATTCTCAAGACGACCTTTAAAGGAACCAAATAAGACATCTTTAAAATCTAATAATGTTACGTATGTATTTATATTATGTTAACTATATAGCAACACTCTATTGAATGCAAATTTTGCCTCAAGCAGTATTCCTGGGGATATTTTTGTTACATAGAAAAGTACCAAATCTAAAATATGGTTGGTCTTGCTGTGAAGTGTACTTAATGGTACATGACTTCGAGGACATTAACTGATCGTTATTGTATTTAGAAAAAAGAAAATAAAAATACAAAATTACAAACCATACATTATGCAGAAAATTGGAAGAAAAGTTAAGTAGGAACTCAAGCTATAAGCACTTTACAGAAAATTAAGTTAAGTCCTAATTGCAATTGGTGGTCAATGGATTCGTTATGCGTTTTTATTTTAAATTTTTCATTCAGTTTTGATGAATCTGCGCAAATTTTATGTTCGTTTGCTTTAAGGATAATTAAATGAGTTTTTAAGTGTGATTATAGCACGTACTGGTAACACACTTTGATGATTACAATGAAAAAAATTTTCTAATGTTTTCTTTGATCGAAGCCAAAGAAGAAACACGTGTAGAGTTTTGTTTCTTTTAGGAAGAAATTTCTGAAGTTGAATAACATAATCGATTGAGTGGAAAACAATTTTCAGGTAATTGGCCTTTTTTGAAATTTTAAAATGTAAGATATTACGTAAAATTTTCGTAGTAGCAGAACACCCATTAGTGCCATGCATAGCGCCCGTAGAAACCGAACGTCTTACAAATAAACATCACGGAAGACTATTTGGCACGAGTTAATACTAAGAGTCCTAATGTTTCAAACGAATCCCCTTTACAGGCGCCAAAGTTTCGTACAATGCTGCTGCCCATATGCTGCGCATGAAACAAAATGACCGATATATATGGTACGTACCGATCTTCTGGTAAGACTCTGTTTGTGTCGCAGAACTCTGCGGATCTGTATCACAGTGACTAGGAGACGCTCATTGAGCTCCATCAGATGCGGTTCCAATATCAACGGCTCATAAACCCTGATGCATAGGTATTTATTCGTGGTCACGTGCCTGAAGCCCCTTCCGCCAAGCTTTATCAAAGGATGACGAAAGTGTAACAATGAACCTTTCGTCATTACAGTCATCGTCCTTCGATATCGCCAAGCCTACCTTCAAGCCCCATTCCTGAATGGCAGGCATGAGAGCCGCACGCTTACGCTCTAGCTCAATTCTAAAGTTTCCTTCAGCCAGAATAAGCAGATCGGCGGCATATGCCGCGACACTGCTTGAATCCGTGAGCTCCACCAAAAAATCATCCATCAAGTTCCAAATTAATGCCGCAACTATAGGATACAAGAGGTTCTTTGCCGTACATTTGGACCGAAATTTGAAAAAGTTTTGATTTATTTGTTGGTATCTTTTTAATATCTGGAACTGTGCGCAGCTTATAACACTGAATTGCGCAACGAGCCGCTGAATTTTGAGTAAAAATAAAACTGCTAGTTTAACAAGTTCACTTTATTTTAACCGTAAAGCTTTATTTAATTATCTTCCCACTTTTCACTTGAGACATTTTCACTCACAAATTTGCCAAATTTTCTACACATCGACTGATTCGTCGACCATTCCAAACGAGGCTAACTCTTCATCAAAAACGCTTGCTTTTTATACTCAAGATGAAATCTGAGAGTATATTGTGTTTCCCTTAGCGTTTGTAACGCTAAGAAATAACGGTCGCACAGAGCTACCAAAGGTACAGAAATATTTGTTGTCGCTCAAAAACCTCGATTCCGAGTGACCGTCTGTTCGTCTGTCTCGAAAGCTTTGAGCTATAGTGCTAAGACTTTTTGTGTGCCATTTTTAGCAAAAAAGTAAATCGGGAATGGGCTATATCCCCCCACTCCTTCTACCCCCTCCCAGGCAAATTTTTTCTTTGAAACTATTTAAGCTATGGACTTGAAATTTAAGTCAACGTATTATTATATAGATTTCATTAATATCACGGAATATTGATCCGATCTCCTCACTCCTTCTACCCCCTGCCATACAAATGGACAATTTTGAAAAATACATATATTCGATTTTCATAGAAACTAGTAAAGCGTAAATGACGAAAACTTACCAGAATTAATTATACTATAATTGTTATTGGTTTTAAAAAGAATTATTAACTTCACCTCACTCCTTCTACCCCCTGCCATACAAATTTTACGAAATATTGAAATTTAAATTAAATTATTTTACTTCGAAACTGTTAAAGCTATCAACTTGATATTTTGTATAAAGTATAAAAATATTGTTACGAGCTAGGGGTTCGCCGGGATTTCAAGTAAAACACAATTCGTTTAAAAATAAGTGATAATTTATTTATTCGCACTTTAACTTAACTCGTACTTTAACTTGATTCGCACTGTATGGCACTACTGCCGATATTGTTCTATCGCGTTCTTGCACCGGTTTGCGTCTTCTATAAATATTGCTGAATGACTGAGTCTCGTCTGAAAGCTTCGTACTTTTATACCATTTTCCCCAATTCTCGAACCTTCCGTGGTGTATTCGTCGAGTGTGTGTCTCAACTATACTGGAAGGTTCTAAAATCATCTTAAACGCTCCACTTCCTCTGCCACCTCCCATACAAATGTCCCAATTTCTAGAAAACTTTGTCCAATTTCTTTAAAAATAATGAAAACTAAAAACTTTGAATTCAGCAAAAAGCATTTTGCATGCCATGTGCGGTGTCATCTACGAAAAATACAAACCCCTCCCCCCCTAACCACTCTACTTCTATCACCTCCCATGCAAAAGTCTCTATTCACTATTCGAAAGAATTTGAGGTGACATATTTTACGGTATATTAAAGTCATTCCCGTTTCATCTAGAATATCATGTGATTGGGCTTTACGCCCAATCATAATTCTGTTTTATATTGCTCTTGTCAGTCGAAGCATTCTTCTTGTCGTACGTATCTTTTCCTTCGTCTGAGCGCTGTTAATTGCTTCTAGATATAAAGCATTGCATCGTCGTACGAGTCTTTTCGCTGTCGTACGAGGCCATCCGTGTGGTTGTTCTTTCTTCTCTACACAGTCCGTGTAATTTGGTTTTGATTGGTTGAATGTTCAAGGTCTTCAGACCAGAAAATTTAGTAATATGTCACTTACATTGTTCCTCATCCCAAATCACATTTCGCATAAAACCCGTGCTAGGGTATAGCCTAGTAGGTAGTGTGTTGGTCTTGTAATGCGAAGGTCGTGAGTTCAAATCCCGACCCGCGCAACATATAATTCCGGCACATTACCTGCTTGGGTATACCTTGGTCACCTCAATCTAAGAAAATAAAAAAAATCGTAGAAAGAGGGTTGTGCGAAGGGCTAACAACCCTTCCACAATAAGTAATGAAAAATGTTAAGGAATCTGAATATCAGGAGGCCAAGGTCCGATTTGGGCTGTAGCGCCATTGTAGATGATAAAACCCGTGCAATTAGAAATTGTGATACATTTAAAAAAAAAAAAAAATTTGAAAGTGATGACGGATTGCTTCTTGATTTTCTTCTCTCTCAATTAAACAATTATCTCTAATTAGAAATTTTTCCGCATTAATTTTCATAAACATGCACGAAATTATTACACTAATTGTTACAACAGTGTTCTTCAAGAGTGGCGTACTTAATAAGGACCAACATATTCTAAAAACAATATTTGCGTGTCTCTAAGTGGAAACAAAAAAAATCACAAAGTAGATTTGGCTTTAAATTTCTTCAAAAATAAACAAAACAAATTTTCCCCTGAATTCGTAATAGGAATCATACTGTGATGCACTTGAAGCTATAAAGTACAAACTATGAAATGATGAAATTATGAACAACCAACTTACACTACGAGTATCTAAAAGGATAGTGCGCCTATGTATACACTCGTATGTGTGTATGTACATAAATAAAAGCTCAGAAACCAACAATCTAAACAATATGTCGCACGGATAAGCATAATTGTTGATTTAATTTCCATAATTTGTTTTAGCGTTCAGTCGAGCGCAATTTTACATGTACGGCAACATCTTGTCGACTTCTGACAAATTCTACGGAATTAATAAATTAATTTGCATTTGTATTGGAAAATTAAAAGATTTAATTCGATGTATTTATTAGTAAAGCAATTTAAGTTCAATAACAACATTGTTGGTCTAAATTAGTAAACAATCATTTCGAACTGATGAATAATTTTTTTCAAATCGATAACAATCTTTTCGGACATACAGAAAACCTATTTTGTTCAAAAGCATCCATTTCCAAATCAATAACAATTTGTTTTCCATTTTGTAATTGAGCGGTTGTATGGGAGAAGGTTTTAAGTAACATTTTTGAATTTTTGGAATATCAACAATCAATGATTTTTGCTTTTGCTTTGTTTTTCTTTCTTGGAACTATTCTTAAGACCTTCACCACAAAATATTTTAGAATGCCCTGAAAAAAATGCAAATAATCCCAAAACATAAAATTAAACCGAAAAAAAATATTTTCTTAAAATTTCACTTAACTCCAAATCAATCAATCAAATCAAATTCCTGTTAAGAACCCCCACAGGGGCATAACAAAGTAACAGTTCCCTTCCACGCGATCCTGAGCATCGGCCTTTAGTTGTCGCCAGGACTTGCCCATTCCACTGGCCTGTTCAACTGCTCGCTTCCATGTGCTACATGGTCGATCAACCCGACGTATTCCTTCTTCTTCTTCAACGACGCTACAACCCAATTCAGCTCTTGCCCTCCTGATCTTCAAGTTCCTTAACTTTTTTCACTATTTATTGCGGAAGGGTTGTCGTACAACCCTCTATCTACGAGTTTTTCATTTTCCAGATATACCCAAGCAGGTAGTGTGCAGGAGTTATGCGCCGACCGCGATTTGAACTCACGACCTTCGTATTGTAGACCAATACGCTACCCACTGGCTACTAGGATGTCGACGTCTTCCTAGATGACTATAATCCAGAACTTGTTTGGCGATGTTTCGCTCTGGTTTCCTCAAAGTATGACCGATCCACTGCCAGTTCCGCCTCAGAATCTCAATGCCTCTTTAAGTCTGTCCAGTTGTACTACAATTTCGTCGTTCTGGCCACAATATTCCTAAAATGCCTCAGAAGCATTGGTTCACGAAATTTTGCAGATTCTTGGTAAATCGAACGGTCATTTTCCACGTAATACAACCATATAACAACACATGTTTGACGCATGCATCGTGCGAAGGGAGATCTCTCTCAACCTCCAGAAAGAGGAAAGAATACCGAAGGCTTGACGAACTTTATTTATAAAAGCCTTAATACTAAATATTGTACAAAAATTCGTAAAGTTTGTTAATAAATTTCAGATGATTTCTTTTCAATGTTTAATTAAATTTGAAAAAGACGAAAAAATTTTGACGAATTCAAGCTATGACATATTGAAGTATTTCAAATAGCCTAAAGTGTTTTCGCTTTAATCAGTTCAAACGACATTCGTTTCATGTGAACAATAAAGTTCTACAAAAGAAAATAGCAGTTAAATTTGTTTTCAAGAATAACAAATTTCATATATTCATGTCTTAAATAATAAGAAAATATCGTGGGAACAAGAAAGCAAAAATCGCTTGTTACTTAAATTACGCAGAGCTTGAAGGTCTTGAGTTAAATTTGACCTTTCTGGAAAAACTTTTAAAGGAGCGCCCTTCTTTCGCTTGAGAATTGCCAGTCATTTTATTCGAACTAAATACAATAATGATGTCACGTAGAAACCACAGGATCTTTGGTTAATTCTATTAACATTTAATACTATTATATTCTTCATGGTAGCCCTTTCTTTTGAATACATAACCTCTGAAATTCCGGAAACTGTCGTAACCCAGCTTTGTTATGATGTCACCTACAAAGGCGTAGTTACTTCTAGTTGATAACTAAATAAACTTCCGAAATTTTCCATGACTTTATAACCTTTGCCTACACCTCACAAATATGAAATTAAAAGAACGACGAATTCATGAAAAGGTCATATAATTCCAAGTGTAATCAATTATAAATATCTTTCCAAAAGTAGAAAAAGGTTTTTTCTTTATTTTGAAAAAACATACAGAAAACTGAAATATCCTACGCAATAATTTCTTACTCTATCTCTGACTAATTAGCAGCACATTTCGATCGTTATATTTTAGCCATCATATCACCAAAAGTGTTTGCATGGAAATGTGCAATATGCCTAAAAGTCCATATACGAACGAAAAAAACATTAATCAAGTCATATCTGCTATTTGCGACGCTAAAATTAGCATTGCTAAGGTATTTTAGCCACATACTCGTGTATACTCGAACACCTATCGATAATGTGTCAACATGGAAAGGTTAAATATTCATTGACGCTTGTCGGCCTGTTTCCTGATAACCAAGTGGTACTGGCGTCAATTTAAGTCGATTTTTGTTATTTGTAATTTTCGAATTGAATTTTACTCCCGATACATACGAATAAGTATATGCGCACTCATTTCTATGAGGTGTTATTATTCGGTCAATATTTTAGATAATAGGTGAAAAAATAACAACAACTTAATATTTCGTCGCAATAGAAGCTATTTGCGGTGAGATTTTTTGTTTGTCTTTCGAGATTAATTCAAATAAAAAATTCACATATAAGTTTTCGGTTAATCTTTAATTAAACGGATGCTTCCGATGGACTGAGAGGAGTTTGGAAGTTCGTATCAGTGGCGGGAGGTGGTAAAAGGAGTGGAGAGAGTTTATTGATTTTTGAAAATGACACTGAACTTTATATGCAGCTGAATATAATGTTTGTAGCTTTCATAGCTTTCAAGAAAATTAATACGTTTTTTGTAATAATTGTATAGGAGGTGGTAGAATGAGAGGAATATTTTGAACGGATCTTGAAAAATTTTGTATAAGAGAATGTAAAAGAAGTATGGCAACATTTTTTTAACATTATCACAATTATAAAAAAAACATTCTGACGAAGCTTCTTCTTTCTACCTCGTTTGAATTTATTAGAAATCGAAATTGTATTTTTCGAAATCGTGCAATTGTATGGGAGATGTAGAAGGAGTAAGTGGATTGGGAACAAAAATTTTCGACGTCATTGGTCACAGGTTTGTAGCTGAAAGCGTTCGAGATTTTTGTTGCAAAGAGACAGGCTGATGGACGGTCTTTTGGGATAGAGGTTTTCGGGCGGCAAATAATATTTCTGTACTCTGGACAACTATGTGCGAACATTATTTTTAAGCGTAACAAAAGCGTTAAAGCAAACGCACTATACTCTAAGATTTCGTTTTAAGTATAAATATTGCGATTAAGGGAGTTACAGCTTTCGAAAAAAGGAGCTTACTTTCATATCTACTTTTGCCATATAGGGGAACCCGGGGCAGAATGGGCTACTAAGTTGAAAATATGGTTTAAAAAATACAAAAGTGTTAAATTTTTGCAAATTTTTCTGTAAACACATTGTAATATAATAAACACATTAATACAGTAATATTGAAAGAAAAAAAAAGAACGGTATTTTTCAAAAATAGAAAATAATGTCACTTGCCCCATTTCGCCCCGGGCTCGAGGCAGAACGGGGTGATTAGGACAAGTAATTATAATAACATATAATCTAGTGGAAGTGCAGAAAAAATAAGTTTTCTCTATATTTATTTAGTTTTAAGTGACAATGAAGGTTAAACTCCACTTTTCATTAATTGTGTCCTTTTCACATAAATCACACACTACAACAACCTCATTATTTTCTCTATCTATTCACGCACAGGAATTGTTCGTTTTTGCACTTGGAACAAGCGGCCCAGCCTTCAACAATTTTGAGTAAAAATCACCGCAATATAAACATTCAGTCAGAATGGAGCACTTCACCATTCCGTCCCACCCATTCCGCCCCAACGACATGATTCAAGTTAACGTTTTGAAATTGGTAATTCAACTAATTTTTCCATATCATATTACAGTTGATACCAAAATATTTTAACTGATTTCAGTTTCATGAATTTGATAGGTATTGAGAAAGTTGGTGTATTGCGTTTTGAAAAACTATGCAATTTGTGTAGAAGGTTACAGAAGGAGTGCGAAACTTCAGAGATCTTTAAATAAATAACTATCAGTAGCTCTTACACTTCCCCAAGCTTACAACTTGTTATAAAGTTATGAACTAATATCATTTTGTACAAGAGGGGTTAGGAGGTATTGGGTTATTATTATTATTTTTTTTTTCTTGGTCTAGACTCCGCGGCAGCCTTTCAACTAGAAAATTATGGTCCAATCTGAAAGATCTACGAATTGGAAATAAATTAGACCAACCTTAACTGAACATAGACTGTGAAACCCTTAATAAATCGTTTGCTTCCGTATCGTCAACTCCTCCTATCATATCTATGCCAACGATTTCTGCTAAATTTTCCGAACATGTACATAAGTTGAAATGCAATAATCCCTCTTATGAGTTTAGTTTCATTTGTGTTACCGAATTAGATGTGTACAATGCTATATTTTCGATTAAATCTGACGCTGTAGGTGTGGACAGTGTTCACCCGAAATTTGTTAAGCTTATTATTCCTTAAATACTCCCCGTTGTGACACACATAGTTAACACAATTTTCACTACTTCAACTTTTCCTGATGCGTGGAAAAAATCTAAAATTATTCCTGTTCCTAAAAAATCTCTTAAATCAGCTCAACAAGAGTATAGACCGATTGCCATCTTGCCTTATATTTCTAAATTTTTTGAAAAACTTATGAATAGCCAAATGTCATAAACTTCAGCGAATATAATCTACTATCGGATTTACAATCCGGTTTTAGCCCCCCCCCCCCCCCATAGTTGTATCACTGCACTACTTAATGTCATTGACAATATCAGAGTGCAAATGGAAAATGATCGTGTGGCCACGCTTACTCTGTTGGATTTTCCAAAGCGTTTGATAAAGTTGATCACAATATCCTTACTTACAAACTTCTAAACTATTATCAGTTTTCTACTTCTTCAACCGCTTTGATTAAATCATACCTTACAAATCGCCTACAAGCCGTATCAGTCAATGAGCAATTATCACCTTTTTTGCAAACAAAATGTGGTGCACCGCAAGGAAGTATTGTTAGTCCTTTGTTTGTCACTATTTATATCAATGATGTCTCGTTCTTTATAAAACACTGCGATATCAACACGTATGCTGACGATGTGCAACTACAGCTTAGTTATCCGCTTGGGTTGGTGGAAGATGCAACCAGTCGCATTAACGAAGTTTTGACTCGTATTAGTAATTGGGCACAAATGAGTTCTCTAGAACTCAACTCATTTAAGACCAAGAGTATTGTAATATACAAAATGCAGCTTGATTTGTCGTATTTCTCTGCTGTCATCCTCAATAACTCTGTTATCGAATATGTGGTAAAAATTAATAATCTTGGGGTTTTTTTTAACAGCACCCTAACGTGGAGCGATCATATTTTATCCAATATAGGAAAAGTTTATGGAATTCTTCGAACCTTATTTAGCACACGTCAGTATGTACCAGTAGATGTCGAATATATGCTGGTAAAAACTTTAGTAGTACCAGTTTTGATATACGGACATGAAATTTTCTGTAGACCTAATTATATGCATATAAAAATCGACTAAATGTAGCTTTCAACTCTACTGTTCGTTATATCTATAGTTTGCGACGATTTGACCATGTTTCTCCTTATTCTGATAATGTATTTGGCTGCTTTCTAGAACGCTATATTATATATTGCTGCTTGATTTTTCTTTTCAAGATTATTCATTCCAAAAGGCCTGAGTATCTTTTCCAACGAATTACGTTCGCCAGGTCTTCCAGGACTCACCAACTAATAACACCTGAGTTCTTATCTCTAGTTTCACAGAGGCAATTCTTCGTTTATGTCATTCAACAGTGGAATCAACTACCAGTCGAAATTCGTAGATCAGGAGGTGATGGTGATTTTTGCAGGAGGCTCAGAGTATACTTGGGAGGTTGAATCCAGGCTTTTCTTCTGTTCTAATTAAATTTTTTTTTTCTTTTGTTTTCTTTTTTTCAATTCTTCTTTTGATGAACTGTCATTAATGTATGAATCACTTAATCACTTAATTTGAATAGTTAATTTGCCGTTATTACGCAAACAAAAGATTCTTGTATCTTAATTGTGTTAAACCAAATGAATAAATAAATAAACTAAACTAACTAACAAACTTTTCGTAATGCTAATGAACTGAATTTGAGCTCGTACGCACTGAAGTGAATGGTTTTAGGGCCGCTCCTACCAAGTTGCAAGTGAAGCAGTTGCACTGTCCGAAATATTAAAACCAGTGTAGCGAAATGGAGAAGTCAATTTTACCAATTGATAATGGAAGACGATAGGGGTTCACGTCGTCTACCAGTAAAGTCTTAAGGCCCACATTGGGTGCCACTGTGTCGAAATGAAGGCCTTTATTCCTCCAGGCCTCACAGCATGATGAGGATGAGTGAGATAAGCTTTGTTCCCGGTTCGGTCATCACTCATTATCAAGAGGCCCTGCGCCACAGGACTTGCTGGCAATTATTTACCGGTAGGCAACGTGAACCCCAACCGTCTTCCTTTTTTCTCCTTTCCGTCACAGTTCTTCGTAGATGGTGTCTTCCCCGAAGACTAAATGCTATCCTCAATTGCCCTCAATCCGAACTTTAGTACAATGTCGTATCAGATGTTCGCGTTCACCATTTTATAACAATTTTATGAAAGAAAGAAATTTTTGAATTTCTGTCGAAATTGTTTGGCATAAGGATCTAGCTCAGCGTCGCATACGTGTTACTATTAGGCTTTTGTACTTCTATTAAAATATCGCCCGCCCTATGCATTTGAAATGCGCCAATTTTTCACATAACAGTTGTTGAAAATTTATTGTTCCGAAATTTGTCGCAAAATTTCATTAAAAAATTATTTTCAAAAAACGTCAGTTTTCTTATTGTTACAGAAATTCGTAGGAAATATGTCTCGCAAAATTATCATGTTTTTTCGTCAATTGCAAATCTCTAAAAAAATATTAAAAAACTCAAATGTCACATTTAAACATTTTGTCACACACATTTAAACATTTTGTCACACACATTTAAACATTTTGTCACACACATTTAAACATTTTGTCACACACATTTAAACATTTTGTCACACAATTATGTCGAAAAACAGATTTTTTCTAGCATTTCAGTTGGAATTTTTTGTCGTTCATTTTGGGTGTTCAACACAAACACTTTGACGAAAAATACCAAATGTCCTGTAGCAAGAATTTCGTTGTTGTGCAGTTGTAGCAAGCGTAGAAAAAAAATTTGAGGCACAACCAACAATGAATAACTCACTTTCAGCTATAACAATTACTTTTCTTATGGTCACAGTTCATTTAGTGAAGGGCGCGCTATTATTAATATGATCCGCGCGGCAAATTAAGTGAAATCGCCGCTGAATGGTTTTGTTGTGTTTCATGAAATATTGCAGTTTTTATGAAGGGATTTTACCACAGTGAGGGAGTATTTAAATTATTTTTCGGAACACTACCATCGAATCGTGACATTTCAGATTTCATATCAATATAATCAGTACTGTTCGAAAAAAATCGGCTTATTGAGAAGCTATGAAAATGTGTCATTTTGTATAGAATGCGATAGAAGAGATGGAGGAATTTAACTTATTCACTAACTGGATCTAAATTTTTCATTAAAATCAATGCATACAAAATTTAAACCTTCTAGCTCAGCGCGTTCACAAGATAAAGAGCGTACGGACAGATATTCGGTTTTGAACTTTCTGAGTAACAATATGAAATACTTTTCAATATGTTTTTTCACCTTGTTTCTTACTGTTTCAGAATTCGCTCGAGCAAAGAATTAATCTATAAATTCAGCTCGAAAGTTATCGCGTGGTCAAACAGTTGGACAGACGATCTATCGAATTTATGAGCAACATCAAAATATTCCAGTTCTCTTGGTGATTTTGAACATTCAGCAGATACCACAATACGCAATCATTTTCAATTAGTTCAACATTAAAGATAACTGCATGTTAATGGCCAAAATACTTGTTATAACTTATCACAACGAAATTAGAAAGTGTAACACTTTACTGGGTTACTGTGTATATGTGATAGCATTGAAGCGATACAATAAATTTTTTTTAATTGCAAATTCGTTCAAGTGATGTGAACAGGAAATTAAAAAAAATAAATAGATTCTGATTTCAAGTGCTAATTTCAACGAAATTTTATTTTTAGACTGAGTTTTTTTTTCATCTCAAGTATCTCATAAGATAGTGTAGAGCCAATAAGTTGTAAATATCGTATTAAGCACCAAATTTGAAGCACATTTTTAAACGACAGAATTATAGTTAATGTCTAATTAAATCAATAATTAAAGTAGTTATTTTTTCATACTATTCAGGTGAAAAACATGCCCTGTTAATGAAATCTATTGTAATTGCCATTAAAAAAATACATTCACTAAAATTTCAAAATCTATAAACATTATGATGTTTAGCTCATCCTTTTATTTTTATGGTCGTCATAAATTTCGTACATCATTTGCAACGACGGACGAACTTGTATTTTTCATTTGAAATTAATTCGTTACATATACCATATATTTAAAAACTATATCGTTGTCGTGACGTTTCAATCTAATATTTTCATTCTCCGACATTTATGCGTGTTTTATTGCAGTAAAAGTGGGGTTTTCGAGATAATTGTACACCACAACCGACGAATAAAATTCTATTGTTAGTGCCGAATTTTTATTATATTTGCATGTAGTTTATATAACTGATTGCAATTTTATACTCAAATTTGTGCTATATTTAAAGTACAGAGTGGCCTATAAATTTATGATTGCTGCATTAAAAATTCACTTATTTTAACGAATAATTTAAAGAATAAGAAAATATGTTTAAAGATGGAGAGCTGTAGACTACATAATCTTAAGTAGAGAATATTTACCACACTTGAAGATGCTTTATGGGTTGTACCTTTTTGTGATGGATAATATTGGCCGTAATAACTGATCCCACTAGAATATTCTAACCACTAAGTTGCGATTTTGTTAAAAAAAATTTCTTGGTAAAATCCTTTATATAGTAGTATAGGACAGAAACAGTTTTCTTTAACATAGTGGATTCCCGAGCATCGGTCTTTAGTTGCCGCCTCTACTTGTTTATTACTCTGAGCTGCTTTTTATTTACTCGTATTAGACTAACGCAATCGGTCCATTGCCTAGTTTCAACTGGATTTCCCAATATGTGACCGATCCATTGCCATTTTTGCCATTAAATGGCAATACATTGGTCTCTCTAGTTGTCCTACCATGCTAATCTTTGGAGATGATGTCTACCTAAAATATTCAAATATATAATATTTATCATTAAAAACTTTAAACAGTTCACTCTGATGATCTTCACTGTGACTTTATGGTAGTTGCAAATTTATTAAATGTAGGAATTTAATTCTATATACCAACTATTTAAATTAGATTAGTTGCAATATAAAATACATTATTTACCTTCATAATAATTAATTCCTATCAATAAAACCTAGAGCTTACGTAAAGGTCATGAATTTTCAGAGTACGAATTATAGGGGTATTAATGTAACTCATCCTCGCGTTAAAATGCTACGAAACATGAAAACTAGCCGACCTATTAGGTTAATGGTGCTATTCAAGAAGAGCTGTATGGAATAATAAATCTTAAAACCAGCTGCTAACTTCCTAAATCGGTTCTCTGGCACTAACCATAATCTAGATACTTTGCGAGCGAAGCAAACCAACAAAACAACTACGCGGCCGCTCTAAATGAAATTAAACGACGTTATAAATTCGCGCAAATAATCCAATCTAAAGTTCCTACAATCGCCGCCAAGCTTTGTGTATATCTGATTAGCATACCCTTAACTACATTTACAAGACAGCAGTACTAAAAAAAAAAACGTCGTTCGTACTCTGTGCCAAAAATATCCAGGTCGAGGATATTCGACTTTATATATTTTTTCCTCCGTACTTAAGATTCCACTCAGACATTCCTTTTCGTCCTATAAACTACTCTGCTGCTACTACTACTACGACGACTACTGCAAAACACTGTTCGTTCTCATTTCAAGCTGATTTAGTTAATTATTGTTCTAAGGACTTTTTCAGTTTTCCTTTTCGTTATAAATGGTATTGAGGCCATAGGTCAAAGTTCTCGATCCGTTAAAGTTATTCATTCGTTGAACGTGCTACTTTATAAAATATTTATGTATAGAATATGAATTGGAGAATTTCCAGAGAATTATGAAAAGTTTTATGTCCGAACTAAATCAGCAGATTTCGGTATGGCTAATAGAGTTTCGGATCATTTGCCTGCGGCTATAACCTTTTAATGTTTGTGGAAGTTGAACGTTTTCTCTCCAATTCATGTGCTGTGATATCAAAAATTATTTCTAATATTTATTTAGCATTAATGAGAATTTGTTTTGTCATTTTGGTTTAACCAATTCAAGTTTGATTTTATTGTACAAATAATGTTTTTTAATTTAAAATTGTTTATATTACCAACTTCTAGAAGATCGAAAATCAGAACATCGACCATTTAGAAAGAAGTTCTTTTATAATTTCTTAGAACTGCTTTTATCGAAAAGTTCGTTAAATCAATACATCAATTTAAAAAGACAAAAAGATGATTTATGATTTACAAAATATTTAATTACATTCGTCTAACTTCCCCATTTCACAGAGAAATTATAATATTATGCGCTAAGGAAAACACTCCATGGTATGTTGGTCCTGAAGTTACTGGAACCCTTGAGTTCTGGTCTTTTCGAAATTATGGGTTGAGAACCGTTGGACGGGTATCCTGAGTGATTTAAAGAAATGGAAATTATTGTTAGAGCCGTTTAGAAAATTGAATCATTTTATGAGAATTTCTGAGTGTAACGGTATAATAGACTTAGGGTGTAGTCTAGTGGGTAGCGTGTTGGTCTACAATCCAAAGATCGGGAGCTCATATCTCGGTCAACGTAGAATTTCAGCACACTACTTGTGTGGGCTAAAACCTAACTGAAAACTTTCGTGAACCAATGCCTCAGACGCATTTCTGGAATATTTTGGTGAAATGTGATCTCCAATGACGAACTTTGGAGTACAACTCGACAGACTAAGATAGGCATTGAGATTTGGCGGAATTGGCAGTGAGTTGGTCACAGTTTGAGGAAACCAGAGCAAAACATTACCAAACTAGCTCTGAACTATAATGGAAGTGAGCAGTTAAGCAGGAGGTCCTTGCGACAACTAAAGACCGATGCTCAGAATCGCACATTGTTTCTGCCATATGCCCCTATAGGGGGTCTTAACAGGAATTTGTTTAACTTGCGTGAGTATATGATGGCTACCTATATCTCCGAAAATGAAAATTCGTAGATAGAGGGTTGACACAATAGCAAAGAAATGTTGAGAAATCTGATGATCAGGAGGCCAGAGCCCGATTTTGGCTGTAGTGCCATTGGAGAAGAACAGAATAATAGTTTTGATGAAAGATTTTATATATAGGTACATACTTAACTATGTAGTCCAAATTTCGTGTATACCTTGCATCTGGAAATTCATTTGCTTAAAAATTTTTAAAAAAATTAAAACTTTCATTATTTTTTTAGTTTTGTTGCAAATACCTCAAAACTTGCAACTTGCAGGGTTTCTATTACATGCAACTGTCGAATCCGTACGTATTCCAATATGAGCTGAAAGCTCAGAATTTCAGGGAATAGGAATCGTAAGCATTTTAAAAATGGAGAAATTTTATGAATGTATTCGAAAAAATGAAAATGAGATGTACCGACCAAATTAAATGGTATTTCTAGGTTTATATTTATTTATTTATTTATTTATTCATCTATGGAGGATATCTCAACATACTAAAGAATTACAATTAAAAATCTGTACACATTAAAAATTAAGAAAAAACAAAACAATAAGAAACATTAAAAAAAAAAATTATAAATTTGCTACAATATAGGCTTTGAACTGCGGTCGACTGTCAGTAAAATCGATTTTGTCGCATATCATATTAAAGTAGGAGATGCATCTAGAAATAGGTTCATTAAGTCCATAATTTGCGCGGTGCGCGGTGGGATGAAAAATCGCTCTCTGCCTCAATGGCCTTTCTGGAGCATAAATTGGTAGAAAACTAAGCAATTCAGGGCTTTTAATGTGATAGGAGATAACATCCTTTATAAACATCACACATAATAACTTCCTTCGATGAGTCAAAGATTGCAAGCCAATTAATTGGCATCTGGTTTCATACGTGGGAATGTCAGCACTCCAGTTAAACTTACGAAGAGCATATCTAGAGAAATTACGTTGAATTTGATCAATCCGCAACACATGAATCTGATATACAGGATCCCAAACCACACAGCAATATTCCAAAATAGGTCTCACAAGAGAAACAAAGAGTGCATTGACAGTGTATGGGTCAATGAAATCTTTAGCATTACGATTTACAAAACCCAGATTTGAATTAGCTTTGCAGATTATGTAGTCGATATGAGAATTCAAGTTAAAATTAGAATCGATCAACACGCCAAGATCCATTACCTCCGAGGATCTATGAAGAGATCTGTTATTTAAGTTGTAGTCAAATAAAATGGGAAAAGATTTTCTGTAGGCAGAAAATATTTTAAATTTATCATAATTAAGTTCTAACAAGTTAACGTCACACCAATTATAGAGCTCAGAAATATCAGCCTGAAGTTCAAGACAATCACCCAAGCTTGAAATCTTAGAAAAGAGTTTAACATCATCAGCGTACAAAAGAGAGCTAGAAAATTTAAATATTGACGGAGTGTCGTTTACAAATAAAACAAAAAGTAAAGACCCTAAATGGCTTCCTTGGGGAACGCCAGATTTAACATCAAAATACGATGAAGAAATTCCATTTATTCGCTCAACTTGTCTTCTATTCGTCACGTAAGATGAATATCGTTCACAAGAAACGACTATGTGGCTATATCTTGGCAAAAAAGCGAATTTAACAGCTCACAGCTCGATGGTTTCAATTACTCGGAAATCAAAAGTGATGTATGATGTTCCAAAGATTATTATTTATGATATAAGGTTTAAAACTGACGACGGAAGGATATTTTTCGAGTTAAAATTGAAAGCTTTTCTGGTTAAATTCAGATATATTTTTAGCTGAGAAATGCAATATTTATCACACTGTCACACGTTTAATTCCACTCCAGTCATTAATCCTATAAACGCCCTTAATCCAGCTTGATCGAAATTAAACAAGAAACGACCTTAAATCAACTAATTTAGAAACTTTATTAGTTCAATGAATTCGCGAAATAAATGGAATTTTCCATCAGACGTTATTACCATGAAATATTTAGAAGTTCATTGAAATCATCTAAGTTAAATTCTACTTAGTGTAGATACAAATGTAAAAGTTAAACATAACAGAATTATGATTGGACTTAAAGCCCAATCATATGATACTCTAGATGAGATGGAAATGACTTTAATATACCGGCAAATATGTCATCTGAAATTCTTTCGAATAGTGAGAAGAGACTTTGCATGGGAGGTGGTAGAAGTAGAGGCGGAGGTTTGTATTTCTCCTATGTGACACCGAAAATGGCGTGTAAAATGTTTCGTGCTGAATTTAAAATTTTTAGTTTTCATTATTTTTAAAGAAATTGGTCATAGTTTTCCTTAAATTGAGGCATTTGTATGGGAGGTGGCAGAGGAAGTGGAACGTTTTAGATGATTTTGAAACTGCTTATCATCATCCTTCACTATGCTTTGATTCAATTTCAAAGTCGACAGCTCTCATATATTCGAAGGAGAAATGCTTTTCTTGAATTTATAATACAGATATTTATATGGGAGGGGGTAGAAGGAGGGAAGCTGAGCTGATAATTTTTTCCAGCATTTATTGCAACTATTAAAAAACAAATTCTGGCAAAATTTTAAGTTTGTAATTTTTCTAGTTTTAATGGAAATCGATATAATGCATTTAACAAAAATGATGCATTTGTATGG
This sequence comes from Chorisops tibialis, assembly GCA_963669355.1. Lineage (NCBI taxonomy): Eukaryota > Metazoa > Arthropoda > Insecta > Diptera > Stratiomyidae > Chorisops > Chorisops tibialis. The sequence continues at coordinate 184,194,462 of OY770262.1, forward strand.
GAGGGGGTAGAAGGAGTGTAACGATGAAAACAATTTTTTTTCCTGTTATTGATATTTTTATTTTTATACTTTGTGCGAAATATCAAATTGACACCTTTCACAGTTTCGAGGAAAAATAATTTAATTTAAATTTCAAAATTTCGTGAAATTTGTATGGGAGGGGGTAGAAGGAGTGAGGGGAAGTTGCTAATTTTTTCAGTGCTGATTGGAATTATAAAAAAATTAATTCTGGCAAAAATTCGTTTTTATAACTTTACTAGTTTCGATGAAAATCGAAAAACTGCATTTTTCAAAATTATGCATTTGTATGGGAGGGGGTAGAAGGAGTGATGGGATCGGATCAATATTGAGTCATATTAATGGTATCTATATCATAATACTTGAACCCAAATTTCAAATCGATAGCTTAAATAGTTTCTAAGAAAAATAAATTTCTGAAAATTTCGAAATTTCGTGAAATTTGTATGGGAGGGGGTAGAAGGAGTTGGGGGATGTGGCCCGTTCACGAACTTAAAGTTTCTTTTTTGCTAAAAATGACACACAACAAATTTCAGCACGATAGCTCAAAGCGTTCGAGAGTTATGCTGTAGACAGACGGACAGACGGACATACAGACAGACAGACAGACGGACAGACAGCAAATCGGAATCGAAGTTTTTGAGCGACAACAAATATTTCTGTACCCTTTGCGGCTCTGTGCGAGCATTATTTCTTAGCGTTACAAACGGTAAGGCAAACACAATATACTCTCAGATTTCATCTAGAGTATAATAATACGAGCGCTATTTTATGTTATTAATTCAACTGAAAAATACGCCCGCATTATTTCATTTCCGACCGAAACGTATAATTTTCGTTATTATATTTCAGAGAAATGTTTCAATGTTTTTTTTTTTGGAAACTAAAGGAATATTATGTTTTTCGCAAATAAGGTTTCTAAATAATACAGCATTTGTGTTTAGCTCTCCGTTTTCATTTTATTATCATGTTATGTTATATCTGCAGTGTACAGGATTTTCCTGCCTCCAGGACTTTTAGCGAAATAATATAAAGTAATTAAACAGGTTTTTATTAAATAAAATACATAATTCTTTCTGAAAATAGAAGATAACTTAAATCATAACAGTTATTATTGGCCGGTCTCTTACCCTTGAATTTTTTGTCGAAAAGTCGTGTTTCTATTTATCCGATATTTGCTAAATATACTGCCTACTATGACGAGTACAGACCAGGCGTAAAAGCATAAAAATTATTCGGATAAAATAAACACACAATTCGAAAAGAAGTGAAAGTGTTAAAAATAGAATGAAACGCATTCATCGTGTATACGTAACATATACCGAATGGAAAGGCTTTTCAGATAAATGTTCGATACGAGAAAATACTAAGCTAAAAATAAGCACAACAATCTGAGAATAGGTTAGGTAGAGAGATGTTTTTCGTATTAGCTTAGCACTTTCTTGATTTCAAGTTGAGTTTTTCTCGTTTGAAAAGAGAAACAATTTTGTCGATTTCAATCTAGAAAGAAAGAAACGTGTAACACTCTATTGGATTTTATTATGTTGGTACGGTTTTACGTTATTTGTTCGTTCAAGAACTTTACAAATCCAGTTAAACAAATTTGTTATAAGGATACTTAATCCTTTAATGGTTGCATTTTTCGTAGACATGATTGTCGTGTTGATTTCAACTCTTGAGTAGCGAACAATTGGTACATTTTTGTCGAAAAATATATTCTAGAGAATATCTTACACTATCTTGTTCGAATGGCCGAATAATAATTATTTAAAAAAAAATAAGTTTTGCTAAGGGTTCGAAAATGTTTGGTGTCACCCAAAAACCTCAAATTCAAGTCACCGTTTTGGTCGCGCACACGATAATTCTCCCGATTTCTTTGAGCTGAAATTTTCCATATCATATTATCAAAAAAAAAAAAAAAGAACTTGAAGAATCCGAAAGTGTTACATTTAATCGCTCTTTCTATCACCTCCCATACAAATGTCATAATTTGAAAAAGATTATTTTCTTAGACATCTTAAAAGCTAGAAATATGAACTTCGGAACAAAAAGTTGGTCGTGAGTTCGATTCCCACTCCAGACAGTAAGATTTTTTAAGCACGAATTTTTCATTTGTTACTGACAATGCAAATTATTCCAAATAAAATAAGCAAATGATGTAAGAGTGGAACACTTCTACTTCCGGAAGGTCTATATACTCAATAGATGATTCCTGTTCGCTTTCTACCTTCAGTCCCCTTAACATCTGTAAATAAATGTCAGTAGCAGCCAGTACAACTGAAAAATATACCAACACTCGTTGCGGTCGTTCTTACTACCCTTCTCCTACCTTCCCATTCCCAATAATCCTTCCCTCCATGATTAAGTTTTTACATTTCACATTTGGCCGAAATAGCCTATAAAAAAAGTTAGTCTCTAAAAGAAAAGAATCCACCACCGCCCATACTAATATCACTATTGAGTTTTCTGATGAAACTGAAATGACATGATTTTCTAATGCATTAAAATCTTAAACCACTGAGTATCGAATACATTTGTGTCTTAACTTGCGAGTATTACTTGAAATGTAAAGCCAGCATCACATTCACGAATAGTTAAAATTTTGAATCTTAATTTTTTTTTATATCCTGTTAACGAGCTCAATCGGTCCGACTAGACTGTACGCTACATTATTAAAGGGTGAACCCTAAGCTCAGCTTGATGATATTAAAAAAAAACCATAACAGGACTACGATTTTTTGTGATCTCAAGAAATTTTGTATGGGGAGTGGTAGAATCAGTGACAGTATTGAAATAATTTTTATTACATCATGGTAGAGTAGCTATTAAAATGTTTTTTACGAAATTTAAGCTTCAAAAGTTTAATAGCTACCGGGAAAATTATTGAAAAGTTTTAGTGAGAATGTGCAGTTTGTATGGTGGGAGGTGGTAGAAGGTGTGGGTGGGTTTTAGTGATTTTTCAGCAATAACTATGAATAGTAATAGAAATTAACATCTCTCAAATTTCAGACCAGTAACAGTAAGTTATGAAATTGTGTCATATTGTATGGGAGGGGTTAGAAGCAGTGAAGCTAATCACTTGATTTTTTGCATTCTTAATTATAATACTAATTAATAACTTAGTGCAAAATTTCAGCTCGACAAATATTATACGTACTGAGAAAATTGGTTTAAAGTATTTCATGAAAAAGTGCAGTTTGTGTGGGAGGTGGTTGAAGGCGTGGAGAGATTAGAACAATTTTTATACCATACATAACATTTATGATAAAAATTATATTTTCTAAATTTCATATCATTACCCCTTATGGTTTCCAAGAAAATTTGATTTATGTAAATGATTGAAAATGAGTCATTTTGTATGCGAGTTCTTGGCGTTCCAAACTTTAGAGCAAACTTATAATACTCTCAGATTCCATCTAGAGTATAAACATCCTGCAGTGCAGGACAAATATCAACTGGCATTTCCTCTTAGGAGGTTGCCCTTTAATGCGATTCATAGTTTTTTCTGCATAGTAAAGGTAATACGAATTATATTGTAGGAATTTTAAATGAGAACCCATGAAAGTGATGGTCGATGTTTGAAGCATCATAAACAACAACAAAAAACGTAACGGCGCTCTGAAGTCCCGAGAATTTAAATATTTCCTATATTTCACTGTACGGAATAACGAAAGTTTAACGATGTACCCTCATATAGCATTGCGAAAAAAGGAAGTATCATTTGGTTCCTGACGGCATTGCACCGTGATAGACAATCCTAATACTCAATTTGACATGCTGCTTTATCGGTCCTCATCCCTTCAGTTTTATAGTCGCTTGAACACAAAAGGCATATAAAAAGTTTTTCTCTCTATGGTTTGAACTTTTCTCGGAAAATCGTTAACCTTTTACGTTCTTCTATCTTTTGCAAGCCGGAACGTTTACTCCGCTTGCAGAAGTTCAGAGCAATCACTTTTTTTTACTTAATCAGTTTAATCATTTCAGTGCATCTGCAAAAAATCAGGTATAATCTCTATATATCCGATTATACAAATTCATTCAAAAAGATTTTACGAATGGTTTTTTTACTCTATAAACCCTACAATAGTGCATCGCTATAGTCCGACTATTGAAATTTTTTTTTGCATGGCAACATTGACGTCATGTTTCACCTAGGGCTCTCTCAATAAAGATGTCATGCTATGGCTCGTCTAAAAGAGATATATCGACCATATAAGGATTTTATGTCGTTATTATGTTTACTTTATTTTCATCAATGCAGAGTTCCACCATCTTTTGCATTTGCATTAACCTTATTCAGCCCGTATACTTGTTGTATATCCTGCAACAAAGGTCATCAGCAAATGCATACAAGCTGAGCCGTATTGAGAAAAGTATGATATTTCACATAGAATTAATTTTTTCTCGGAATTAGGTTTAGCGCTTGATATGATAAATTTTACGCTGTTGTATGAAGCCACTGAAATATGAGAGCGAGTTTAAATATAAGTATATCCTTTGTACCATAAGGCTATCACCATTGATCCTATAATCTAACTGATACGAGAATCGAACGAACGGAATCTACGGTCACGACTTTTGGCATTCGAAAAAGGACTGTGATTGGCTTATGCAACTTTCGATCATTGAATGACTGTGGTCCATATATCCCCAATCAGTGAGCGACCATTACACAGTCGATCACTATATTATCCAAATCTTAGGCTTGATCGTGGTCAGGTGGACAGGACCTAGAGAAGAATGTGCCCCGACACAATTCTGCATGTTGGTCCTGAGTGTGAAGCCAAAAATGCCGTAGCGGTCGTCCGTAGACCGAGACCGAGAAGCAGTCTCATCGGCTGGAAACCAATCACTGATAGGACTCCACACTTTCAATTCACACCACTTCCTTCATGTACAAGTATGTACGAGGGTTAATCAAATATACTTTTAAAACTTTGGGGGTCCTGCGTGAGTTAGCACTAAAGGGTTCTAGGACTCACCTTCCGAATCCAAGAAGTATACGGGCCTTGATAGGTCAAATAATTATAGTCTTTTAATTTAAAACGTAAAATAGCTTCACTATTTCTTAACGAAGAGACAGGACTTCGGCTAATAGGAACAAGTCGAGTTCCCGTCTCTTAGGCTTGTTAGGTTAATTTGTATAGCAATAGTTTAATAGAAATTGATCCCAGGCCCCGGGTTAGCATCCTCAGCTTTTCCCACCCTGTGTTGGGTTGGGCGTTGGTCCCTGGTACAGTTATTATATGCACTTCATGTCCTTCTCACCTTACGTTTTTTTTTCTTTGCTCAAGAGCTCTTACTCCATAAACGTAAATGCAATGTTCACTGACTCATGGTCTATTATATCTAGTTTTATTTCAAGTCGTATTTTTAAGAAACATCATGCAACATAACATAAATCTAATCATGTATTTCTTTTCCTTTCAGGTACTACGACAATAATTCAAATTCAGTAAAACAAATCTTTAAGAATAAGTACAATATTCTTAAATAGGTATGTCTAAATAGTTATATGAAGATTTTATGCAAAAAGGATGAATTAAAAACACGCATAAAAATACAATTTTCACTAGCAAACCGTTTTATATCAAAATAAAAATTAAAAGTTGAAACAATAGTTCTTAACTAATTTTCACAAGGTAATTAGTGATGCTGTTAAATTTTAATAATAACATTATCGAAAGTCTGTACATTTATTTTTTTTTCCATTTTACGGAATCAATAAATTAAACTTTCATTAGCAATCGTTCTTCTTAGATTATTTACAAGTTCGAGTATATAATAAAATAATTAAGTTATATTGCAAATAAAATAGAGCTTAATAAATTTTAGTTATAGTTTAATTTTATAAATTTTAAATCATTTACCAAATGTTTGAACTGCAAGACAAGTTTCAAACAATACCATAGTTAAATCGTCTAGATAAAATCTGAGAATAGTAGATGTAGTAGGTGTATAGTAGGTGGAAAAAAACCGAATACTTAAGTTTCCATTTGCAGATGTCATTTTGCGATTTAAACAGTTGATTGTTTAGTCGAATGAAGATGTAATAATCATTTATAAATTATCAGTGATCCCCAAGAACAACGAATCTTGAAATGTATTAATATATCGTTGATGCATAGACGAAACAGAAGAGGACCCAAGTAACTACCTTGAGGGATGCCTGGAAGAACCAAAATACATTACAGTGTTGTGAGTGTAGCGTGTTAGTCTACAATGCGAAGGTCGTGAGTTCAAATCCCTGTCGACGCATAATCCCTATAATTTGCCTGCTTGGATATAAATAAAAAAAAATCGTAAACAGATGGTGGTGAAGAATGTTGGAAAGAAAACATTTTCGGATTTCGCACTTTATACTTTATTAAATGTGATGTTGCGGTCTATGCTGAGGTTCCTTATCAAACTAATCGACAATTTCAAAAGGCTAAAATTGTATACCCTAGCCCGGGTGTAGCCTAGTGAGTATTGTGTTGGTCTTCAATGCGAACGTCGTGAGTTCAAATCTCGGTTGACGTGTAATTCCCGCACATTACTTACGTGCATATCTTTGGGTCACCTCAATCTGCAAATATGAAAATTCGTAGATAGAGGGTTATGCGAAGGGCTAACAATCGTTCCACAGTAACGAATAAAAATGTAAGGAACCTGAAGCGCAGGAGGCCAAGTACTGATTTGGGCTGTATGAGACTGAAGAAACAAAAAAAGAAAGATTTTATACAGGGTGTGGGAATATTGATTATGGTACAAATCAGTTAATTAATGTCAGATAATTTGATTAGTTAAGGATTTCTGGGTACGGATTTTGTTCTAATCAAACTTCAACACTTGCAGCCAAATTGCTGATAACTTAAATGTCTCGGTTGAAGTTCTGTAGAAGTTTAGAGATTTCTATGGCTTCTCGTACTATTCGTTGAAAATGATGATTTGTTTTGGCCAGAATTTGCCCATTGTCGAAATTCTGTTGTTGCTTGTTCCGCGATCGCTGATGACTGTACCTGGTTTTTTCGTGTGCATCGTTGATCCTTTTTTGGACTGTGCGACCCGTTTCTTCTATTTAGACTTTTTTGCATAAGCCACAAGGTTCCTTTTACACTCTTGCAATGATTGCAAAGGTTTTGTCGGTGTAAAGAATGTTGCCTTGATGTTGAATTTTTCCTATTTTATCCATCATGGCTAGGATGTAAGGTTGTTTGACCCTTCGTTACTCTGTATTTCCCTCTTCAGTATGTTTGAATGCTTCGGTTTTCACGCCTTGTTTATTTCGCTAGCTTTACATCCATATGCTGTGAATGTCCGATTCAACTGTTCCTTTTCCTTTCGAAAACTGCCATCATTTATGTATCTGACTGTGTGTATTTGGGTCGCCTTCAGTACACCTGCTGTTTGATTTGGGTGGTGATGTGGATGTGTTGTGAGATATCTATTGGTGTGAATTGGTTTCATATATACTCCGAAGCTTAAGGGCGTATCATTATTTTCTACAATACATCCAGGAATGGTAGTTTCCCGTTGCTTTCTATGTGCATGTTGATCTTAATTTTCTTGTGGTGTGAATTTAGATAGGCTAAAAATTTGTCAACTCTTTTTTCCCATGTTGCTAAATCATGGAGGTGTCATCCAAAACTTCGGGCTTAATGTCGCTGAATCCAGTGCTGCGTTTTTTTCGAATTCCTTAATATTAAAAATCCTATTGCTGCTCCTTCTGTTTGCTTGTAGAGTTTTCCTAGTACTGAAAAGAATGTCCGGTATGAGTTTTCTGGTGACATTTAAGGTGTCCTTAAACGGGATGTTAGTTAAAAATGATTCCATGTCTAGATTTACTAAACTATGCGTTGATTCCAAGTTGATTTTCTGAAGTATCTCTGCTAGGTGAGCAGCACTTTTAACTGAGTGCGATGTGCTACCCACAAGTAGACGTAACTCAATGGCGAGAGCCTTAGTAAGTTTTTGGGTTAAGTGATTGTACCAAACTGATAATGGGTCGAAGCAAGGTATTCTTCTTATGAATTTTTAGTGGTATGACGGTCTGAAGGGACTACTAAGGCATATTTTTCCGCTAATATTGAATTTTTCCTAATGAAAAGGGTAATTTTGATATATGGTCCTGTTTCCACCTCGTATTGTTCCTTGTCCATAACTACAGATGCATTTCCTGCGAAAAATAATATAATCGGTGAATATTCTTAAACGAATTACCTCCTATTTTGAAGATATCAGCGCAAGGGCGCTTAGCTTTCTAAATAAAAGGTTACTGTGTATTCTTCGGAGTCCAGTCACCTGTACAACATGATATACAGGTGGTAAAATGCTAGTAATCTTGGAAATCTCAGATATTTGACTTCGTCAAGAAGATATCTAATTTTTTGTGATGAAGGAGTTCACCACTTCAAAATTACTATAATTTAATTTCCACCTGAGCTGCAAAAACCTCTCTTCTTTTTGGATAGTATTCGATCTTGGTCCATTAAAATTATAGGAGACTCTAGCATCTGTTCATAGCTCGATTCACATGCCTTCTACCCTTTTGTTCAGACGAAATCTCTAATATTTTACCGCCAATCATATCTTTACCTCGCAATATTCGAACAGCTTAACGCGCATATGAGTAGTCGCTTCAACCTATTTTCGGTCGCTCTGACAACTTTTATAATTCAGTTTGAAACCGGACTATTCCAATATCGAACTATCTCGATATTTCCGGAATACGAAAACATTCATTCAGAGAAGAATTCATCGCCACTTACGTCTCTATTCCATTAATTTCCAAGAACTAAAATTCTTTACACCTCGCCAGGGCAGTGATCCAGTAAAAAAGATTAACTCCTCTATTATGGCGATCATATTAAAAAAAAACTTCGTGAATGGGTTAAATCTATCCATCCCTTTATTCCCTACAAAATCATATATTCTCACAATTTCACAATACTACAATACAATTTTCTCGAAAAAAACGCAAGTGATGATCAGGAATTCAGAATATAATATTTATGTAGTTACTGTAGTCTACGATATGCAAATTAATCCAATCTTCCACTATTTGTAGCAGCTCCCACATAAATTGAACTATTTGACGATACACAATAAACTAATCTTTTCAATACATGTGAGGGCCCGGTGAAAAGTTCTCGGCCTAGCAGTGAAGAAATAAGATTTTTATTTTAAAAATGTATTTATTTTTAAACGTAGTTTCCCTTTAGTTGAATACACTTTTTCCAACGTTTTTCCAATGACTGGATTCCGTCCCACAAGTGCGAATCTGTAAGGTCTTCAAAATATTCATTTACTACAGCTATCACCGCTTCATTTACCCTAAAACGTTTTGCAGCCAGAAATTTCTTGGGGTTTGGGAATAGATGAAAGTCAAAGGGAGGCAAATCAGGCGAATCGGAGGCTATTTCAACAATTCATACTTCAGATCCCTTAATTTTCCCATTGCCAAAGCGCCTTTGCCTTTGTGGACGGGTGCATTATCCTGATGAATGAGATTTTTTCTTTTGGAAACCAGGCCTTTTCTCTCTAAATTTTTTTATCTAGCATTAATTGCTCCATCCTTTGGCAAGTAGTTAATTAAAAGAATACCCTTGGAGTTCAAAAAATCAATATCTACAACCTTTTCAGCCGAAGCAATTATCTTTGCTTTCTTCGTTGCATAGCCACCGGCCGCTACCCACTGGTTGGACTGTTGTTTTGACTTAGGTGTGAAGTGGTGAGCCCACATTTTATCCATCGTAAGAAATCTGCACAGAAAATCGGTTGGATTCTTCTTAAAACAGCAGAAACATTGCTAAGAAAGTCGATTCCTCATTTCTTTGTGATCAGCATTTTACAAATGCGGCACCCATCTTGCAAAAAGCATTCTCATACTGAGTTCCTGAGTTCTTCGTGTAAAAAGTGTAGACCCCTTTCTTCTGAGATCCCTTCAGCCTTAGCTCTCTCGCACAGCTTTAATCGTCTATCATCTAGAACCATATATCTTCTCGATATTTTCTTTGGTAGTTGCAGTTTTTGACCGTCCTTAACGTAGATCATCTTCAATTAATGTACAAAAACTTTTAAACTCAGCTGCCCATTATTGTATTGTAGGATAATTTAGCGATAAGCCATCAAAAACGAAGAAGAAGAATTTTATGACGAAACTTTATTCAATTTTATTCATTTTGTCAAAAACACAGAACACGCCTACTTTAAAAAACCGTAAGAAACAAACTATTTGTCTGATCCAAGGAGGATATATAAAAAGGAGTGACTATGAGCATGCTTTGCCTTGTAAGCAAAATGGGAATGAATGTATTTCCCTCCCTTACTACCGAAATGCTCGAAATTTTCCGAAAAAAATCGTTTCGCTATCTTTGTCTGCCACACTTAAAAATATTGCAACTAACTCTTTCCCACGATAAATTGTTCGAAACAGTTGTCAAATTTTCGAAAAAATTGTTTCGCTATCCTTGTTTGACATACTTAAACCCAAAGTAAGTCTCTGTCCCGCGTTAAATTGTCCGTTGCTAAAGTACTTAGCTTAAACACAAACCAAAACTAATAAAACTTGAAAAAATAAAAATTTCTGAAATGAAACAGCAAACACCATTGTATTGAAAATTACTTTATTGCTGACTGAATATTAGCAACCAAGAAAGAATACAAATTATGGTATTTTTTTTGTAAAAGTTTGAAGGCAAGTTAAGCTTGGACACAATTTTCGAAAATCTCCGAATCAAAAAATATTCCCACATGAGACAGACTATCAGGTACTCCTTTTATATATCCTCCTTGGTCTGATCAAATTCACATTTGACATTTACTTTAACCACAAGTATGAAAACATAACAGTATAAGTTTATTGGGTTTAAATTGGGTACCAAATATTTTATTAGCATTATTAATAAAATTCACTCCTTCTAACCCCTCCCAAACAAAATGGGTCGATTTGAAAACATAATAAATCGATTTTCTTGAAAAATATGAAGCCTGCCGATCTTTTTATGACTTTTATAGTCATTTCAAGAAATCACGATAATCACTCCATTACCACATCCCGTGAAAACTGCACAATTTAGCAAATACAATCACCAATTTTCTCAAGCATAAATCTTCTTTAAGTCATTTTACCAGCAACTTAATTATTTTGTGAAAAAACAGCTCAATTCGCTCCTTCTATAACCTCCCACACAAAAATTATAATAATTTCATAAAGTTACAAAAATATATCTATTTCATCTGGAGTGTCGCATAATTGGGCTCAGCGGGCAATTGAAGTTCTGTTTCTTTTTAATCAAATTGTTTAATTTGTTTAATTAATCAGCAAATCTTAGTATCAGTGTCAAGTATGGTGTACTAACGTTTTCGGACAATTATACTTTTGAAAAGAAAGATTTGCCAGATTTTACGCTGTTTTCTTTGTTATGTGTGGCGTATCGGTCTCTCCTGAGACCTTTATCAAACTGATCGACCCGATTCAGACAATTTTACTTTATTATTCTAATAATAAAGTATTGTGAGCGACACAAGAAAAAAACAATTTGCTACCCTGAAATTTTTTTTTCGCGTTTCGTGACTAAATTAGCCTAAAAATGCAACAAAAAAATCCGTCCCACCGTATGCCGTACATATGGACTCATATCTCAGGTAGAATGTTCGTTTTTGGGTGGATTGTTGATTGGGTAAGGGAGCTCTATTTTCTAAATTTTTTTGGGGAGGGGGTGTTAGGTGGAAGGGGGAGGCGAGGGGAGGGAAAAAGTCGAAAACTACACTTGCTAATATCTCCACCACGAATGCAGATAGAAAGTTGAAAATCAGTACAGATATAGAGAAGGTTGTGGGACAAACATTAAAAATAATTGAATTTTCTTATCCATTGGTGTCCGAAAAGGGGGTGCTAAAAAACAAATTGTCGGCCAAATCGTCTTTTCAAATGATTATATCTTCGAAATTACTTATCGTAAGAAATTCATATTTTGGGACCATCAAGGTGGCATACAGATTCATCGGAATCAGCTTAGAGAGTGTCAATTATTGTAAGCGGGAGGGTCAGGGGGTACAAAGAAAAACACTTAAAAATGAATATCTCAACTATCTCTTAAGCTATGTAATTGAAACTTATATTAAGCTATACGAAAAAAATACAAAAAAAATATAACATGTTGAAATAATAGTATTGGGGAAAATGGGGAGCATTTCAAAAATGACGCACTTTTCAAAATTACAAATCCTTATATCTCAAAAAATAGTACAGATATCAAATCGAAAATTTGTCAGATTGTAGAACTACATAATGGTTAATTTTGGTCAAAATTTTAAGTTGGGAGGTGTAAGGGAGGGAGGTGATAAGCAAAAATGTCGAAAATTTTGAGTGATTTTTTTAGGGCGCTGGTGAAAGATACAAAGTTTAAATTTTGCATGTGGATACATCTATTAAATATATATAGAAAAAAATAATAACTTGTTCCACAATTGATATAAACCGACCTCCCCGGTCTAACGTGCATTGAAAAAAACACATAAACTGAAAACTGAAACTTGAAAATTTGCGAAATACATTTAAAAAAAATTCCTAAATATACGAAATATTAACTGGTCGAAAACCTTTTAAACTTCTACCCCCTCCCATACAAAGTTATTTTTTCGACCATTTTTAAGAAATCAATTATCACCTAACTATTAAAAGCTATCAATTTGAAATTTTGCACAAAAACTTACAAAAATAATTGAAATGAAATTACGTTAAACTTTTTGAAATCGCGCTTGCCCTTCTACCCTCTCCCATACAAAACTATGATTTCGACCAATTTCATTAAATCAACTAATAACCAACAAATTAAAAGCTACGAACTTGAAATTTTGTACGAGCACCTTACAATGAAAAAGAAAGAAAGAATTGCATCACAAGTCTTACGATTCCTTTACCTCCTCTACCCCCTCCCATACAAAATTATTTTTTCGAGCATTTTTAGGAAATCAGCTATCAGCTAACTCTTAAAAGCTATCAATTTCAAATTTTGCATAAAAACTTAAGAAAATAATTCAAATGAAGTTGCTTTAAAAGTTTTGAAATCGCGCTTGCCCGTCTACCCCCTCCCATACAAAACTATGATTTCGACCAATTTCATTAAATCAACTAATGACCAACAAGCTAAAAGCTACGAACTTGAAATTGTGTACAAGCACCTTGCAAAAGAAACGAAATAAAACTACATATCAAATTTTACGATTCCCCTACCTTCTCTACCCCCTCCCATACAACTGTTCGGTTTCGTGAATGTAAAATATACCGAATTTTATGAAAATTCTATGCAACTCCGTCTATGAAACACATTCTACCATATACAGAGAATATAGGACGTGATTCAAGCAATCAATTAAAAAGCTATTAACATCCACTCACCCTTACTATTACCCCTCCTCCTCCCCTTGCAGAAACGAATGAAATATTGTCAAATTGACAACAGCCCTGCTCAAGAACCCCCTTTCACTTAGTCTTCCCTAACCACAACATGCATATTGACTTTCCACGCATCCGCAACTCGTTCCAAGAATAATAAAGTTTCGCCCGACTTGTTGGCAGTTTATTTCTTTTCAATTAGAAATACATTCACCAAACCACAATTATACTTTTATTTAAAAATATTTGAACTTATAAAGAATTCAAATATGTAGCTTAGTAGGCAGCGTGATGGTCTAAACTACGAAGGCCGTGAGTTCAAATCCCAATAGACGCATATTTTCTTCACACAGCATGCGTGGATATAGTTATGCCACCTTGAAGAAAATTCGTGGGCACGGCTGTGTGAAGGGCTAGAAACCCTTGCCAAAAACATACATATAAATGTTAAGGAATCTGTTTGTGACATTATTAAGATTACTGCCAATTATTTTAACAGATTTGTCGGCATTCTACCTAATCGCATGCCTAATTCTACTTTAGTTTTTAATCAACCACTTGTAGAATTAACTAACGATTAATTTTTTTCCTTTTGTACACAGACAATTATATAAAAGTAGCAACAATCTTCATATCAATGAATACCGAAACACTTTCCCATCATACAAATCAGCCTCTGAAATCTTTCTTACAACTTTAAAGAAATTTGTTTTTTTTTTATTAAAATGCAGGTACTCACCGTTGAATGAAAAATGTTTCCTATACAATAACATGTCAAAATTCTTACTTGGCTCATTACCTGCCTAATACCACTCATAGCACATACACATATTTCCACAATGCAATCTACGATTATTTCATTCAAAATTCAGTGAAATATTACTTAAAAAAAAGTTTTGTAATCGCGGGAAAAAAATTGCTCATTCACAATTCTCTGCGGGGCTTATAACATCAATTACCTTCTATCCGGCTAAATTTCTTAATTATAAGGGCTAACGATTCGTGCAATTTAAACCCTTTTATAAGTTTACAATGGTTAGCGAGCTTTCAGGTGAGACGTGCAAAGGTCACGAAATTAAATGTATTTCAGAAAAAAATAAACAAAAAATTATGCCTTATAATCAAATGAGTTCATTGTTAAGCAATGGCTTTAAGGTGATGGATGGGCTGTACAAATTACAAAACGAAAGTGCATTTCAACAAAAAATCATTTTCGGCAACTCAACAACCAAGTTAAACGAAATTAATTTTATTGCATGATAATGAGCACTCGTTTTATGAATAATTCGTACATAAAAGTTCAGTCACCTGTGCTATGACCAAATAAGCGAAAACGTGAAACATTTTTTTTTTTCGATCACTTATTATGCACTCACTTGAATGAACATATGGAAATGGTGTAAAGTTAGTTGTTGCCAGCCGTCAATTAAACAATTTATACACGACTGTCTAGAGGTGAATTTTATCGGTATAAATACGATTTGGGATCCGGCCAACACAATTGAGTCGTGAGTTTTGACCAAATGTGTCGCTTCTTTAAGGCCATTGTACCGCGTTGGACATTAGAAAGTACCCGTACGAACGAACATTATGTACATTCGAACAGACAATTACACTTAAGAAACACGACAGCGTCTGCTGTTGATGAGAAAAGCTTTAAGGCCGGCAGACATTCCTTTGTAGCTGCTGCACATAACACACGTAATATCGATAATTACCCGATGGGTCATCATAAAGAGAGTTACTACCAACACGTGTGATGTAACATGTCATTACGGCGGTCAGTAACAGGTTTTCTTACACGGATAAGGTACATTACATACTCTTCGCCTCATCATCGGTGTGGTACAATAAACTTCTGTACTCATTCCCCGTATACATATATGTAGAGTATAATCAATTTCAATTAGTCCTCTCGTATTTAGCTTTTGTTTAATTAATTGTATTAAGCAATGAATGAAACGGGACGATGAAATCTCAATGGCATTGTCGTTTGCGATTAGTACTTAGAGAATGAGTGTATAGGAATAATTGTCGATAAATGGGACATGCCTTTCAAATAATTAGAAGCTTGAGCGGTCATCCTAGCCGGTCGTTTTTACTGCAGCATAATAATCAATAGTTCTGGCTATCAAATGCAGATCGCATTGTCCTTTAAATCTTTTATCCATTTTTGGAAGCCAGCAAGGCATATATGGCAATGTGGTGGACTATTTATTCAAATTTTATGTCCTCGATGTTCAAATCAATGAACAACCTTTTCCAATTAAGAAGTAACCATTTCCAATCAACTCAATTTCCTGTTAATACTCCCTATAGGGGCGATGAACAGAAACAGTTCTCTTCCACAAGACGCGATTCTAAACAGTTCAGTTGTCGTCAGGACGAACCGCTCGCATTCAATATTCTTTTGTAAACTAAGTGTCTTTAAGTGTTTTTTATGTAATATGGAAGCATGAATTGACCCCTCACCCCTAACTCAAAGTTGCTTATAAAAAAAGTATTGGAATAAGAAAAAATGGAAAAGAAATATTCTCAATTAGAAAAGAATTGGTTTCTCTCTGAAAAAATTTAGCAAGAGCCCGGTTATGATATACCAAAATGAATTTTAAAATAATAATAAAAACATAACAGAGAGCGTAAAGCCCAATCATATGATACTCTAGATGACATACTTACTTACCTTTTGCTTGGGAGGTGGAAAAAGCAGAGGGGGAGGTTTGTCATTTTTGTATGTAATACTGAATGCAGTATATAAAATATTTCATGCTGAATTTAAAGTTTTTTGCTTTTATAATTTTCGAGAAAATTGAACAATTTTTGTCTGAATTTATGATATTTGTATGGGAGGTGGCAGAGAAAGTGGAAGATTTTGGATGATTTTGAATCTGTTTATCAACTTCCTAATCACATTGCTTTGTTACAATTTTAAAGTCGATAGCTCTCATATTTCTTGACCTTTCAATACTAAAATTTGTATGGGAGGTGGTAGAAGGAGTGAGGTGAAGGCGATATTTTTTTTAGCATTTATTACAATTAGTAAAGGACAGATTGTGGCAAAATTTTAAGTTTCTACTTCTTCTAGTTTCTATGAAAATCGGTTAAATGCAATGCAATTATGCATTTGTATGGGAGGGAGTAGAAGGAATATCCGAATCAAAACCAAATTGTTTGACATCAATTATATTTATAATAGGATACTTTTCTCAAATTTTAAAGTTGATATCTTAGACGGTTTTGGAGAAAACTAATTTAATTGAAATTCCGAAATTGTAGTGAGGTAAAGTTGATAATTTTTCGAAAATTAGTTGCAATTATAATAAAATTAATTATGACAAATATTGGTTCATTTAGCTTTGCTAGTTGCAATGCAAACCGAATAAATGGATTTTTGAAAATTGTGTATTTGTATGGGAGGTGGCAGAAGGAGTAAAGGGGATCATATCAATATTTCTTGAGGTCAATGATATTTATATCATTATACTATGACCTAATTTTTAAGTCAATAGCTGGAAAGGTTTCGGAGGAAAATCGATTTCCTTAAATTTTGGAATTTCATGAAATTTGTATGGGAGGGGGTAGAATGAGTGGTGGATGTGGCCCGTTCACGAACTTAAGGTTACTTTTTTGCTAAAAATGACACACAACAAATTTCAGCACGATAGCTCTAAGCGTTCGAGAGTTATGTTGTAGACAGACGGACAGACGGACAGACGGACAGACAGACGGACGGACAGACAGACGGACGGACAGCAACTCGGAATCGAAGTTTTTGAGCGGCAACAAATATTTCTGTACCCTTGGCGACTCTGTGCGCGCGTTATTTCTTAGCGTTACAAACGGTAAGGCAAACACAATATACTCTCAGATTTCATCTAGAGTATAAAAAAATACAGCGCATTTAAAATATAGTATTTGTTTTAATAATTATAGAATTATATTAAAAAACAAAAAAAATGGATATGACCTAGTTTTGATCTGAACGACACATGCTTGTCGTATTTCCTTCAGATTCAATATGCAAGTACCAATTTCTTTATTACTATTTTATCGTTTCTATGATAAAATTCCTTGAATTATACCATTGATCAATATAATCCTCGATTTTTGAAATTATCACGTTAGATCGCACTTTCAATTAAAATTAAAGTTGCATTGTAATCTTGTTTAGCCCCGTTTATTTCAAAATCATCTTTAAAAAAATGGGAAGAAACTACATCAATGAAAAAGAAATAACCAGTACAAGGAAAAATCAAATAATTAAATATTATAGTAAAACCATTTGCCTTGCAAATTATCTCCTTCAATATATTAAAAAAAAAACCCCATTTTACATATTTTGCAATTAATAATTAAATCATTATATAAATCTGCATTACCAAAAATATTTTCCCAAAAATCAAATCGGTCAAGTTGACTAATCGTGATGAAAGAATCAATAATGCAATGAATTTACGGAATTACTCATACATATATCTATCGATGGTAATCGATTCCATGGATTTTTCTGCAATTTAACAATTATCTAACCTTTTATCGCCTTTTTTTCAATCTTCGCGTTTGAAGATCAACAAACGACCTCTTGAAAAAAAGAAAAAGTAATAGAAACTAAAATATGTAGGCATAGTACATGTAATATAGGAATAGTGGTGTTATATTATTGTACAATTCACTGTATTCTTTCCTATATTAACAATTAATTGATTTGTAAAGGTCATCATAATTTTTTGATGGCAATGATAATGATGATGATAATTCCGGTGGAAAAATTACTTCTTGGGAAATTCTTCAAGGAAATTATGAAAGTTTTGGAAGAAAGTATGGAGACGTTAATAGAATTGAACGTTTTTCAGTGAATAATGATTTCCATAGGCTCATTAAAATCTGAGAAAATTATGAATTTGCTTATTTCCATGCAGAAGGAATTAAATGAATTTGGAAATAGATTAATTGGGTTGCAAATCAAACTTCCGATGATTAAAATTATTTAGGATAAATCGCTCGAAAATCGGGGAGCATTAAGTCGGTTTGTAGGAACTAAAGAGTATGATCTACTTACCTTCCAATCTCAAAAGAATCCTACCGTCGAAAGAAACGTGGTTCAACGAGTATTGTTTATATGCCATACAGAAAAAGAAGCATTTTAAATTTTCGAAGGTAGTTCAACTCCTGCCAACAAATTGCTTTAGAACGTGTTAAGGAATAGCTGTAAATCAACTTTCGAAAGTGCTTAATTCTATAACGAAAAGCTTCGGCGGAAAAGCCTTGAAACTCAAAATGGCTCAAGATCTTTTTCGTCGTTCATTAAAATGGTCAGCCGAAATTTTTTAAGATCTTCTACAGCTTCTTTTACAGATGGTGACAGAATTATTACGAATCCTGTTGAGAAAGCTAATCTAATCGTTGTGAGCTTCGCAATAAACTCTAGGCTCCCACCATCAAGTCAGTCTTCCCAAAACCACCACATCCTGATTTTTCACTACCATTTATTCACTTTCGAATGCGTCTCAATGTTCAGAAATCTGCTGATCCTGATGGTATCTCCTTCCATTACCCTTAAGAAATGGTTTACCTCTCTGGCTAAACCCCTTTTCAGTCTATTTTATCTATCATTCACTTCAGCACACTTTCCAACCATGTGAAAAATGGCGAGTACCCAGCCAATGAAACAAAGCGATTCCTTCGAATTATCTCCTTATAGCTATCACTTCAGTGCTGGCGGAAGTGATGGAATCGGTTGTCGATTTCAAACTAGTCAGTTAGCTTGAGGATAACCATCTTATCCAAATCGCCAATACGGGTTCCGTTCCGGACGTTCCACCGGAGATCTTCTAGTTCTTACTGAACGTCGGAATTCATTCTTTCACAAATTCGGTGAAGGTCAAGTACTGGCTCTTGACATTGCGAAAGCCTTTGACAGAGTTTGGCACAAAGGTCTTATTATGAAACTATAGCCATGAGTTGTAATACTATCCTTATCAAATGGAGTGAGAGATTCCTTTTTGAATGCTCGATAGGAGTCGTAATAGAGGGCGTATCATCCTAACCGTTTCTGATCGATTTCGGCATCCTTCAATGCTCTGTTTTCTTTTTAATCTTTATTAATGACATTCTGTTAGCAGTTATAGCTTTGCAGATGACAGTACTCTGATTAATACCTTTCAATTCGGCTCCGTTATTGAAGCTCATCGTACTTTGGTGAATTCTAAACGCGACGAATTTACGGCTCATTGAACTCAGACCTCAACCTTAATCTTAAAATGGATCAGGAAAAATAGAGTAGAATTGAATGCCTTAATAACTCAGGCCTATCATCTATCCCATAAAAAGGACGTTCCGGCGAATTGCTCGAATCTTGACTGCGGTAGCGTACAATTGCACTCTTCATTTTGCATTTTTGCATTGCATTACTATGCATAAAATTTAACTAAAATCGCAATTGAAGCAAACATATTTTTGATGTTGCGCTTTATGCCTCCAAACGCCTTGGTGTTCTTCGAAGATGTATAGGGGAGGAATGGTGTATCATCCCAAACGTTTCAGATCGATTCCGGCGTCCTTCAATGTTCTAGTTTCTTTTTAATCTTTATTAATGACCTTCTGTTAGCAACACTAAATCCAATTTATAGCTTTGCAAATGACAGTACTCTGATTAATACCTTTCGATTCGGCGAGGAATTATATAGTTCATTGAACTCAGAACTTAACTTAATCTTAAAATGGGGCTGGGAAAATAGAGTAGAGTTGAATGCCTTAATAACTCAGGCCTATCATTTACCCATCGAATATGACCTTCGGAAACGTACAATTACACTCTTCAGAAGAATTTACATTACTTAAAACTTATCAAACATCTCAAACATATTTATACTCTAGATGAAATCTGAGAGTATTATAAGTTTGCCACAAAGTTTGTAACGCCAAGAAATAAGACTCAGAGAAAAAAATGAATGACACAGAAGTTAATATTATCACTCAAAAATCTCAAAACAGGATGACCGTCCGTCCGTCCGTTTGTCCGTCCGTGCTCAAATTTTGTACATGTCGTTTTTGACAAAAAAGTAAGGACAAGCTCGTGAACGGGCCAAATCGCTCCACCCCTTCTACCCCCTCCCATACAAAATTACACAACAATAAACGGATTTGCTCGAAAAGTATAAAAGCTATTGGCCTGAAATTTGGTATATATTATTTTTATGATAATATCAATCTGTATAAAAATTATGCATGTCCTCCTTCTCCTTCTACCACCTCCCATACAAACTGTACTTGTCATGAATTACTCTAAGCCAATTTACTCAGTGTGTAGTTTAACGGGCTAAAATTGTGCACCAAATATTTATTTAAAATTGTTAGTAAGGCCAAAAACAAATTAAACAATTAGCTTCACCCCTTCTACCCCCTCCCATACAAAATGACACAATTTCGCAATTCGATAATAAATTTATTATTATTTATTATTTAAATAGGGGATCATGCGAGAGCACTGCGACCTTCTCGGCCTATTGTGCGTTTATTGCCCCTTCACCCTACCATATCTCAGTAGCTTTAGCTAATCTGATGATCTTTAAGGGAGCCATATTGGCTAGTTCTTCTGTAGAAAGAAACCCTTTCCCAGTAAGATTATGTCTTTTCCTAGCTACTGCTTCACAGTGACATAGAATGTGTTCTGTCGTTTCCGATTCTTCGAGGCAAAGGCGACAGATGTCGGTTTCAGCTAAGCCCATGTTTTTGAGGTTGTGGTTTACTCCACTGTACCCCGTCATTAGGCCGATTAGAATACTAATATCCTTCTTGCTGAATTTTAGGATATCCTCCACTTTGTTCTTTTGTGGTAGGATCAGCTTTTTTGAGATTGACAAGCCTGGATGTTTATTCTAGTAGATTTTATGTTCTTGTTCTACCCATTGTCTAATTATAGTGTTGAAGTACCCCTTCGGTTTTCCGCAGAAAGGTTCTGGACCAATAAAATTAGATTGAGCACCGATTTTTGCTAGGTGATCAGCCTCTTCATTTCCCTCAATAATAAATGGATTTGCTCGAAAAGTATAAAAGCTATTAGTCTGAATTTCGGGATATATTCCTTTCATAACAATTTCAATCTACAGTATAAAAAATATTTGCGTCTTCCCTCTCGTTCCACCCCCTCCCAAACAAACTACACTCACTTTTTCATGAAATGCTCTAAGCCGAATTTCTCAGAACATATAACATCTATCGAGCTCACATTTTGTAATAAATACTTATTTAGCATTATAACTAAGATCAGAAAAAAATATTTAATTAGCTTCACTGCTTCTAACCCCTCCCATACAATATGACACAGTTTCACAACTTCACAAAAAATCTATTTTCTTGAAAAGTATGAATGTTTCTAGTCTAAAATTTAAGAGATGTCAATTTTATGATATTCTTAGTTATTTCTGAAAAAACCACTAAAATCCCCCCACTCTTTCTACCACCTCCTATACAAAATGTACATTTTCACTAAATCTAACACACTAATTTTCTCAGCTCCTATTCAATTTTTGGAGTAAGCATTTTGAATAAAACATTTTTATAGCTACTTTAGCATGATGGAGAAAAAATTAGTTTCATGCTATCACCCCTTCTAACACTCCTCATACAAAATTTCTTGGAATCACAAAAAAATTCTATTTCATCTACAGTATCGTAAGATTGCGCTTTACGCGCAATTGTAGCCCTGTTATGTTTTTGATATAGCACTTGATGTCTCCAAGCGCCTGGTGTTCTTCGAAGATGTAAAAAGTATTTTAGGCCTCACGATCTAGCTAATATTTACAAAGCCTTCATTCGTCCTCGTTTCGACTACAACTCAGCTGGAGCACTCAAAACACAGCTTGCGGTACTCTATCGAATCCAAAAGCATGCGTTATTTGAAGATGAGATTATAACAGCTTCTCTTCCCTCGAACATCGTAGAAACGTCACGGTACTCAGCGTCTACTATCGATATTTCCACGGTAAATGTCGAACCTCGTACCTCCTCTTTTCAATTATCGAAGGAATACTCAGCAATCCGCACGCGCCCATGAGGTCACTGTTAAACATTTATCGTCGCGTACAGTGAAGTATAGTCAGTTCTTCATCACCCGAACATGAAGACTATGAAATGCATTGTCGCCCCACGTATTCCCATCGACTTACAACATTCAGTGTTTCAATGTTAACATCCTCCGACAGTTTAAGCTCTCCCTTCCAGAAACTCCCCTGTAACCCCATTGCTCACCTACCCTATAGCGACTTGACTGTGCACCCAATGCATTAAAGGGTGACCCCTAAGTTATGTTCGGTGCTATAAAAAAATTTAGAATAAGTCTAATATAATATAAATATCAGTGATGTAACGAATACTATGTACTTTACCGAATACGAATACAAATACAAATTTCAAAGCCAATTCGCAAAAATTGAATTTTCGTAGATCAATTACAGATCACTTTAAAGAAAAAAGAGTGACAAAAGAAATTACTTTAGCAAATTGAAAGGCTTATAGATGATTTCGCTTATCAAACTGAATATTACCAGCAAACAAAAATGTCATACCTGTGTATCACCTCAAAATTTTGTGAAAATAATTAAATTTATGACTTGTGACGTTTCGATCTCTGCTGAGACCGCTACCTCACAAGTAATAAAGTAAACAATGTGTAATCCGGAAAACTTTCCTTTCAATCCCAAATGCGTTGTGAAAGCATTCACTAAACCATAATAGAATTTTGTTCAATTTCTATTTATAAATTTCAAATTTGACTTTCGAATATTAGTATTCGTATTCGTTGCATTACAAATAAAAACAGTTAATTGGAAAAAATGTGCCCTTATTGCATTCTCTGCTGTCGTACTATATTAAGGGGCCGTATATACCGAAAATGCGGTTTCGTTGAAGATGGAGAAGTTTCGAATCGAAAAATTATGCGAATAACTTAAAATAGGTTTAGTAGTGGTTATGAAAATTCGATTTATCTTTATATAGTCATAAAATCTAATTGATTGCGTTATTTTTTTTATTTTTTTTCGCCTCACAAGAAATCAATCTCTTATGAAGAAACAGCAGAAACAACAATATCATTTTTATCCAAAAAATTTAAAGTCAAGCTCCTTCAGTAAAAAAAAAAAGATTTCAAAATGTAATATTTTTAGTAAGAACCTTGAAATATAGAAAATTTTCTAACCAGTTCCCTCCATCAAAAAGTCTATTTCTCGGTTATAGGAAGAAAATTAACACTTCCTCACAATATATAGAAAAAATTTTGTTTATAGAGTTTGCATTTTTATATGTTTATAAAAATTTCCTGCACGATAGTGTTCATAACTTCAAAACCAATCAGCCAATCGCATTGCTAGTAAACCAGTTCCCTCACTAAGGTTTTAGCATAAAGATATTCGAAAAAAACAGTTCCAATGACTTCGGCAAAATCATTTGTTTATAAAAAGGTAGATTTTCACTCAAATTTACGATTTCGTGTATACGCCTTATTAAGTACTGGAAAAACATTTCTTTTAATGTGAATTTAGTGACCGATAATTTTATATTGAACCGCCAAAAGTAGTTGCCGAGTGTTTAGCGTCCTCAGCATTTCAAGAGCAACATCCACCGACGTTCTCAGTTGTCCATTCTCGAAATGTCGTTCCAATCTCAATTTTTTCCTTAGTAACTATGCAAAGTATAATAAAATAGTAATCCCGTAAATGTCGGCTATTAAATTTCCGCTACATCACTTTTCATAGTTCAAGCAAAGATATTTTCCCACAAAAATTGCATCCTAGACCTTACAATTAAACTAAGATGTCTGAGAAATTTCGCGAAAAAAAATCCTTTTTTTCTGTATTCTTGCTATCAACAAGGATATTCGATTTCTAGATAAAACAATTTAACCAGACACAATTTCACGTAATACGACGATAAAAAATACCAGACGAATAACAACAACCTGATATGTGAATAAATTAATGCAATGAGCATAATAATAATAGTCACCTTGAGCGTACATATCTTCTCTATAGCTACGAATTTAGTCAAGAGTTAATTTCATTTTTGCATATGGAAGATACCAACTCACATTCGCCTAGCGCTAGCCAGCTACTTAGATACTCGGGGCGTACGTACATACTTCAAGTGTCTGCCCGTATGGTTAGTTAAAAAATTCATGAAACCGCACCTACGTGTAAAATTAAACGCGTTCATTTTCGTACCTGTACGAAGCCCGTATTTGTCGACATTGGGGCGATACCCATAGCATTCTCCATACACACCACCGTTTCTACGAAAGTGACAACTTTGACTTACTTTCGCACTACGCGCCATAAATAATTCAAGAGTCAGCGCTCGTACGGTGATAATGCTGCACGGCGACGAGTACGAAACGACGCGACGTATGGAGTTCCCTTTAGTCCACATTTAATCAAAAGTATCATTGCCCGATATGGCATTTGTCCACTTAAGTGGTTCTAAAGTGCTCGACATAAGCATTTCACTCTATAGCTTACCACAGATATACATTTCGATTCTATTGCATGGAGAGTGTAGTATAGCTTACCTGTGTACGGATAGGTAAACGCAATTATAATTCTAGCTCGATTTGATTCGATTAGTTACCCGACTTTCGGTTATTGCATGATGTCATGACTTTACCTTAATTACCCCAAGGTACCTCGATCACATTTCCAAATTCGACTCGTATTTTGTATTTAGAAGCATTTTATAGTAAAGTACCCTCTATACGAATAGCCCGATATATTTGCCTACTTCTTGCACTTCGATTCCAGTCCATGTCTAAACGTAAGTAAAATAATTGATGCCGTGTTTGGCGACGATTTCAATTAAAATGGTAGATCGAAGTCAATAAGGTGATATACCCCTTCAAAAATAACCAGCAACCAAGTTTATACTGATGAACGATCCGATAGTTTACGTTTCAGACTATGACTCGTTTATGTCTTGAACTTTTGGTTCGGTTCATTGAATTGTGTATGTTCCGTCTTTGAAGGAATACGAGTTTATAAATAAACTTTTCTTTTTTTTTTAGTACAGTGTGTTACGAATTGAGATTATTTATGTAATTTTGTATAAAGAAATTTTTTCCTTTCATACTGATAACTAAAAATAGAGCTATTTATTTATTTTTAATAATTCAGAAAGAAATTTGTGTCTGTTACGATACATGATAACTTTGCTTATTCTCAAATGTTTTCAAAAATTTCGTTTTCAAAATAATGATGAGTAACTTGGCTTTAATGGGTTCGCCGAAGAAATCGATATTGAATTAAACATATCCTTGGGTTACTGGATATGTCCTTGCTTGTAGGGTAATTGCGAATTAAATAAATTCTTGAATTAGGCCGTTCTCCTAAGGTACTGTTAAAATGCTAAATGAAATCAGTTTTTCAAGAAACAGTTTCCCCTCCTTTATTCTTACCTACTCTATTGTTTATTTATTTATTTATTTTTTTTTGTACGTTTTGGTAATATTGGGACATGCTATTAACATGACCCAATTCGAAAATCATTTTTTTCTTAACTTCTTTCTCTAAAGCCATCATTCAATTAATCTCCGCAACATTTCAAATCAATCTTCTATCAGTTTATTACCATTTTCAATTTACTTTGACATAATAACAATACATATATCAAGCTTAATGCCAAGAATATTGAAAATATTCTAAGACATAACGACAATTCTTTTTCATCGAGTTTTTTATGTTGGAAATTCTCTAGATATTTCTATAAATACCAAAAGATAATTAACAATAAAAGAAAATTTTATTATCTAATAAAAACAAAAATTTATCTCAAAATTCTAACAGATAGCAACGTCAATAGTCATCAGAAAAAAAAAATTATAATTGATTTTAGCATTGACAACAATCTACTCTAGTATTTCGGATAACAATTATTTTCACTGTCAACTATATAGAGCGTGTATTATGTGTGTCACCTTGACCTTTTCATGGGGAGTTTGTTCTTATCAGTATTTCCACAAATACACAGCATGTGTTACTTGTTTTCTCGTTAATGATGTAATTAACACATTTATAAATTAATATGTAGTGTATTTTCGATAGAATATATTGACTGGAACTTGAAGAATGTTGTAGAAAAATGTTTTGTACATAATTGAAAATAAAAAAAAAAAATGTAAATAGGAATGCTTGAATTAATGTATCGATTATTTTTTATTATTATGAATAAATATAAAAATGAGAAAGAAAATGTCAGAGACTGTTGATTTAAAAACTAAATTTCTGTTAGTCCGGATATTTTAGCTCAGCATATGTACGGTCCCAACCAAAGTACCATTTCCATCAAATTACAGAAATTGAGGTTAAAAAAAAACAGGAATACGATTGCAAGTAAAGCCCAATCTAAATGAAATAGAAATTTTTGTGGTCTTAAGAAATTTTGTATGGGAAGTGGTAGAAGGAGTGACAGCATTTACCTACTTTTTTGCACATCATGCTAGCGTGGCTATTAAAATGTTTTATACAAAATTTAAGTTCCAAAAATTGCGTCGCCCTTCTACCCCCTCCCATACAAAAGTACGATTTCGGCCAATTTCATCAAATCAACTACTAACCAAGAAATTAAAAACTACGAACTTGAAATTTGGTACGATCAGCTTACAAGATAAACGAAATAAAACTGCATCACACATTTTACGATTCCCGTACCTCCTCTACCCCTCCCATACAAATGATTGGTTTCGTGAATGTAAAACACTTCCAAAAATTTTATACAACTTCGTCTATGAAACTTATATTCTATTTAAAGAATATTGAACGTGATTCAAGCAATCAATTAAAAAATTGTAAATAACCACCCTCACTATCACTCCTCCCCCCTCCCTCATTAAATCCCGAACTTGCATGAACGAATGAAATATTGATTATATGTACTGGAGCTATAGACCGTATTCGCAATTAAGTGTTACATTGACAACAGCCTTGTCCTAAAGGGTTTCCACTTGTGAAAGGGGCTTCCAATTAGTCTTCCTTAACCACTCTAACCTGCATATTGACTTTCCATGCATCCTCAACTTGTTCCAGAAATAACAAAGTTACGCTCGACTTGTTGGCAGTTTATTTTATTTACATAATAAAAAAAGTAAGGACGAACAAAAAAGATGTCGCTCGATATGCAAAAGGCTTAAACGGTTCGTTTCCCCTCAAAGCACGACGAATATAGGTAATCTTGCCAGATTTCCTCTATCGCATATTTCTTCCTCGCAATTTTTCGATCAGCACAAAAATTTCCATACTGACAATACTTAGAACGAAGGAATACGATGGTTTGCAACTGAAATCACTGAAAGAAAATACCGCAACACATCTCCCCTACCTATAGAAGTCGAATTTGAGCGAGTCGAGTGCGAACATTTTGCCACGTATTGGTCGCCAGTCTGGTGTATGCATATTTCAAAACGCATTTCTCTATGTGGAATGCGTTGGGCTTTCCAAAGTGTCAGAAAAATCTATTCTGAAACACGTAAAGTGTGTGTTGGATGAAAATAATGCAAACTTTTTTCTACAACTTTTTTAATAAATAATTTAAATTATTAAATTTTATAATTTAAATGATTAAATGTTATTATCATCATCATCATTATCAGCTTGTCAACCATGTATATAGATCGTGGTGTAGCCTCCCCTAAGTATTGGCTTCTCATTGCCCTCCATTTTTGTCTGTCTTTGGCTATTCGTGTCCAGGTTATGCCGGCTAGCTTTCTTATGTCATGGTCCCATCTAAGTTTCGGGCGCCGTCTTGGTCTTTTCACTCCCCTTGGGTACCAATTGATGACTTTTGTGGTCCATCTATTATCCGATATTCTTGCTAAGTGCCCGGCCCATCGCCATTTGAGGCTTCTGATCCTATTGATCACATCGGTGACCTGTGTTTTTGCTCTTATCCAGGTTAGTCTCTTTCTATCTCTTCTTGTGATGCCCAACATGCATCTTTCCATTGCTCTTTGGACAATCGGAGTTTTCTGATTGTATCTGCTGTTAGAGTCCATGTTTCACAGCCATAGGTCATGACTGGCAGAATGCATTCATCAAAGGCTTTCTTCTTCAGATGGGGTTTCATTCTTGATTTGAAGATTATGGAGTTTCTCCCAAAAGCGCTCCAAGCTAGCTTAATTCTTCTGTTTATTTCGGATAGTAGCGATCCTGAGTTGCTTATTGTTTGGCCCAGATACACATATTCGTCTACCACTTCCAATTCGGTGTTATTAATTGATATTTTATCCTGGCCTGTCGTTATGAGTTCGTTGTACATAACCTTGGTTTTATTGAGGTTCATTCTCAGTCCTGCTGTCTCACTAGCCGCGCTTAGGTCTTCGAGTAGCGTTTGTAGTTCATCTTGGTTTTGGGCGATAAGGACTATGTCATCTGCGAATCGTAGGTGACTTAGCCGCTCTCCATCTATGATTAAGCCTTTATTGTCCCACTCTAGGCTTCGCAAGATTTCTTCCAGGGTGGCGTTGAAGAGTCTTGGTGATATGGTATCCCCCTGTCTAACACCTCTTTGTGTGGGAAATTCTGGCGTGTCGTCGAACACCTTGACCCTCGCTTTGGCGTTCTTGTAGATGTTGGTCAGTGTTTCTACATACGGTTTCTCGATACCTTGGCTTATAAGTGCTCTTATTATTGCCCCGGGGTATATTGAGTCGAAGTCCTTCTCAAAGTCAATGTATGCCAGGGCGAGGGGAAGTTCGTATTCTTTCGCTTTGCTCACGATCTCTCTCAGTGTGTGGATGTGATCTATAGTGCTAAAGCCACTCCTGAAGCCAGCCTGTTCTCGTGGCTGTTCTGCATCTAGGGCTGATTGCATTCTGTTATTGACGATTTTAGTGAATACTTTATAGAACGCAGGGAGCAGACTTATCGGTCTATAGTTCCTAATGTCTTCCCTACTCCCTTCTTGTGGATCAGAATTATGTTGGCGCTGTTCCACTGTTCAGGAATTGGTCTGGTTCTGATACAGCTTGTGAATACGTCGGCCAGAATCTTCAATATTTTTCTGCCCGCATATTTCAGCAATTCCACTGTGATGCCGTCATTACCAGCTGCTTTACCATTTTTCATTTGTTTCAGCGCCGATTTCACTTCGCCGATGAGCACCTCTGGGACCTCTTCTTCAGGTGCTGCTGACGTAGTCGCTGCTATTGTATGGCTTATTTCGGGGGCTTTGTAGAGATCTTGATTGAAGTTGGTTATAATCTCTAGTATTCTTTTCCTATCTGTTATCCTTTCATTGTTGTGTTGCATAGCAATCACCTGTTTTCTACCAATCAGTAAAGCTCTTTTCGCCTTTTTGAGGCTCCTGTTACCCTCGATGGCGTTCTCTACTAGTTTTTCGTTATATTTCCTCACATCTTCTGTTATTTTCTTTCGGACTGTTTTGCAGGTTTCGGTGTATTCAATCCTTTGGGTGTTCGAGGATAATTTCATTTCCCTGCGTTTCCTGAGTAGAGCCTTTGTTTCGTTTGAGAGCTTGCGGTGTCTATTGTCTATGCTTGGTCCACCTACTTCTTCGGCACATTTCAAGATGACGGCTGCGAGGCACGTTGCGTCCTTATTGCTCATTTCGGAATCTAGCATTTCTTGGTAGAGTCTGGCGTTGTCTCTGATGTAGTCTGTGTTAATACCTGGTCTTCTTGTTTTTCTAACTAATCTGAGTCTTTCTGCTTTCAGATCTAGGGCAATCTTTGCTCTAGCCAGACGATGATCGCTTCCTGTCTTGAAGTTATTAATTATTGATACATCTTTAACTGTTCTTATTTTGTCGGTTAGGATGAGGTCAATTTCGTTCTTGGTGGTTGCATTTGGGGCTTGCCAAGTCCATTTCCTATTTCGGCCTTTCTTAAAGAGCGAGTTTGCTATGTAGAGGTTATGCAGGTAGGCGAATTGGACCAGCCTTTCTCCTCTTTCGTTCCTAGTGCCCAAACCAAATTTTCCTACCAGGGTTTCGTGGTCCTTCTTTCCTTCTATAATAGCATTGAAGTCGCCTATTAGATATTTGAAGTGGCTGTTGTTGTTGTCCCAAGCCTGGTTTATTTCATTATAGAACTCTTCAATTTCTTCGTCTGTGTGGCTAGTTGTTGGTGCATAGACTTGGATGATTTGCACTTTGTATCTCTGGGAGAGCCTGAGTGTTAAGCTGGCTACTCGATCTGAGATACCTGTTACGTTGACTATATTGTCTGCCCATTTTTTGTTAATTAGGAACCCTACTCCGCTCGTTCTACCTGATTGAGTCCTTTGGTGATATAGGATGTTGCCCGATTCTAGTATAATCATGTTTTCCTCTTTGCGTCTGGTTTCGCTCAGACCAATAATGTCCCATTTAATCTTAGTTGTTTCTTCTTCTAGTTCGATTAGTCTTGCCTGGCTCGATAACGATCGGCAATTATATGTCGCTATGTGTAGCGTTGTTAGGTGTTGTTGGTAGCGGTTTAACCTCCGCGGATTCTTAGCAGGGGGGAGGGGGATGAGACAATACCTTACCACGCTGTCTCGATGCGGGTTGGTAAGGGGTAGGGGTTAGTGGATGGGTGGTGTGGTGCTAGTATTGGTAATGGGAGTGGATGGGGAGGAGGGATCCGTCAGAATTACCATCTTCCAACGGACAATCTACCCTAGCTGGATTGACGAACTTTTTATTGAAGAAAATAGCCGTACTTGGGATTTGAACCCTGTACCTCTTGAGTGAGAGTCCAGCGTTCTACCCGTTGAGCCAGCTAGGGTATGTTATTATACTTATGAATATAATAGAAATACTCAATAGAATATATAATACTCAATAGAAGGCAAAATACTCAATAGGCAAAATGTAAGGGAAGCAATGCTTCTCATCAATGCTTCCCTTACATCAATGGATTTTTTTTAAAGTTGAGAAATCGTATCTCATTGTATGGGAGGGGGTAGAAGGAGTGATCTTTATAGTAATTCTAGTTACGTATTTATTACGCAATTTTGGCTCGATAAATGTTTTACGTGCTTAGAAAATTGGTTCATAGTATTTCATGGAAAAGTGCAGTTTGTATGGGAGGTGGTAGAAGGAGTGCGGGATTGCTATAATTTGTACAGTGTAGATCAAATTTATAATAAAAATAATATTTCTTAAATTTCAAATTATTAGCTCTTATGGATTCAAAGAAAATTTGATTATTGTATATTTTTGAAAATGAGTCATTTTGTGTGGGAGGGGTAGAAGAGGTGAAGCGATTTGGCCCGTATTTTTTCATCACAAACGACGTGTGCCAAATTTTGACTTTCAAGTTCAACGCGTTCTCAGGCTAGAGAGTGTACAGACGGATATGTAGTCTTGAGATTTTTCAATGATAAAATTAACTTCTCCGTAATTTATTTTTTCTGCAAGCCTTATTTCTTAGCGTTACAAACTTTAGAGCAAACTTATTTTACTCTAAAATTTCTAGAGTATAAATATTCAAATATGGCAAAGTAAATATGACAAACGGTTTTTATTTCTGAAAGTTCTACAACTATTACTCAGGATGTTTTTTGATCCGATTGAAAACCCATTTTATTGGCATGTTTACTTAAAAAGCATTATTTCCTAGCCTTGCAAATGTTGTGTACAATTGATACAAGCACAATATATTCCCAAATTTCATCTAGAGTAAAAAACTATTTATCTAGACAACCATGCGTCACATTTAACAACTAGGGTGTTGCCTAGCAAGTAGCTTGTGGTCTACAATGCGGAGGTAGTGAGGTCAAGTTCCGGTTCCAGCACACTGCCTACTTGGATATAGCTTGGTCACCTCAATCTACGAAAATTAAAAATTCGTAGATAGAAGATTGTCCCTCTACTTTTTGACCATCCCTAAAAACAATACGGGTGAATATGATTTCTCTCTTTTCTGTTACGACTTACTAGATTATCATCAAAATCAACAGACAGACGTTAGTGATAAACCACACCTTAAACATATAGTAATTTTATAAATTTGGTATCACAATAATTCCCCTTAACTAAAACTTAACTAAAAATTTTGGATAAGGTGATTTTTTCCCTAAAAAAATCGCCATTTGTTCCATTTTTAATATCAACAAGTCGTAGCGCCATTGTATTGTCATAAAGTAGAATTGTTATGACAAATTCGACATTAAATATTTATCGCAAGTGCTTTCAATTTGAGCGCAGTTTTAATCTTTTATGTCGAATTTTATATTGTACATTCTTTGATATCGACCGGAAATGCTTAAATTTTTTTCTATTCAATTTAAATTTAAACTTGTGACACTCCAATTTTTTTCTAGCAATTAAGATAACTTTTCTTTCCGTTTCTCATTAAATAAAAACAATACCGAAAAAAATC
Source organism: Chorisops tibialis (assembly GCA_963669355.1). Classification (NCBI taxonomy): domain Eukaryota; kingdom Metazoa; phylum Arthropoda; class Insecta; order Diptera; family Stratiomyidae; genus Chorisops; species Chorisops tibialis. The sequence goes on from OY770262.1 coordinate 184,227,224, forward strand.
GCAATAATAAAAATAGTCTAATCAGTTGAAATTTTGTGACCTGAGAAAATCAAAGCTTCACGTAAACATTTAATTTTCTTTATTCTTCTAAGTAGTGAATGTATTTACGATTATATGATTTGTAAAAGCATTTCCTTTCACTGATTTTTTTAATAATATTTACTAAAAGTCAAGAAAATATCATTTTCAAAAATTCAAAAATAGAAGGGATTAAGCACTTTTTTATTTAAAAAAAAAATTCCATAAATAATATTCAGTTAAATTATACGTTTGATAAAAGGTGAATTATATTAGTGTTTATTTAAGAAAAAAAAACATTTATGTGGTTTAATTATCATATTTTTGGTGATTAATGGCAAACATTAATTATATTAAAAATACAAAAAGAGCGCATTAATTTTCCACTTTAGGTCAATTGCTCGATAGTTCAAGACTTAAATAAATATTTCGACCGCCCGATATATACCTACATTTCACCTAAACGCGTCTATTGAACTCTTTTTTTTCAATTCGATATTTTGTTACTAATTATAGAGACAATAATAATTAACTCCGCATCTAGACAGCCTATAATTTCGTAATCGAATTTAAACGTATATTTTTGTTTCCTACTTTGTTTGGATATCATGTTTGTTAATTTTGTGTAATCGGTAGAGATGTAATTATGTAAGTAGAAGTATTTAATGGATAATTGCTGTGGGTTGAATTTCTCTTACGTTGAAGCAAGTGAACAATTGCCCGGTACATTATACTTAAAAACTTTGTATGACTGTAATTCTGTTTTGCTGTGTCTGCACCTGGATAAATCGAGAAGGTGTTATTAATGATAGGGTTAAAGTGGTTTTTTTTTCTAGGCTTTTAATTACATTATCAGAATTCTTACGGAAATCAATGGTTAATGTAAATCGAAAGATATCACATCGCTAATATCAACCAAAACAGGAATTTTATTTCTGTTTTAAACTCAATCAGCTCTTCTGTTTAGTTTAGTCTGTTAAATGTTAACGAAATAGATGAGTTAAGTTGATCAAGAAAATCTTCTAGATGCCTTTAAGCCAACACTACTAACAAACAATATATAATTATGTTTGTGGTTTCTGCAAACCAAACAAAGTGCAATTACAGTAAAGAAAAGGCAAATTGAATTGAATTATCGCTCTCGTTATATCACTCGATGTGTGTGCATCGAAATGCGAATAGAAACCTTTCAAGTTATTTTTTTTAGATCGATTTTTAATAAACTCGTGGAGTTTACGACGCAATCGAGTGCTTTTGTTAATTCGACATCAAGAAATTCTGAGTATGTGCTGCTTATTGTATTGTGTTATTCCTCTCTAAATATGTTTATTTATTTTTTTACTTAGTCCGTCAACGGGTGAACGCCACACTCCTTTTACCACCTCCCATACAAATTTCATGAAATATCGAAATTTAAGAAAAAATTATAAATAAACAATAATCTTATCTTATTGTATAATAATTGAAGAGTACAGGTGAAAATAGAATTGGTCAGCTTAGATACATTTTCAGTGCAGCAATTTTTAAGCTTGCAGACTATTATTTCAGTAACACGCTTAAAGCGTTTTATTTTGAATCGAAAATATTGTTGCGAGCTAGGGGTTCGCCGAGATTTCAAGTAAAACACAATTCGTTTAAAAATAAGTGATGATTTATTTATTCGCACTTAATTCGCACTTTAACTTAATTCGCACTATAACTTAATTCGCACTATATAGCACCACCGATATTGTTCTATCGCGTTCTTGCACCGGTTCGCGTTCTTCCACAGATGTCGCTGACTGACTGACTGGCCGTCTGAAAGCTTCATACATTTATACCATTTTCCCAATTCTCGACCCTTCTATGGTGTGTCTCAACTATACTGGAAGGTTCTAGATCTTTGATTATGGGTTTTTACATATTGGGGGACTATTCTGTAAAATTCTAGCATATTCGGGAAAGATCATTGCCAGATCTATAACAATATTACTACTGTAAACTATATTGAACATAAATGATGTATTTTTCAAAAATCATTTCACTCGCATTCCCTTTTAACCTCACTGAAGCAAAAAAAAAATCATTTCAACTGTCCGGTCGTGTGAAATATGTCGATAAGAAATCTCACCGGGTCGCTAGCACTCACGAGTTCCTTGAGGGGTTTAAATTGAAAAGTGAGGTTTTTCTGAGCTCTGTTGCGTTTAGAGATGAAACCTGATTGGCGCATAACACTCATGAGACAAAAAAGCAGTTATTACAGTGGCGGCAAATCAGTTCCAAAAAATCTAAAACCACAATTTCGTACAAAATGATTCTGGCCACTATGTTTCAGGATCGATTTTGATCGAATTTCTTCCTCAGGGAGAAGACGATTAATGCAGCACGATACTGTGAGATCCTAAGAAAGCCCAAGAGAGCAATTCAAAACAAACGGAGGGAGATGTTGACGAAATGAGTGTGCTTGTTATACGACACACACGGGCCATTTTGAACCGCCCCGCATACTTCCCTAACTTGCCGCCATCAGACTTTCATCTGTTCACCTCTCTAAAGGCTCACATGAGTGGAAAGAAAATTTCAACCGACGAGGAGGTGAAAGAAAGGGTCCTGAACTGAAAGAAGGAGATGGCGGGAGAATTCTTTGAGGAAGGTATCAAAAAGCTTTTTTGCATAGAACGAAAAAGCGACTATGTGGAGAAATAACTGACTTATTTACCAACAAAATCCTGTTATTTTGTTTTAAATACAACATTTTTTAATAAAAAAAATCGAGTACCCTTCCTTTCTGGACGTGCCTCGTACTTCGAACTTCTTCAGAATTCTGTCAGGTATTACCTACATAGTTCTGTCTAAACTTCAGTAGCTACTAATGTTAAATTTGAAAAATACATCTTTCAGACTTGGCCAACTTTCAGAAATCCAGCGAAACCATTGTAAAACACATTGCTTCCAAATTTGCTACCAAACATCTTCTTGAGTGTTTTATTAATTAAGGAGTTGGACTCGCTATTTTGATAGAAGAAGAATCTCTAGATTATAGCAGTGAAAACTATCTTTAACTGCTCAAAACTTAGCTATCTGTTGAGCGACTAGGAATTTTCGTTTCCAATCGAAAAAGAAACCAAATCGAAATAATTCCCTAGCGATATCCATCAATAATTATAAATAGTAATATCGCTGTTTCTATTGTAGTTTGGGAATCAGTGTCCCCAAAAACGTTGCATTTCCACTTCTGTTACAAATTTAAAAGGATTTAGCGATTTTGGTCGCCATATTGGAAATTTTCGACCCATTCGCGCAACTCGAATCTGTTTTTGGTATTTAAAAAATCTATTTACAATGTTGGGTTGCCAATTTAAAAAATTTCGAAATTAGCGACTCCCAAAATCTGGCATAACGGCGAATATTTGTTGACCAGATTGAAATCAGCGACTCGAAAAACCTCTGTGTCTCAAATGTCATTCCATTTCACCTTATTCGACTTGCGTAACGATTTTATTGAATTGTTTGTACCGATTTTTGAAATTTTTTGTTTGATACGCTTAATTAAATTATTACTATTCTTAGTCCGAACTCTACAATAAAAAACTTTTATCATTATTATGCATTTAGGATTTTTACGATAACTAACTGTTGCTTCATTTTCGATTTTAATAAACAAAAAAAAAATTACCAAAATTATTTGCATATCAATCATATTAAAGCCTGCAATTAAATAGAGAAGTGTTCATCGTTTATAAATCCTCTTCGTCAGAGTTTGTATAGATTTTTATATATCAGCGCGTTGAGAACCATTTTGACTGATTACGATAGGCATTTATTGTCGGAATGAATAAGGTCATCATAATCCCATAACGTTCAATTTATCGATCAATCAGTCCAATCTACGCTTCTGTTTTAATACAAAAATTTATTTAGGCATAAACTGTGAACGTTTGACACGGATCAAAGGAGTTATTAGGTAAATCAAGGAATATTATTGCTTTTGAAATTGGTTTTCGTTCCAAAGATAATATCATGGCTATTTGTGAATTATTTCAACTCTAAATGAATTATTCTCAAACGTATAATTATAATATTGCAATCATTCTCTTCTATTTTTGTGGCGCAATTGCCCAAAATTTAATCAACGGAAACGTTTTCACCCTATTCGAACTATTTGTTAGAATGGGAATAATATCTTCCACGGGTTAATTATTCAGTTATATTCTCCGTGAATTTTGGTTATCGAAACCTTCTAAGTCAAGCTCTTAATGGTGAATAAAAGTTTTCAAAAAATATTTCCGTATTATACGATTATTCCAAATACTCAAATCTTGAAAACCACTCCAGATTAGTGCAAACTTTCTATTCTAGTTCCATTTTGTTTATAATGTTCATAGCAATGGAAACATTTTCTACAATTACTTAAAATTAATTTTTTTTTTAAACATTTTAAGCTTTGTGCACATTTCATTTGGGAATATTAAAAAAAAAAAAAATACGTAAACAAATAATATATTTATCGTAAAAGAAAAAACAACTGCTTGTCTTATCATCATTTTGTTGTTTTTAGAATTTCTGAATGAAAAATGTCAAGAGTAATTATTATTATTGTAATTATGTTTATACGTGAGTTATCACGAGGTCAAAATATTGCATATTCTTTGTGATTTGGTGGTCTAGAAATAAACCAGATTATTACTTTTTTTTTCATTCATTATATATTTACCATAAATCAATATTTTTTAATTTGATAATAAATTAATTGAATTATTTTTATTATTTTATTAACCTCTTCACATTTTATTAGACCTAATCTTCAGATAAATTTTATGGACGTTTATCGTTTATTTAATTGCATTGTAATCGTTTTCAAGCTGCCAATTAGGGCGTAAGTGTTTTCAGTTTATGATTTAAAACCGTTGAAAATTGTATTTACATATTGAGTTGTAGAAATTTTGAGAAGTTCAAAACTATTCACTCACGAAATGATCATCTTGTGAGGATAAGTTTTTTTTTTCTACAAGCACGTAGATTTATTCCAAGCACCAAAAATATGAAAAACAAAAAAAAAAATTTTACTGGCCTTACAAGAATCAATTTAGAAGAAAGGTTTCTCCAATTTTGCTTTAATGCCATCTAATTACTCAAGCTCCTTTCCTTTTCGTGGCATGGAACACTTCGAATTACTTGGAAATGTTATTAAAAAGTAATTTTCGACTGGAGATGTAATTAGACGATCGTCAAAACCTTGGTATTGTCAGCGATAATACCAAAGAGATAAAAAAATGTCTTGTTTTTAATTAATTCGCCAAACTTAGTTCTTGAAAAATTTCTAAAATCTATCCATCATTTTGAAATTATCGATGACTAGGCCAAGGCTTCTAAGTCTCGTCTCATTTAAACTTCAGTCGAAACCTATTTTTTTACCATGATTTCCTAGTAAAAACAAATCTTATCCAACAAGATAAAATCATACATATGCATGCTTATAAAATCATTAACAAATAAAAAAAAATCAATACATCATCACCTAACTAAATATAACATATTGCTTACATGAACAACAATAAAATTATCTGCGTAGGCTAATTATAGCGTACCTGCTACCCATTTCACCTATCAAAAAGCCACTACCGCGAATATTAAACCTCGACATTGTTTGACTTAAAAAAATCATTTGAAGGAGAAAATTATTAATAAATTCCATATGAGGGTTTGTATGCATCATGCACAACGTTAATACGCAAAACAAAAACCAAAACAAATCACAATCTTTTACGTAATTTCTTCGAATCCGAAAGGTTAACATTGAGATCTATAAATGGTGAAAGATTGTTTTTACAATAGAAAATGATTCAAAAATTTAGATAAAGTTTTCTAATAAACGATCAACGAGCCGTAACTGATGATTTTTTGGAAGATAATAATATTTGAATTTTTCTTCAATGTAAAATAATTTATTGGCTCTATGAATCTTCACGAAAGGAAATGAATTAGCATACCAAATAAGCTTTGAAAAAATTAAGCTATACTATCTGTCGCGATAGAATATAATAGGAAATTGTTGTGGGACGAAGTCACTTCTGTATACTTTCTCTAGATTAGTCCTGGAGTTGCTCGTCCAGTTTTATTTCCTTGAAAAATTGGAAGATGTTAGGCGAGATATGATTTTGAAGTTGAACTAGCATTTATGAGGTTCTCTCCAATGCATGACATTGGTAGGATATTGCGTCACAACTGCTTAGAATGTTCGGCAAAATCTAGATTGGTCGTCGGTATCTTAAGGTGACTTTTTAGTTGCGAGTGACCTTTAAGTATTTCTTTTGTAATTTGTACTCCTTTCCTGTCAAAGTAGAGTAGTTGTTGGGTGCGTGCAACGGAAAGGCTTGATAGGATACGGTTAGGCTGTCTACATTTTGAAAGCGCAGTCCAATAATGTTCTGTTCATTGCCTAATGCTCTCTTTATAGAACAGATTGGAATTTCACTTAAGGGTCCTAGACCTATAGGCTAGGTTGAGGATCCTTCTCTTGCAAATTGGTCCGCTGTTAACTTTCCGTCTATCCCTTGATGGCTAGGTATCCAAGTACAGAGAAAGTATGTTATTGATACCGATATTACATAATTTTCTACCAGTTTCCAGTTCACTGTGTATGAAATCAAGCTCTTTATTGCTGTCTGGCTGTCCAGTTTGATGTTGGTGATTTTTTGTGTCGTTTTCCATCGCATACTACTACCACATACGCGATCACTGTCCTTACGGCTATTTTGGGCTTTTTGTGCCTGGTTTTGTCTTCGGTTTACGTATAGTCAAACCGTTGGAAAAACCTTCCTCATCTCTCAATTTCGCTCTCAGGTATTTTGACTGATTTCATTCTATTTTCTAGTACAAGGAACAATCAAGGTATTGTCTAAGCTGTTTCTCTTGGCACCATGATTTGTTCTTGCATAATGGCACAAAGGACCTTCTGAAATATGGCCTTAATTATTATGACCTAATCATCCTACCACCATGAATCCACTATTGCTAAGATTCTGTAGATCGTTTACTTTCAGGCACCAAAAAACTGAGGACAATACTGCTCCTTGAGGGCAGCATGTCGCATTGGATATGCGGGTTCTGCGGGAACTATAGGCATATAGTTTTACAGAGCGATACCCGATTACGGATATAACAGTAGAACTGACTCTCAGTTAGAAGAGTTAAAAGTAGTTGAACTGAGGATAAAAGTGGAGAATAATTGCGACTAGACTAAGGCAAGCGAAACGCAGGGGTCTGGTATAGCCAGGACGGCTTAGTAGCTTACGGAGGAAGTGTAATCTGAAGTATTGAAAGTGAAGAGCTGACGAAACTGGTGAAATTGCAAAACAATAAAATCTATGATAAAAGTAGCGAACCGAAGGGACTGAAATGTCTGGCATAGTACAAATTTTCATATTTGAAATTCAAGAAAAAATCTGAACATATCGATACCATAGTGCGCAAATGTGGTAAGTGCTACCTGTTGATTTTGAGATAAACGCTTTTGAAACTTTAATTTGTCTCTACCAGCAAGGTGCTGTATCGCCAATTCATCAGTTTATCACTTTTCACAACTGTGCATTCGATACTAAACAGAAAAAACTTCATTTTGTCACCTCATTCGATGTTACCCAAATTTTTCACTTAACACACTATGGTACCGACATGAGAGCTATTGACGTTTCAGTTTCAAAATCCGTCCACTCCTTTTACCACCTCTAATAAAAATGCCACAATTTCAGAAAGAGAATTTACGATTTCAGCTAGTGTATAGCCTAGTGGAGAGCGTGTTGGTCTATAATGCGAAGTTCGTGAATTCAAATCCCGATCGACTTATAATTTCAGCACACTACTCACGTGGATATATCTTGGTCACCTCAATATACGAAAATGAAAATTTCGCAGATAGAGGATTGTGCGAAGGGCTAACAATACTTCCACAATAAATAACGAAAAAATTGTTGATGAACCTGAACGTCAGAAGATCCAAGCCATTGACATTTTATCTTTCATATTGAACCCCTTTCGGCGTATTTTCGATTAGACCAGAAAATCCTGAGCAAAATTTAAAGCTAGGGTGTAGCTCAGCAAGTATGTATGTATAATAATCATTCAGTGCAGAGCACGGAGTACAATCGAATGCAAATTGTGAAATAAACAAGCTGGCTTCTGGTCGAACCAGAGTTGCCTAGACCAAGGAGAACTCAAATTTTGCGGATGATATTTATCCATACTTTATCAGTGACTTACAAGGCGGTTAAAATTCACAACGCCAGCCATGCTCAATGGGCAATCCATAAACTGTATAGACAGCTTTTGCTATCATTTAAGTATAAAACTAACACAAACAACATAGTGAGCCAATATGGGAATAGTACGCTGATGTTTTGAAAAACGAAGTACAGAGTAATCAATGCTTGTGTAAAATCGAACACTGGTTAAAATTCCATTCCATCCAATTTACTCAGGAGCTGCAAGTTTTCATTATCGACGAATAATATGCAGAATATTCTGGTCGAACACTATCAGAATCATCGATCTCTGGAACTTAAGGAACGAAAATTGGGTATGCCATTAAAAAGAATCTCGAGGATGGTGTTAGAGAGGTATTTTCAAGATACTAGACGACCTGAACGATCAAAGGAGGATGAATGATGAACAATACTTCAAGAATAAATTTGATAAAGTGCAAAAACAGCAGCAGTAAACCGAATAAAATGTAAACAAGAAGTGGAGTTCCCACGAGGAAAAAAAAATTTTAATATTTTTAACAAACAATATAAATAAAGAGGTACAAATTTTTTGGAATTCTGAAAGGATCATTACATAAAGAAGAACTATTCCAAGAAAAAAATCGTTTGTTTCACATTATTGTGGACTCGCAAGCAAGACTCTGTATTGCTCCCCCTGGAGAATATTTTTCAGTCACAAAAAATATGTCCGATGACATATTTTTCTTGCTTTTAACTACGGAAGGACCAAAAAATGCGTCCAGTGCTTGGTTAGCTAGTTTTTTAATTCATGTGATGCATGTTTATCCTTTTGTTATGTTTAAAAACAGAATGAACTCAGCAAACCGCCGCATTGACACTGCAATACGGTCGTTGGTTGATCCTTGCGTTTATTGCATACAAGCTCTCATATATTCCATAAAAATTTTATGTTTTATTACGCTAATACATCGATGAAATTTACTTTTCTTACCTAAATTTGATATGAGAAAGTGAGATGCCCCGGTATTATTGAAAAACATAACAGGACTACGAATGCCCAATCATACGACATTCTAGATGAAATAGAAATTTTCGTGATGCTAAGAAATTTGGTATGGGGAGTGGTAGAAGGAGTGACTCAACATTAAACTACTTTTATTTTAACATCAGATTAAAGTAGCTATAAAAATGTATTATACAAAATTTGGGTCTCAAAAATTAAATGGGTATTGATAAAATTAGTGTGTTAGATTTAGTGAAATTATGCAGTTTGTATGAGAGGTGATAGAAGGCGTTCTCAAGCTAGAGATCAAACAGACGGACGGACAGACGGATATCCGGTTTTGAAGTTTTTGAGTGGTAATATTAAATTCAGTATCATTAATTTTTACCTCCGAGCCTTATTTCTTAGCGCTATAAACTTTAAAGCAAACTTAAAATACGAACTATAATTAGAGTATAAATATAGTTCCGAAAGTTAAGGCATGCAGTGGATGAAATGCATGCATGGATCATACGCCATTGAACAATACAAATGTGGACAGAATAAGAAAATTTTATTGTTATCTTATTATTATTATTATTTATTGAATCTACTTCCCGTCAAAATTTCATAGATTTAATTTTTAAGCTGAAATATCTTACCAGATCGATATCCAAGTGCTCAGATGCTAATTTCTAAAATTGTTCAACTTTCTGAACTCAAAATTAGGAATTCTTGCTCAGTGTACCTGCTGTTGAATTGAGATGTAGTTTATAAGTATTTTCTTGAAATATATCTTTCAAGGTTGTAATTTGCACGTGACTTAAAATAAAAACACGCAAACTAAAGAATAATTAAAACTATTTAATACTATATATTTAAAAGAACAAAAAATATCTTAGAAACGAAAACAATTCTTTAAGTCATCTCTAAATGACCGCATGTTCTTAGATTGCACGTGATAAAACCTATAGACATGAGAAACGTTCTTCATGTTACATTTAAAATTGCAAGGAAGCGTAATTTCTGCTTGACCAATTTCTGAGAAGCATTAGTGTGCAATAAGTCAGTTGGCAAGTACACGTGAAATCCCCTCAATTGTTTTTGTTGAATTCAGTTTTTCAGAGTTTTCCATTTTTTTTTTTTTCGTTTCAATATTTTTACATTTTTAGATACTCGTATTTATGCAGTTGGATTGTGGATGCAAAGCAAAATTTATTGTTTTAAAACGGAATACATAGACTTATACACATTGGTTTTATTTTTATTTATCTAGTTTCAAGCTGTTAAAGCAAGTTTCTGGTATTACCTTTTGAATTTATCGATTTTGCAATTATTGCACTGTTAGTACTTGTAATGCTCGTCGGAAAAGATTCAAAAGTTATTGCGTATTTAAGAAACTCGCAGAGTAATTAGAGCCTAATGAACCCGGATGCATAGGTCATATAGATAAATCGGTTTCAATATTAGATAGAAAATAGTAAGAGTTTAAAGGGATTTCGCAACGTTCATACCTTAATAGTGAGCGGTTAAGGTTTTCAAAACTTTTCAGCTCCAACAGATTGGGAATTGGAAAATTGCATTGGCTAATTATACGGAAATTTTGATTAGCTCCTAAAAGTCCTGGAATTTGTTTGCTATGAAATAATTATTTCTTTGTAATTATTAAGTGGCAAAATTGGGTCTTCTTGAGCTTCACTTCAGACTACCTTTCTCAATTTCCTTACATTTTTGATTGAAATTATCAAAACATTTCAAAGGATTGATTTTATGATTTTTTGTGGTTTTGACTCGGTAAAATCGTCTTAAGTCTAGAAAATTTCAAAATTAAAAATGTTTATATTTAAGATAAGTTTGAGGATTAAGTTGTTAATTTTGTACCAGACTTTCATTTCCATTAAACTTCGATAACGCCAGTTCTATCTGTGAAGTCGTAAACGTGTTCGCTTGAAAATAGCCCTATAAATATTTGCAATTGAAAATGAAACTGATTCAAAAAGTTCAAATTTGACGTGTTTAAGCATTAGTGCGTTCTTCTAATTTAATTTCGTTCAACAACAATTCAGAATGTTCTTAGCAAAATTCAGAACACAACCAACTACCAATAATCATACATACATCAGGATTTCAATCAACTGACAGTTGTATAATTTTTTCTTGTACAACCAACAGAACACATAAAAATATAAAACGAAAGCAGGAAATGAGCTTTTGTTATCAAATAATGGCAAACATGACATTTTCTATCCCAAGAAAAAAAAAAAAAAATCTTTACCGACAAACATTTTTATGCGATAGTAAGTCATACGCGTATGCTCGTTTTTCATCCAAAAAATTATCATCATTTTTCTCCCTCTCTATATGTGATAGTCTTCATTTTCGTATTATGTATATTGTGAAGGTACAGGTAATTTACTCGGTAGGTAAAGTATGATGTTTTTGAGATCAGGAAAAGTGTAATATTTCATAAAAATATAAGAGATTGTATTGAATCATCAGAACTAAAGTCTTTGTAGATATTATTTGATTGTGTTTCTAGTTTTTTAGGACAGGAATGAAAATTGCTCGAGAAGGTCGACTTCTTCCGATCGATTTTCTCGATCGAATTTGATTTTTAAACTTGAAATATTTTTACCGCCTTCCTTAAGTTTCACGCAGGCTAAGGTTAGATAAGGATCATACAAAAGGTGTTCTAGTAGATCTGATAATGTGACTGACATAATGCTTAATGACTGAGATAAAAATCAAGATAAAAAAAATTGTCTTTTATTTTTTGGTTAAAGTTGTAGTTAGTTGGCACAGTAGTGATTAATTAATTATTTTAAAACTATTTCAATAATAGAATTCCATGTAAAATTCCAAGTAGATTTCCTCGTGAAACTACAAATGGGTTACTAGTTGAAATGAGAACATTTAAAGTAACAAAGTGACGGCATCAGCTATGCGGAATCGACAGAAATCGAAAAGAGAATGTTGTTGTTGGTTCGAAATTAAGTTCTATTCAACCCAGATTCTTTGTCTTAATTAAATTCATAGAAATAATTAAATAAGTAATTATTAACTTTTCACGGTGCAATCAAAATTCTGCCTGGCCTCGAAATTATCCTACATTCACTTCTGCTGATTCTTCGTTATAACAGAGCTGCTACTTTTTATCTAATAAGTAATGATAATGTCAGTTTATTTAGACTAAATACTCGCATTTCAGGTTTACCAATAATCATTATTATTTTTATGCATCTGTGAAGGTCGAATAGCAACTATCTAATGGTTTTTAATATGGTTTGATCAGCTTAAGATGACGGAGAAGAAGAAGCGCAAGGAAAACATACATTTATGGATTGCATGTTATCAATTTAAATGCAGATGATATTAAAACCAGATTTACTGTATTTGGACAGGTTTTTATTTTGATTAATGTTGCATTTAAAGTCACTTGTATTTAACCTGTAATGATATTTAGCTAGTTTTATTTAATGTCATGGTAAATTGTGCGATTTTTGAAAAATATTTAGCGGTGAAGATCGTTGACTTGCGTAATTTTGCATAATAAATTTAAAATTTCATTTAATTTTTAGAGATTTATAAAACGCATATTTTTTTCTTTTCTTTTTTTTTAATAAAAAGACTTGACTTATAGGCTATTTCGGCCTTTATGATTGACTATGATTTGACTCTGTTGCGGAATCAAACAAGCATTCCATTGCTTCCAATCGCAGAAAGTTATTCCGTTCGCTGAACTCAGATCTCGATTTAATCCTGGAATGGGGCAGGAAAAATAGAGAAGAGTTCCACTAAGACACAGGCCTGTCATCTATCCCTCAAACGTGATGTTCCAGCGCCGTCTTCTAATGTAGCCTTTAATGGTGTACAACTCTGCTCTTCCGAAGATTTTATTCTTTTAGGCGTAAAGCTCAATAACCATCCCAATTGGAGTCAACACATCTTCGAAGTTGCCCTTGACGCTTCCAAACGCCTAAGTATTCTTCGTAAATGCAAAAAATACTTTACGCCTCACGACTTAGCTACCATCTATAAGGCCTACATACGACATCGCTTAGAGTACAACTCGCATATTTGGGCTGGGGCTCCCAAAACTCACCTTGCACTGCTCGACCGAATCCAAAAACATGCGTTCCGACTAATTGGAGATGAAACTATTACGGCTTCTATTGACTCCCTCGAGCATCGTAGAAATGTCGGAGTACTCAGCATTTACTATCGCTACTTCCATAGCAAATGCAGTTCGGAAATATGCGCACTTATTCCTCCACTTTACACTTTTCCGCGTCATACTCGACAAGCGGAACATGCGCACCAGTATACAGTCAAACTTTTATCTACCCGTACAGTGAAATTTAGGCGGTCATTAATTTCCCGAACATCCAGACTCTGGAACGCATTGCCGGCTAGCGTTTTTCCGAACGGGTATAACCTCCAGCCTTCAAGAATAATGTTCACCGTCATTTCCTTCTCTATCCATCCGAATTTCCATAATATTTCAAATTTTAATCCACTTCCTCTACCGGCTTAGCTGTTCAATGCATTAAAGGGTGACCCCCTAAGTTATACTCGGTGCCTTAAAAAAAAAAAAAAAAATGTGTAATGCGACGGGAATTTTGTGTAAAATTTTTACAAAACAGTTTGTAACTTTGAGAAACAACTAGATATTTTGAGAGTGTTCATCAGGGGCTTTCCAACAACACCAAGTTTGAGTTGATATCCTTCAATAATTTTTTCATTCCACTACACAGGACACGCTGTGCACCGGATTTGAAAATTTATTTTTCGTCCTTCGTCTTGTAGTTATACTGCGTTGTATAATTATATACACTTTGTATCCTTGTCGCTTTACGTTGCTATTTTTTGGTATAGGGCTCTTGGACTATTAGTCTTTTCAGTTGGTCTTCAAAGTTTGTCATTGGAGAATTAACAGTTTCTGCTAAGACTATAGGCCAGCTTTCATATACATCTTCAATGGCGATACAGCTCAAATCGGGCTTTGGCCTCCTGACCTTCATAAGACTTGCCTGGGACTGTTTTGTCCATAGCGGATTTGACGACCGACATGGAATAAATCCGTTGAGACTTTAAACCCTTAAGTAATAGCGGGCAAACCAAAAAGCCATCGATAACTCTACATAAGACGATAAGATCCGACTGCTCACGACGATTAGAAAGATTAGTATGGTTAAGCAGTCTGATCATTGGATCATAGTCGATGTCTTCCGTTCGAATATGAAGCTTAAAGCCGATATAACGAAGAAATTTATGATGTACCGTTTCAATGTTCTTGAAATGAATTAGGAAGCATGGGTTCTATAGCTCACATAGGAACTCAACGTGAGGACGAAATAACGAACAATAAGAGCAATTATATGGCGAAAATATTCGTGAAATCTGGACTATTCCGAATTATAAATCCGAGCATTCTTCGAGCGGAATTGCATATTTTAGTAAAGAGGGGTACAAAACTTAAAGACGAGTCCAACTTAATGCCCAAGTTTTTGATGAACTGCATCTCTGGCAGAGATTTGATATTAATGCAGTCGTTCTAATTGAAGCGTGTACGGCATCTGCAGAAAATTATGTATGATCATTTCGGAATGTTAAGGGAAAGGTGATTAGACAAGCACCAGTTGAACGATGCGTCGATGTTAGGTTAGTTTGAAGGATAACGCAGTCCTGGACTGTTGTAACAATTTTGAAGATTTTTAAATCGTCTGCGAATAATTGATGGTCGATATCATGAAATATGGAAGAGATACTAGAAATAGTAGGGGGATACCAGATGGGAACTTTGAGG
The DNA here is from genome assembly GCA_963669355.1 of Chorisops tibialis. Classification (NCBI taxonomy): domain Eukaryota; kingdom Metazoa; phylum Arthropoda; class Insecta; order Diptera; family Stratiomyidae; genus Chorisops; species Chorisops tibialis. Next base: position 184,242,231 of record OY770262.1, read on the forward strand.
TACACCAGGAGTTAATGAGAATGAAGTAGACTTAGTGGTTTATTTATTGGCTGATGAAATGCGATTTTGCAGGTATTATGGTATACGTCCACCGAGATTTAAACTCTCAAACTTCGCATTTTTGACCAACATGGTACCCACTAGGCTACATCCTAATCTAACTTGTTCATATACATACATAGTACAACTACATAATAACAATAGGGATTTGAAGTATACGTCCAATATTTGCAGCTTTGTGCGAGGCAGATCTCTTTTGACCTACAGAAAGAGAAAAGGATGGCCTGAAGAAACTTTAATTTTACCTCAATATAATTTTCGGCTACGACGCCCATACCGAAAATGCTTCCAGTATAATAAAAATTTTACATCACATCTTGTCGCAAGTCCAAAGTCAATTTTAAGAGTACTTCGTGTCAATTTTGACGAATATGAGAAAATTGTACTTGATTTTGGCTAACATATCATACATAATTGCAAATGATTTTTCTGCAATTTTAAACAAATCGAAGAATACTTTCTAATCTTAAGAATAAATATTTTTAAGAAACTTGAAAATCTCTAGTCTGACTGGTTTCTTTCGTCTTAAATAACGTTTAAATTAAAACTAGCATCATTAAGAATTAATTTCAAGAAAAACCCAAACCGAATTTAAGCGAAATTGACCAAAAATGCAAAACCTGACTGAGAAAAATTTGTTCGTCATATTTAAAAACCGAACTGATGATGGTGCAAAGTTTTTACAAAAATTACCAATTTGACTGATTTTGATGAATTTTTGCAGGATTTGCAGCAAAATAAAAGCACCCCAATGAAACCTCAAAAAATTTACGGATGTGCCACTATGGCTGCTTAAACTGCATCGCTACTAACTGACTAAGACGTGCAGTTTTGATAGCCCAGTGGTTAGCTCAGCCGCTTTGCAACTCGAAATCGCCGGGTTCTAATCCCACATCCCACGGCCCAAGGCAAGGCCTGCTTACATAAGCCTTACTGACGAGTCCGTCGTAAGTAGGCCTGAGACGAAATGTATTACGGCGCAGTAGCCGCTCACTCGCTACACCACGGAAGGGTATAAAATATCGAGAGCGTCTCAATTATGCCAAAATTTTGCATTTTTGCTCTCATAGACTAAATTGTTATTAGCAATAACGAAAGAAATGTAGTTGATAATTTTATTTTATTAGTAGTTAACAGGAATTTTGTGTTAGCATTAATTTTAAGATCGGTATTACTACTTTTGCAATTCCTAATCGTTTATTCTAGACTTCTAGTCTCGTTTACGATTATTTCAAGTTAATTGCAGAATGTAAACAATTTTACTGAAAGTGAAGACTTACATACTAATTTTTATCTGCTGCATTAATTCAATGGCTTCGGAATAATTCATTTAACATATAAGGTAATGTGTGGGCTTATTAAACAGAAGAAATATTGAGTCATATTGTACATTATACTTTTAAATTCTATAACATAATTAATCGGTGCTTTGGAAACTTACTTGCTTAATAAATTCCACCAAAACTCCAAGAATAATAAAACAATTTTGATCAACTTCTTTTTCCGCTAAAATATTTTATTCCCAAAAATCAAAAAACTCGACAGAACTACCTGATTTTCTATGATACGAAAAAATCATCACTTGACAAGTTTATTAGCTTTTTCTGTTCTCCATAATCGAAGGAAAAAAAAAAATCTACCGAAAATTTAAAATAAGTCGCTTTCAAACGATCAAATTTTCGATTTATCGAAATTTTTCGCCCAAAGGTCTTACGAACATCTGATTCATTTTAAGGAGACAATAGCAAAATTCCATAGAAAACTGCACGGATTGATGTACCTTTTTCTCAGCCCCCGATAATATTTTTCTACCCATTTTTTTTCTACGTGTTTGTGATATATTCAACTACATTTCTGCACATTATTTCGCTGGAAAAAATTTTTCAAAAAATTGTTATGCCTACATAATCAGTTAGAAGCACCAAAACTAAAAATATTTGTTTAGTAAAAATCGGTGAAAATGTAGGTTATTACCTATGTATATTACAAAACTGAATAAAAAAAATGAAACAAAATGTTAATCTGTAAATATTTATATTAATATTTTTGGCTGAAAAAAGGAAAATGAATAAAACATTACTTTTCAGGACAACGCACCAAAGTTTTCATTCACTCTGTTCCGACGTCATTTCATTGGTTTGTTTTGAATCTTTTTGTTTAGTTTTGCTTGAGCTTTTGTAATTTGAAAACAATGTTATAAGACGTTTACTACCTGATTGAAAGCTTATTATGTTGGGTGTGCAATGAGGCAAGCGAAAACGAGTATGAAAGAACCCAGCTTAAAAAACATTAATTGGGTTTTACTAATTTGCCGAAAGCGGGGTGCATCTGAAAATGTTCAGAAAATGTGGCAGCTTTTCATTGTGTAAAATAATTTTGTTTACTGTATCCTCTTAAACGAATTTCGATTCGTCCTTGTAGACAAAAAATTTCAATTATTTCCAATCGATTTTTGACAAATTCAAACCGGGATTTCGAAGAGAACATTCATAAGCTCCAATATATGACTAAAGAATTTTATAATAATCCAAATAACTGATTTTAAGCATTTATTTTTTATTCAATGAGAACTTTAATCAAATTTCCGACAGAAAATTAAATTTGTCTGGCTTAATATTTGCTGGACTTTAAATTGCTTTCCAGATTAATGTCAACTCTAAGTTGCTTTGACCGACTTTCATAAGCCTGACTTTCATTTGCTAGACTTTAATTGCAGATTTGATCGATTTTCGCTTGAATTGAGCATGTTTAAATTTTAGTATATACGAGTATATGTAAAATTTCGATAATGAATGAGTAAATTTTACTTTTTGGTGAAAATATTTCAAAATTATTACACGAAATCGCGTATTAAAACCTTGGTGAGCGAACTAGTTTAAGGCAGTATGATTTAGTGATTGGTTTTTAAGTTATTAACACTTTCGTGCAGGAAGTTAAAAAAAACATAAAAATGCAAAATTTTATAAACCAAAATTGTTTTATATTTTGAGAGGAACTGGTAATTTTTTTCCCATGACTGAAAAATAAACCTTTCTACGGAGGGAACTGGCTAGAAAGTTTTCAAAATTTCAAAGTTTTTATCTATAATTCTGAAAATTTTTGACTGAAATGATTTTGATTTTAGATTCTTTGCAAGTAAGTGATATTTTTTCGACTCAGTTTATCGCTATTACAACTAATTTGAGTTATTCGCATAATTTTTTAATTCGAAATTTCTTTATTTTCAACAAAAACGCATTTTCGGTACATAAAGAGTTTTTTTTCAATAATTAAGAATATTAAATTTTAATCATCAATCTATGTATTTCCCAATAGAGTACGATTATCGAAAATGCCAAATACTTTCAAAACAATTGGAAAATAAGAATAAATTTGTGAGCTACTCATGAATCTAAATAATGTGTAACTGCAAATGAAATAAAAACACATTTATTATTTATCTTTTTTAAATTGTTTAATTCCGTACATCCGAAATAGCTCAAAAGCATTAAACTACACAATTGCATTTCGTTTGAATTACATACATCACTGAAATTCTTCAACAGAAAAAATTGAAATCAATTTTTCTTACGTTACGCTAAATAGTTATGTCGACAAAATAAATTTTAGTAATTTAATTGAGCGGAATGATTTTATTATTTCAATTTAATGGATTTTTCTTAAAAAAAAAGAACCACTGCAATGTTTTACTAAAAATTAAATGGTCAGAAACATCGATTTATGGTTAAAAAGTAGGTAAAACGTAGCAAAATATTTTTTCTATTTTGATACGCTTCGCTACTTTACGGAATGTGAAAATAATGAAGGTTATAGATGATGAAGCGCCAAGAAATTGAGTGAATAAAAAAGATAAATTTATTAGTGTTTTTTTTTTTTTAATATCTAAAGAAACTATTGCATAATTTCAATTCATCTGGAAAATTTCAATGAAGTTATTCGCCTAACGAGCAAAATAAGGAAAAAAAATTGAAAATTTGAATTTCGCGCCGGCCATATATGACGTAATTGAATAAATGAACGATCAGCTTAAGTATGTGTAGAGTGTGATCGTGTAAATTGTGAGGATCGCGTATCTAATTATAGGGTACACATGAGTATCACGGTCGTCAAAAATAGCTTAACAGAAAACGAGATACCGAGTAATTTCAAAGTTTGGATCATGCCGATCGTGTGATGATCATTACGCCAGTATATGGAGCCGGTTTTGTGTGCCAAAAAATGCGTCTTGAAGACGTTCATAGACAAAGTGCTGATTTGATCGGCTGATGAATTTCGAAATTGCTAAACCGAATTTTATTTTTAAATAAGCCGGACATCGCGAGCTAAAACAGGAATCGAGAGAGATACGCAAAACATGTTCGATAACAAGGAGTGTTTTTTGTCAAAACTCATTCAAATCGGCATTAATAATTCGCTAATGGATATTGATACGATTTAGATTGCATCCAGCAGATTAAGCACTCGATTTTTTTTAATTTTTCAACTTATCTAAAAATTACAGCCTTGACCTTAGTACATCAAGACATATGAGCTTTTGAGTAGGACTCATGCATGTTTTACTCTTCTTCGTCATTAATTCTGTAAGGTTAGTCTAGTTCTAAATGCACAACTCGCTGTTATAATACCTACATATAAATCAGTATCCATTAATTAACCTCACTTAAAAGGCCTACACACCAAACTAATAAAGTGCAAGTGCTTGTTACAATAATAATGCGAAAAGAAATATCAATGTTCAAAATGAAAATGTTGGCACAATCTACATGTTTAATCGAGATATTGATTAGATTTGTTGTTGATTTTCTTCGAATATTCGTTAATTTTTTTTCCTTACGTTTTATTTAGTGAATGCGACTAAGGTTGTTGCGTTCTACTTTCATAATGTGCAAACAGCCAAAATATTGAACGATAGTTTGGCGAATTGAAAAAAAAACCTGGCGAGGTAATACAACCCATTCACTATGTAATTGCCTTGTACCCAAATATAATGCATCTAATGTAATACTGAAACGGTAGGCAAGTGGTTTTTTCTTTTTCGTTTTCTATCTGATTTTCCTTTTTGAATCTATAACGCACAGCTAGTTCAATACTGTCCACTCTAATTCCGTTAAATTTATGGTGGAAAATTGGATTTTCGTGTTTTGAAATCTGAATTAGAGTGCAAAGCGGATTAATTTGGTAGAGGTTGCACATACATTTTTTTTGCATGTTTGCCAGGGTAGTATGAAATTGGGTTTGGATAGAAATGTTTATAGATGGTTTCGGTAAAAATTCAAAGCATTGTTCTAATTTAAATGTATTAAGATATTGTTTTTTAGATAGAAAATCTTATAGAAATATGTTTCCCATTTTTTTCAAAAAATTGTTTAGTTTTTTTTTATCAATAGAATCGAATATTCATTTATTTCAGTAATTATTCAAAAAAAAAAAAAATTGCGACAACTTATCGTCAAGCAGAAAAAGGGATGCGTGGAAAATATTAGGATATTATGATGTCAAACCGAAAAAGAATTTTATTCAAGTCCGGTTACAACCTTGGCACAAAGCCAAAATAACTACAGTGACAGACGAGGATATCGTTTACATATTTACTTTAGAATAGCACTATGGCCCAAATCGGGTCTTGGCATCCTGATCTTCAAGTTCCTTAAAATTGTTCATTGCTTATTGTGGAAGCGTTGCTAGACCTTTGCATTATCCTCTATCTACGAACTTTTTGCATTTTAGATTAAGGTAACCATGGTATATCTAATCAGGCAATGTGCTGGAATTATATGTCGACCGGAATTTAATCTCACGACTCTCGCATTGTAGACCAACACGCTACTCACCAGGCTAAGCCCTAGGTTTACATACCGACATAGCCTATTTCACACAGTAAAGGGAAAAGAATCCACCAGGCCAAGGGCTGACCTATCAATGCGCGTGAATTCCAGGCCATAGTGAAAGAAGAATACAGCGACCAAAAAAGATCAGCAGCAATCGACCACTAAATCATCTGTACTGGGGCATAAATACTCTAAGTAGGCGACAATGATCACTGTTAACCAGGAAGATTGTGGTTCAAGGTACAACAACAGAAGACCTGCCAAGGCTGCAAGAGATTCACAAAGGAAGAACCGGGCTTAGCACTGGTGCAAGAACCGGGGATTAACAGAGGCGTAATCAAAGGACTCACGGCTAGGAACTGAAAGGTGGTTGATGACGCGCTATCACAAAATCCGAAAGCGTGTATCTTAATAAGGTAGGGTCTTAAATTTGTCTCTCTTAGACCTACTTCAAAAGCCGTTCAAATCCTTACAGGCGGAGGTCATCAGACGACAGTGATCGCCTCCGCTTACCTCCCAGGTAGCACGAAGACTAGTAAGCTAGGTATGTTACTGTAAAAAACGGAGCAAGAAGCTCCTGCTCTGCTGCGACGGTAATGCTTATCACATAATATTATTATTACTTATTACTTATCACCGAAGGAGATAGTCCTACCTTTGTTACTAGGATAAGGCAGGAGGTTTTTGATCTGACGATCTCTAGCCAGTTAACAGACAACAAAATAGTCAACTAGCATGTATCAACTAAACTTACGATGCCGGATCAGATAAGAGACATATAAGATTCAACATCCAGACATCACAAGTAAACCCTGAGGTGCATAGTCGCCCAAAGTTGACGAATAGGGGGCAAATAAAAAACCCAACTCAGTAAATGGCTTGCAGCAATTGAAGATACGAATAGTGTCGGTACTTTCTTCAGTCTAGACCATACTACAAAGGAACTGACAAAGGTAATAATTTCCTCCTATGAGGAAATTGACCTCTCAAAACCAGGAAAAAGAACGCAGTAGCACAGAGAGCTTAAAAAGTTAAGAGCGAAATGCTCTTAAACGACGCAAATGACTTGGAAAAAAATCTGTTAAGAAGTCGAAAGAAATCGGAATGCAGCAATACTACATAAAGTTATTTCAAGGGGCAAAAGCAATGAGCTAGGAAAACTGAAAAAGCCCAGCACAGAGTTCACGAAGTGAGCGTAAGAAAAACCATGATACGCATTTTCAGGCCTGTTAGAGACTGTACAGCAACACAGATCACCGCTAGAGCCTTTAAAAGCTAACTACTTTAAAACAGCCAACTGGCAGAGACCCGTTTGTTTCATCTTAAAAAACAATGGAGAAGGTGTTAGACTTATACCTCAAATGGTACTTCAACTTAAACCAATGAACCAGTATGACCACCAGGCTGACAAATCGACGGAAACAATGCAGCAAGTATTTCGCTCACTTCAGTTCGCTACTAATTTTGTGACAACTCCTTAACAATAATAACTTCCGATGTTGCTCCCCTTAGATCGTTAGAATTAGTCAAACGGAATTGATTATTTTTTAAGCATTTATTGCATTTATTACTTCAAGTCGAATTTAGGTAAAATTCAAAGTTTCTACCTAAGATTCAATGAAATCAATATAAAGCATTTAATAAATTGTGCATTTGTATAGGAGGGGGTAGACCGAGTCACCGAGTGAGCGGATTGGAACAACATTTTTCGAATTTGATTAAATTTACATTATTATATGCATATCCTTTGACAGTTTTGAAGAAAATAATAAACTTAAATTTCGTGAAATTTATAGTGCGAGTATAATGGATAATTTGGATAGGAGTGGGGTTAAGTTGATAGTTTTATCAAAACTAGCTTCGCTAGTTCCAATAAAAAACGAAAATAACAGTTTTTTTTCGAAATTGGGTATTTGTATGGGAGGTAGTGGAAGGAGTGAGCGGGTCGGAATAAAATTGCAAACAAAATTTATCGACGTTAATGGTATTTATATCATTATAATTTTACCAATATTTTCAGTTGATAGTTTAAATTTTTAATATCCTGAAATTTGTAAGGAAGGGGGTTGAAGAAGGGTAATGTTTTGCTAAAAATTAAAAAAAGAAAAATTTCAGCGCGATGGCTCAAATCGTTCGAGAGTTATATTATAGACAGCAGCCACTCATAATCAAGGGTTTTGGGTGAAAACAAATATTTCTGTAACTTCACCGAACATTTTTCTTAGCATTACAAACGATTTTACTAACACAATTAACTTTCATATTTCATATAAAATGTAAAAATGTTCTTCGCTGATTAAACCAATATGTTGTATATATTTTTTTTTGTTTTTTTTTCATAACATGCTAACATTTTTCTCTTCCAATGTGTGATCATTCTTAGAAGCAAAACACGGCTGATGGACGATGCCGCCGATCTTTTGCGAATACTGCCACCTTTTCCGTTGAGAATTTTTTCGAAGAATCGTCGAAACACACAGAAAACGTCACAACACACAGAAAACGTCACAACAGAACCTACTTTTTTGGTTTCCTGCGAACTCAATAATTCGAAGAAGAAAAGATTTCCGCATTTTACACTGTTACGCTTAATTATTCGTGACGTTTCGGTCTCTGATGAGACCCTTATCTCAGCAGAGACCGAAACATCACGATCAGTAAAGCGTAACAGTGTAGAATCCGGAAATCTTTTTTTTTCAATTCGAAATGCACTGTGAAAACATTCACCAAACCACAAGTTGAAATTCTTCAAAAACAGGAAAACGACAATTTTCGATCAAAGTTCATCTTTATTTTTAATATAGGGAACTTATAGTACAATTTCGATTTTAAAGATTTTAAATTCATTTTTCATCTTCAAATTTCAACACCCGAAAAATTTCGTCCATAATTATCAAATTTTTTTTTTTTTTTTCAAAATAAGCAGCTCCGAAAAGCCCTAAAAACGATTCGTCTAATAAAATACGCTTCTTGATTTTGTTTATTGTTTATTTATCGTACTGATTCGATATCAGTAGCTCCGAAAACCCTTAACCACCAATTTACACAGATATGAGCAAATTTAAATCGTGGTTAAACAATCCACATCCGAAATTATTTTCTTCGACTACCGAAAATCCGAAGCATAAGTTTTAAATATAATTATGAAATCATCCAAATTGTTTATCACAAAATTTCTGTCAGCATAGAAAATTATAAACTATCGAAAAGTATTTAAAATATTTTCCTACAGAATTGTTTATTAAGAAAGTTTCTTAAAGCTGCATTCAACCAAAAATTATTAATTTATAGCCCTGCACTTAGAATTTATAATCATAGCTCCAAATCGTTTAAGAATAACCGATAAATAAATAAAAAAAAAAGAAAATATTGGTACGTGTTTCACAAATTATATACATTTATAAAATTTGGGTATTTATCCGTCGATTTTTTATGTAAGAACTTTTTCTGTCTAGAGATATAGAATAGAATAGAATAGAATAGAAAAGAATAGAAACTAGAAGTTACCTTAAATTTTCCTTCAGCAAACAACCCACCAATCATCCAGTTCCAGTTCTGGCTATGTTTCTATCACTTCCAATTCGCATAAAGGACAAACAGAAAAGAAACAAATCTATGAGTTACAAATATTGATTTAAACCTGAGTCCTTTATTCAAGGTTAAGAGAATAATTTTCGAAAGTCCTGGCTACGAAAAATAGGTCTCCGCCTGACCGATAGTAAGAGTGTATGCGAAGTTTGTCATAATTATGTTAAAAGCTTAGACGTTGCCTTCTTTGACCTGTTTACAAATGAATTTTATCAATTTGTCATAATTAGATAAATGAATTCAATAGTAGATAAGAATTTTCATTGATTTAATTCAGCACAAACGGATATTGGTAGAAATATTTTGGAAATAAAATTAGGTTAAAATATCATCGTGATTGTTTAATATTGATTTTATTTAGTTGAAGGTAATTGCGATTATTAATAGAGTTTTCTTTGTGGTAATGTCAGAAACAAGTATTTCAGTGATCTCGAAATAAGGAAAATTATATTTTTAGATCATAGAAATTACAAACAATATTTATATAGTCCTAATAATCTTCCGACCCTTGTCACCTACGTAAAAAGCACACAAAAAGTAAAGCAGAGTCAATATCCAACAACTAGGACGGGAGTATCCATCAAGTTGGAGAAACCTCTTTCCACCAATGATTAAATCTTTGACATTCCACTGGCAATTGGTAAGATTAGGGCTCCCTCTGCGACTGTTCGTTCGGCGAAAACTTTTTCCGAATCATTCAAATTAATGGTGTCGAAAGGAATAAGCACAGTATTCGAAATAAACAAAAATGAGGCCATTAAACTTAAATTTCAACCTCTTTTGAATACCCACAATTATTCCCCGATAGATCCATAACGATTTTAATTCTCTCTAGATGAAAACTGAGACTGTTATAAGTTTGTCACAATTATGATTCGGAGAAAATAAAATTAATAATACAGAAGTTCAAAAATCAAAATTGTTGTTTAAAATTATTTATACGTGAAATTTCAAATTATTAACTGGTCAAATCTCTTACCACTTTCACCCCCCACTCATACAATTATTATTTCAACCATCCTTCCTGAATCATTACCAACACATTGACTGCTATCAAGTTCAAAATTTGTACGAATGTTTTTAAAAATATTTAAAACAAAATTCCATCAAAAATTTTGAAATCTTTTTACTCCTACCTTAACAATATATCGGGTTTTCCAATAGGGACTTGACAACTTTGAATTCAATTCGTGAACGCACCCTTTCACTAATCATCGAACTGTCACTGTCAATTTACTCAGTAAACTTAACATTTTTATCATGGTAAAGTACACGAAGGAACAATGTCTCAAATGGTTTGCATTTTATTTTGAAAAAAAGTTGTCAAGTCCTTATTGGAAAACCCTTTACAAAAGTATAATATCGATTAATTTCAATAAATCAACTAATAAACAACAAATTAAAAACTAAGAACTTGAAAATTTGTACTGACACCTTTCAAAAGAAACAAAATAATACTGCATCAAGAATTTTTTCGATCCTCCTAACTTTTCTGCATCCCCGGTTTCATCAATACAAAATAAACCCGAATTTCATAGAATTTACTTCGTTTATGAAACTAAAATTCTATATAGAGTATTTTGAAATTAATTCAAGCAATTATTAACATCCATGCAACCCTTCTAAACCACCCATTCCCCACACTTGCATAAATAAACGAATCACATATTGATTTTATCTATTTACTCAAGCTATTAATCGTAATCGCAGTTAAGTGGTAAGTAATTAACAATAGCCCGCCCCTAAAACCCCTTAGTCTTCTTTATCTGCTACCGCTTTCACCAGTATATAGATTTTTCACGCATCGTCAACTTGTCCCAAGAATAATAAAGTGGGGCCCTACTTATTGATGGTTTAATTCCATGGAATGGTATAGATAGTTAGACAAAGATATATAATATTTTAAAAATTTGCAGATGTTTGGTACATATCATGGCTACCCGGTCCCCTATATACAGTTGAAATATTTAAAAAAACACGTTTTTTTCAAATTTGTGTTTGTCGGTCTATCTGTATGTCCGCATTTAACTGAAAAACGGCTAAACCGATTCTAACGAGAGTTTCACAGTTTGTGGGATATGCATGCATAATCTACTTTTAATTTTATTTCGATATCTCAAACGGCCTCGATTTACGTCATGACGTAAGTCGAGGCATGTCTAATTGAAGATAGTTCTTTTTTTGCGAAAACGAGTTTTGATTGTAGTAATTCGAGGGAACAAAATCGATACCCTCTCACGCCGCACATAGAAGTATTTCATATAAAAAGTTGGCCAAAACAATCTTATAATTTTTTTTGTCTCTTTTGTGTAGAAGTAATCTTTTTTTATCAGTTTAATGAGGGTTTACAAGATTTTAAAGAAATTAAAACAGTTTTTTTCAGAAATAATTTTTATTGGTTACTGGGGTAGTTTTCATAATCCGAAGAATAGCTCCACTCATATTCCGAACTGCTAATTTCTCTATATATATAACTGTTATTCTTCATCACTGAGGGCGTTAATGTTACATTGAATGGTGTGAGGAATTTCCGCAGGTAGTAACAGTTCAATGGTTTCCTTTGAAAAAGGATTTGTATTCTTTTTTGGGTAATAACTGCCTGTTTACGATGTCCTGGTTACACGCATCTCGGGTGAACTTCCTGGAAAAACCGAGTATGTATTGCCGAAAATGACGGCATTACACACTTTGCCATCAATCATAGTAAATAGCAGTTTATGTTCCACAATAAAAGATACACTATAAGTTTGTATTAAGGTTTTCTGAAGTGAGTTGATTGTCTCTCCATATATTCAACCTCTTCATTTGTAATATCGGTTGTCTCATGGATGAATCTTATGCGAATTGACCGACAGTATCGCGGCAATGGAGGTGTTGGATTTTGCCAAACCACCTTCTTCTGGCCATCAATATCTGACAGAAGTTGCAAGTAAACAAAGGAACTTTGAAAGATATTTGCGTCACTTTCAGAATCACTTTCAAACCTTTATTTATACTGGCGTTGCTGAGCGCCGTCACATCCCCATTTCGATATTAGTTGAAGATTTTCCCTTTCTTTCTTCGTCAAACTCTTCACAACTTCAGATAAACTCATGGACAAACGTTTACCAGTACAATCTAATAATGGTTGTAAATCTAATTCAACGCAAGTGGATGTTACTCTGTATGAATGCCGCGGTGGGTGGCATTCACTTTTAGCCTTTTGCAGGACAGAATAGCATAGAAATCTAGATTTGTCAGATTGTCTTACTATATCGTACTGTCTTCGTGTGAATTCGGCTTCAACAAATATGGACAAAGCCTGTGTCGGAGAAAGCTGTTTATGCTCTTCTGGTTTTGTTAAGCATTTTCTTAGTTTTTAGCTTGAGTTGGAGAGATATTAGTAATATCTTTAATAAAACTAGACGCATCCGCTTGATCTAATTTTCTTAAGCTCATCTTAGTCGCATAACTTAGCTCTCCTGTTGTTTTGTTAGTCCTTAAGTCTTCCGTTTTCCGTCTTTTAGTTCGCTCTCTTGATTCCTGAAATAGCTTCGCTGGATAATCACTTTTCACTTCTACGAAGGTAGGTATTTTAATTGAACCTGCTAACCATTCACGGTTTTTGTTTTGACAAAAACTGGTTCCGTACTTCGAGTAGTAGACCAACGAAGTCTGAATTGTGATTTAAAATGCTGGCGTCTCAAATCCTTATAGTTTCCCTCGGAGCATTTGGTGACGACAATCAGATGTTTCTCCAAATATTCCAATTTCTCATCAAATTTTCTGCGATGGGATTCCTTGATTATATCGAACAATGTCTTTCTGGTCATTTCTATCCATTTTCCTGTTGAAGTTGTTAACAAAACATTTCTCTTTTATTGATGCTTGCAAAAATTAGAAATTATAAGCACGTGACAAATTTTTTTTGAAACAACATATACAAGCAAATGGAGTATTTTGGACAAAAGTTTTGATTGATTATCATAGATGACAAATCTAATTTTATGATTCAAGAAGTTTTCCTGCTTGGCAAAGTTTGGAAGTATTACTAAAAATCTTTTATTTGTAAGAACAAAATAAAAAAAATTTTTTTTTTACGTTACTTTTAACAGAAAAAAAACGAAATCCTTAGCAGTATGGAATTTGAAATTATTTGTAAAATTGTCTACGTACCTTCAACATGAGAATCCATATCTAACGAATACAGTAATAAACTTCAGTTAACTAAATCCTTTAAAATATGCAACACGCTTTTATAGACGTTGAAAAAAAATGTTCATCTACCCCTAAGGTAAATGAATTACCGCCTACGGTAGACACATTTATTGTTCGAACAATTTAAAAAAAACGTCATAAGTAGATGAGCCCATCCCTTGGCTATTGTTTAAAATTATCACGTATGTAAAATATTGAAATTGGGAAACTGGACTTTTGGCCAGCTTTTTATACTAAATACCCCTATGTGCGCCGTCTACCACCTCCCATACAAATATCACAATTTCACCGAAAAATATTTTCCATGTTCTGATATGGTTGTAGTAAAACATAGCAAGATTATTTCAATTTCCCTCATTCTCCTTCCACCTCCTAAACAATATGTGTCATTTTCAAAATTTTTTTTGGAATGTGTCAAAGTTATTCATCGAAAATTTGGTATATGATATCTTAGTAATAATTGAGATTATCACATTAAAAATAAATTGAATTAACAACCCCGTTTACCAGCTCCTATACTAGTCCCGAGCAGAATAAATTTAGGAGAGAGAGCATCAGGGTGTCAGTTCAAATTTCTTTGCTTCAAATTTCACATTAATAACTTTCTACATACTAATAAATAAAACAGTAAAGTTTCGTAGAATTTAACGAAAACTGATATTGCCCCTTTCATTCGTGGGGTCTTCATTTCTTTCATATTTCAAAATCATCAATTTATTGTTACCAGTATGGAAATGTTGTCCACAAATAATTTTATTATGTGCAAAACACTTGGTGAAAAGTTGGACAGAATTGCACAGAATTTATATATTTTTAAGTTCCGCTGATTTTTTAGGCTTATTAAGTCGGCAGAGGTTAATTGGAAAAGTTATCACTTAGTGCTCAAAAAGGACTTTAAGAGTTGTTGTTGACTTAAGGTACACGAAGTGTTGAAAGTTTCGCTAAGTAAATACGAATCAGCTTAGAAATTTCAACTTGAACTTTATTTTATTTTTCTTACTAAGCCAGAACATACAAACTCGAATTTTATTCCCCAATTTTCGATAGAGTATCACATCGAAATTATCGAAACAACCACAGAAACATCATTCAACATTTATTTAAAAAAAAAAAAAAAAATTCTCAGTAGAGCTAATCGACACAGCATTAGATAAGGCACCGAAAAAAAATCAAATCTTATTATGTTGTTACATGTGCTCGAACGAACGTATTCTCAGAATATCAATAGAATAATGTTTGATTTTTATCTGAACATTTTTTTTTTGTTCTTTTTCAAGAAAGTGATAAATTTTACCAATATTTTCTATTAAATCGCCAAAAAATCATTCGAGATTGTAATTTAGCGCAAAAGAATTCACAGAACAATGAATAAAGAAACGAAATTGAAACGGAAATTAGTTATTATGACGTAAACAAGATATTTACTTTCGATACGAATTAATGTGAATTGTCGAGAAAATTTTTAGGGTATTTTTTTCTTTTTTAGGTATCTATGCAATATCCATCAAATGGACGATAAAAGTGGGCAAAAAAGGCGAATATGATGGAATCATAAAACCATATTCACATTATGGATTCCGATGACACACATCATAATATGTCGCATTCTTTTTACCCGTTTTCATGAAACATAAAAAAAAAGTTGAACAAATTAATCCTTATGTAACTCTTACGACGTAGAATATTATGGGCCCGCGGATAGAACATTAAACTGTGATTGATTCTAGGCAAATTGCTTGTACATTTTAGTCCCCAATCATGAAGGTCAATCAATAGGTACCTAGGGATATCCAATATGTACATATTTTATTATGATTGCGATTAAATCCGATACACTCCGTAGCACCGTAAGATTTTTATTTTGGTAGTTTATTACGATAGCTGTCATACGGCAAATCATAAGGTTAGAGTAGCCGTTGAAAAGTTGGTTGAAGATTGACGGTCATTAAACCGATTATATTATAGCTAATAAGGTAGTTCGTTTGGAGTTTATCGCCTTAATAATATATGTTGGCTTTGTTATAGATTTTAATCGAATCAAGGTCATTGAATAATATTATTTAAAGGTTTGTTTATGAATTTATTTGAATACATGATTGAATTATAATCAACTATAGTGCATGCATCTAGCGGAAATAACTGTTTTGAAATATGTAAACATCTTAGCATGATACTCTTCATTCTAAAGCCAGGTCTATCCTAATAAGATCTCTGCTTTTTTTCAGGCTTCCGTGGCGTAGTGGGCACCGTGCCTGCTTTTCAGTCAATAGGTCGTGGGTTCGATTCCCACTCCAGACGGGATTTTTTTAAGCACGAATTTTTCAGTTGCTACTGGCGATGAAAAATTATTCGAAATAAAATGGGCAAACGGTGTAAAAGTGAAACAGCTCCACTTCAAGAAGGCCTAGATACTCAGTAGATGGATTCTGTTCGCTTTCTATCATTCAGTCCCTCATAACATCTGCAAATATTTGTCAGTAGCAGCCAGTACAACTGAAAAATATATATCAACTTCTCCACTCGTTACGGTCGTTCTCACTCCTCTTCCCCTACCTTCCTAATCCCATTCCTTCCCTCCATGACTGTGTTTGTGCATTGCACATAAAGGCCGAAATTGCCTATAACACAGGTCATTACGTAAAAAAAAAATGATAATTAAACATAACAGAACTATGATTGCGCGTCAGGCCCAATCATTTTTGTGATTTTATGAATTTTATTATGGGGGGTGGTAGAAAGAGTGACTGCATTAAACTAATTTTTTTGCCACATCATACTAAAGTTGCTATCAAAATGATTTACACAAAATGTGTGCTCCAAAAAATTGGTAAATTCTAAGAAAATTTGTGTGTTGCATTTTGTGATGTAGCCCAGTGTTTAACGTGTTGGTGTACAATGCAAAGACCGTGAGTTCAGACGTATAATTCTTCCACACTGCTTGCATGCGTATATCTATGTATGTCAAATCAGTCTTCAATCGACTAAACTGTTATAGTTTCCATTGACTCCCTCGCATCGGAGAAACGTCGGAGTACTCAGCATTTACTATCGTTACTTTCATGGTAAATGTAATGCGGAACTTAGATTATTCATTCCTCCATTTTACAATTTTTTTCGGAAATACTCGTCGAGCTTAACGCAAGCATGAGTATGCCGTCACCCTATTCCTACGCGTACAGTGATATATAGACAGTAATTCATCTGCCGAACATCCAGACTTTGGAATGCACTGCCGGCTAACGTTTTTCCAAGCAGGTATAAGCTCTAGTCCTTCAAGAATAATCATCACCGTAATTTCTGTCTCTTTCTACCGTAATTTCCATAATACACCCAAATTTTATCCACTTCCTTTACGGAATTAATTGTGCAATGCATTAAACGGTGACCTCCTAAATTAAACTCGGTACCTTAAAAAAAAATCTTCGAAAATGAAAATTCGTAGACATAGGGTTAAGCGAAGGGCTAACAACACAATACCAATATAATTGTTAAGGAACCTAAAGGTCAGGAAACCAAGGACAGGTTATGACTATAGTGCCATTAATGATGCTGATGATGATGATGAGGTGTAGGGATTCCAATAATTTTTATGCCATTGATCACAATTATTAAAATAATAAAATCAAATTTTCAAATTAATGAAGGACTTAAAAAAAATTTTGAAAATGCTTCATTTGGCCCACAAGCTTCACTTTTATTTTCAATCAAAAATGGAGTGTTCGAAATTTGAACTATCTAG
Source organism: Chorisops tibialis (assembly GCA_963669355.1). NCBI lineage: Eukaryota > Metazoa > Arthropoda > Insecta > Diptera > Stratiomyidae > Chorisops > Chorisops tibialis. The sequence continues at coordinate 184,259,643 of OY770262.1, forward strand.
TTCAACGCGATCTTGAGCTAGAAGCCACACCCAAGTTAGATAAGATTTCTGATATCATTGGTACACTGCTGTCATACAATATGTCTTATCATCAATCCCATCAGTAATTTCACCCGATACATGGTAGCAAGACATTTCGCAGTATACTAAATTCGAGTAATTTTCATGGTGTACCATGAAAGTGGAGGTACACCGGTGTGTTCTTGATAAGTGAAATCTGATGCCAATAGTTTGATTTTAAATAAAAATCATTGCCATCATCAACGAGGCTCAACGATGCCACGCGAAATTTATTTTATCTATAACTGCGTAAAATTTTGCACATTTTTTAAGAAATACGCTACATTGTTTCAGCCCGATTTCAATTCATGACCAGATGAACCATGTCCAACCACTATGGGCAGTGAATCGCCATTACAATACCAGGTCTTACTTCTCTTGTCAGCATTACTTAAGTTACATCCTGCGCCGTATTTTTTGCTTTTTTTTCCATTGAAAATTATATCTAATATACAATCGATACGTTCTGCGGTTTCTTCATTCTCAGATAAGGATATATTCCGTTGGCAGGTGAATATTTAAGATTTCAACCAAAAATCAAAATACGTTTTGACATTGGACTATTCAAAACTAAAATTGAGAAAAAATTCCAAAAATTTGGGATTTTCTGTTTGTAAAAATTCCAACACTGAACAAACTTTTTAACATACTACATATGCGATGGCGGTTGAATTGTATTTAAGCGGAGCGCATTTGATTATATGCATTTCATATCTGACCTACGTACTGATTGTATTCCATTTTGTCCTTATAATTGCATGGGTTAATGCCAGAGTGTGCTATACCATTTCGGGTTGAGGAAAGATTGTGTCCATCTTCTAAATGCTAGATTGGTCTTCAACGCTCACGAGATCTTTAAGACGAAAAAAAATTAACTTCTTCAAACTTTTTGCACATGTTGGTATAGCATAAACATGACACCCCATTATCTCAATTAAACTCGAAAACAGAATAGCCCACTCTGGCATTATCCGTCTCAATTTTATAACACTTAGAAAATTTAAGGTTAATTTTAAGTAATGTTTTTCAGAGAAGAAAAAATTAACAGCAAAAAAAAAACTTTCAATGTTGCAAAACTATTGGAATAAGAATGAAAATCAGAAGAATCCTTTTTCAAACTAAAATGTGATTATGTTCAATTTTGCTCTAATTCTAATATGTATGCCCCAAAAAGATATTTTCGTTGAAGACAGGGTAATTTGAAAACAAAACTTAACAGAATTATGATTGGGCGTAAAAGAAGAAAAATAATTTAATGTAAATTTAAAAATTTCGTGAAATTTGTATGGGGGGGGGGGGTAGAAGAGTGATGTTGATAATTCTTAGTAGAATTAGTAGAATTGATTCTGGCAAAATTTTGCCTTTTCAGCTTTACTAGTTTCAATAAAAATCGAAAATATGTATTTTTCAAAATTGTCCATTTGTATAAGAGGGGGTAGAAGGAGTGAGGGGATCCAATCAATATTCCGTCATATTAATGACATTTATATCATAATACCCAAATTTCAAGTCGATAGCAGTTTTAAAGAAAAATCAATTTCTTACTATTTCATGAAATTTGTATGGGAGGGGGTAGAAGGAGTGAGGGGATGTAGCCCATTCACGAACTTAAAGTTACTTTTTTGCTAAAAATTTCACACAAAAAGCTTTCGAGAGTTATGCTGTAGACAGACGCACAGACGGTCACTCGGGATGGAGGTTTTTGAGCGACAACAAATATTTCTGTACCCTTGGCGGCTCTGTGCGAGCGGTATTTCTTAGAGTTACAAACGGTAAGGCAAACACAATATACTCTCAAATTTCATTTAGAGTATACAAATTATGCAAATATGTCGAAATAGTTCTAGTAGTGATGAATTGGCCGAAAAAGAGTCATCCGCTGACTGAAAAAAAAAATACTTTGAAAATTCGATGTGTCCTTAAATGGTCATAAAATCTAATTGACTGCGAGAATTTGTTTTCGATTTTTTTATGATTTAAATATCAGTATTTGAAACCTACCGCCTTTCATTAATAATAGCTATCATATTTCTAAACTATATTTTCCATAGTATACGGACAGTTTGCTTCTACTAGAACAAACATAGCATCACATACGCGACGCGTACTCTCTGCTCTCCAATAGACCGCAGTTTTCTTTTTGGGTCACGGTCAACTTCTGTTTTAATGTCGTCACCTTTCCAAGCAAAAATACTATATGTACACATTTACCTTGCCTCTACACTACCTTAATCTTAACGACATTTTACTTCTTCTTCTTCGACTTACTCACCTACTACTCGAGTTCATTTTGCAGGTCTTTTTCATATATTACATCGTGATGTTATATGGCAACTATACGCTACTGGCGACATTCCTGCTGTGCAATAATGTTCCCATCGCAAACGTGTACTATGTATGGTATATGTACATATATCCGACATTACTACAAAGTTCCACGGTCAAGCAATGCTATCGTCGTCGGTCAAATCCGCAATACCTTTGAAACCTTAGATTCGCCCTTTTCTGCAGATATTACAGAAATTCTGTGAGCGTTGAATGAGGTGGTTAGTTGTGCTATTGGTTAGTTGTACTATTGGTTATTGGCACGATATGCAACCTTTACGAGTATATAGCTAGGTTGCTCAGGTAAGGAATAAGGCAGGTCGTTCTCAGCTACCACTGCGCGTACCTTTATACGTAAACTTGGACATAGTTGGAAAAGCGAAAGGTTGTACTAATATATTCGTACTACAACTACGCTTCCAAGGCCTTTTCGTTTGTAATTGACGTTTCAGAATAAAAAAAAACGTGAACGAAGGAGATTAGATGTTAGCGTGGTAATTTTATTTTCACTCTCGTTTTGGATTGCTTCAAAGCAATAAATCTGAGAATTTGTTTACGGTTTATATGGCCGACTGATAGTTTTATAGGTTTTCGGTATTTATTGCAACAACTTGGTGTAATTTTACTACCAGCACTCTCTTTCCTTGGATTTAAGTTGTTTAATATAAATAGCGAAACAATAAAACTACTGGTTTTACCCCATTCATGCGATACTTTAGACGAAATATAAATTTTTGCGGTTGTAAGTAATCCTTTTATTTTATATGGAAAGTGTAATCGATAATTATTATAAAAGTGTACGGTTTACCTCGAAAATTTCCTTAGCGCGATATGGTTTAACTGCGACTTTAGTGTGGAAGGTGGTCGATGGGGTTGCGGGATTAAACTATTTTTTACAGTTGCTAAAAAAATATGAGCTTTATCAATTTCATCGGTACTGCGAAAATTATTGTTCTGTATTTCGCAAAATTGTGCAGTTTGTACGGGAGGTGGTAGAAGGTGTTGGGCTTATTTTTATAAATAGCCTAGAAATTAGAGATTAACCGAAGCAACTATTACTTAGTTCTAGGGCTGCGAAGTAATTTGCCTTCCAGACTATACTGTTTCTAATGGAGAATTACGACTTTAATATGGGAGGTGGTCGATGGGGTTGCGGAATTAAACTATTTTTTTACAGTTAATTACAAAATATGTGCTTTATCAATTTTATCGGTACTGTGAAAATTATTTTACTGTATTCCGTAAAATTGTGCAGCTTGTATGAGAGATTATAGAAGGTGTTTGTTTATTTTTATAAATAACCTAGAAATTAGAGATTAACCGAAGCAACTATTACTTAATTCTAGGGCTAGGAAAGCCATTCGCCTTCTAGACTATCCTGCTTCTAACACTCTACTACAGTATAAACATAATCTGTCGGAAGAATCGAAACATAGTCCAAAAACTGGATCTGCTCCAGATCGAACTCTTATCACATTCGATGAATGACTAAGAAATAACACTTCAAACGTTTGATATGTCACTCAGTTATTCAGAAAGGACGTATCTAAGGCCAAGGAAATTTGCTCTACCTTCCAAATTATTCTAAATACTTCGCGAGATAATTTTTAACCTTTTTTTTTCAATTTCTACCAAAACTCTTACATAACTTATTGATCATTTTTATTGATTTACAATATTACGAAAATTATTATATCATTATATCTTTCCGCAAATAATAAGCTTAATACTAATAATTACAAATCTGATTCAGCATTACTTGCTTAGTTATTTCGAGTTAAACAGCTTTTGTAAATAAATAAATGAAATTGGTGATTCATGTTTGAATGATATTTTGAAATATTTTCCAGATTGTTTATATGCCAAATTTAGTATGATGTTTATATGAGAGCCTTGAGTATTATTTGCTTTGACAGCATTATAAATTCACTTTATCTGTAATTTAGCAATCAAAATGTTAACATGATCAAAATTTAATCACGTATGTAAATATGAAGAAAAAACATGCCATTTTAAGGATTCGATAATTGGAAGTGAATCGAAACTAAATTTATACCCTCCCAATTCAACTAATACACTATTTCAAAATTTTATTGTATTAGGATATCTTAAACCAACTTCCTGTATGATGTAATGCTTAAACTTTAAGTTCCTTTCTCTAAACGGCACGTGTCGTATTAAGTTTTCAATTAAAAGTGCTCACAGTTAGTATTAAGATGTACATAAAATATAGTCCAAAAACATACCTGAGGAAAGTTTTCTGAAAAGAGTTCCCATCAAGCAGTTTGATGGCTGCCTAAAACTTTAAGTGATTCTTAAAAGTGGCACAGTTTAATTAAAGTGGTATTTCGTTTTTTATTTATAAGACGAAGTCATCCTAGTTGAATTTTCAAAATTCTCTTACTCGTAATGGGGGGAAAAATGTTTGTCTCTTAATTTTTTTCCAATATTTAAGGGGCACCAAAGGCAACACCTCCGACTCCACATTGCAGGGGGCGCCAGGGTTCAAGTGCGCCAAGTAGTGGTGGTGCCTAAGAGAAGTTGAAAGCAAGTTATACTCAAACTCTGAGATCGGGGCTACTTCTTTACAAGCGTAAGAATCTTCTTCCCAGAAAACAATTTTTTTCTGATCCTCCTGTAATAAGTTGTTTTCTTGTTTCCATTATTTCGAATTTGAATCGTTTTCTTTTAGTTTTCGGCATCTCCCTCCGGTGAGTTTTCAAAATTTTACAAATCTCAGATATTAAATACAAACCATAAACACTTTCGACTGAAACACAAGTAAGCAAAACTTTTCACATTTCACATCGATAGATTCGCAGATGATAAATTTCGTAAGCTCCCAGATAAAAACAAAAATCTGAAATTAAACTGAAAATTTTGGGCGGACGCTGCTGGTCTTAGTTACGCCACTGCTTACAGTTTTACCTCGACATAATAACAGGTAACGTGATCTGAAATACAAAATGTCGACGTTTAAAAATAGATTGTTTTAATAATTCGAGCAAATGATAGATGTTGAATTTCGTGCAGAGATTATTTAATAAAAACGAACGGATTGTTTATTCATGAAAATCATTTAATTCTACTTATGGTGAGCTCGTATCGACTTTCGAAAGTATCTAGATTTATCGCTGCCTCCAAACTCCTTTTATAAATATTTGAACCAATCAATGGCAAAACTATGAAAGAATTCAGTTGATCGAGCTGAATTGAACAACAAAAAAAATTGTTTTCCGAGAGAAGTTTGTTCAAAATCGGTTCAATTTCAATTTACTTGGAGTAATTTGGCAACGAAAGTAATGCCGCAGTTTGTAACGCTAAGAAATAATACGCGTAGAGAGTCGCCAAGGGTACAGAAATATTTGTTGTCGCTCAAACATCTCAATATCCGTCCATCCGTTCAGTCTCATTGAGCTTTACACATTATTTTTAGTGAAAAATTAAGGTTAAGCTCGTGAACGGGTCAAACCGCTTTCACCCCTCCGATGCAAAATGACACATTTTCGCAACTTTATTTTAAATTAATTTTCTTTAAAAACATACACTTAAGCTAATTACCTGAGATTTTAAACTAACAATATTTTGTTTGGTAACTATTTTCACAGTGCATTTTGAATTAAAAAGAAAAATTCCGGATTTTACACTGTTAGATTTATTATTTGTTGTATTTCGGTCTCCGCTTTATCAAAAGTTTCATAAAGGTCTCAGCAAATACCAAAACGTTACGCATAATAAATCAAAGAGTGTAAAATCCGGAAATCTTTAACTTTACTTATTCTAAATATATTTCTATCTCAAAAAGAAATCGAAATCTCCATACTCCTTCTACCACCTCCCATACAAGCTGCACAATTTCATGAAATGCAACTTACAGTTTCTTCCAGTATCAATAAAATTTATGAAGTTCAGATTTTGTAGGGAAGTATCTTGGTAGCAATTGTAATGAAAATGAAGAAGTTAGATTTATCTCGTCATCCTTTCTATTACCTCCCAAACAAAATGACACAATTTTATAGCTTTATGATTGTCGATTTTCTTGGAAAATATCACATTTTGAAGTTAAGAATTTTTCAGTGGCGTTCTCTAATTTTATGGAAATATTTTAAGTCCTTCTACTCCTTCTGCTGCTCCCATACAAACTGCACCATTTCACTAACTACAATTAACCAAATTTCTCAGTACCTATCAACGTCTTTAAACTCAAATTTAATACATTGCATTCTGCCAGTGACTGTAGTGAGATGAGAAGAAATAATTTTGATCCCGCCACTCCTTTAATCACCTCCCATACAAAACAGCACAATTATACAACTTTATAATATGCCAATTTTCTTGGAAGGCATAAAGATTACTGACCTGAATTTCCATCGATTTTAGCTACCTCCGCAGAAATCACCCAACACCTTCTGCCCATACAAAAGTAACAGTTTGGCGAACCGCATTAGAACATTTTTATACTCTGGATGAAATCTGAGAGTATTAAAGTTTGCTACAAAGTAGATACAGAAGTTCATATAATCACTCAAAAATCTCAAAACCGGATGATCGTCTGTCTGTCCGTCCGTGTCCTCTCTAGCTTTCGAACGCGTTGAGCTAGATAGTTCAAATTTTGTACAGGTCGTTTTTAACACAAAAGTAAGGTCAAGTTCGTGAACGGGCCAAATCGCTCTACTCCTTCTACCCCCTCCCATACAAAATTACACAATTTCGTAATTTGACAATAAACTGATTTACTCGAAAAGTATAAATGCTATTGATCTGAAATTTGGAATATACTACTTTCATGGTGATTTCAATCTACTGTATAAAATTTATTTGAGTCCTCCCCTTCCTTCCACCACCTCCCATACAAACTGCACTTTTTCATGAAATACTTTAAACAAATTTACTCAGTACGTATAAAATTGATCGAGCTCAAATTGTGCACTAAATATTTATTTAGAATTATAAGTAAGACTAAAAAAAATTGGACGATTAGTTTTACTCCTTCGACCCCTTCCTTCGGAAAGTCGATTTTCCTGAAAAGTGTGAATGCTACTGATCTACAATTTAGAACATGTCAAAAACATGATGTTTTTAGTTATTTCGAAAAAGCCATTAAGACTCCCTCCTTCTACCACCCCCATACAAACTGTACAATTTCACCAAATTTTTTCTTATTAAATTTTTTATAAAAAATTTTGTTGACAACTCTAGCATGATGTGAAAAAGTAGTTCAATGTCGTCACCCCCTCCACCACTTCCCCTACGAAACTTCTTAAAATCAAAAAATTTCCCTTTCATCTAGAGTATCACACGATTGGGCTTTACGCCCAATCGTAGTCGTGTTATGTTTTCAGACAATGCTGATCTAATTAAACATAGAGTGTATTGTGAAATATAAGTAGGTTTTTGATATGGAAAATAATCCCTTCTAAAGACACTGAAACTTCAAGTCCATCTGGAGTATCGCATGATTGGGACTTACCCGCATAAGAATAAGAAAAATTCGTATTTCAAGAATACCGGTACACAGCTAGCGTGTAGCCTAGTGGATAACCTGGAGGGTAGCCTAGTGGGCAGCATGTTCGTCTACAAGGCGAAGATCGTGAGTTCAAATCCCGGTCGACGCATAAAGCCAGCACACTGTGCGAAAATTCGTGAATAGAAACTTGTGGTAAGAGCTAACAACCCCTCCATAATAAGAAATGAAAATGTTAAGGAACCTGAAGTCACGAGGCCATGTACCGATTTAGGCTTTCATGCCATTTTAATAGTATCATCAAAAATCCGAACAAAATGAAAAATTTGTTCAAACAAAGTCTTAATCGCCTAAATATAAAAAGAACTAGGATGTAGCCTAGTGAGTAGCGTGTTTGTCTACGATGCGAAGGTCGTGAGTTCAAATCCCGGTCGACGAATAATTTCAGCACACTGCTTGCTTGGGTATACCTTAGTTACCTCAATCTACGGAAATGAAAATTCGTAGACATAGGGTTATGCGAAGTGCTAACAACCCTAACACAATGACAAATAAAAAAAATGTTAAGGAACCTGAAGGCCAGGAGGCCAAAGCCCGATTTGGGCAGTAGTAGAAGAAATATAAAAAATATAAAAAGATCTTTTTGTGAATTACTAGTGCTATCTTTCAGATTATAATTACTCCATGTGGCCTTGTTTCGCTTCGGTAATCCTTTGATGATGCTTTGATCCTAGTCCAGAAACGATTGTTTGAAACGATATTAGATATTTCCTGTAGCCTCGTTCCTATCGAGCACAACGGCGAACACCTTCAGAAATCATTTCTAAACTTTTTTTCACATAGGACTCGTAGCGTGGATCTTTACCAGCAATTTGACGCATTGCAATGCCACTCATTTTTTTTTTATCTGAGCTCTTGACAATCAGCTTTTGAGTGCTTTCAATGGTTTGTGCCCTTTCAATCGTTTGTGCCCTTTCAATGGTTAGTGCCCGCCGAATTATCACAGCCTTTTTTGGTCATCATACACATTGACAGCAGACCTGCTCTATAGCTGCCATTCACTCAGTCTACCGTATTCACCCTAACCTGCATATAGCCTTCCGACGCATCTTCAATTTGTCCCAAGGATAATAAGGTTGCGCCTGACTTTTTGGCAGATATTTTATCACGATATGGAACATCAAATAATAAAAACTATGTTGATCCGAATATCTACGTGGTGCATTTGTCAGCGCTACTGATTAACATAATTTTTATCGAGTAAATACTATACTGCTATACTAACTGATAACATTAATTGGATTAATTAAAAAAAAAAAGGAATCTCAGTAAATCCAGGTTACAACGAGAAAAATATTTGCATGACCAGAAACTGAGACAAAAGGTTTTTTGATGTCCTAAGGGTAGCAAAAGTTTCTCGTCCCTCGCTCGTTCCATCAGAGGTAGTTCTGCATCATCGATTCCATCTTTAATCTGCAACAATGGGGTTATTAAGGATCCTAATATGAAGGCAAACATCTTAGCGCCTCAATTTGCTGCCAACTTATCGCTACCACCAATGAACTCTAGCCTTCTAACGTATACTGCGCTAAATTCCTCCTTAGGAAAAATTAACATCCATTCGCATAACGTATACCGAGTTCTTAAGAATGTAGTTGCTAACAAATCGTCCGGTCCAGATGGAACCCCTTCCCTTGTCTTTAAAAATTGCTGCGCTACTCTTCCTAAATCTTTATGCAAACAATACTGCCTCTCCTTTTCGTCTTCTACTTTCCCATCTTCATAGAAGCTTGTAAATGTTCCAGTCCCAAAAAAAAGAAGAACGCATCAATCCCGCTAATTATCGCACAATAGCAATAACCTCACTTCTGTTAAAGGTCATGGAAAGAATCATTAAAAATAGAGTTATACAATATCTCAATATTAATGATATTATCGGCGACAAACAGTACGGATTCCGCAAAAAACACACAGGAGACCTTTTAAGCACCCTTACTGAATGTTGGAACAAGAGATTCACCAATTTGGTGAATCTATTATCGCTCTTGATATTTCCAAGGCCTTTGGCAGAGTATGTCACAGCGCCCTTTTAATCAAACTTAGAGCTATTAGTTTGAGTGACTCCCTTATTTCCTGGATTGAAAGTTTTAAAAAATTAATGATGGTGTCCCTCAGGGCTCAGTTCGTTCTTCCACCCTTTTTCTAATATATATTATTTCTTGCTATTTCTAACTTTCAATTATATACATAGCTTCGCTAATGACAGCACATTAGACTTCTCATATCATTTCAACACTTGCTTCCTTAGCCCGATGTACTAGCTTAGTAGAACAACGTAGGTACATGGTTCAATCGTTGAATGACGACTTGGCTGAAATTCTTAGTTGGGGCAAGAATCAAGTCGAATTTAATGCTTCGAAAACTCAGTAATGTCTTGTGTCCCACAAACGTGACTCTTACCTCGATCCGATCACCTTCAGAGGCCAACCATTAACCAACTTTACAAGTGTTAAGATGTTAGGTATCCAAATCACAGATAACTTATCTTGGAACGATCATAAATTTAACATGTTTGGGCTACCTAAAACGTTGTGAAAACTCTTCCGCTTCTGGATTACTTGCAATTTATAAGGTCTATATTGGACCACGTCTTGAATTTAATTCCCACCTATGAGCGGAAGCTGCAAAGACTTCTCTCTCCTATCTGGATAATATCCAGTCTCGGACCATTAAAATTATAGGAGATTCTGACATCACTTCATCACTCGATTCAATCGAGCATAGACGGATTGTAAGCTCCCTACCCCTTTTGTATCGCTACTACAATGGAAATTGTTCGGACGCAATCTCTAATCTCTTACCCCCTTTACTGCGTAATACTCGAGCTGCTTCACGCGCTCATTAGTATTCTCTCAAACCTATCTTCGGACGCACTGTCAAATTTCGTGATTCATTTTTAAACCGGACTATTCGAATACGGAACTCCCTTCCCATCTCAGTATTCCCGCATGACAACAACATTCAACAATTCAAAAGAAATATTCATAGCCACTTCCGTCTATACCCCTTCATTTTCAAAAACCAATATCCTTCCAACCTCTCAGGAGCTGTGTTTTAGTACAAGAGGGCAACTCTTCTAGATCCAGTGTCACATAAAAAAAAAAAAGATATAAAATTACATGGAAAGAGCAGCGAACTTTAGAATTTTACATTTTTGCTTAATGTTTTATGTTGATCATTCTTCTCCTACTAGTTTTATTGAAAAGTTACTCACTATTATTGTTCTCTAAGCAATTACAAACCTCATCCGTGCCATATTTCTTCATTCAAGGACAATATCAGACAAACTTTTACCTATAAATAATCACCTCTCAAACTAAAAACTTTATGATATTATACATATTTTTGATTGACTTGTTATTTTCGTTTTTACAATGTTTGTCCTTAAAATTCCATTAAGTGCTCACAATTGAACAGAATTGCGGTTTTTCTTCGAGAAAATTCTTCGAAAAGCTTCAAAGGTATTTTATGTTTTCTCCAATCTAGAAAATACCAGAAAAAAAAAACTGCTATCGATCTTGTAGTTGTTTTATTTCAGAAATATATTTTTCGGATTGCATTAACAAACTACCGCGAGTTTTTTTTTCTATAACGACTTGCGCTAATCAATCAAACATTAAAAGGCCACGACCACTTTTTATCCACCTATATTTGAATCTAATTATTTGATAAAAGAAAAACTAAAGTTGGAAAATTGTAATAGTGAACCATAAAAAATTGATTTGATTCTCATTTTCAACGAATGAAAAGGCATAGAAAAGTTAGTTAAGTAGTGGTGAAAAATTATCGCGGAAAATACCAAAGATGATGATGAAATTTATTTTATTTAGTTGTTTTTATTTTTTCTTAATTAGTTATAAAGTTAAGTTGAATTTCATTTTAGGAATAAGTTAAAAAGCGATATTGAGAAATTTCAATATTAATGTGGTATTGGGATAAAAATTAAGCTACGTAGTTTAGTTTTGTATAATTACAACCTTAATCGTAGCGAATTGACCTTAGAATTTTAATTTAATGGTAATTGTGGGGCTGGCAAGATAAAATCTAAAATCATATTAGGGTATCAGAAAATGATTAATTGGAAATTTTTTAATTAGAATTGATGCCGTGATTTAAGGCTACCAGCCGAACTTCTCAAAGCGGAGTCGATAATAATAGCCAAAATACTCCTCCCACTCTTTACAGAGGTGTGGAATGAAAGAAGATAACCGGTTGAATGGAAGGAGAGCGTCATTGTCAAAATCCCCAAGAAGGCTGACCTTCGAAATTGGCGAGGTATATGTATGTCTACTTGCTACCGTATCGAAAATCATGCCTTAGGTAATTCTCAATAGAATCAGTGATGTTTTAGAGAGCACGCTCAAAGTTAATCAGGCTGGATTCCGTAAAGAGTCGCCTTGTCCAGACCATATTGATAATATTGGGGCAGCCCGCCGAAAAGAGTTCGCCACTACTTCTTGTAATTGTGGACTTCGAGAGGGCTTTCGACAACGTTAAGCGAGATTACATATGGAATGCTTTGCGTGGTGCCAAATAAGATGATAGCTGTGATTAAAGAATATAACGAAGATGCAAGGTGTCGCAACAACAACGCAAAACGAGCTGCGTGGAAGAGGTACAAGAGCATTCTTAGCTTGGATGGCGGAGCCCAAGGGGATATTAAGGAAAAGATCGTCCTTCGCATAAAGCTGTGAGCTTTTGACGCATGCGTCAAACCCTTATTGTTATATGGTTGTACGGCATGAAAAGTGAGACTAACCAAGAAACTGCAAACTTTCGTGAACCAATGCTTCTGGAGCATTTCAGGGATATTTTAGCTAGAAGTGATTTCTAAAGACGAATTTTGGAGACTAAAATAGCCATTAAGATTCAAAGGCGGTAGTGGCAGTAGATCGGTTATACTTTGAGAAAACCGGAAGGGAGCAGTTGAGCAGGAGACCAGAGGAATAATCAAGTCCTGGCGACAACTAAAGGCTGATGTTCAGGATCGCGCCTTGTGGAAGAATACTTTTTCTGTCCGATGCCCTTATAGAACATTTTAACAAGAAATTGAATTAATTGATATAAGGCTCACAGTTGTGACGCTTAGAGGCGCCAGCGTATTGGAATTGTTCGTGCGATTATATCTATCTTTTGGTCTAGTCTTAATAGATGAAAGGCTTAAATTTTCCCCTTTATCATTATTTTTCAAATAATGGGTATTTTCGCACTGTACTGTCACCAGTTTTTTTTAATTCACTGGTCAAAATTGAATTTAAACCAATTTTTACAGCACATAATATTAGCGTCAACAATATTTAACTATTTTCCTTTCTATAAAACCTTTTACTTATTTCATACAATTATACTATATCTAATCGTAGTTTCCTTTCTAAACGACCTTTTACAACTATATTGCTAATAAAAAGGCCATTGAACCGTAATAAATAAATGATAACCATGAAATTACAAAAATTAATAATGCCTCGTAACCTTTAGAAAATCTATTATGCAATATTGTTTAATACTAACGTAATAAGCGTCGTCAATTATTCCAAATGAAAAGTTAAATTGAAAGCAACAATAAACTTAACACATTGCATATGTCATATTCAGATCGTTGCGATCTCGTCGGCAAAGCAACTAAGATGCTAAATAGATCCGCTTACCGCCGATCAAAATGATCGCTTGAACTGGATATGTACACACCCAACTCAGCTAGATATCGCGTATGCTAAAAAGGAAACTAACTTGGTGTACTGATCACAAACTATATTTACATATTATGTATTTGATAGCAATTAAGTATAGCATGTATATTACGTTAATATATTTATTATTTAATAGCGAACGTCGAGTGCAGGTAGTTGCGTTGTGTGTGAAAAACTGGTTGGTTCACGGAATAAATGCCTCAGAAAATATCAAATTAAGTTTTAATATAATTTTTAGCCAGCAATGAAACGAGCGATTATTATAATTCAAAACCATGCGTCTTGTTGTCGTTCAGAACATGCTAATTGATCGGAACAGTCGATTTTTTTCTGTTGAACGTAATAATTAACTATCTATAGATAGCACCTGGGTTATGCACTAAGATATAAACACACGACACACCCTGTAATTGTTTTCTCACATTCAACATAATTGATTACACCATTCACAACTGTTTTCTCGATAAGTTATGTCTTGCTTGATAGTATAGTGTTCTAGTATATTGTAGGCGTATAAAATCAAATCGAGCGGCAGTATTTTTATGTTTCTGACATTTTCTTCTTTTAAGACCGCAAATTCAATTCACCGGCTGCGCCACACCAAATACAAAAATATTAATTCCAGCCATAAGAATTGTTTGGATTGTGCAATGGAAATGAAAAGTTTTTCGATGCACGATTATAAGCTATGTTTTTTTTTCTAAGACGAGAATAAATTTTTGCCGATTTATCCACATTATTTACTACAAAAAAGTAATATTCAAGTCTCACCCATACCTATATACGATGGGTATGTTTGTACATCGAAAATGTAAATCGAGATCGACAGTAATTTTCGATTAAATAAATCTGTTTGAAAATTCTTGTTGACTGAATAAATTAGCTTAAGTTGTTGTTGACTCGTCAAGGATATAAAAAAAATTTTAAAGGAGAGAGAAAATAAAATGCATATTCTTACAAACTTGTTGCATTTCAGCAATATTTACATCTGTTAAGTGCAAATGTTGCAACCACAACATCGCTAATACTACAGTGTCATAATATACTCGGAAAAATTAATGAATAAACTAAATTTGATTTCAGAATTATTAAAATTTAGAAATATTCTAGTCAGAGATTATGATAACCGAAATTTTTTTTTATATTAAAACATGTACATTTTTATGATAAAGTGAGATTTATTAAGCTAGGGTATCGCCTAGTAAAAAGTGTGTTGGTCTTGTAATGCGAAGGTCGTGAGTTCAAATCCCGGTCGGCGCAATATATAATTCCGGCACATTGCTTGCTTGGATATACCTTGGTCACCACAATCTATGAAAATGAAAAATTCGTGGAAAGAGGGTTGTGCGAACAACAACAACCCTTCCACAATAAGTAATGAAAAATGTTAAGGAACCTGAATATCAGGAGGCCAAGGTCCGATTTGGGCTGTAGCGCCATTGTAGAAGTAGAGATTTATAGCAAACAGATTTATTCAGTATTCCATTAAAACAACTCGGAAAGGAGAAATATAACACTGGACGACAAACAAAAATTTTTGCAGATGTACAATGACCTACTGAATCCGAACATGACCTTCGTTTTTTCCCATCACCCACCGTTTTCCGGGGAGGCCCCCCACCAATTTTTATTAATTTTCTATCCTTGAAAAGGATTATTTTAGCCTTTAAGTTCTTTTTGAGAAGCTAGAGAGATGAAAATATCTAAAACATGAACATTTCTAGCAAGAAGGTAGATTTGGGATTGATTCGCTCTAAAATTGCAATAAGAAAACATAAAAAGGGGTTTTTCCGCAATTTTTCCATTTATTTTGTACATGTCCCAGCTTCCCGCCCCCTTCATTCTCCCCCAACCACCTCTAAATAATAAAAATATATAGCAACCATAATAACAATATATAGCAACAGTTCGAATAATCTATATAAATATAATTGTAGTGTCTGTCTGTTATTTGTTTATAAATGGCTATAAATAAGTTTTTTGCTTCATTTTAGCAATAACTAAGCAGAATCAAACGTTTTTAAAAAATTTCTCTGTCTGTCTGTCTGTCTGTCTTTCCGGCTTTCACGCAAAAACGGCTGCACCGATTGCAATGAAATTTTCACAGATTATTAAGCCTGCCTCTGGGAGTAATCTACTTTGGGTGTTATTTTTCTCCCCTCACGCCTTCTACCCCCTCCCATACAAAGTGACTCATTTTCAAAAACTTATAATAATCAATTTTTCATGGAAACTATAAAAGCCATTAATATGAAATTTAAAATATATTATTTCTATTATAAATGCAATCTTCAAGTATATAAATAGTTTGAATCCCCCAACTCCTTCCACCACCTCCCATACAAACTAAACTTTTTCATGAAACACTATACTCCAATTTTCTCAGTACGTAACTTTCATCGAGCTTAAATGTTGTACTTAATCCTTAATTTGCATTATTATTAATATTGGGAAAAAAATTAACCGATTAGCTTCATTCCTTCTCCCACCTCCCATACAACGTGACACAATTCCACGACTTTACTTAAATTCGATTTTCTTGAAAACTGTAAATGTTACTGATCTGAAATTTAAAATATGTCAATTGTATATTAATTATAGTTGCTTCTCAAAAAGTCACTTAAAACCCCCTACTCCTTCCACCACCTCCCATACAAACTGCACTTTTTCATGAAATATTCTAAACTAATTTTCTCAGTACATATAACTTTCATTGAGCTCAAATTTCGTACTCTATCCTTAATTAGCATTATTAATATCGGGAAAAAATTAACCGAGTAGCGTCACTCCTTCTACCCCCTCCCAAACATTGTGACACAGTTCCACGTCTTTACAAAAATTCGATTTTCTTAAAAAGCCTGAATGAGACAGACCTGAAATTTAAAATATATCAATTGCATGATGATTATAGTTGTTTCTCGAAATATCACCAAAAACCCCCATTCCTTCTACCACCTCCCATACAAATTGCACAATTTCATTAAATTCAATGCACTAAGTTTCTCAGTACCTACTCAATTTTTGAAGCTTAAATTTGGTACAAAACATTTTTATAGCTACTCTAGCATGATGTGAAACAAATTAGTTCGGTGCAGCCACTTCCCATACAAAATTTCATAATATCACAAAAATTTACGATTTCATCTATGGTATCGTATGATTGGGCTCTACGCACAATCGTAGTCCTGTTAGGTTTTCAAGCTTAATGTTATTTTATTTGGGTTTTTTTTTTAATTAACACAAGCTATAATTATTCACATGTCCTTAATGTTCTTCAATACGTATATGATCTCAAATCACGGGATTGATTTGATCACGAACCTTTCCCATTCAAATACGAGTATCATGGTATCATTCTTAATAATTTATGGTTCTGATTCCAACAAAATACAAAACATTGTGTTCAAAGAGCCATTAAAGTAAGCGGATTATTTATCCCATATAATGTCCCAGCAAACAATGAGAAATCACAGTGAACTCATAATGAAATCTTTATATGAATGTGAAATCACTTAAGGTTCATTTTGGCTTCTTTTTGAAGTCACGTCGAATCCACTATCGTACTAAAAACTTTACCCCAGACTGAAATCAGTATATGAATTCAGAAAAGCTTACGTAGGTGATGCAGAACTAAACTCAAAAAACGACATCGGAAAGATGTCACAGAATGGACCCACAACGTTATCAGTAACTGGTTAAGAACTGATATCCATATTATCCATATTCAGAGCGTGAATTCATTTCATTTTTACTAAGTGACAAAAGAATGAAAGGCTTAAAAGCATGTTCAGTAGTTATTCATACGAAGAAAAGAACCTGATTTATTCACAAGTTAATTAGTTTTTGAAACCGAAGTGAAACGAAATCTCAGCAAATGATTTCATATAGGCTTCATTTATTGAAATTTCACCAAATTGTTCGCTGGGGTATTACTAACTATACATTCTCAAAAATTACCTAGTATTGCGATTTTTATGCGGACGAAGTCACGGGCGTTTGATAGTAAATAAATAAGGTAAGGACCTTCATTTGGTGCTTGCTTTCCTTTTGTACCCTGAGGTAGAAGTTTTCTATACCAAAAACCAACAGTAATCTGCCAGCATGCTCACACTCCACTTTTCTGAAAATCTCCCTCGAACTTGCTGATGTCTTGACGGAACCGTTCCCCGTGTTGATCCGAAACTGCTCCGAAATTTTTTAGGGAAGAAGTCCAGATGTGATTGAAGGAACTGCACTATAAAAGATATGTTACACCCCATGGCCTTGTAAGCTGACATTAATTCCTCGACGTGAGCGACATAATCATCACTTTTGTTGTCTCCCAAAAAGTTCTCATACACGTTTTGGAATGCAATACGTCGTTTTCTAATAAATTCCACAGCTGAAGCCGAGATGCAAGAAGTCCAGATTTTCTTTTAGGTAACTCCAAATCCCTTACAAGATCAATCAACTCTGACTGAGTAACGAGGTGAGGTTGTCGATGAACTGAATCTGCTAAACACTCTTCATCATTGATAGAGGGAACCATTTGATGGTGCAGACTGTGGATCAAATTTTGTCAAATCCGTTTCTGGCTCAAGAGTATAGGTTTTTGGGGCACTGGGATTGGCAAAGTTTCAATGTGAGGAACAGGAGTTACAGCGGAAGGGATATTAGGATACTGAATTTTATGCTTACTTTTGCTAGAGAGCCCGACGTTGGTAGTCATACAAAAGTAACAATTTGTGAGATGACAGCGAGGTTCGCACCTAACCATGTGCTCAGCAAATGGTATTGATTTACGGATACCTATGAGCAATTTGGACAAGCTACTGTAACAAGTAGTGCAGCAAACTCTTGAAACCCTATCCTTGTCGTAATCGCCAACTTCGCAATCAAAGTACGATTTGTAGGCAAAGCTAATTTTTGAAAGTTAATTCCCCGACAACATAGCAGAAGCTATCGGGATGATTTTTACACTCGCGTGGCATAATTGTACAGTAAATCAATTCGAAAAAAAATTTCCGGTGTGTGTGACGTTTCGGTATCTGCTGAGACTTGTATCAAACTGATCGACAACTACCGCAGATTATGATTTTATATATGTAGAATGAGGTTAATGGGGTAGTTTGGGTGTGGGAAGGATAATTAGGGTTAAATTGGTTAATTTAGATTAGTATCAAGCAAATAAAGTAAGAACAATGCTGGAATATGTAGAAATGTAATATGTACAAAATAAGTGAAAAAAATTGGGAAAAAACCGGAAAAAATTCGATCATTTTTAATGATTTTTACAATTTAAGGGAGCGAATCCCCGAAAATCTACATCCTTGCTAGAAATTTTCATGTTTTAGATATTTTCATCTCTCTAGCCGTTCAAAAAAAATGTAAAGGCTAAAATAAACCTCATCTCTCTAAATTATGGAAAATTGATAGAAATAGCTGGAATTGGGGAGGGGGGTTCCCCCCGAAAACGGTTGGTAATGGTGAAAAATTGTGATCATATTCGGATTTAGGAGGTCATTTTACATCAAAATCAGCTGGAATAGTGACAGGGCTTATTTTCACACCGAACAGTATAATTAAAGAACCTATTTTAATTTATTATTATGCAATAAAATTTTATAACTGGTGCATTTTTCAGTTGATATTAATTTAAATAACAGAAATATATTCCAAAAAATAAATTAATTAGCTAATTGTGAGCTATACGTTTTCATACCGTTTTGATTCAACAAATATGTATCCATAATATTATCGATATCTATATTCGTTTGACTATATCCACAGTAAAACCGCATACAAAAGGGATAACAACTACTAGATTTCAGATTCTATGAAAAACTCTCTATTCTATTCTACAATGACATTCCAGCACAAATCGGGCCTTGGCCCCCTGAGCTTCAGGTTCCTTAACATTATCATTACTTATTGCGGAAGTGTGCTAGCCCGTCGCACCACTCTCTATCTGCGAATTTTCATTTTCGCAGATTGAGATAGCTTAGATATACCGAAACAGGTAGTATATTGAAATTATACGTCGACCAGGGTTTGAACTCGCGTATTCGTATTGTAGACTAAGTCGCTAACCACTAGACTACACCCCAAAAAACTTTATTCAGTATTAATTGGTAAATCAAATAACTCTTCGAAGCTACGTATAACAGAACTGTCGAAACCATTCTATTCAAAAGAGTTAATAAATTATTGCATAACTTGAATTCAACAGAACACAATTAGAGTTTTGACCATTTATTTCGAAAAAAATTAAAAAAAAAGAAATGAAAGTCTGTGTAATTCATATTACAATTCACCATAATTCAAGTATCTACATACTTATGTACATTTACTATACTCGTGTATGGAACTTACTGTAATGAAATTCCAGAGTTCAAATTCCTAGAAAACAAGTCAACACATTACCATCTTCATCTCCCTAACAAAAACATCATTATCGACATTCGAACAGGTTACATATGTTTGTTATAGGGAAATAAAAAAAAAATCTTTTTTTATCTTACATGTTCAAAATCAAAACATTTCTTGCAACATGTTCGAGTACATTTGTCTTGTGTGTAAAATTAAATACAACCGTTCATACAATAAATACAAAGCGATTTAATTCATGGCCTAGAAATGATCGATAATAATTACTTTTGAAAAAAAAAAAATATAAAGAAGATAAGTTAGTTTTTTTTTCTATAACAATCATTGCACCCAAGACTTGAAGATCATCAGATCACTCGATCACGTCTTGATCACCTCCTAATGGAGAGGTGTATCTTTTACCTGCCTAATCCATTCATCTAACTGCCTTATACCGTAATAAGTTTTTCTTCGTGTTCTTTTATATCGCGAAAAAATTGTGTGGCTTTGTCTTTGATTAAAATGTCAGAAGAATTCCACAACATTAACATTTTACAATGCACAATAAAATATTTTGTGAAATCTTTTAATTTTTTTTTTATTTTTTTTTGTCGATGGATGAACGATGATTTTGTAGGAAATTTCAAATTTCATTGAATCGTTGAATTGAAAAAAAAAAAATAGTTAAATAAAAGTCGAAAATGTACACACTATCCATTTCAACACATTACTAAATTGCCATTTTGATTGAATTTTATTTTAATAAAATAATGATGAAATCTTATTTTGTAATTTTACGTACTATATTGTATTTTTAATAAGCAGGTGTGATTTTAGTCATCCTCTTAGCCTTTATCCTTGAACAAAATTAGCACTTAAAAACGGTTGTTAGTGTTTTTTTGGAAAAAGAAATTCAATAGCAATTTCTATTGTAAATTAATCACTGACTTTTTTTTTAATGGAAAATGTATTCTTAAAAGTTTCGAGGTTAAATAATAAATTTGTAGCCTTTAAAATTTACGTGACCTGATTGTAAAGTGAAAAATAATGCAATTAACATAGCAAATAAAGCTGTTTGATAGATATTTTTTTTTAGTTCGGAAATCAACATTGTTTTTATTGAAACTATGTCATAATTTAATTCCTTTTAAAGAAAGTGTTATTGAAGTAAGTTAGAATAAATGAAAAGAAAAAAAAAACATTTGTGTCAATTCGTGAATAAATTAAGTTTAGAAAATGATTATAAATTTAATTATCATTTCAATACAGACAAATTTCCTCTTAAGACATCTTTAATGGCATGGGACAGTAACAGTTCTATTTCACAAGGTGCGATGCTAAGTGTCGATCTTTAGTTGTAGACAGGACTTGTTTGTTCCTCTGGTCGCCTTCTCGACTGACCGCCAAATCGGCGTCCTCCTTGGAGGCTTTATTCTTGAGTTTGTTTGCAGATGGGTTTCTCAAAACGTAGCCGATCCATTCCCATTTTCGCCATCGAATCTCTCATGCCTATCTTAATCTGTCCAGAAGCACTATGAAGTTTGTCGTCAGAGATGACTCCTGGCCAGAATATCACTGAAATGCATCGGAGACATTTGTTCACGAAATTTCGCAGTTTCTTGATAAGCTTATCGATTATCTTCCATGTAGAAACAACACGGATGAGTAAATACTCACTGATTCGTGCAAAGGACTACCGAAGGCCAAACGAGCTTTGCTTCTATGCTACTTAATTTTTTTTAAGCTTCACCGGTCATGTTGAAAATGATTCCAAGGTAACAACAATCTTACAACTGTGCCACAGCTACCTCATTGATTCAAGAAATCGGCATACTTGCGAACGGATGAATAAATATTTATTGGTAATTATTATAAGTTAAAATGCTACGGTTTGAGCCCCGGCAACAATAATAATAATTTTAATTTCAATACTAAAAATTGGAAAATGCGAATATCAAATCAATTTCATAATGTACTAACAGTGTACAATAATTCTAAGTCATTCAAAAATAATTTCTGTATTTATCCCTCATCATACTAGCTGACGTGTACGTTTAAAAATCTTTACGAGTTTTAGAAACAAAACAAATTATGCCTCTATTCGTTTTGATAAATTGAAAACAATAATAACATTCATATTGTGTTCTTATGATATAACATATAAGTCTCTCGAGTATTGAAATAAATCACATCAGGGATTGTAATGTACTCTGAAGATATTTGTATAAGTAGATAGATTTATCAAAAAATTTTGTTTTAAATCAAAATTTGATGGAAGATAATTCTTGCTTTTCTTAAGTATGGCACAAATTTTCATTGAAGAAAAATAAATTATTGGGATGAGGTCGAAACTGTAATGAAGGAATTTTTGTATTTTTTAGCCTATATATCACACTCAAGCCTAAGCGTGTTGTAGGTATACAATGGTCCTGGGTTCAAATACCGGTCGACGTATAATTTCAACACACTTCTTTTTTAACTTTTATGCTTTGTGCTGTTAATCGGATATCCTCTGCTATGTCCATCGAGCTTCCTGAATCCAGTGGAATCGATATTATCAGCGTGGTCCTTACAATTGAAGATAACAAGTTTTATGTCATCACTCCCTACATCTCTACATCATGAGTCCGTCTATAACGTTACTGAGAGATCTTATGCGTCCTTCCGATGAGCTTCTTATTTTCGGAGAATTTAATCTAACTTATGTGACATAGTATCGCTCCAAATATGAGAACTGCCTGATGCCATCTTTCACTAGAAAGGCTTCCCTCAACATTTTTCGTTCTGCATGATGTTGCCTAGTCTTTTTTAGCCCAATCATTTAGCCAACAATTTTGGAAGGCACTTAGGCCTAATCTTTTCTTCGAGTTTAAGCAGCACGGCTTTTAACCATTGTACAGCTACACTACTGCCACAATCTGTACTTCGTTCTGCACTTCACACAATTTTTTATTTGGATTCAGGTGCAAAAAATAACGTAGCTAATGAATTAAATTAAACTTTAATAAAGCGGATTTTACTGTTTTGAATCAGGGCATATTGTCATGCGATTGGTAATGCATTCTTGTTGAGCAACCACTTCAATCAAAGATGAGCCTCAGCAGCTCTGGAATTTTGAGAATTCCAAAATGCGCGCCAACAGTTATCCCGCTTCTATGTCCTTTAACGGTGTAATCAGTGATCAGCCCTTTGTTATAAAGCTACTTCTTTGCCGACCATTTCTGTGCTGCTTTCACTACCCCAAGGAATTCCAATAAATGTCGAAGTTCGGTTCTACTTCATTAGAGAAGAAAGATCTGGATATGAGGAATCGACCGTTTTGAGGTTTGTTTCAAGCATCGCGGATAGTTTTTTTCTCAGAATCCAGATGGCATCCCTGCTGCCGTAGTAAAGCATTGTAGCACATCTCTGGTTTTGCATTTATGTCGTATATTTAATACTTCTCTTAGATCTAGGATATTTCCTAGTTTGTGGAAATATTTCACTATCCGAAAATTGCTCAAGAAAGAAAAAAACGTTGATTCGTCTAGGTTGATATTTCAACCTATTGCTAATCTTCCTTCAATTCCTAAGTTGTTCGAGGGTGTTGTTTGTGGTGTAATGAATTTCCATTGTACATCAATCATTAGTCCAATCCAACACGGATTTACCAAAGATAGCTCGACCACAACAAATTTTTCAATTTCACCATTCCAGTGATCGTAGGCGGTAAGCAGGTTGACTGCATTTGTACCGACTTTAGCAAAGCTTTTGATAGAATGGACTTACAAGCTATGCGCAGGATTCATTTTGCTTTTATAGATTGGATCATATCTTACCTGTCCAGTCGTCTGCTATACCTCACACATCTGGTTTGCTACAGAGAAGCCACTTTGGACCACTGTTATTTATTTTATTTTTTAACGTCGTGAATTCAATTATTTCCCACTCGAAAATGTTGCTCTATGCTGACGACGCGAAATAGTTTTGTGATATTTTGAGTCAAAGTAATTTGGCTGATAGACACTGAACTGTATGCCTTTAAATATTTACAAATGTGCAAGCGTTCCATTCTTTAGGAATAAATCTCACCTAAATTTCGATTATTTCCTAGAAAGTAGCACACTACAACAAACAGACAATATATTAGATATTAGTGAACATATTAGAACCACATTTACGTTTGACGATCATGTCGACTACATAAACGGGGAGGCCAACTCTGTTTGGGATTTTGTTAAAAGATAGTGCAAGGACTTGAATGATTCTTATATAATCTTATAATGGCTTATACTGGCTTTTGTGCGCTCAATTCTTGAGTATGCTTGTCAAGTGTGAGCTCCGTAATAGGTACTGAGAAATTACTTCGAAAGCTTAACGCAATATAAAATAAAAACAAAAATGTAATATTAAATTATCTGGAAAGGTTTATCTACTACATCAATAGCGCTTCAGCCCAAATCGGACCTTGGCCTCCTGACATTCAGGTTCCTTAATATTTTCCTTTACTTATTGTGGAAGGGTTGTTAGCCCTTCGCACAATTTATAATTATTATAATTTTCGTATATTCAATTTTTTTGAATGGACAAGCCGAGTTTGGCCTTTGTTATCCAATTGTACACACACAATTGTAAGATAGTGTCGTTTAACATATTATTCTTGAAGAATATGTAGGGTAACTAGTTTATTCAATATGTTCAATACACGGAAATGCCCATATTGCTTAAACTGAGCGATCAAAATGAGTGAAGCATTGTTTACATGGCTTACAATTTACAAGTATACTTTTATTTTGACCTGGCTTAATTTGAATCTACCAAATTTTTTAAAGTTAGGGTGTAACCTAGTGGGTAGCGTATTGGCCTGCATTGCGAAAATCGTAAGTTCAAATCCCGGTCGACATTTAACTTCAACACACTGATTATGTTCATGTTCATGTTCAACTATTCGCTCAAAATTTCAATTTACAACAAACTTTCCTATCCATAATTTGATGACTGAAAATTACAAACCTTTCCTTTCAATCCTTCCAATGCAATTTTCGTCGATTGTAGCATATCGCCGCAGAAATTTTCAAATATAAATTTTCAAACCAATACTCCCACCCATTGGAAAATCCGACCACTATCTGCATCGTGCACTGTTTCCAATCTCTGCAATATAACCAACGGCTAAAAAAGCTTTCTGTAGAAAAGTTTGGTATTTTTGGGTTTTCAGGATTTCAAGTAAAACACAATTCGTTTAAAAATAAGTGATAATTTATTTATTCGCACTTTAACTTAATTCGCACTAAATGGCACTACCGCCGATATCGCTTTCTTGCACCGGTTTGCGTCTTACATAACTGTCGCTGAGTAACTACCTCTCGTCTGAAAGCTTCGTACTTTTATACCATTTTCCCAAATTCTCGAACCTTCCGTGGTGTATTCGTCGGGTTTGTGTCTTAACTATACTGGAAGGTTCTAGATCTTTGATTATGGCTTTTTACATATTGGGGGACAGTTCTACATAATTCTGGCATATTCGGGAAAGATCAAATTGCGTGGTTGCCAGATCTATAACAGTATCAAGTTCGAGCATGACCAAACATATCGTATTAAGTTCGGTGAAAAGCCATAAAAATCCAGATCGTTTTGATCATTTGTGAAATCGGTCAATAATAATTTTGTATCATCCTCAACACCTCCTCTTCGTGATGGGGACCGAACAGCTGTCGATCCTGTAGAAAAGCAAACATTTTGGCAGCGAGTTTCGCCAGGAACTCTTAATTTTCGCAGTCAAATTAGAGTCCACTCAACTACAACCCTCTGATTTCACGCTGCCACCCCTTCGTTTTCGAGCTAGGGCTATTTCCAAGATCCTTCAGGAGCTCAATGCCCTCTCCCCCATTGTCCTTAAGAAATGCACTTCCTCTCTAGCTAAACCACTTCGCAATCTTTACCATCTTCCAAACTCTTCAGAGTGTTTTCCACTGACCTGGAAAGTCGCGAATGTTCATCCTATTCCCAAGAATAGAATGCAAAGCAAACCCCGCTAGCTATCGCCCTATTGCCATTACCGCAGTGCTTTCAAATATAATTGAAACTGATGTTAATCAAAGAATAGTAGACTACCTTGTGGTTGTGGAAAAAAATTTGATCCACGACTGCCAATATGGTTCAGCACGCTCTACAGGAGATCTCCTAGTGTATCTAACTGAACGTTGGAACTCTTGCATACACAAATTTGGCGAAGGGATAGTACTTGCGCTCCACATTGCGAAGGCGTTTGGTCGAGTTCGGCATAACTGTCTCATAGCCTTTGGCTTTAACATGTCCTTTCATACATGCATTGAGAGCATCCTCTCAGAGCGTTCCATACAAGTTGTGCTAGATGATGTTACTTCTGACCACTTTTCTTCTTCTTAGTGCTTATGACTGACCTTCTGTCGTTGACTCTCAATCCTATCCACAATATCAACAAAAGCCAACGCGCTCACGAGTATACCGTGAAGCATCTGCCGTGGAGAACAGTGAAATTTAGGCAGTCCTTCATAACACGAACGTGAATGTTGTGGAATTCATTACCGGGCGGTCTGGTTCTAGCAAAGTACAGTCCACAGCAATTGAAGAAGAACGTCCATCGTCCATTTCAGATTTGCTTCTCCTACGTTTCCCTTCTAACTTCCCTCTTTCCATTTGTTTCCCTTACCCATGCCGATCTGACTGTGCATTATGCATTAAACGGTTATCCCCTAAGTTATTTCGGTCACCGTAAAAAGAAAATCACGGTCCCCCTGTCGAGAAAAACTTGCGATATTTTGAACGGTTGCAGCAGTTGGCCAACTTGCAATTTGACTAACAGCTGTCTCTGCAATAGTTTAGTTGAAAATAACTATTTTCGATTATTGAATAATAATTTTTATTTACAACTAGCGATCCCCCGCGACTTTGTCTGCGTAAGAATCGCAATAATGAACATTTATTAAGAATGTAGCTAGTAATATATTATGTGGGATATATAATCTGCTTAGTTTAATGGCTCTTTGAACACATCATGCTAGAGTAGCTATAATAATGTTATATACCAAATTTGAGCTTCAAAAATTGAATAGATACTGAGAAAATTAGTGCATTGGTTTTAGTGAAATTGTATAGTTTGTATGAGAGGTGTTAGAAGGAGCGGGGCTTTTTCAGTGATTTTTTTGAGAAACAACTGTCATCATCATGCAATTGATATATTTCAAATTTCAGATCTGTAACTTTCATATTTTTCAAGAAAATCGCATTTCTTGTACCACATTGTATGAGAGGAGGTAGAAGGGGAGAAGCTAATTGATTTACTTATTCTCGATATTAATAATAATACTAATTAAGGACTTAGTGAAAAATTTGAGCTCGATAAATCTTATACATACTGAGCAAATTGGTTTATAGAATTTCATGAAAAAGTGCAGTTTGTATGGGAGGTGGTAGAAGAATTCAAATAATTTGTATACTATCGATCAGATTTATGGTAAAAATAATATATTCTAAATTTAAAATTATTCGCTCCTATAGTTTCCAAGAAAATTCGATTATAGCATATTTTTGATAATGAGTCATTTTTGTATGGAGATAGAAGGCGTGGGGTGGGATTATTGAAATAAGACGAAACATAGATTACATCTCCAGGCACACACAATTGCCTATAACACAGGCCATTCTGTAACAAAAATCACAATCGGATCAGCCGTTTTTGCGTAAAAGCCGGAAAGGCAGACGGACAGACAGAGACAAATTTTGAAAATGTATGTTTCTCTGCTTGTCCAAATAAAGCAAAAAAACTAACTTATAACCATTTATAAACAAATAACTGACAGACACTACAATTATATTTGTATGTATAGATAATTAATATTCAATAAATAAGACGATATGCCAAAAAGAGAACACAAATGTAGCTATAGGTATACTCAATCACTTAATCACTATTAAAGTGATAATAAATGGAACATAAGAAATCAACACCGATGCAAAGTGCAGATTTAAATCGTAATTAAATAAAATTTATTTCAAATTGATCCCTCTTTTAGATAAAACAACAATTTTTGTTATTCCCAAAAATAAAACTGGTCTCAAATTGTTTAGAAATAAAAAGAAAAAACCTAAATATATTAACTTGTTTATTTATTTATCACTTACAATTGTTATAAATTTTGGAGTACTACATCTTGTTTGACTTAAAAATTGTGCGGTTGATGTTGATTTAGTCTCGTTTTATTCTCTATTCATAGCTTTATTTTTATCAAATTTAATTTTCTGTCATTACAAAATAAAAAAAAAATTCTTTCAACTGACAATTTCAATTTCACTGCTATAAAATAATATTGACATTAAACTCAGAATAATCGATCAAAGTAAAAAGAAAAAAATATGTAAAAATAAATAATTTGAATATAATTTAATGTTATGAAAACAAATTCTCTACTAAAATAATTTTGAAAGTATATTTTATGTGTGATTTCATAATAATAAATTTTATTGTATGTATATTTAAACCAAATCGTAAATAATTTTAAATTACTAATCATTTCATCATGTATTTTATAATATAAACAAACAAGAATAAGGAAAAGAATTGTAATAAAGCAGATTGATATTAACATTTATTTGACGGATATCGATTAACATTTTTTTTTTTTTTCGAAAAAACTCGATCATGACTAATTTGACGAATATTTTGGAAACCCACTCTGAACATAAATTAGCATTTTAATTAAACCTTTAAAGTCCAGTTGAACAATAAATTCGTGAAAATTTATATCGTTCAACTAAAATAAATGCGAAGATGGTTTTTTGTTAGACGAATTATAGGAAGCGTTATCTAAAATAGCCTTCATCAATCTATTTTCGAATTTTTATAAAAGACATAGAATTGGATTAGTTTATTCATTAAAGTGTTTTAATCAAGTTTACCTCGAATAGCGGTTTGGAAACAAATGGTCAAATTATTTATTTAAATAGAAATTTTTTGAAATGATGAAATTTATGAAACGGACAATTTGATGAGTAATTCGGAAAAGTTTTTCAGGATGTTTACTTAGATTGGTTTTAGATTTTTTTAACTTCTTTCATGACCAAAACGAAGCGCAAAATCTCGACTGAACATTTAAACAATTTCACAAACCCTAAAGCACTTCTATAATAGAACGCGTGATAAGAACGATCTCACGTCAAGGATGACGCATGAAGAGTATGATTAATTATAAAAGGGTAAGCAACAGCGGAAGTGATGCATTCCTTTTCAAGTAAGTGACTGAGTACAAACGATCGGAAACCGCCAGCAGAGCGGTCTGTCAACATAAGATTTATCAATAAGCGTTAACTAATTAAAGTTTGTAATTGAATTGATAAAAGTGATGTTGGTGATTTTACTTCAGTACATAATCGATTTAGTAAAGCCAAACTTGTTATCTATGATAGTAATAACGACTGAAAACTACAAACACAAATGCCACACAGGGGAACATCTAAATTATTTATATGCATATAGAACATTACTAATCCAAAGCACTATCGCAATATGAGAACATCTCAATTAATTCCCAGTTTACTTAGTCAAATTGGAAAAAAAATTAACACAAATCATAAACCATCTAACACAATAATAATTGTGAAATTCTTGTCTGGCTTATATTAAACACAATTACGAAATCGACAATAAAAAATGCATAGAAATTTTACTCCCAACACCAACGAAGCGATCAACCTTGAACTTGATAGCTTACAAAATATTTTAAAATATTAAATTCATGCGCTTTCATGGTGTATTTGTTAGATTATTATTATTATTATTATTTCTATATCGTATTGGCGTTCCTTTACAATAAAAATAAATCTCTTGACAATGAATGAATGCAAAACACTATTACATTTCGTCTAGTCTGTATTATATATAATAATTGTTGGG
This sequence comes from Chorisops tibialis, assembly GCA_963669355.1. Taxonomy (NCBI): domain Eukaryota; kingdom Metazoa; phylum Arthropoda; class Insecta; order Diptera; family Stratiomyidae; genus Chorisops; species Chorisops tibialis. The sequence continues at coordinate 184,289,497 of OY770262.1, forward strand.
TAATACAAAAAAATACCAAAAATACAGCAAGTACAATTTAATGGTATTATTTTTCAATTTTTAATAATTTCGGTTTTTGTGATATATATTTAAATGTGTGACGTTTAAAAATATGGTTTTTGAAATTAAGAGAAAAATTACAATTCAAGGTGACTTGCATGTATGTAAATACTGAAATTATACGTTAAATGTATCTATGCATGATTTGGATTTTTTAATTGCGATGATTACTGGTGTTTAGTATTTTGATGGTGTTTGTTGAGGTTCGGAATTTGGAGTAGACATTTTTTTCGAATATCTCTATTTGTAAATTTATCCTTTTTTAATAATTTAGATTTAGTACGTTAATCCTGAACAGTTTTCATTTTTTTAAACTCAAATTATCTAAGATTTCGAAATTGTAATGTCAAGACAATCGAAGATTTATACTTTTTTAAAATATTTACTCCTACTACAATGGCACTTCAGCCTAATTCGAGCCTTGGCCTCCTGCCCTTAACTTTTTGTTTAGCTCTTGGCATAACTTCCAGTATGTCTCTTAATGATGTTGTCAGTGCTGATCCTACTACAATTAGTAACTTATTTTCTAACCATTTCCGTACTGCCTTTAATTGCAGTACGCCACTAACATCCGTTGGTAACTTTCAATACATGTCTGAGTTTCCTTCTTCGTCAATGGTTCCAAAAGATCTTTTTATTGACGACTCCACTATTTTGAAATACATTGATAAACTTGCAATTAATTTCTCCAGTAGACCTGATGGTGTTCCTTCGTCTGTGATTAAAAAGTGTAGTTTATCCCTTTTACCTATCCTTGGGTACCCTTTTAATTCATCGCTTCGTAGTGGAGTTTTTCCTATGTCATAGAAATGCTCAACTATAATGCCCTTGCTTAAGTCTGGTAAAAGAGATGATGTAAGTAATTATAGGCCTATAGCGAATCTTCCGTGTATCGCTAAGCTGTTTGAATCCATTGTGTGTGATGTAATGTATTTCCATTCCAAGTCGATTATTGGATCATTCCAGCATGGCTTTGTCAAAGGCAGATCCACTGTAACTAATCTTATGGAATTCTCGAACTTCTGTCTTTCTGCTATTGAAAACGGGCAGCAGGTCGATTGCATATACATTGACTTTAGTAAAGCCTTTGACAAAATTGACCATAATATTCTTGTGCATAAGCTCGGCCTGCTTGGTTTTCCTGATATTTTTGTCCTTTGGATAAAGTCGTATCTTAGTGATCGCATTCAGAAAGTACACTTTCGTGGAGCCTTATCTTCTGAAATATTTAATACTTCAGGCGTTCCGCAAGGTAGCCATCTGGGTCCACTTCTATTCCTTCTATTTATTAATGACGTGAGTTCGTTTATCTCTAACTCGAACATTCTTCTATATGCCGATGATGCGAAAATCTTTAAGATTATCTCCAGCAGCAATGATTGTCTATTATTGCAAAGTGATATCTCGCGTTTTCATGACTGCTGCTTACTTAACAATTTACATCTCAACATTAATAAGTGCACTACTGTTTCGTATTCTAAGAAGAGAATATCAATGAATTTTGACTATGTTGTAGATGGATGCTCTTTACTTCGTTCTGACAAAGTACGTGATTTGGGCGTACTATTCAACTGTAATTTTACCTTTGATGATCATGTGAATCACATTGCTGGTAAAGCGAACGCTATACTCGGTTTTGTTAGGAGACAATCGAAAGAATTCAATGATTTCTTTACAACGAAAATGTTGTATTGTGCATTCGTCCGATCTATCCTAGAATATGCTAGTCCTATCTGGTCACCATTTTATTCCATCCACATAGATAGGATCGAAGCAGTTCAGCGTCGGTTCTTAAGGTTTTGTCCTTCAGGGCCTTCCCTGGTCCGATCCACTCAGGTTACCGCCATATGTTGATCGTTTAAATCTGCTGTCTATGGATTCCCTTAAGAAAAGGCGGATATATGCCAGAGTTGTTTTTGGTTTTAAAGTAATTACAGGTATAATTGACTCTGACAAATTGTTGTCTATGATTAATTTCAATGTTCCATATCGCCCTTTGCGAAATTATGAGCTGTGTAGAATTCAGCAGCATCGCACAAACTACGGGTTTTATGAACCGGTTTCGTGCATGTTAAGAGATTTCAATGAGTGTTCCGCAAGTAAAAGATCAGCTTTCTTGAGATTAATTATGTTTGATTATTTAAAATTTCTTAATATTTGTGTATCTGATTCTTTTTTAATGTTTCGGTACATATGTAAATGTAGTAATCAATTTTTGATGAAATAAATTATTATTATTATTATTATTATTATAACCCTCTTAACTTTTTGTTTAGCTATTCGCATAACCCTCCATCTACGAATTTTCATTTTCGTGGATTGAGGTGACTAAGGTATACCCAAGCAGTCAGTTTGCTGGCATTATGCGTCGCCCGAGATTTGAATTCACGACCTTCGCGTTGTAGACCAACACGCAACGCACTAGGCTACACCCTAGCTATTAAAAAATTATTATTATTTTCAAATGTTCAAGTATAATCAAGGCTGGTTATTAAATCCGGCTACGCCCTAATTTTAATATGGCAGATTTATCCATTTTATCTAAATTTAATAACCCATAATTCTAAAAGTATTAACAGATTCTTCCGTTTAACCATAAACGAACCAAAACGGTTCTGAAAATTTATTTATCACATACCTATTTTTAATTATGAATTATTTCTATTTATTTATTTTTTTAAGCGTTAAATTTACACCAAAATTTTTTTTTCTTTATCTTTTCAGTGCGGGACATTAGAGGTGCCCGATTCTTACCAGAGGTCATCGAGAATGGACGTATTTCAAATTGACGATGGCTTTCATTCAGACGGCACTGAAACACCACCACCCAGTCCTAGTTCAGGCAGTTCGATCGCTTCGACATCCGATCATGGCTCATTGGAAAGTGTCGATACAGGCGGTGCTCAACGTTTGGCCGTCCTATCATTCGAACAAGTTCGTAAATTGAACGATGTAATGAACGAAACTGTTGCCATACACGGACGTGGAAATTTTCCCACGCTCGAAGTTAAGCTCAAGGACTTAGTAACGCTTGTACGTAAGAAGCTTGAATTGGATGTAGCGTCAGGAGGAGCCGGTATGACAGTCAAGGATATACGCTTAAATGGTGGCGCAGCTAGTCATGTATTGGCTTCGGAAGATCAGCCATATAACGATTTGGATTTGATTTTCGCTGTCGAATTCAGTTCGACGCGACATTTCGATCGGGTCAAGTCGGCCGTACTTAGCACTTTGCTTGACTTATTACCGGAAGGTGTGTCGAGACGACGCATTATGCCATGCGCACTTAAGGACGCTTATGTTGGAAAAATGGTCAAGGTCAATAATAATAACGATGGCGATCGATGGAGTCTAATTTCGTTGGGAAATTCGCCCGGTCACAAGAATGTCGAACTGAAATTTGTCGATACGATGCGTCGACAATTTGAATTCAGTGTCGATTCGTTTCAAATTGTTCTAGATTCGCTCCTATTGTTTTACGATTGTGCGGCTTTACCGATTTCTGAGAATTTCTATCCGACAGTTGTTGGCGAATCGGTTTACGGAGACTTTCAGGAAGCCCTCTATCACTTACAAAAGAAATTGATCTCAACACGACAGCCGGAAGAAATCCGGGGTGGTGGTCTCCTCAAGTATTGCAATTTGTTAGTCAGAAATTATCAACCGGTCGATATCGAGAAAATCAAGACACTGGAACGCTACATGTGCTCCAGATTTTTCATAGATTTTCCTGATATTACAACACAAACGGTTAAATTGGAAGCATATCTGCGAAACCATTTCTGGGGTGCTGACGAGGAGCCCCTACAATATCAGTACCTGATGCATTTACGTGAAGTTGTCGAAATTTCGACCGTTTGTCTGATGGGTCACGAGCGACGACAGACTCTACTATTGATTCAGGCGCTTGCCGTTCAAGTACTCTGTCGAGAGCAACAGAAGCAACAGCAACAAGCAGCACAACATCAACATCAGCAACAACAATCACAGTCAGCACATCAGCAATCACAGTCGTCACAGCAACAACCAAATCAACAAACACAATCACACCAGCAACAACAAACACAACAAATCCAATTGCAACCGCCTCCAGGCTTACTCTATGCCAACGGAGTCTACTATGCGCCTGTGATCCCCACCACCATCTGTACTTGCAACTCAACGTGGCTAAGTACGTCATTAATATTAAATTTATCATAAACATCAACTAATTTAAAATCATAATAACACAGCTACTGCAACAATATTATCGCCGCAACAACATCATCAGCAACAGCAACAGCTACAGCAACATCATCAACAGCAACAACAACAGCAACAGCAGCAGCAACAATCATCGCCATCATCCTCATCAGTAACATCATCCGTTTCGACTTCATCATCCGTTGTACCATCGCCCGTTTCATCTGTAATTGCTTCACCATGTATATCACCATACCCGAGGACCTCAACCCCGGAATTATCAACACAACTAGCAACTACAGTCAACATCATCCCAGCACATAATGTGACGACAACAGATTCCATCCCGGACATCTTAATTAACTATTCTAGTTGATAAATTAATTAATAATTAAAAAAAAAAAAAACTTAAAAAAAAACTACAAACATACAACTGAAAAAAAAACGAAACAAATTTTTAAATTCCTCTCTTAATGTACCACTTTATCCCCACCCTTTATTCCTATTTTTACTCAAATTATAAATTAAAACTAAAACTCCTAAAAAGCTGACTAAAACATCGAAATATTTAACCGAGAAAACTCTATAAATTATTTAAAGCTAAAAACAATTACGTTTGAGTAAAAATGTCAAAACAAAAAGCATTTTAATATAAATGTCTCCAATCCAACTTCAATTTCATTGTTCTTTTAATTTAACTTTAACTTCTTTTTTAAAAAAAAAAAAATTCTATATTTAATTTTTTTTTTCCCCGAAAATGTTTTAATCTTAAATATTTAAGGAAAATAAAAACAAAACTTCTTTTTATTGTTTTAAAGCTTATATAAATAAATTAATTTAAATTTTTTAGTCGTATTCTACGAAAAACAATTCATTTCTTAATTTTAAATAATGTGAAAAAAATGTGTTATACTTGTAAAGTTAAGATTATAACTGTAAAAAAAAAGAACATAATGCAACAAAAAAAAATTAAAAATATTATTTTAGAAAAAATAAAGTAGACAAGAAAAACAATGAAAAACCAATACAAAAAAAAATGCAAGTGATAAAAACGAAAGATTGAAATTTATCTAAATTATGGGAAGAAAAAAAAACAATGTTCTTAATTTGACTTTTACTTTCAAAGAAAAAACAAAATCAAATCCATGGCGTTAAGAGTTTTAGTGAAAAAAAAATCAAAATATTAAAAAAAAAAACAAACATTTAATTAAAACATAAAAGGCAAAATATGCCAAGTATAAAGTTCTTAAAAAATATACATATTTCTTCCAATTTTATTTAAAACAATTTTAAAATTTCGTCAAATGTAATTTAAAATAAAATACGCGCAGCATGATATATTCTTTTTTTTTTAAATATTTAATTTTTTCTCTTTTTCCTTAAATTGATATTTTTTAAGCATAATTATAATAAAATTTTACAAACAAAAAAAAAAACATAAATATCATTAAAAAAAAATATAAATATGCATAAATAATATATATATACATATATATATATATATTTTTCTTCAATATTATATTATTTTGTATCTATTACTTTATTTTCTTTTTTTTTATACGTAAGTAAAAAAAAATGTTTTACAATAAAAATAATATTTGTTATTAGCGCGAGACACAATTTGTAAAGAGAAATTATTATGAGCTTTGAGAGAGAACGAGAGAGCGAGATAGAGAGAAAGGGCGTGTGTGTTTTATTTTGAGAAAACTAGATGAAAAAAGTGAGAGAGAAAAGAATTGACAAAATAACAATGGTTATTAAGATATATAAAACAAAAATTAAAATAAATAAAAAAAATATCATGTTTTGAAAAATTTTTTGAAATGAAAAATTGATTTTCTTATTTGTTTTTAACGTTTTTTATGGAAATTTTTAATATCGTTTTTTTTTTTAATTTGACACGACCTTATGTCGTATGTTGTACGATTTTTTCTCTCCATTTTTTTTTTTAGGTTTTCGTTCTTTTTATTATTATATAATTATTTTATTGTATTTTTTTTTTAATTTTGTTATAAATTAATATAATGATATATAAATATTGAGATTTGTAATAAAAAAAATAATAAAAAATGAATTTTTGTGAAAATGGAGTCAAACCACAAAAAAATTTCAAAACAAAAAAAACACGCTGTTTTTATTTGAAGAGTCTTATCCTTTAGAAAATGGCAATTACTATGGTTTTAGCACTTTTTTCAGAATCAAATGTGGGTAGTACCAGTGACACAGCGGTCATAATTATAATTTAACTAATTCGTAATTTAACTCGTTTTCATCGTTAGTAGAATGGTGACACATAGCCTTTTGCTAATTAAGAAGAGCCACTCACTCATCTCTCCTATTTTAAAAGTTGAATTGCACAGCCAACAAGCAACAACATTTTGCATGGAAGGGCCCAAAAGAAGAAAAATAATTCTTAGTCATGTATTGAAGTTATTTGCAAGCCACCTTTCATATCTTAAAATCAATCCTCAAAGGATTCGTAAAAGTCTATGCTGTCAGAAAATAACTCTTCATCGTAGCATGAAAACACACATATAAAATGGGCAGCTCTACATTCTTCATCAATAAGCTGAATTAGCATATGACACACAGCCGTTTAATTATAATTTAGGCCTTCATTATAATTTAATAATCATTTAATTTAAACAAGAAAAAAAAGTCCTGGTAACAGCTTAAGGCAGATGCTCAGGATCGCGCCTTGTGGAAGAGCGTTGTTTCTGTCCTATGCCCCTATAGGGGGTCTCAACAAGAATTTGATTGATTGATGGGTCAATGGTATAACCTTCAATTATGAGTGTTCCTTTCTGAAATGAAGAAGTTTTAGTAGCATTTCGTAGAAATTTAGGATGAATTTATCTGGATAAACCCTTTAAGATATCACGGCCGAAATACTTCTTTTTATAATTTTGTGAAGATGGATTAAATATTTTCAAATAAAGGTATTAATTTTTTTCAATGGAGTTTTATTTATTTTCATCACAAACAATATAAAAGCGGAAGTATAAAGGAGTTGTTAGAAGTCATAAGAAAAAGGTTTGTACCCCGCACTAACTGCTACTGGTCATCGACTTGAAAAAAGTAATTTGAAGCACGAAACCAGTCTAGGTGTTCCCATAAATGTTTAATCAGTAACACAGCAAACATCGCGAAAAGAATGTAAACGCCCAATTCTACTGAAGCAATTTTTAGGCAATATGTAGTACGCGGCATTGACGCGCCTTTTCATTGAAGGAACTCGAAACGACAAGAAACAAGTTTCCTTGCCACATGTAACAAGGCGATTGTTGTTACTAGAACGCATGAATTAGTGTGCCGAACAGTTTCGTCGTTATCCAACAATGAGGATCGGTGCAGCTTGTATCGTGTAACATGAACTGAAATAATGAAACAACTTCATCATTTATTGAGATTACCATAATTCACCGAAATCATCATTCAAGCAAATTCCTCTTGAGACCCCCTATAGGAGCATAGGACAGAAACAACTCTCATCCACAAGGCGCGATACTGAGCATCGGCCTTTAGCTGTTGCTAGGACTTGTTAATTCCTCTGGCCTCCTGCTCAACTGCTCGCTTCCATTTGCTACATGGTCGACCAACCCGACGTCTTCCTTGACGGTTATAATCCAGACCCTGTTTAGCGATGTTTCGCTCTGGTTTTCTCAAAGTGTGACCGATCCACTGCCACTTCCGGCTTTGAATCTCAATTCCTATTTAAGTCTGTCCAGTTGTACTCCAAAGTTCGTCGTTGGAGATCACTGGCCAGAATATTCCTAAAATTCGTCGGAGACATTGGTTCATGAAAGTTTGCAGTTTCTTGGTAAGTCAAAAGGTCACTTCCGACGTAGTACAACAATATAACAACACGGATTTGACGCATGTGTCAAAAACTCGCAGCTTCATGCGAAGGGAGATATTTTTTAACTTCCAGAAAGGGGAAAGGATGCCGACGGCCTGTCGAGCTTTATTTAGATGAGCCTCAATATCGAAATCATGGAACAACAAAATTAGTGATAATAAAGACATTAGAATTAAGCGCGACTTTTGTATGGGAAGTGGCAGAAGGAGTGGGGGGATATATACAGAGGTATCTGAAATCCATAAAGAAAAACCTCTCGCCAACCGATTACCACTTTTTTAGACATTTGCATCATTTTTTGGCGGAGAAACAATTTAACAATGAAACAGCCATCAAAAATGCCTTCGAGGAATTTCTTCAGTCTAGAAAGTCGGACTTATACGAAACTGGCATAAATACACTTGTATCTCGTTAGGAGAAGTGTATTGCATCTGCTGGTACCTATTTTGATTAATAAAATTAAGTTTTATAAGAGTTAAAGTTGTTTGAAATTTCACTAGCAAAGTCGCCATTTCATCTGCAACAACCTAATACTTTCGAAGAAAATCGACATATTTTAAAATAGTCGCATCGCATCGTTTTGTGTACTGAGAAAATTAGGGGAACCCGGGGCACAACGGATTATCATGGCGGAATGAAGTTCGGCGTTTTTTGGTATCAATGAGGTGCTACCAGCGAGCGGCAATAAGAAGAACTAGACCAACTCCTTGCTGCTCAACTACGGCAGCCATGTTAGTCTTGTTTCCTTGAGCGTTGGTGCGTGAACTTTTCGTTCTGTGTTTTTTTGCTCAGGAATTGAAACTACAGATGATTTCGTATCCACGATAGGGTATACATACTTGTTGACATTCGAACTATAGTTAGTACGTGATTGAAGTACGTTTAATTATATTTAGTTTCGTGTAGTTAAACGTTTATTTACGTATCTTTCTCGAGTGGCCTTACCTCCCTAACCTGAATCATGTCCCTGGGGCGGAATGGTGAAGTATTCCTTTCTGACTGTACGTGTTCAATTTACGGCGAATTTTACTCCAAGTTAGATGAAGGTTGAGTCGCTTGTTCCATGTTCAAAAAATGGGCGCATAATTCCTGTGCGGGTATAGAAAGTGAAAATGTTGAGACTGGCGAACTGTGTGCATTTTGTTAATAGGTTTAAGATGTTATATTTGTAAAAACTTAGTACCCCGTTCTGCCCCGGGCTCCCCTACATTGTATTTCATGAAATGTCACTATTTGTGTGGTAGGTCGTAGAAGGAGGGGGAGGGGGGGGGTCTAAAATTTTCAGATTGATAAGATTTTAGAGCCCTCATTTCTAAATACATTTAATAAACAAGTGAAACAATCGCGTTTACTCTGCTCGTACCCTTAAGCGAAGAATAAAATGAAAGCGAGAAGCGATACAAATTTACAGTTTGACCATTGATGGAAAAGTGTGATCGTTTTTTAAGACACCACGCTTGGCTACAGTCAGTTTCGAGAGGGGAAAAAACAACACGAAAATTAATAACATGCAAATTAATTGAGGAAGAACTTACAGGATTAAAGAAGTCGGTAAATGTTTCTTTTAAATTTGTAGAAGCTATAATCTCTAGAAAAGGCCGATAGTGCGTTCCACATTTTGCTTGCTCGAGATAGAAAGGACTGCCTATTTTTCATTGTACGTGATTTGGGTAGCTAAACCGTGTACTTGTTAGCGCAATCACCAGCACGTATATTACGCAAGAATTTGAATAAAAGAGGGATAAGACGACTAACTTCACCACTACTGCGGCCATGGAAACATTTGTACTAGATCCTGATTACTCCGACATTTCTACGATATACAAGGGGGTCTATAAATGCCATGAAGGCATCACCTGCAATAAATCAGAACGCAAATTTTTAAATTGAGTTGTGGGTGCCCCAGCCAGATATGCCAGATATACGAATTGTACTCGAGCTGAGGCCAGATTTGGAACATGTAGATGCTTTCAAGATTAGATGGTGTAAAATGTTTCTTGCACGTTGGGAGAAAACCTGGGCACTTGGAGGCATCTAAAGCTACATTGCAGATTGTATTTATTTCGGAAGCTATTGAATCAAATAACTTGCTCCGTTTAAAGCGGCACAGATGACTGGTGCGCCTCAGCAATTAAGTCAAAGCAGTAATTGTTTTCAAGTCTACCGTCCTCTGCAAAGCTGTGACTTGAATTGAGGGTTGAAGGTCCGTGCGCGTGAAAAGTCGCGAATGTTCAACCGATTCCCAAGAAAGGAAACAAACCGTTACCCGCCAACTACCGCCCAATCCCCATTACTTCCGTTCTGTCGAAAGTGATGGAAACGGCTGTGAATTGCAAAATAGTCCAAATCACAAACTTATCAATGATCGGCAATGCGGATTCCGTTCCGGACATTCTACAGATGACCTCTTGGTATATCTGACTGATCGTTGGAACTCTTGCATCCATGAATTTGGCGAAGGTTATGTTCTGGCACTTGACATCGCTTAAAAGTTTGACAGAGTTTGGCACGAATTTCTCCTAGTGAAGCTCAAAGCAATCGGCTTTAATAATAACCTCATAAAATGGATTGAGAGTTTCTTATATGAACGCACCATAAAAGTCGTATCTTCCCCCTTTCCCATATATTCCGGAGTCCCCCAAGGCTCTGTTTTATCGCCCACACTCTTTCTTATTTTTATCAATGACCTTCTGTCGTCAACGCTCAACCCGGTACATTGCTTTGCAGATGAAAGAACCCTGTATAGCATCTATGAATTCGATTCGACTACTAACGCTCACCGTGTCCCGATCGTAACTAAACGAGCCGAACTATTTGTATTATTGAACTCTGGCCAGAACCTAATCTTGGAATAAGGCAAGCTAAATAGAGTAGAGTTCAACACCTCAAAAACATAGGCCTGTCATATTTCTCTTAAACATGATGTTCCTGCGTCTGTCTCTTAAACGTGATGTTCCAGCGTCCGTCTCTAATGTAGCCTTCGGTGGTGTCCAACTCGACTCTTCCGAATACTTCACACTCCTTGGCATTAAAGTAAATAACCATCTTAATTGGAACCAGCACATACTCGACGTAGCACGTGTCGCTTCCAAACGCCGAGAAGTTCTCCGAAGATGTAAAAAATATTTTACTTCTAATGACCTAGGAAATATCTATAAGGCCAACATTAGACCATGCCTCGCGTACTATTCCCATTTATGGGCTGGGGCACCCAAAACATTGGGAATACAAGTTCTTTGAAGTTCGGGGTATGAATGACTGCCTATATTTCACTGTACGGGAAGTTGGAAGCTTAACAGTAAACTCGTGTGCGCTTGAAGCTAGGCGAGTATTTCTCGGAAATGTGTATAGAGGTGGAATAAGTTTGGTAAGTTGCTCAGTGCATTAACCATGAAAATAGCCGTAGTAAATGCTCAGTAATCCGACATTTCTGCGATGCTCTAGGGAGTCTATAGAAACTGTGTTGACTTCATCTCCAATTAGTCGGGACGCCTGTCTCTTGACGCGATCGATCATCGCATTTTCGTGGATATCTTAGCTGCTTGTCTGCAATTTTAAAAAAGATCATCAAATCAGATAGGTCTGTATTTCATCTTTGTGTGTAAAAGTAAGTGACGGCCTGACTAGCTAGTACGCGGTCACTAGTGTAAGCACCCTACCTCATAGAGGGAGGTGCAGAAGGAGGCTGACCGCTTCGCTCTAGATTCTAAAATAGAGAGATACACATGTCGTCGGCTCTGTTGACTCACCCACCCAGTCGTGAAGTAGTTACTACACTCCTGCACTACTTGATCAGATGACTGTACATCTTCATAGGCATTTTAGAAGAGAGATCTTGCAGACGTTATACCAAGATGAATTTATTTGCATACTTTTACAGCACGACACTAAAAAGGAAATGTTTTATAAATATGTGTCAATAAGACGCCAACATTTGCATATGTATATATTTATACTCAAAATGAAATCTGAGAGTATAGTGTGTTTGCTTTACCGTTTGTAACGCTAAGAAATAATGCTGGCACAGAGCCGCCAAGGATACAGAAATGTTTATTGTCTCCAAAAACCGATTCCGAGTTGCTGTCTGTCCGTCTGTCTACAACATAACTCTCGAACGCTTTGAGCTATCGTACCGAAATTTGTTGTGTGTCATTTTTAGCAAAAAAGTAACTTTAAGTTCGTGAACGGGCCGCATCCTCCCACTCCTTCTACCCCTCCCAATTTCGAAATTTAAAAAAATTGATTTTTCTCCGAAACCATTTCAGCTATTGACTTGAAAATAAGGTCATAGTACAATATTAATGTACGATAATATAAATATCATTAATCTCAAGAAATATTGATCTGATCTCCTTACTCCTACCACTTCCCATCAAATCAATCAAATTCCTGTTAAGACCCCCTACAGGGGCATGAGACAGAAACAACTCTCTTCCACAAGGCGCGATCCTGAGCATCGGCCTTAAGCTGTTGCCAGGACTTGTTTATTCCTCTGGCCTCCTGCTCAACTGCTCGTTTCCATGTGTTACATGGTCGACCAACCCGACGTCTTCCTTGAGGACTATAATCCAGAGCCTGTTTTGCGATATTTTGCTCTAGCTTCCTCAAAGTATGACCGATCCACTGCCACTTCCGCCGTTGAATCTCAATACCTATTTTAGTCTGGCCAGTTGTACTCCAAAGTTCGTCGTTGGAGATTACTTCTGGCCAGAATATTCCTAAAATGCGCCGGAGGCATTGGTTTACGAAAGTCTGTAGTTTCTTGGTAAGTCGAACGGTCACTTTCCACGTAGTACAACCATACAACAACACAGATTTGACGCATGCGTCAAAAACTCGCAGCTTCGTGCGAAGGGTGATCTCTCTTAACCTCCAGAAAGGGGAAAGGATACCGAAGGCCTGACGAGCTTTATTTAGCCGAGCCTCAACATCCTTTTCGGCTCCGCCGTCCATGCTGACAATGCTTCCAAGATAGACAAAATCTTGCACCTCTTCCACATCCTGTCCGTTACGAACAATCGGTGTGCTTGCGTTCGAACCCATGTGCATGTACTTGGTTTTACGCACATTTATTTTCAGTCCCGCCTCTTTGCATTTAGAATGCAACGAGCGAACATTTGACTCTAAGTCCGAACGGTTATGTGCAAGCAAACACACGTCATCAGCATTATCAAGGTGACTTAAGATGTTAAATAGTCTCCATTGAAGACCCTTACCTTCCCCACCTTCCAGTGCAGCTTTCAAGATATCGTTTATTACCACCAGAAACCGGGCTGGTGATAATATGCAGCCTTGTTTGACACCCGTTCGCACCTCCCATACAAATGCACAATTTTAAAAAATGCATTTATTCGGTTTGCATTGCAACTAACTAAGCTAAATGAACCAATTTTTTTCATAATTAATTTTATTATAATTACAACTAATTTTGGAAAAAATATCAACTTTACCTCACTCCTTCTACCCCATCCCATACAAATTTTACGAAATTTTGGAATTTTAATTAAATTAGTTCTCATCAAAACCGTCAAAGCTATCAACTTTAAAATTTGAGAAAAGTATACTATTTTAAATATGATTGACTAGCGATCGCCCGCGACTTTGACCGCGGAAGAATCGCAATATAAACAATTTTTGAGAATATAGTCAGTAATATGTACATTATGTGAGATATATAATCTGTTTAGTTTAATGACTCTTTAATCACAATGGTTTGTATTTTATTGGAATCAGAGCCATAAATTATTAAGAATGGAACCACGATACTCGCATTTGTATGAGACAGGCTCGTGATCAAATCAATCCCGTGATTTGAGATCATATAAGTATGGAAGAGCGTTAAGGACATGTGAATAGTTGTAGCTTGTGTTAATTAAAAAAAAGACCAAATAAAATAACGTTAAGATTAAAACCATAACAGGACTACGATTGTGCGCAAAGCCCAATCATACGATATTATAGATGAAATCGAAATTTTTGTGATGTTAAGAAATTTTGTATAGGGAGTGGTAGAAACGGTCGCGTACTTAACTAATTTATTTCACATCATGCAAGAGTTGCTATAAAAATATTTTTTACCAAATTTAAGCTTGAAAAATTAAATATGTACTGAGAAACTTAAAGCATTGGATTTGACGAAATTGTGCAATTTGTATGGGAGGTGGTAGAAGGAGTAAAGGGTTTTTAATGATTTTTCGATAAACAACTATAATCATAATTAAATTGATATATTCTAAATATTAGATCAGTAACGTTCATATTTTTGAAGAAAATCTAATTTTTGAAAAGTTGTAGAGTTGTGTTACTTTGTATGGGAGGGGGTAGAAGGAGTGAAGCTAATTAGTTAAATTTTTCCCGATATTAATAATAATGCTAATTAAGGATTCTGTACAAAATTTTAGCGCGATGAAAGCTATACGTATTGAGAAAATTGGATTAGAGTATTTCATGAAAAATTGCAGTTTGTATGGGAGGTGGTGGAAGGAGTGAGGTGTTTTTAGTGATTTTTTGAAAAACAACTACAATCATTATTCAATTGATATATTTTAAATTTTAGATCTGTCACTTTCACATTTTCCAAGAAAATCGAATTTTTGTAAAGTCGTGGAATTGTATCACATTGTATGGGAGGGGGTAGAAGGAGTGAAGCTAATCGGTTAATTTTTTCTCTATAATAATAACAATGCTAATTAAAGATTTAGTACAACATTTTAGCTCGATGAAAGTTACATGTACTGAGAAAATTGGTGTATAGTGTTTCATGAAAAAGTATAGTTTGTATGGGAGGTGGTGGATGGAGTGAGGAAATTTCAAAACCTTGTCTACGAATAGATTGCATTTGTAATGAAAATAATATATTCTAAGTTTCAATTCAATAACTTTTAAAGTTTCCAAGAAAATTTGATTAATATATATTTTTGAAAATGAGTCACTTTGTATGGGAGAAGGCGTGAGGGGAGTGACATAAAACCAAAAACAGATTACATACCGGAGCATATCTAATAAATTATGAAAGTTTCGTTACAATCGGTTCAGCCGTTTTTGCGTGAAAGCCGGACAGACAGACAGACAGAGAAGAATTTAAAAAACGCGAGTTTCTGCTTAGTTATTGCTAAAATAAGCAAAAAAATAAATTATAGCCATTTCTAAACAAATAACAGACAGACACTACAATTATATTTATGTAGATGTCAAAAAATTTGGTTTTGATTCGGATATCCCTCCTACCCCCTCCCATACAAATGCAGAATTTTGGTAAATGCATTTAACTGATTTTCATCGAAACTAGAAGAAGTAGAAACTGGAAAGTTTGCCAGAATTTGTCCCTTAATAATTGTAAAAATTGTAAAAAAAATATCGCCTTCACCTCACTCCTTCTACCTTCTACCATCTCCCATACACATTTTTGTGTTGGAAGTTGAAGAAAAGTTTTTCTCCTTCGAACATATGAGAGCTATCGACTTTAAAATTGTAACAAAGCAATATGAGTGGCAGAGGAAGTGGAGCGTTTAAGATGATTTTGAAACTGCTTGTCATCATCCTCATCACCACGCTTTGATTCAATTTCAAATTCGATAGTTCTAATATATTCGAAGAAGAAATGCTTTTCTTGAATTTATAATACAGATATTTGTATGGGAGGGGGTAGAAGGAGTGAAGAGGAGCTGATAATTTTTTTTAGCACTTATTGCAATTATTAAAAAACAAATTCTGGCAAAATTTTAAGTTTATACTTTTTCTAGTTTTAATGGAAATCGATATAATGCAATTAACAAAAATTATACATTTGTATGGGAGGGGGTAGAAGGAGTGTATGGATCAAAACACATTTTTTTTCTCGTTATTGATATTTCTATTTTTATACTTTATGCAAAATATCAAGTCGATAGCTTGAACAGTTTCGATGAAAAATAATTTAATTTAAATTTCAAAATTTCGTGAAATTTGTATGGGAGGGGGTAGAAGGAGTGAAGGAGGTGAAGTTGATAATTTTTTCAATTCAGATTGAAATTATAATAAAATTAATTTTGGCAAAAATTCGTTTTTATAACTTGGCAAGTTTCAATGAAAATCGAAAAACTTCATTTTTCAAAATTATGCATTTGTATGGGAGGGAGTAGAAGGAGTGACGGGATCAGATCAATATTCCGTCATATTATTGACATCTATATCATAATACTTTGACCCAAATTTCAAATCGATAGCTTAAATAGTTTCAAAGAAAAATCAATTTCTGAAAATTTCGGAATTTCGTGAAATTTGTATGGGAGGGGGTAGAAGGAGTGGGGGATGTGGCCCGTTCACGAACTTAAAGTTTGTTTTTTGCTCAAAATGACACACAACAAATTTTAGCACGATAGCTCAAAGTGTTCGAGAGCTATGCTGTAGACAGACGGACAAACGGACAGACAGCAACTCGGAATCGAAGTTCTTGAGCGACAACAAATATTTCTGTACCCTTGGCGGCTCTGTGCGAGCATTATTTCTTAGCGTTACAAACGGTAAGGCAAACGCAATATACTCTCAGATTTCATCTAGAGTATAAAAATATGTTTGCTCCAATTAATATGTTTGTTAATTTTTATGCCGAGTAATGTAAATTCTCTGAAGAGTGTAATTGAACGTTACCGATGGCTATGTTCGAGGAACTCGCCGAAATATCCTTTTTATGGGATAAGTGACAGGCCTAAGTTTTTGAAGCACTGAACTCTACTCTATTTTTACTGCTCCATTCCATGATTAAGTTGAGATCTGAATTCTATCAATCGTACAAATTGATACATTTAGAATTTAACCACGATTAGTTTCAGTAAAGGAATCGAATTGAAAGATGTTATCCAGAATACTGTCATCAAAAAAGCTATGAATTGGATTGAGTGTTGTTGTTCGTTCAAAAAGGGAACTCTCAATCCATTTGATAAAGGTTGTGTTACCACCTATGTTTTACTAATAGACCTTTGTGCCAAACACTGTCAAAGGCCTTCGCAATGTCAAGGGCCAGTACTTGACCTTCACAGTATTTATAAATGCACGAGTTCCAACGTTCAGTCAGATAGACTAGGAGATATCCAGTGGAACGCCCAGAACAGAACCTGTATTGGCGGTAATGTATAAGATGTTTATTTTCAAGGTAACTGACTAGTTTGCGATTGACAGCCGTTTCCATCACTTTCGATAGCACTGAAATAATAGCTATAGGGCGGTTCAAGGGAATCACTTTGTTTCCCTTGTTAGGGATCGGATAGACATCGCCATTTTCCTGAAGAGAATGATAGGTCAAATAGATTGCGAAGAGGCTTAGCTAGAGAGGAAAAACATTTCTTAAGGGTAACAGGGGACCAGCAGATTTATGAACATTGAGTCACTTGAATATCTTGCTTTCCCAACAGGATTCGTAATAATTCGGTCACCATCCGAAAAAGGAGGAGTGGAAGATTTTATGAAGTTTTGATTGACCGTTTTACCAAATTACCAAAAATATCTTGAGTCTTTTGGGGTTTCAAGGGTCTGTCGTCGAAGCTTTTGGTCATGTTACTTACTTACGATGGCGCTATAGCCCAAATCGGACCTCAACCTCCTGAATGCTCTGCCTCCATCTATCTCGGCTCAGTGACCGCGTCCTCTAGTTAGAAAATCTTAGCAGTGATTTGCTGTCTGCGTTAATCGAATCTTCCCAGCGCTTCAATTTACTTTCCCTTTTAGTGTGCGTTTGGGAGTGCTTCCGTCATGACCAGCCCATTGTAACTTCTAAAATTTTTTTTGGTCATGTTTGAGTTTAATATTTTCGAGAGTTGATTTACAGGTATTCGCTAACACGTTGAAGAGCAATTCGTTTCGAATTAAATATATATCTCATTTACATATATTGATAAACTATTTTGTATTGTAGTTATCGATATCGGTAGTTACTCGTATTTATTAATAGGCTTTTCAAAATGCGTCATATTCCCAACAATTTTGCTCCACTGTTCAATCTATTCATATCTTAATATCTATGATGATCCTCAATAAGATCCAAATACTGGATAAGCCAGTTTCAACAATCGACATCAGCTAAGTGATCATGACGACGATGATTCGTCAATAATCCAGCTCCCACATTATAAATAAACTAAAACTGTACATCCGCTTTTTCATAAAAATCAACATAAATATCCCATATCTGATAGATAAAACATTTTTTTGTTGTGCTCACCACTCCATTTTCGGTGGCCTTGTAAAAGGCAATGCAATCTTGCAAACTTTTTATATGCATACATAAATTTTTTAGAACTTAAAAGCAGTGAAAAAAATTAAAGAGTTCTTAAAGAAGCTGTGGAATTTTAAAAGTGAATTTTTGTCGTAGTCCGGTTCACCGGACACTATGGTCTTCGGGGACATATTAGTTTCAGTACTGGTTTTAGCCAACAAATAAAACTCGTACCCGTACATATATGGTCGTCATCGAAACAAACATGTTGAACAAGTTCATAGATGTTCGCTGTTCGAATATTCAAATAGAAGAGTGTCGGATTCTAGTGGCCAGCACGTTTATTGTTTAAGACAAAAATTAGTCGGACTCGTTTGTATTTTTTGCCAGAATTTCAGCAATATTGTTGTGACTGACTTACGACCGAGAGGGAACTATAATATTTGCACTTAACAAGTACAAAAAGTATTGATATTGTTTTCAATTTTTAAGTGGTTCCCATGACTTTCAACTTTAAAACGTGAAGTGGTCTTAAGGAGTGGTGAGCAATGAAGATGACTACAAAAATTTATGAAATATTGGACCATTGTATCCACTCATAGAACCATGGAAGCTGATTTTGAACGTATCTAGAACGCTTGGAAATTTTTATTTATCGCTATTTCAGTTAAAAGCTTATGAGCATACACAATACTGAATTTTGCATAGAAACCTGATTAGAATATTTCGAAATTAATTGTTTTTTAGACGAAAAAAAAAACTAAACGCAATCCATTTTATGCATGACTTGTCGTACTATGAAATAACACCTTGCGAGATAATCGAGTTGCAAACGACGACTAACTTATCAAAGGCTTAAATTTTTTTATGTTTCTTATAAATATATAATTTTCTTTTATTTTGCCTACCACCTGGTTGAAGACAGAAATCAAGAGAACTTGATGAAAATGTAAAATAAGAAGTTGTTGAAGAAGATTTGAGAGCGTCATTGGAAATTTTCTTGCAATTTAATAAGACGTGCTTCGAAATAATTTGCATTCATTTTCTGGTATAAATCGAGCTAGGCGAAGCGATTTCTTGTTTAAAGTTGCGGAATAATATGTTAAGCTAAAATGATTTTATAATGTTGATATAAAGGTAGTGCTAATATAAGCGCGATTTTAATATGAGAATAATTTACGCAATTTAAATTTTTGCAGTTAAAATTTATTTTTGGAGATAAGAACTTGTTGTGCGTTGTGTGTGCTTTCCAGCCTTTCTGCTTGCAAGGGCACTTCCCACTTCCCATATAAATTAATAAAAAACGCATTCACTTCATCTAAACACTATTGGTAATTAAGTTCGAGTTTCATCGATTCGTTCCTGTTGTAACTATTTGTAATTTTCCTTTTCCGGACTGGAATACACGCGAACTTAGGAAACTGATTTTAGATAAAAAAAAGTACGCACAAAAATTATAAAATGTATGGAACTCAAGATCATTACATATTTTTTTCTGAATTGAGATCACAACGTTTAAAATTTTCCAGGCAGGTATATACATAGTTTCTGTATCACAGAAATTCAGGAGAACCTTGTACATGAGCCCAAGCGTCTTTGGAATCACATTAATTCTATTATTATCGTCAAACATGCATTTTAATAATATCTCTTGGATAATCCACTCAAAATTGCCAACACTTTTGCGGAATACCTTTCTTAAACCTATTCTGATAAAACATGCTCTTTCATTCCTATTGAACGTAAAAATAATCGAAATCTGTCAGTACTATCTTTTGATAGTGTTTTATTAAAGTTAAAACATTAAGAGTAGGAAAATCCACAGGGCCGGATAATGTACCCAACTTTATTTTAAAATCTTGTAGTAAGGAACTTGTTTACCACTTGGTTTATCTTTTTAACTGACCCATGGAATTGGGTAAATTTGTTCACACCTTGAAAAAATCTGTTATGGTACCTGTCCATAAAGCATAAAGTACCTGTTCATAAAGCAGAAATAATAAACTACAGGACGATATGTATCCAGTCAGCTATTCCTAAAATCTTTGAGAGTTTTATTTATGACCAAATTAGTCCTTTAACTCATAATTTAATTATTCCTAACCAGCATAGTTTCCGAAAAGGCAAATCTACTGCCACAAATTTAATCTCTTTGACCCAATTTATTAGTAAAATATGAAGAAATCTATCCAAGTATGTATATATGTATGTATACCAACTTCAGTAAAGCATTCGGTAAAGTCAATATTGATCTATTAGTGAATAAAATCTCCACAAATGGAATTTATGGAAGTCTTCTGAATTGGATTTCTGACTATCTTCAGGGTCGTGAAATGCAAGTAAAACTGAAGTGTCACATATCATACTCTTTTCTAACCACTTCAAGGATCTCATTTCAGTCCCTTATTTTCTAATTTGTTTGTTAATGACTTGGACTCCATCTTGGATGAAAATGAATTTGTACTGTTTACTGATGACTGCAAAATATACATACAATGTTATTACTTCTCTATCTGATTATGGAAGCTTTCAAATAAAACTTAATAAATTTTGCATAGAAAACGGTTTTGAGATCAATATTTTCTCGATCAAAAAATTCTGTTCAAGATTCGCTTGAATAAAAAATAAAACCTAAAGAATATAATTTAAATATTGTCTAATAACTAAATACTGTAATTTAAAGATTGCCTCTACTGTAACCAAACTGTGTATTTTGCATTGAGTTTAAATTAAATTGTAGTTCGGCTTTTTGTTTCTCTTCTGACCGGTGGCAAGAAAAGGTCTGCCTGTAGCTATCAACCCAAGTATTGCCTCTTAATTACAATTCAAATCATTTGCTGGTCCGTCGAGCCGGATATTTCCCCAATTATAATCAAAGCTAAGTATAAGTACAGTTCTCAAACAATACCTTTATATTTAAACTATCAAACAATACTTTTATACATAAACTATTAAAATATTAACATTAGTAAAAATCGGAAATAAATTTGTGAAAGTGATTTATAGTATTCGAACCGGGATCTTTGTCTGATTTGTGAGTGACGTTTTTTAATTTTGTACATTACTTTGTATGCGCTACAGCTTTTTGGCAACGTCCAAAATGGATGTATTGCGAGCAAGGCGAGGAAATGTTGAAGCCTATTTAATAAGGCTTGCAAACTTCCTTGATGGCCTGTCGAATCCGTCAGAAAGTTCGATTGAAGAGCTAACGGCTCGAGACGCAAAACTGGAAGAATGTTGGACTTCCTATTCACAAGAAACGGATACAGCGCCTCGGATACGGACTGATTCTACGGTAACGACTTTTAACTTTTTTGACTTTTTCGAAAACGGACTATTATTGGCTTCTGGAACGTTCGAACATTGAATGACGGGGGAAGAGCTGGGGTTACTCGGTCTTTGCACCGCCAATCAGTGATCGGCCGTGAAATGGAGCACTATAACATCCAAATCTTGGGCTTGAGCGAGTTCAGATGGACAGGATCAGGAGAAGATCGAACCCCTAGTGGAAACACTATTTTGTACATTGGCCCTGAAAGTGAAGCTAAAAATGGCGTGGCGTTCGTCCTTACACCGAGAGCGAGAAACAGTCTCATTAGCTGGGAACCAATCTCAGATAGGATTATCGTCGTCAGACTTAGGACCCGTGTCAGAAACGTCACAATTCTGCAGTGCTACGCACCAACTAATAACGCAACATCTGGTGACAAAGAGGAGTTTTATAGCCAACTGAGTGCCACCTTCGAACAAGTTCCAAGATGATTCTCAACACTGGACTAGAACACGCCATGGGGAGGCATGCTGACCCTTGGGTCGACGCGTCACGACCTTGGATTAAGAGACCCGAAAACGGCGAATTATTTATGGAGTTTTGTAGTACTCGGCAAATGGTCATCGGAGGAACCCTTTTTCCAAACAAGAGTCATCATAAAACATCTTGGGTTTCCCCTGATGGTGTTACTCAGAACCAGATCGATCATTTGGCTATAAGTCGCCGATGGAGAAGATGTCTTCTCGATGTGCGAGCGAAACGTGGAGCTGACGTGGGGAGCGATCACCACTTGATGGTTGCCTGCTTGAGATTGTGTACAGCAGCTATCCGACGACCACAAATTCTTCAAATGAAGCGCAAGCTCAATGTGGATAAACTTAGAGATCCCAACAAAAAACGAGAATACACAACTATTCTACGCGAAAAGTCATCCACATTGGGTGAATATGAAATGCGCACACTGGACGCCAATTGGGAGGCAACCAAAAACACTTTTCAAACTAGTGCTGAAGAATCTGTGGTATATGTGCAAAGCGGTGAGAAACCCTGGATGTCGCAAGACACATGGGACAAGGTTGGCAATTGGAAAAAAACCAAATTGGCAATCATCTCTCAACCCGATGTCTCAACCAACGAACGCCCCACCTGAGGCAGAACAACCGCGATACTCATATACAGCTTAAAAAGGCTTTTAGACGCGACAAGAGAAAGGCCATTGAAGATCTGCCAAACAAGGCAAAATCTGCGGCTTATCTTGAGGACATGGGTTGACTATTCAAAATCATGAAACAGTTGACGAATAGGAATTTCAACGTCAACCACCTGGTGAGAGATGTCAACCGAACTTTCCTTTATATGAGTGAACACCAGTTGCGGCGATGGAAGGAATACTTCTCTGATATTTTAAACATCTTGTCAGAGGAAGATATTCCAGAAACAGAACAACTACCAAACATCTAACCGCAACAATCCTCTATTAGGAATCCCCCAGATAAGGAAGAGATAGTTTCCGCCATTCGGTCAATGGCGGGAAGGAAAGCTCCAGGTATAGACGGACTACCAACCGAACTCCTAAAAGCGGACCTGGAAAAAACAGCCCATATACTCCTCCCACTCTTCACTAAGGTGTGGGATGATGGAAGATATCCGACTGAACGGAAGGAGGGCGTCATTGTGAAAATTCCGAAGAAGGGCGACCTTCGGGATTGTGGCGATTGGCGTGGTATATATCTTCTTACTGCCGTATCAAAAATTATGGCTAAGGTAATTCAATAGGATTAGTGATGTCGTCGAGAGCACTCTCGAAGTTTTTCAGGCTGGATTCCGTAAAGGGTCGCCTTGTACCGACCACACAAATACCGTACGGATAATATTAAAGCAGTCAGCCGAAATGGGTTCGCCACTACATCTCATGTTTGTGGACTTCGAGAAGGCTTTCGACAGCGTTAAGCGAGATTAGATATGGAATGCTTTGCGTAGGAGAGGTATTCCAGATAAGCTCAGACAAGGCTGCATGTTATCACCAGCCCTGTTTCCGGTGGTAATAAATGACATCTTGAAAGCTGCACTGGAAGGTGGGGAAGGTAAAGGACTTTAATGGAGACTATTTAACATCTTAAGTCACCTTGATTATGCTGATGACGTGTGTTTGCTTGCACATAGCCGTTCGGACTTAGAGTTAAATGTTGCATTCAAAATGCAAAGAGGCGGAACTGAAAATAAATGTGCGTAAAACCAAGTACATGCACATGGGTTCGAACGCAAGCACATCGATTTTTCTTAACGGACAGGATGTGGAAGAGGTGCAAGATTTTTGCTATCTCGGAAGCATTGTCAGCATGGACGGCGGAGCCGAAAAGGATGTTGAAGCTCGGCTAAATAAAGCTTGTCAAGCCTTCGGTATCCTTTCCCCTTTCTGGAGGTTAAGAGAGATCTCCCTTCGTACGAAGCTGCGAATTTTTGAAGCATGCGTCAAATCCGTGTTGTTATATGGTTGTACTACGTGGAAAGTGACCGTTCGACTTACCAAGAAACTACAGACTTTCGTGAACCAATGCCTCCGAAGCGTTTTAGGAATATTCTGGCCAGACGTGATCTCCAACGACGAGCTTTGGAGTACAACTGGCCAGACAAAAATAGGTATTGAGATTTAAAGGCGGAAGTGGCAGTGGATCGGTCATTCTTCGAGGAAACCACAGCGAAACATCGCCAAACAGGTTCTGGATTATAATCCTCAAGGAAGACGTCGGGTTGGTCGACCGTGTATCACATGAAAGCGAGCAGTTGAGCAGCAGGCCAGAGGAACAAACAACTCCTGGCAACAGCTTAAGGCCGATGCTCAGGATCGCGCCTTGTGGAAGAGAGTTATTTCTGTCCTATGCCCCTATAGGGGGTCTTAACAGGAATTTGATTTGATTGATTGATTTCATAAAGAGTTGTTTAGTAACAGAATTCTGGGCTGAATATTTAGATACATACTCATTCTAAATCGGTATTGTTAAATGACAACATTAAGCTATTCATCGAATATTCGCAATCTTCAGCTGTCTACTATTATGCACAATCACATAATTGACAATCCGCGACTATCAATTGCTTGTAACTTCGAACTGCTCGTGCGTACTCAGAAGCCGACGAAGAGCTGACGAATAGGGGCCGATACAAAAAGGCGAGCGTTTACGATGAAAGAGTCAGTCTGAGTTGGGAAGCAAAAGAGCAAGATTGTGCTGTCGCATGGTAAAGTCACGATAAAGTCAGTCGAATGATGGAAAGCGAAAGAATCGGAGTTAGAAAAGCGCCAATTGGTGAACGAAACAAGTGTTTGTGATAGTTCTATTCTACAAGGGCACTACAGCCCAAGTCGGATCTTGGCCTCCTGATCTTCAGGTTCCTTAACATTTTTCATTGCTTATTGTGGAAGGACAATTCTCTATCTACAAATTTTAATTTTAGTAGAGTGAGGTAACTAAGGTATACCAGGTAGTGTGCTGGAATTATGCGTCGACCGGGATTTGAACTCACGACCTTCGAATTGTAGACCAACAAGCTACCCAATAGGCTACACCTTAGCTAGTTTATGATAGCTAAAGGAAGCAATAAATAAAAGTACGCAGTTGTTTTAATTTAACGAAAACTAGTTTCATTTTTACTTGAAATCCAGCAACTCCCTGCGCACTTCAGTACGTATGATTATCAAGCACTCTAAACCTTTTTGTAAGGCATATCCATGTGTTGTGTGCTCTTTACTGGATATCGCTCATTATCTCATTTATCTGTATCGGGCTCTTCCTCATTATAGAATATCTGGTTTATACACGGTCGACAAGTTCTCATACTCTTGTTTTTGTTTTGTTATTTGAGCAGTTCTCTTTTGCCTCAAAGCATTCTTTTTACTCAACACTTTGGTGCAGTAAATTTTGGGTAGTATTGACAAAATTGCGGCTTTCATTTCATTACCGCACAGTCGCCAATAATTTAATTTTTGATTCTGGCTCTAATTTTTGTAATTGCAAGAAACCTAAGCAGAACACCCACCAACTTCAAAAACATGAAATTTTAGAGAGTTTTGCTGTAGGTGGGTTGTTGTGAGGAAAGATGAGGAGACTACCTGGCACTGCTAATTCCTTTGGGAATTGGGAGAACAACTTTTCACGCCCTTATACGAGGTACACCACCTAGTCCTCCCTAATTTGTTTTAGGGAATATCCCCCCTTGTTTTTTGTTGACCTTCGCTACCTCGAAGAGGATAGGGCTTGGAAACCCTATATCCCACCCCTCTTCGGCCAACCCATCGATGCACAATATTGTACCGTGGAGATCGAGTGACAAGAACTCCCCCGCCGACGAGCTAGCACGTACTAAAAGCTAGGTTTAAAAAAGTTCATTCGCTTTTTAACATCGCAAAGCGCACAGGGCAGACCGAAGCATGGACTGAATATAGGAGCTCCCTAAAAGTCTTCAAAAGGGAACTGAGAAAAGCCAAAAAATAGGCTGGAGAGAATTCTGTAGCCGAATAGAGCAAGCCTCAGAAGCCTCTAGACTTCGGAAGCTGCTATCCAAAAATCCAGCTTCGCCAGCCTTACTAAAAGACACGGATGGAAGCTGGACAAATGACAGCAAGGGTACGCTTGAGGCTCTCTTAAGCACTCACTTTCCAGGCTGCCAGGACCCCGGCGACACCCGCCAAGAGGTAAACAATGAACGCCTGGAGAATGTTCCAGGGCTATTCTCACCACATAGACTAAGGTGGGCAATTGGCTCGTTCGATCCGTATAAGTCGCCGGGATCGGATGGGATAATACCAGCCATGATACAAAATGTAGAAGGACAGGTTGCACCATGGCTCGCGGCGATTTTTAAGGGATGCCTTAGACTAAACTACATACCCCAACTATGGAGGGAAGCACGGGTTGTTTTCATACCGAAAGCAGGTAAGGGCAATCACGTTAACCCTAAGGACTATCGACCCATTAGTCTTACGTCCTTCTTGTCAAAAACACTAGAAAGGGTCCTTGATGTATACATCAGAGATAGGATGAACCCAGAACATCTATCCCAAGCTCAACACGCATACATGAGAGGGAAATCGGTGACTGCCACCCACGAGGTGGTGATAAACATCGAAAAATCACTGCAGCATAAAGAGTACACTCTAGGCACTTTCCTAGACATAGAGGGAGCCTTCAATAATGTCACAACGGATGCCATTGGGGAAGCTCTCCGCTCTGCTCAAGTAAACAAAACGATCAGCGCATGGATCGAGACTATGCTTAAAAATCGAACCATAGCGTCGGAATGGGGTAATGCTAGTTCTCGCAAACATAGCTGTAGGGGAACGCCACAAGAAGGGGTACTATCTCCACTCCTGTGGGTGCTGACTCTCAATAACATACTTAAGGTCCTAAGCAGTTCAGGGGTAAACGTGGTGGCCTACGCTGACGACGTAGTGATACTGGTACCAGGCAAGTACACAAACACGTTATCCGAGCTCACGGAAGGAGCACTCAGAAAACTATACGACTGGGCGAAAAGCGCCGGACTAAACGTAAACCCGCTAAAAACGGAACTAGTTCTGTTCACGAGGAAAATTAAAACTCCGGAGCTTAGGCTACCTAAAATAGGAAGCACCGAACTAACTCTGACCAGCCACGCAAAGTATCTGGGACTGATCCTAGATAGTAAGCTAACCTGGAAACTAAACATTGAAGAGCGTTCAAAAAAGGCTAGCATCGCTTTTTACTCGTGCAAAAGGATGTTCGGAAAAAGCTGGGGACTAGACCCGAATATAACGCACTGGATATATACGGCTATCGTAAGGTCAATTCTCCTGTATGGCATGATGATATGGTGGCCCGCTCTAAATAAGACGACCTACAGGCAAAGATTGGAAAAAGTACAAAGGCAGGCATGTCTGGGAATCACTGGCGCTCTTAGGACCACGCCCTCCGATTCACTGAACGTGTTACTGTCTTTACCACCAATAGACTCGATAGACTTGGTCGCATTAAACGTGGCATCCAAGAGTGCTCTACGACTCAAGGAGCACAAGCAACTTAGTACACGACCGTACGGTCACAGTAACATAAGTCTACCCGCGGGAAACACGGACTCTATGATTGCGAAGTCAGTTTTCGACAGGAAGTTCTCGATACGTATACCGGATAGGGAATACTGGTCAACAAGAACCGGAGACCCTAGGGGAGCGATAAATATCTATACGGATGGATCCAAAATGGAGGGAGGGGTGGGCGCAGCAGTGCACACACCTGACCTCACAACGGATTTAGCTTAACACAGTGCTCGGTGCCAGACGTGCTTTACGCCGTCTCACCTTTTTTTTTTTGTTCGTTTGTTGTCGAAATAATTATTGCTCGTATCTTGGCCGCTTTCCTGTCGCGAGTGAACTAACAAAATTTTAAATTTTACATTGCGACCTGTTCGAGGGGGTCACACCGCCGTCGAATCTCCAAGTCTGTCTACGAGTACCAGCTAAGTGTCACCTAACGGACCGGGGTCTTCGATATGTTGGTTCTCCCGTACATAGGCCTAGTACTTGTGCGGGACTTTCAATTGCAGACCCCGGACCGTTAATTATTTTTCGTTTGTGCTGTTGTTGTTTATGCCGCTTGGTTTTTTTTTTATGATTTTTGCTGGGCAATGTCTGTACTTCTATTTCGTGTTACAATATTTTTGTTTCTTTTTTATTTATTTATTTCTTTTTTTTTTCTTAACCTGTATAATTCTTATTATTGGGAATCAATTTTTTTTTTATTATTATTATTACTTTTAACACCTTGACGAATTTTTAGCCATTACTTTTTTTTTTTTGTTTTCTCTGTTTATTTATTATTTTCGGTTGTCATATTTTAGTTTTTTACTTACTTTAAATATACTGTTACTTTATTATTTTAATAATAAAGTATTGTGATCGACTTGGGAAAAAAAAAAAATTTGCTACCCTGAAATTTTTTTTTTTCGCGTTTCATGACTAAATTAGCCTAAAAAAGCAAAAAAAAAAAATCCGTCTGTCTGTACGCCGTCCGCCGTACGCCGTACGCCGACGTGTACGCTCAGCGCACATTAACTCCCAAACCCTTCAAGATAGAAAGTTCATTTTTGGAGAGATTGTAGGTAGTTGCGGATCTCAGGCGGATACCCATTTTGGGGGGTGTACGGGTTCAGGGGGAGGCAGGGGGAGCGCTTAAACCGAAAAATACGAATTCAAATATCTCAACCATGGTTACAGCTAGGAAGCTAAAAATCAACGCACATATAGAGGAGTTTGTGGGACAACTTTTAAAAATAATTCAATTTTTTTATCCATTGGGGTGCGAAAAGGGGGGGCTAAGAACCAATTGGCGGCCGAATTTTTTTTTCAAATGATTATATCTTCGAAATTACTACTCATAAAAAATTGATATTTTGTGACCATTAAGATGGCATAAAGATCTACTAGAATCAGTTTAGACAGAAGCTAATTCTTGTAAGGGGGAGGGTCAGGGGGGGTGCAAGGAAAAACACTTAAAAATTAATATCTCGACTGTCTCTTAAGCTATGTAATTGAAACTTGAAACGAATACTAAGCTTTACTAGTGGCATATGAAAAAAATATAACATATGGACATAATAGTAGTGGGGGGAAATAGGGAGCATTTAAAAAATGGCGCACTTTCCAAAACTACAAATCACCAAATCTCAAAATTGAGTACACATATCAAATTGAAAATTTGTCAGATTGTAGAGCTATATAGTCTTTAATTTTGGTAAAAAATTTAAGTTGGGGGGTGTAAGGGGAGGGAGGTGGAAAGCGAAAATGTTGAAAATTTTGAGTGATTTTTTTATGGCTCTGGTAAAAGATACAAAGTTGGAGTTTTGCACGTCGACACATCTATTTAATGTACATAGAAAAAAAATAATAATTTGTTCCAAAATTGCTATGCACCGAAGTGGGGGTCTAACGTGCACAAAGTGTTTCATGTGCAATGAAAAAAACACATAAACTGAAAATTTTTGAATGAAATTTTTAGGTACAAACTTGAAAATTTGCGAAATGCATTTAAAAAAAATTCCCAAGAGTTTAAAATATTAACTGGTCGAATATCTTTAAAACTTCTACCCCCTCCCATACAAAAATTTTTTTTCGACCATTTCTAAGAAATCAATTGTCACTTAACTATTAAATGCTATCAATTTGAAATTTTGCACAAGAACTTACAAAATTAATTGAAATAAAATTACGTTAAAAGTTTTGAGATAGCACTTGCCCTTTTACCCCCTCCCACACAAAAGTATGATTTCGACCAATTTCATTAAATCAACTAATAACTAACAAATTAAAAGCTACAAACTTGAAATTTTGTACAAGCACCTCACAAAAAAAAAGAAATAAAACTGCATCACAAATTTTACGATTCCCTTACCTCCTCTACCCCCTCCCATACAAATGTTTGGTTTCGTGAATTTAAAATTCACCGAATCCAATGAAAATTCTATGCAATTTCGTCTATGAAACTGACATTCTATACACAGAATATTGGATTTGGTTCAAGCAATCAATTAAGAAACTATTAACATCCACCCACCCTTACTATCACCCTCCCCCCTCCCTTCATGAAAACTCAAACTTGCATAAATAAACCAATGAAATATGGAGCTTTTGAACGTTTCCGGAAAGTGTTAAATTGAGAACTGCCCTGCCCAAGAAGCTCCTTTCACTTAGTCTTCCCTAACCCTTCTAACCTGCATATTGACTTTCTACGCATGCGCATTTTGTCCCAAAAATAATAAAGTTTCGCCCGACTTGTTGGCAGTTTATTTTTTTCTGTATTCTCCTTTTTACATCGTTTTTTTTTTTGTTCTCTGTTTATTATTAACTTTTTAGTTTTTAATTCAAGTCCTTTTTTTACATTTACTTTTCGAACACCCTTTTCGTTAATGGCAACTTTCACGTTTGACCAGGTCAACGTTCGGGGATTGAGTTCTGCTTACCTCTCCCTGTACATTCACGCCCAAATTTCAAAACCAGACGTATTAGCACTTGGCGAGTGCAAGGTGTTACCTGGAAGTGAGCAGTTTTATTCTGTTCCCGGTTATCACCTTATCCCAGCATTTTTTCGCCAACGGGGGATCGCTCTTTACATCCATGATGATGTGCCCTTCCAATTGGTTCCACATTTGGGTACCTGCTCCAATCCGGAATTTAATTTTATCTGGATAAAACTTTCAGTCCAAGGGCATATCTTGTATTTTTGTTATATTTATAGAAGCCCGGCACTGAATGCAGCTAAAACAGCTAGTGAGCTGGATGGGTTGTCTGAATCCATCCAGTCCATTTACTCTGCACACCCTGACGCTGAAATCGTTATCGCGGGCGATTTCAATGTACACAACACTACCTGGCTGAAATATTCCTCCTGCACGGACCAAGAGGGACGTAATACTGAGCTCTTTGCCTCGTTAAACGGTTTAATACAGCTGGTAAATCAGCCTACTCGTTTACCAGAAATTGCAGGTCAGTTCTCCAATCTTCTTGATCTATTTCTCACCAACCAACCTGAGAAATATTCTCTCTCTGTAATATCCCCATCGCCAATTGGGAATACGGATCACTTCTTGATCCGTGCACAATTTCCTGTTGCAGCACATAAAACGCTGCCAGTTAAGGCACCCCGTCGAACTGTTTGGCATTTTAAAAGAGCCAATTGGGGGGCGCTGAACGAGTTCTTCAATGCCTTCAATTGGAAATTGTGCTTCGATTCTAATGACTGCGATGAAGCCTGTAAACTTGTCACCGAGACCATCCTGAAAGGTATGAAGCTCTATATACCTTCCAGTCAAAAGAGAATCCGGCCGTCGAAGGATTCTTGGTTCACTAAAGAATGTCTCGCGGCAATTCAGGCTAAGAAACAATCGTTTCAAAATTTTCAAAATTTTCCAACTTCAGCTAACAGAGAGCTTTATAATGTATCAAGAAATTCTTGCAAATCCACCCTTAAACGTGTTAAATTTGATCACGACCAAAAACTTCGGCGGAAGATTCTTCAGAGTCCAAAAGGCTCAAGATCTTTCTGGTCTTTTGTCAAAACGGTCAACAATAATTTCATCTCTTCATCAACACCACCACTTGTCGATGGCGACCGTACCGTTATTGATCCAGTAGAGAAAGCGAACCTATTAGCAGTAAGTTTCGCAAGAAACTCCACGCTACCACCTTCAAACCAAGCCCCTCCTATCGTAACACCATCAGGTTTTTCGCTGCCGCCGCTACATTTCCGCACGCGTCTCATATTCAGGATCCTGCAAAAGCTCAATGTTCACAAGTCCGCTGGCCCTGATGGCATTCCCCCCATTACCCTTAAAATGTGCTCCTCCTCTCTGGCTAAGCCCCTTCGCAATCTTTTTCATCTATCTTACTCTTCTGGGTGCTTTCCACGATTGTGGAAAGTCGCGAATGTTCAGCCAATTCCCAAGAAAGGAAGCAAAGCGAACCCCGCTAACTACCGCCCGATAGCCATCACTTCAGTGCTCTCGAAAGTGATGGAAACTGCTGTCAATCGCAAAATTATTCACTATCTCGAGGATAAACAGCTTATCCACGATCGCCAATACGGTTTCCGGTCTGGAAGGTCGACGGGAGATCTTTTAGTCTACCTGACGGAACGTTGGAACTCTTGCTTGCACAAATACGGCGAAGGTCAAGTTCTTGCTCTTGACATTACAAAAGCTTTTGACAGAGTTTGACATGAATGTCTCCTTGTTAAGCTAAAGGCCATTGGTCTCGATGCTACCCTCATTCGATGGATTGAGAGTTTCCTGTCCGAACGCACTATACGAGTCGTATTAGATGGCGTTACTTCTTCTTCTTTCCCAACTAATTCTGGTGTCCCTCAGGGTTCTGTTCTTTCACCTACTCTGTTCTTAGTATTCATTAATGACCTTTTGTCTTCTACTCTCAATCCAATCCATAGTTTTGCAGATGACAGTACTTTAGATAACACCTTTGAATTTAACTCTGCTGCGGATTCTCCGACCTCGACTTAATCCTGGATTGGGGCAGGAAAAATAGAGTAGAGTTCAACGCTGCTAAAACACAGTCCTGTCATCTTTCCCTCAAACGTGATGTTCCAGCTTCGTCGACTAATTTAGCCTTTAATGGCGTACCAATTAGCTCTTCAGATGAATTTATCGTATTAGGCGTAAAGTTAATAACCATCTTGATTGGAGCAAACATATTTTTGATGTTGCCCTGGATACCTCCAAACGCCTAGGTATCCTTCGTAAATGCAAAAAATATTTTACGCCTCACGACTTAGCTACCATCTATAAGGCTTACATTCGACCTCGCCTAGAGTACAATTCGCATTTATGGGCTGGAGCACCCAAAACACACCTTACGCTGCTCGATCGAATACAAAAACATGCGTTCCGATTAATTGGAGACGAGACCATTACGATTTCTATTGACTCCCTCGAGCATCGTAGGAACGTTGCAGTACTCAGCATTTACTGCCGCTACTTTCATGGTAAATGTAGTGCGGAACTTAGATCACTTATTCCTCCACTTTACAGTTTTCCCCGAAATACTCGTCAAGCTAAACGCGCGCACGAGTTTACCATCAACCCTATTCCTACTCGTACAGTGAAATATAGGCAGTCATTCATCCCCCGAACGTCCAGACTCTGGAACGCATTGCCTGCTAGCATATTTCCAAGCAAGTATGACCTTCAGCGCTTCAAAAATAATGTCCATCGGCACTTCCGTCTCTCTCCCCCAAAATTCCCATAACACTAACCAAATTTCATCCTCTTCCTATACCGTCATAACTGTGCAATTGCATTAAAGGGTGACCCTCTAAGTTATAATCGGTGCTATAAAAAAAAAAAAAGTTCTAAGGCTACCAAACGACTGCAGTATCCTTCAGGCGGAAATCCTGGCAATCCAGAGAGCAGCCGAGATCGCCAGCAGATCGTCGCGAAATGGTAACGAAAGAATAATTATATACACAGATAGTCAGGCTGCCCTAAAGGCACTAGAAGCCTGTACTATAAAGTCTAGGGTAGTCTTTAACTGTCATCGCGCGTTACAGAATCTATGTGTCAACAGAAGGGTAGAACTCTGCTGGGTTCCAGGCCACAGCGGCATAACAGGTAATGAGGCCGCGGACGACCTAGCGAAAAGAGGGGCAAATCTTGGTCACGAACTCGCAGAAAACGTACCACCGCCTATAATGATCATCAAAGGATATTTGGACACACAGTTCACGAATCTCTAGATGGCATACGACCACAACATGTAGAACCACAAAATCAATGTGGAACAGGTATGATGCAAATAAAACAAAACTCTTGTTATCACTACCCAGGAAGCAATGTGCGACAATGGTTGGCATCATCACTGGCCATTGTCTTATAGGAGCACAGGCCTATAGGATGGGTTCGCTGCAGGAATTGCAACCAGTCGGGAGTAAGAGAGACAATGGAGCACGTGTTATGTAAGTGTCCGGCGCTTGCTAGAAGAAGGCTTAGTACCCTCGGCTCTCCGTTCTTCTCCGATCTCAAACAGGTGTCGAGCTGTAGTATGTGAAACGTTCTGAACTTTGCGGCAGCAGCGAAAACCTTTGAGCTCAACAAGGAACTCGCAATACCAGCGAACCATTAGGTTTTCCCTATTTTCCGATGTGGTATCACTATGGATCCCAAAGGGTCTATGTGGGCTAAGGCCGCCACTCTAACCTAACCTAACCTAGGTTTAATCACAGTCACAAGAAGATCTTCCACACCTGGTATACTCCATGAGAAGTCTCGATCAGGCATCAGGACCCTCATGGATCTGTTCCAGTTAAGGTTACATGAAATCAGCACGATTAACCAGCCACCTCATTTTTCCTGGCAGTTATCGTGCTCTACGGCCTTTCGTTACAGGGCAAGTCAACTGTTTCAATCAAGGTGCTGTCGGAGCATTCATATCTTCTTAAAAACATTTCTTCCGGCTTATTAGTGCAGATTTTGAGTAAATCTATATTAGCCAATTTGTTATGGCGACTTATATAAAAATATCGGGCTTTGTCAAAAATATTGGTTTTAGGCATTTCTTCAGCATTTGAGATTTGATGATGATATGTTAGCTTCTTATCGGAGTTCAGTATTTAAAAATATTAGTCCATATAATAACTTCTCCGGAAAAGTAGACATCTTAAGTGAATTGTTGAATTGTTCAGTGGAATCCTTAGATAATTCGTTGAATAGTAATCGACCGGCTTTGTTAGTTCCTGGATCATCACAGAGTAGAACTTTAATTAAGAAATTAAAAATAAAAATACTATAAGAATTTCAATTCTTTCAGAAAACTTAAAAACCAGTAGGATATTTCATGTTTCACTGCATTTGAATGAAAAGAAAGACAGGAAAAATTATTTTTATTTTCCTTGCACAATTAACTCAGAAACATCATTGTAAATGTTTTCATTCGAAAAACAGCAAAGTTATAGTGATAATGATTAATACTGAATCTTGCACTCATCAATTTCACGCTTGAACTCATTGCCATTTCGATTAATCGGTGTAATAAGCCAACTAAACCAGTTCCTTTAAAAACATTATTTTTATTAAAGAGCAAGATATATTGCCGCATCATGGGAAAAAATGCAGGCGAAACGTACAACACATAAGAAATTGCTGCGGCAGGCAGGCCAGCGCGCAGTTATGCAAGAGAACGAACGATCCTCCTGAGCAAAATCTACAATGGATTACCAGAATGAGACCGTCCAATTCCATAATAACATCCCAGAGGTTCGAGCCATTACGCAATTATATTACTTATCTTATGCTTGTAAAATTCGCCATCATAAGACATAAGATGTTTCCGATGCTCAAGATTTGTGTTGTCAGTTTCAGTTTCTCGGCAGTTTCTACTTCTCTTATTTTTCGTATCAGAGAGTCGAAGATTAACGTGCCAAATGGCTTTATTTTTTAATGTTCCATAGTTTAGCATTGGCTCAGACCTCAGTTTACAGGTGTGTTCTTTCACTTTGCGCTCGGATTCGTATAGTGAAGTGGTAAAACAATGTTGTTGCTTGTTTTTTTTTCCCGAATGCAATACTAAGTCCGCGAACATAAAAGGCTTAAGGCTTCCTCCTTTCTAACAGCATTTCGCGGTGATGGAATCTCGGTAAAGATTCATAGCTAAGCAGATAAGCATAACCTTCCTATATATGTGACTACCGATTGCTTTGAGGCACAGGTGAGTTATTAGATGATGATTTAATGGGCTCGTGGTCGCTCCGAGCCAAGAGGACTTTCAGCATATCTAATTGTCCTGAACGCAGCTATGTTAATTGTTTTTGCTTCAAATTACCACCTAATCGTACAACATCGATAACAAACAGGTGTTCGGGCATCGTGTAAAACTCAAATCATACGTAAGATCTCCCGAACGGGATCTAGTAGGTATATCTAGCCAATCAGTAAAAGTGAATGGCATCTTAAAGACACCGGACCAACATTGGTTAAGATGTTATGACATCTGACCAAATGCATCAATTAAGCAGGCAAGTGACAACATAATTACTTAATATGACTTCACGACATAGAAAATTCTGCCCTACGAATGAGAATTTACGAGATTACAAATGTTACGTTTGCCTGTCTCCGTCGGAATAAGACGCGCTTTTCAATATGCCGTGTACTAATGACGGATTAAACTTATGCGCACCTTTAGCCGCATTGAAAATTAATCGAAGTGTAAACGATGGTATTGCGCCTTTAAAATGACGACGGACGTCAACGTATTAAACGTAAATTTCAGCAAAATGTTACATTGGCTAAGATTTATGGTTTGTAATTGGAAACGAATTATGCTGTGTGAAAATGGCGCGACATGCAAGGTATAGTTTGAGAGAGTGGTACTATGCGCTATGTACAATTATTAATTGTGACAATGATGAATTTATTTCTATCATATTACGAAAAGGTGTTAATTCTATTAATTAAAATAATAAAATGAACATTCAGATAACTCAATTTAATGTCAGTTGTTATACGTTGCTTTTAAAGATGTTACGTTGTTTTGATTAATTACCAGTCAATTCTGGAAATCTTAGGTCGTTGATTTTTTATGTAGTTTTATTCGTCTTCCTAGAAGGAGCTATTGCCTTAATCTAGCGTCTTGATATAGATAGAAAACATACATTCAAATAAAACGTATAATTATATCAATCAATCAATTTCCTGTTATTGAAGCTCGTTTGAATATGGCTCGTCAGGGCTTCGGTATCCTTTCTCCTGTTTTTTTTTATAATTTGGAGAACACGTGAGAGCACTTCGTTCCCGGCCTATTATGCGTTTATTGCCCCTTTACCCTACCATAACTCTATAGCTTTGGCTAATTTATGCATCTTTAAGGCAGCCATGTTGGCTAGTTTCTCGGTAGAAAGGAGACCTTTTCCGAGGAGATTGTGTCTTTTCCTTGCTACAGCTTCACAATGACATATGATGTGTTCTGTTGTTTCTGAGTCTTCGAGACAGAGGCGGCAGATCTCGGTTTGAGCTAAGCCCATATTTTTGAGGTGGTGGTTTACTCCACTGTTCCCGTCATTAGGCCGATTAGAGTACTAATATCACTCTTGCTGAATTTGAGAATATCCTCCACTTTGTTTTTTTTTTTTTTTTGTGGTATGATTAGTTTTTTTTGAGATTGATAAGCCTGGAAGTCTTATTTTGTAGATTATGTCCTCCTGTTCAACCCCCTTTCTAAGTATAGGATTCGAATGCCCTTTTGGTTTTCCGCAGTATGGCTCTGGTCCAATAAAACTTCCTGCGCCGTTTTTTTGCAATGCGATCAGGCTCTTCATTTCCCTCAATTCCCATATGTCCTGGTACCCACATTAAGATTACGTCGTTCCTTTTTTCTCAGGATGATTAGTTTTGAATGTATTGCTAAACTATCCTCGATCCGTGTTTATTGGATGCTAGGGCTTTGAGAACCGCCAGACTATTCGATAGGATGTAAATAGATTTATTGCGATGAGCTCTCCTTATTTTCTCTTGGCTGCAGAGTTCCATTGTAATTAGTTCAGCGTGGAAAATTTTGGCTTCTTTATCGAGTAGTTTTGAAGCCGAAAATTTGGGACTCTCCAGTTCCAGTTCCCTCAGAGGTGCGCAAGCCATCTATGTACCAGATGGTTGGCTGCTCTTCAATTTCAGGTAGCATGGATTGTCAGTTCTCGCATTCTCTGATTATTACTTTGAAGGCGGTTAAGAAGTTGAATTTTGTCGGCATAGCATGGAGGTTATAACCTCTATTTGCGAGTCTTTTAGAATTTTGAGGTGACCTCTAAGATCCCTTGATTTGTATGCGTAACATCCTTGGATAGTCTCCTTTATTATTTGGAGATGTGTAACATAGGAACATTTCTATTGCCGCCGTAGGACATGTTCTCATTCACCTGTGATACCAAGACAAGCTAGCCTTTGGATTTTTTGTAGCGTAAGCTATGTTCTCGTTGATCCATATGTGACTATTGGGAGGATGATTGTTCTGTAGCACCAGATCATATTGGGCTGTAATCCCCATTTTCTGCCAAACAAGCTTTTGCAGGCCATAAATGCCTTTAGTGCTTTGGCATCCCTTCTCCTATCTGGAGGTTATGAGCGATTTCCCTTCGCACAAAGCTGTGAGTGTGTGCTGTTATATGATTGTACTACATGGAAAGTAACCATAAAGCTTACCAAGAAACTGCAAACTTTCGTGAATCAATGCCACCGACACATTTTAGGGATGTTCTAGCCAGATTTGGTCTCCAACGATGAACTTTGGAGTTCAACGGGACAGATTAAACTAGGCACTGTGATTTGAAGGAGGAAGTAGCAATGGATCGGTCACACTTTCAAATTACCAGAGCAAATCATCGAAAAATAAGCTCTGGATTATAGTCCTATAGTCCCCAGAGAAGACATCGGGTTAGTCGAAGCGAACAGTTGAGCAGGAGACTAGAGGAAAAAACAAGCATCAGCCTATTATTGTCGCCAGTCAATAATAGGCTGATGCTCAGAATCGCGACTTGTAGAAGAGAACTATTTCTATCCTATGTCCTTATCCTCTACTTCTATAGTGGCACTATACCCCGATTCGGGCCTTGGCCTTCTGACCTTCACGTTTCTTAACATTTTTCATTATTTATTGTGGAAGGGTTGTTTCACATTCGCACAACCCTCTATCTATGAATATTTAGTTTCGTAGTATGAGGTAACCAAGGTATACCCAAGCAGGCAGTATGCTGGAATTGCGCGTCGACCGAGATTTGAACTCACGACCTTCGCATTGTAGACCAACACGCTACCCA
This sequence comes from Chorisops tibialis, assembly GCA_963669355.1. Taxonomy (NCBI): domain Eukaryota; kingdom Metazoa; phylum Arthropoda; class Insecta; order Diptera; family Stratiomyidae; genus Chorisops; species Chorisops tibialis. The sequence goes on from OY770262.1 coordinate 184,328,397, forward strand.
CTAGGCTACACCCTAGCAATGTCCCTATAGGGAATCTTAACTGTAAATATAATTAGATATAAATTATATTCAAAATCACAAAAAGTAATAGAAAAAACATAACAAAATTATGATTGGGCCTAAAGCCCAATCATATGATACTCTAGATGAAATGGAAATGACTTTAATATACCGCAAAATATGTCATCTCAAATTCTTTCGAATAGTGAATACAGACTTTTGGGAGGTGGTTGAAGTAGAAGGGGAGGTTTGTATTTTTCGTATATGACACCAAACATGGCATGCAAAATGTTTTTTGCTGAATTTAAAGTTTTTAGTTTTCATTATTTTAAAAGAAATTGGTCATAGATTTCCTGAAATTGGGGCATTTGTATGGGAGGTGGCAGAGGAAGTGGAGCGTTTAAGATGATTTTGAAACTGCTTATCATCATCCTTATCATCATGCTTTGATTCAATTTCAAAGTCAATAGCTCTCATATACTTGAAGGAGAAATGCTTTTCTTGCATTTATAATAGAGATATTTGTATGGGAGGTGGTAGAAGGAGTGAAGCGGAGCTCATAATTTTTTCCAACACTTATTTCAATTATTAAGAAACAAATTCTGGCAAAATTTTAAGTTTGTACTTTTACTTTATTATTATAATAATAAAGTATTGTGATCGACACAAAAAAAAAAAAGTTTGCTACCCTGAAATTTTTTTTTTTCGCGTTGCATGACTAAATTAGCATAAAAATGCAAAAAAAAAAAATCCGTCTGTCTGTACGCCGTCCGCCGTACGCCGTACGCCGTCCGCCGTCCGCCGTACGCCGACGTGTACGCTCAGCGCACATTAACTCCCAAACCCTTCAAGATAGAAAGTTCATTTTTGGAGGTATTGTAGATAGTTGCGAATCTCAGGCGGATACCCATTTTGGGGGGTGTACGGGTTCAGGGGGAGGCGGGGGGAGCGCTTAAACCGAAAAATACGAATTCAAATATCTCAACCATGGTAACAGCTAAAAAGCTAAAACTCAACACACATATAAAGGGGTTTGTAGGACAACTTTTAAAAATAATTTAATTTTTTTATCCATTGGCGTGTGAAAAGGGGGGGCTAAGAACCAATTGTCGGCCGAATTTTTTTTCAAATGATTATATCTTCGAAATTACTTATCGTAAGAAAATTATATTTAGAGACCGTCAAGGTGGCATATAGTTTCATCGGAACCAGCTCGGAAAGCGGCTAATTATTGTAAGGGGGAGGGTCAGGGGGGGTGCAAAGAAAAACACTTAAAAATTAATATCTCAACTATCTTTTAAGCTTGTAATTGAAACTTAAAACGTATATTAAGCTGTACTAGGCAAATACAGAAAAAATATAACATGTTGAAATAATAGTAGTGGAGGGAAATGGGGAACATTTCAAAAATGGCGCACTTTTCAAAATTACAAATCCTTATATCTCAAAAAATAGTACAGATATTAAATCAAAAATTTTTCAAATTGTAAAACTACATATTGGTTAATTGTGGTAAGAATTTTAAGCTGGGAGGTGTAATGGGAGGGAGGTGATAAGCAAAAATGTCGAAAATTTTGAGTGATTTTTTTAGGGCTCTAGTGAAAGATAAAAAGTTAAAATTTTGCATGTGAATACCTATATTTAATGTACATACAAAAATAATAATAACTTGATCCATATTTATTATAAACTGACCCCCCCCGGTCTAACGTGCACAAGGTGTTTCATGTGCATTGAAAAAAACACATAAACTGAAAATTTTTGAGTGAAATTTTAAGGTAGAAACTTGAAAATTTGCGAAATGCATTAAAAAAAAATTCCTAAATTTACGAAATATTAACTGGTCAAAAACCTTTTAAACTTCTACCCCCTCCCATACAAAATTATTTTTTCGACCATTTTCAAGAAATCAATTATCACCTAACCATTAAAAGCTATCAAATTCAAATTTTGCAAAACAACTTACAAAAATAATTAAAATGAAATTGCGTTCAAAGTTTTTAAATCGCGCTTGCCCTTCTACGCCCTCCCATACAAAAGTATGATTTCGACTAATTTCATTAAATCAATAACCAACAAATTAAAAGCTATGAGCTTGAAATTTCGTACGAGCATCTAACAACAAAAATGAAAGAAAATTGCATCACAAGTTTGATGATTCCCCTACCTCCTCTACCCCCTCCCATACAAAATTATTTTTTCGAGCATTTTTAAGAAATCAGTTATTAGCTAACTCTTAAAAGCTATCAATTTCAAATTTGGCATAAAAACTTATAAAAATAATTCAAATGAAGTTGCTTTAAAAGTTTTGAAATCGCGCTTGCGCTTCTAACCCCTCCCATACAAAACTATGATTTCGACCAATTTTATTAAATCAACTAATAACCAACAAACTAAAAGCTACGAACTTGAAATTCTATACAAGCACCTTACAAGAGACGCGAAATAAAACTGCGTATCAAATTTTACGATTCCCCTATATTCTCTACCCCCTCCCATACAAATGTTCGGTTTCATGAATGTAAAATACACCGAATTTTATGAAAATTCTATGCAACTTCGTCTATGAAACACATTCTATACAGAGAATATTGGACGTGATTCAAGTAATTAATTAAAAAGCTATTAACATCCACCCACCCTTCCTATTACCCCTACCCCTCCCCTCATAAAAACCCAAACTTACAGACACGAATGAAATATTGTTAACAGTCCTGCCCAAGAACTCCCTTTCACTTAGTCTTCCCTAACCACTCTGACCTGCATATTGACTTTCCACTCATCCGCAACTTGTCCCAAGAATAATAAAGTTTCGCCCGACTTGTTGGCAGTTTATTTATAGTTTGAATGGAAATCGATAAAATGCATTTAACAAAAATTATGCATTTGTATGAGAGGGGGTGGAAGGAGTGTACGGATCAAAACAATTTTTTTTTCGCATTATTAATATTTCTCTTTGTATACTTTGTACAAAATATCAAGTTGATAAATTTAACAGTTTCGAAGAAAAATAATTTAATTTAAATTTCAAAATTTCGTGAAATTTGTATGGGAGGGGGTAGAAGGAGTAAGGTGAAGTTGATATTTATTTTTAAAATAAATTGCAATTGTAGTAGAATTAATTCTGACAAAATTTCGTTTTTTCAGCTTTACTAGTTTCAATGAAAATCGAAAATATGTATTTTTCAAAATTGTCCATTTGTATGGTAGGGGGTAGAAGGAGTAAGGGGATCGGCTCAATATTGCGTGATATTAATGACATTTATATCATTATACTTTGACCTAAATTTCAAGTTGATAGCTTAAATGGTTTCAAAGAAAAATAAATTTCTTAACATTTCGAAATTTCATGAAATTTGTATGGGAGGGGGTAGAAGGAAGCCCATTCACGAACTTAAAGTTACTTTTTTGCTAAAAATGACACACAAAAATTTTTAGCACTATAGCTCAAAGCTTTCGAGAGTTATGCTGTAGACAGACGCACAGACGGACAGACAGACGGTCACTCGGAATTAAGGTTTTTGAGCGACAACAAATATTTCTGTACCCTTGGCGGCTCTGTGCGAGCATTATTTCTTAGCGTTACAAACGGTAAAGCAAACACAATATACTCTCAGATTTCATCTAGAGTATAATGAGTAAATCATCATTGTCAAGTTAACTGAAACTAGTTATAACTTTCTGATTGATGATTATCTTCAGTTGAAAGCAACATGCAAATTACACAAAAATTAAAATTATTTATTTTTTTTTTTTCATTTTTAATAAAATTTTAAGTTATTGCATTTTATTAATTTTTGTTCCTATCGAATATTATCACGAAGAACAACTATTTTTACATTTTTTTTTTCTAGATTTAGCTACAAAACATTTTCATTAGGTATATATAAAATGGAAAAGATAAAAATACTTCAGTCTATCGATTCGGAAGCGTTTTAAATAATGTCAGTTCGGACCATCAAATCATTGTCGCGAAAGTATCAAATTTTTGTGTTACTAATTTGCATACTAACTAGTTATGCTAGTTCGGAGTGCTCGTTAAAGGCTGTCTCGATTGTAAATACGAAATTCGTGATAGTTATCATAACGACTCGATTATAAATTTCGTTCTTGTTTTTTTTTAAATATGGTATTTAAAAGCTTTTCAGACATGGCGCACGATCACCTATTGGATCATATCCTAAAGATCCGTATCTTGGTTATAAATGGCCCGGTGGACGGGGTGCTTTAACAGCGGTAATTTCTTTAAAGTTTCCTATCGTGGCAAGGAACTAATGAAGCGATTTTTTTCAGGAAGGAATACAACAACTTTTTTCTTCTGGAGTGAAATTTCGAGAACGTTTCAAGTGTTTGATATCGGAAAATAGTATCTATAATAGTGGAAATATTCATGTGCGAAGCAGTAAAGTCGAACGATGCGTGATAAGTGCAGAAAGTTTCATGGCCGGATTTTTTCCACCACTAAATGAAAGTGCATATACACATGAATTGCCGTGGCAACCAGTCCAGATACACACAGTTCCAATCGAACAGGATCATGTAAGTTTTAGATTAACCCGGTAAAATAGAAAATAAAAGCTAACTATATAACTACTATTGAATAAAACTTAGTGGTTCCGAGGTTCGTTAGCTCTAATCTCAGTTGAATTATTCCAAAAAAGTCCTTATAAAAAAAAAAAAAAAACAGTAAACTCCGAAGCAAAAATTTCGATCGTACTACAGCTACAGCCCAAATCGAGTCACAACCTCTTGAACTTCAGGCTTCAAACCATTTGTTTGGGTAATTCCATAAATACCAAAGAGGCTGAATCTGGAATTAATTTAACATTACCTATATCTCATCTAGAAACTGGGACTTAGGCAATATTCGACAAACTTAATTTGGGAAAACATGGGTATCACGTCACGATTAATGAATCAGAACAGTGTAAAGTCTAGAAAAATGTTCCTTAATTTAAAGAGATACTTATGAGAACTTCAATCTTAGGTAATTACTTTTTTGCTAAAAATGACACACAAAAATTTTTAGCACTATAGCTCAAAGCTTTCGAGAGTTATGCTGTATACAGACGGACAGACAGACAGACGGACAGACGGTCACTCGGAATCGAGGTTTTTGAGCGACAACAAATATTTCTGTACCCTTGGCGGCTCTGTGCGAGCGTTATTTCTTAGCGTTACAAACGGTTAGGCAAACAATATACTCTTAGATTTCATCTAGAGTATAAATAAACTGCCAACAAGTCGGGCGAAACTTTATTATTATTGGGAAAAGTTGCGGATGCGTGAAAAGTCAATATGCAGGTTAGAGTGGTTAGGGAAGACTAAGTGAAAGGGGGTTCTTGGGCAGGGCAGTTATCAATTTAACACTTTGTGGAAACGATCAAAAGCTCCAGTATATACATATAATCAATATTTCGTTCGTTTATTTATGCAAGTTTGAGTTTTGTGAGGGGAGGGTTGAGGTGTGATAGGGTTGGTGGATGTTAATAGTTTTTAATTGATTGCTTGAATCACGTCCAATATTCCTTGTATAGAATGTCAGTTTCATAGACGAAGTTGCATAGAATTTTCATAAGATTCTATGTATTTTACATTCACGAAACCAAACATTTGTATGGGAGGGGCTAGAGGAGGTAAGGGAATCGTAAAAATTGTGATGCAATTCTATTTCCTTTCCCATGTAGTGTGCTCGTACAAAATTTCAAATTCGTAGCTTTTAATTTGTTGGTTATTAGTTTATTTAATGAAATAGGTCAAAGTGATACTTTTGTATGGGAGGGGGTAGAAGGGCAAGTGCGATTTCAAAACTTTTAAAATAATTTCGTTTCAAATATTTTTATAAGTTCTTAAGCAAAATTTCAAATTGATAGCTTTTAATAGTTAGGTGATAATTAATTTCTTAAAAATGGTCGAAAAAATAATTTTGTATGGGAGGGGGTAGAAGTTTTGACAGTATTCGACCAGTTAATATTTCATACTTTTAGAGATTTTTTTTGAATGTATTTCCCAAATTTTCAAGTTTCTACCTTAAAATTACATCTAAAAATTTTCAGTTTTCGTGTTTTTTTCGCTGCACATGAAACACCCTGTGCCCATTAGACCGGGGTGGTTGGTTCGTAACAATTGTGGATCAAATTATTATTTTTTTTCTATGTATTTCAAATAGATGTATCCAGATGCCAAATTTAAAATTTCTATCTTTGACCAGAGTCCTAAAAAAATCACTCAAAATTTTCGACATTTTTGCTTACCACCTCCCTCACTTTACACCCTCTAACTTCAATTTTCAAAATTAACTATTGTGTAGTCCTACAATCTGACAAATTTTCGATTTGATATCTGTACAATTTTTTGAGATATAAGGATTTGTAATTTTGAAAAGTGCGCCATCTTTGAAATGCTCCCCATTTCCCCCACTACTATTATTTCAATATGTTATATTTTTTTGTATTTTCCTAGTATAGCTTAATATACGTTTCAAGTTTCAATTACATAGCTCAAGAGATAGTTGAGATATTCATTTTTAAGTGTTTTTCTTTGCACCCCCCGTGACCCTCTCCCTTACAATAATTAGCCGCTTTCTGAGCTGGTTCCGATGAAACTATATGCCACCTTGACGGTCTCTAAATATGATTTTGTTACGATAAGTAATTTCGAAGATATAATCATTTGAAAAAACAATCCAGCCGACAATTTGTTTTTAGCCCCCCTTTTCGGACGCCAATGGATGAAAAAATTAAATTATTTTTGGAGTTTGTCCCACAACCCTCTTTACATGTCTACTAATTTTCAACTTTCTATCTGCATTCGGAGGGAGATATTAACAAGTGTAGTTTTCGGCTTTTTCCCTCCCCCCGCCTCCACCTTCCACCTAACACCCCCCAAAATTTAGAAAATAGAGTTCACATTCTACCTTTAACGGTCTTGGAGATATGAGTTCATATGTACGGCGTACGGCGGGACCGATTTTTTTTTTGCATTTTTAGGCTAATTTAGTCATGAAACGCGAAAAAAAAAAATTTCAGAGTAGCAAACTTTTTTTTTTCTTGTGTCGATCACAATACTTTATTATTAGAATAATAAAGTAGAATTGATGTGATGTTGTCATTTGTATGGGAGGTGGTAGAAAGAGTTGTCGGGTTGCAATAAAAATGTTTGTGGTTAACAGTATTTAACCTGAGTACAGTCTAGTGGGTTGACGTTTAATCCCAATAGCCTGCCCATGCGGGTATATCGTGGCAACCTGGTGTTCAAGATATCGGGAACTGATTTGATATGTAGCACAATTGTACAAATTTTCGAATCAATAGCTTTCACAGATTCAAAGAAAACGGATCGAATTCCAATGGAAATTTTTTCCTTAATTTTGAAGTCGAATATCTTTTTTTACCAACGATTCAATTTTGAAAACTAAAAAACTTATTTTAAAGAGTGAACTTAATTTTTTCAACCATAAAATCACCCCACCATCATATTCATTTTACTGTTGATTACAACCGATTTCAACAGTTTTATTTCATCTACTATCATTGTTCGTACGAAAAATTAATATTATTTAAATAGTGCACTATTCTTTAAGAGGAAAAATAATTTATTCATTTTCAGCACATGAGAGGCGTTCTAATTAAGCCGTAAATAAAACGAAGGCAATTATTAAAGGCTATATCGAATTTTCGTGTACAAATAGGATAAAACTCGGGAAACACCAATTTTCCATAAATCAAAAGGGATATTAAAAGTGTCTTAAAGTCGTAAGTGTCGTACAACCAGAGCCGACGTAGTCCTCCATAAATTTTACCAAGAACAGTTTTAATGTAACTATAGCAGCTCTGAGTAGAGTCAAGCATGATGACCAAGTTACATACTCTATAGCTCTATAGCTTCTAGTGTACAGCTGTTGGTCACCATCATAAAAATTATAATTACTGTCAACGATAGCCTCTGACAAACATAACAAAATAAATAAAAGAGAACCTGGATAGAGTCCTGAGAGCCGCCGCAAGAACCGCACGTAGAGGAAGAGAACTTTTCACCAAATTTAATAACATTTCCGTTGCGTTGTGTGAAAATTTAAAACAGAATGAACTTAATGAACTTTCAAATTATTTTCAGAAGTTCAACAAGGCCATATTTATTATTTTGTTGTTATCGATAGCTGTTCTAATGCCTGTAGCAATATTTATCAAAGCTGTCTGGTAGCCTAAAGCAGAAAGTGGACATTTATTTTCAGTCCCGCCTCTTTGCATTTAGAATGCAATGAGCAAACATTTAAGTATAAGTCCGAACGGTTATGTGCAAGCAAACACACGTCAACATCATAATCAAGCTGACTGAAGATGTTAAATAATCTCCATTGAAGACCTTTATGTTCCCCACCTTCCAGTGCAGCTTTCAAGATGTCGCTTATTACCGCCAGAAACAGGACTGGTGATAATATGCAGCCTTGTCTGACACCCGTTCGCACAGGAAAGCTCTCAGACACTCTCCTCTATGTAAGACGCGACACTTTGCATCATCGTAGGATTCTTTAATCATAGCTATGACCTTGGCAGGAATACCTCTCCTCAGTAAAGAGTGGGAGGTGTATATCGGCTGTTATTTCCGGGTCTCCTTTGAGGAGTTGTTTCATCCATGAAATTTCGAATCTGAACGAGCATTATCCTTCCAAGTGCTTTTGACTAAAAGCACAAGATATTAATGGGACAGAAATCAAAATCATCCTGGCCTTTCCGGAGTGATAGTAGAACAGTAGCATACTTTCAATTTTCAGAAAACGTATTCATAAAGGACGCACTGAAAATATGCAAAATAACATTTTGAACATACGGTAGTAGAATTTTTAAGAATTTCGGACTTATGTTATTATTATCGAATATCGATTGTGTTAGATTTCACGAAGTATGTGGATTTCAATAACTCATTACGTTTAAATAATCAAATCATCGCCATCAGTATAGAAATAATTCGGTATCTGCGCTTAGACAAGAAAAAGCTATTCATTTCCGCAATAAAATCGTACTGTGAACTCGGCTCACGGATCAATCTTCTTATCATAGTACCTAACTCGATCTGCGAGTTATATGGAAGGTCCAAAAAAGGACCGAAATTGAAAGTACCGGATATTTAAAGTGCATAAATCATACAATCTACCGATCGTACTTCAGTATTGTTTGAATTAGCATTTCTTTTTTAATCTTTCATAACTTTCGTTTTGTATGAAAGTTCCTTAAAAGGACTCGAAAATCGCGAATACTAGATTCTGAGCGGGCACAAATCATGGATTCACCCTGCATAGTTATTTGGTATAAAAATTGGACACACTAATAAATAAACCACCAACAAGTCGGGCGAAACTTTATTATTTTTGGGACAAGTTACGGATGAGTGGAAAGTCAATATGCAGGTAAGAGTGGTTAGAGAGGGCTAAATGAAAGGGAGTTCTTGCGCAGGGCTGTTGTTAATTTAACAATTCCATTCGTTTCTGCAAGTTTGGGTTTTAATAAGGGGCGGAGGAGAGGTAATAGTAAGGGTGGGTGGATGTTAATAGCTTTTTAATTAATTACTTGAATCACGTCAAATATTCTCTGTATAGAATGTGTTTCATAGACGAAGTTGCATAGAATTTTCATAAGATTCGGTGTATTTTACATTCACGAAACCGAATGTTTGTATGGGAGGGGGTAGAGAAGGTAAAGGAATCGTAAAATTTGATATGTAGTTTTATTTCGATTCTCTTGTAATGTGTTTGTGTAAAATTTCAAGTTCGTAGCTTTTAGTTTGTTGGTTATTAGTTGATTTAATGAAATTGGTCGAAATCATAGTTTTGTATGGGAGGGGTTAGAAGGGAAAGCGTGATTTCATAACTTTTAACGTAATTTCATTTCAATTATTCTTGTAAGTTTTTATGCAAAATTTCAGCTATCAAGCTTTAAATAGTTAGGTGATAAATGATTTCTTGAAAATGGTCGAAGAAATAATTTTGTATGGGAGGGGGTAGAAGTCTTAAAGGTTTTCGACCAGTTAATATTTCATATATTTAGGGATTTTTTTTAAATGCATTTCGCAAACTCTACCTTAAAATTTCACTCAAAAATTTTCAGTTTATGTGTTTTTTTCAATGCACAGGAAACACCTTGTGCACGTAAGGCCGTGGGGGGTCGGTTTATATCAATTATGGACCAAGTTATTATTATTTTTGCATGAACATTAAATAGAGATATCCACATGCAAAATTTAAACTTTGTATCTTTCACCAGAACCCTAAAAAAATCACTCAAAATTTTCGACATTTTTGCTTATCACCTCCCTACCCTTACACCTCCCAACTTAAAACTTTTACCAAAATTAACCATTATGTAGTTCTACAATCTGACAAATTTTCGATTCGATATCTGTACTTTTTTTGAGATATAAGGATTTGTAATTTTGAAAAGTGCGCCATTTTTGAAATGCTCCCCATTTCCCCCCACTACTATTATTTCAACATGTTATATTTTTTTGTATTTTTCTAGTATAGCTTAATATACGTTTCAAGTTTCAAATTCATAGCATAAGAGATAGTTGAGATATTTATTTTTAAATGTTCTTCTTTGCACCCACCCCCCCTCTGACCCTCCCCCTTATAATAATTAGCCCCTCTCTAAGCTGATTCCGAGGGAACTACATGCCACCTTAACGGTCTCAAAATATGATTTTTTTACGAGAAGTAATTTCGAAGATATAATCCTTTGAAAAAACATTTCGGTCGACAATTTGTTTTAGCCCCCCCCCCTTTTTGGACGCCAATGGATAAAAAAACTAAATTATTTTTTAAATTTGTCCCACAACCTTTTCTATATCTGTACTGATTTTCAACTTTCTATCTACATTCGTGGTGGAGATATTAGCAAGTGTAGTTTTCGACTTTTTCCCTCCCCCGCCTCCCCCTTCCACCTATCATCCCCCAAAAGAAAATAGAGCTCACTTACCCAATCAACAATCCAACCAAAAACGAACATTCTACCTTTAACGGTCTCGGAGATATGAGGCCATATGTACGGCGTACGGCGTACGGATTTTTATACTCTAGATGAAATCTGAGAGTATATTGTGTTTGCCTTACCGTTTGTAACGCTAAGAAATAACGCTCGCACAGAACCGCCAATGGTACAGAAATATTTGTTGTCGCTCAAAAACTTCGATTCCGAGTTGCTGTCTGTCCGACTGTCCGTCTGTCTACAGCATAACTCTCGAACGCTTTGAGCTATCCTGCTGAAATTTTTTGTGTGTCATTTTGAGCAAAAAAGAAACTTTAAGTTCGTGAATGGGCTACATCCCCCCACTCCTTCTACCCCCTCCCATACAAATTTCACGAAATACCGAAATTTTCAAAAATTGATTTTTCTTTGAAACTATTTAAGTTATCGATTTGAAATTTGGATTAAAGTATTATGATATAGATGTCATTAATATGACTGAATATTGATCCGATCCCGTCACTCCTTCTACCCCCTCCCATACAAATGCATAATTTTGAAAAATGCAGTTTTTAGATTTTCATTGAAACTAGCAAAGTTATAAAAACGAATTTTTGCAAGAATTATTTTATTATAATTTCAATGAGCATTGAAAAAATTATTAACTTCACCTCACTCCTTCTACCCCCTCCTATACAAATTTCACGAAATTTTGAATTTTAAATTAAATTATTTTTCTTCGAAACTCTTAAAGCTATCAACTTGATATTTTACAAACAGTATATAAATAGAAATATCAATAACGATAAAAAAATGTGTTTTGATCCGTACACTCCTTCTGCCCCTTCCCATACAAATGTATAATTTTTGTTAAGTGCATTATATTGATCTCCATTAAAACTAGAAAAAGTATAACCTTAAAATTTTGCCAGAATTTGTTTTTTAATAATTGCAATAAATGCTAAACAAAATTATCAGCTCCTCTTCACTCCTTTTACCCCCTCCCATACAAATATCTGTATTATAAATTCAAGAAAAGCATTTCTCTATCGAATATATGAGAGCTATTGACTTTGAAATTGAATCAAAGCATGGTGATAAGGATGATGATAAACAGTTTCAAAATCATCTTAAACGCTCCACTTCCTCTGCCACCTCCCATACAAATGCCTCAATTTCAGGAAAACTATGTCCAATTGAAAATAATGAAAGCTCCAAACCTTAAATTCAGCACGAAATATTTTGCATACCTCATTATTTGTCATATCCAAAAATTACAAACCTTCCTCCTCTGCTTCTACCACCTCCCATACAAAAGCCACTATTAATTATTTAAAAGAATTGGATTGACATATTTTCCGGTACATTGAACTCTTTCTCATTTCATCTAGAGTATCATATGATTGGGCTTTACGCCCAATCATAATTCTTTTATGTTTTTTTTTGCATTTTAAGGCTACTTTAGTCATGAAACGCGAAAAAAAAAATTTCAGGGTAGCAAATTTTTTTTTTCCTTGTGTCGATCACAATACTCAAAAATTGTTATGCACCGAAGTGGGGGTCTAACGTGCACAAAGTGTTTCATGTGCAATGAAAAAAACACATAAATTGAAAATTTTTGAATGAAATTTTTAGGTAGAAACTTGAAAAGTTGGGAAATGCATTTAAAAAAAAATTCTAAGAGTTTAAAATATTAACTGGTCAAATATCTTTGAAACTTCTACCCCCTCCCATACAAAATTATTTTTTCGACCATTTTTAAGAAACCAATTATCACTTAACTATTAAATGCTATCAATTTGAAATTTTGCACAAGAACTTACAAAAATAGTTGAAATAAAATTACGTTAAAAGTTTTGAGATAGCAAATGCCCTTTTACCCCCTCCCACACAAAAGTATGATTTCGACCAATTTCATTAAATCAACAAGCACCTTACAAGAGAAACGAAATAAAACTGCATCACAAATTTTACGAGTCCCCTACCTCCTCTACTCCCTCCCATACAAATGTTTGGTTTCGTGAATTTAAAATGCACCGAATCCAATGAAAATTCAATGCAATTTCGTCTATGAAACTGACATTCTATACAAAGAATATTGGATTTGGTTCAAGCAATCAATTAAGAAACTATTAACATCCACCCACCCTTACTATCACCCTCCCTTCATGAAAACCCAAATTTGCATAAATAAACCTTCATTGGTTTATTTATGCTTTTGAACGTTTCCGGAAAGTGTTAAATTGAGAACTGCCCTGCCCAAGAAGCTCCTTTCACTTAGTCTTCCCTAACCACTCTAACCTGCATATTGACTTTCTACGCATGCGCATTTCGTCCCAAAAATAATAAAGTTTCGCCCGAGTTGTTGGCAGTTTATTTTTTATCAGCTCACAACAAATTAATCTTTATACTAACAAAGAAACAGAGCCGAAAAAATATCATTTACGTGCAAAAAAATTAAAACTTAAATTAAGTTTTTTAACAAAAAAAAAACCATGTCAGATTGTAATATTATTAATAAGAACTTTCAAATTTTGAAAACTTTCTAGCCAGTTCCCTCCGTAGAAAGATTTATTTTTCGGCCGTGGGAAAAAAAAATAGGCATTTGCTCCCAAAATATGTAAAAATATTTGTTTATAACATTTTAATTTTACTTCATTATTTTAATAATAAAGTATTGTGATCGACTTGGAAAAAAAAAATTTGCTACCCTGAAATTTTGTTTTTTCGCGTTTCATGACTAAATTAGCCTAAAAATGCAAAAAAAAAATCCGTCTGTCTGTACGCCGTCCGCCGTACGCCGCACATTAACTCCCAAACCCTTCAAGATAGAAAGTTCATTTTTGGAGGGATTGTAGATAGTTACGGATCTCAGAAGTATGCCCATTTTGGGGGGTGTGCGGGTTCAGGGGTGGCGGGGGGAGCGCTTAAGCCGAAAAATACGAATTCAAATATCTCAACCATGGTAACAGCTAGGAAGCTAAAACTCAACATACATATAGAGGGGTTTGTGGGACAACTTTTAAAAATAATTTCATTTTTTTATCCATTGGGGTGCGAAAAGGGGGGGCTAAGAACCAATTGTCCGCCGAATTTTTTTTTCAAATGATTATATCTTCGAAATTACTTACCGTAAAAATTGATATTTTGAGACCATTAAGCTGGCATGTAGGTCCACTAGAATCGGTTTAGGTAAAAGCTAATTATTGTAAGGGGGAGGGTCAGAGGGGTGCAAAGAAAAACACTTAAAAATCAATATCTCGGCTAGTTATTAAGCTATATAATTGAATCTTAGGAACTATATTTAGCTATATTAGAGAAATACGAGAAAAATATAACATTTGGAGAAAATAGTAGTGGGGGGGAAATGAGGAGCATTTCTAAATTGGCGCACTTTCCAAAATTTCAAGACGTTATAATTCAAAATTAAGTGCAGATATCAAATTAAAATTTTGTCTAATTGTAGAACTAGGTAGTTTTTAAATTTGGTAATTTTACGTCGGGTGGTGTAAGGGGAGGGAGGTGGTAACCAAAAATGTCGAAAATTTTGAGTGATTTTTTAAGGGCTCTGGTGAAAGATACAAAATTTAAATTTTCCATGTGGATACATCTATTTGTTGTACATACAGACAAAATAATAAAAATTCCTCAAATGTTATGCACCGACCCCCTGGCCTGCCGTGCACAAAGTGTTTCATGTGCAATGAAAAAACTACATAAACTGAAAATTTTTAAATGACATTTGAAGATAGAAACTTAAAAATTCGCGAAATGCATTTAAAAAAAAACCTTTAAAAGAATGAATTATTAACTGGTCGAATGTTTTGAAAGCTTCTACCCCTCCCATACAAAATTATTTTTTCGACCATTTTTAAGAAATCAATTATCACCTAATTTTTAAAATCTATCAATTTGAAATTTTGCACAAAATCTTTTGAAAATAGTTGAAACGGAACTGTTTCAAAATTTTCGAGATCACACTTGCCGTTCTACCCCCTCCCATACAAAAGAATGATTTCGACCAATTTCAATAAAACAACTGCTTACCAACAAATTAAAAGCTACGAACTTGAAATTTTGTACGAACACCTTAAAAAAAAAGAAAAGAAAATTGCGACACAAATTTTGCGATTCCCCTACCCCTTCTACCCCCTCCCATACAAAATTATTTTTTCGAGCATTTTTAAGAAATCAGTTATCAGCTTACTCTTAAGAGCTATCAATTTCAAATTTTGCACAAAAACTTATAAAAGTAATTAAAATGAAATTCCTTTAAAAGTTTTGCAATGGCGCTTGCCCTTCTACTCCCTCCCATACAAAAGTATCATTTCGACTTATTTCAGTGAATCAGCTAATAACCAACAAACTACAAGCGAAAGGAAATAAAATTACGTCACAAATTTTACGATTCCCTTTCCTCCTCTACCCCCTCCCATATAAATGTTTGGTTTCATCAATGTAAAATACTCCGAATCCTATGAAAATTCTATGCAACTTCGTCTATGAAACTGACATTCTATGCAGAGAATATTGGACGTGATTCAAGCAATCAATTAAAATCTATTACCATCCACC
This sequence comes from Chorisops tibialis, assembly GCA_963669355.1. Lineage (NCBI taxonomy): Eukaryota > Metazoa > Arthropoda > Insecta > Diptera > Stratiomyidae > Chorisops > Chorisops tibialis. The sequence continues at coordinate 184,343,930 of OY770262.1, forward strand.
CACTCTTACTATCATCCCTCACCCCACCCCTCACAAAAACTCAAACTTGCATAAATAAACGAATGAAATATTGATTATATGTACTGGAGCTTTTGAACGTTTCCGCAAAGTGTTAAATTGACAATTGCCCTGCCCAAGAACCCCCTTTCGCTTAGTCTTCCCTAACCACTCTAAAATGCATATTGACTTTTCACACATCCGCAACTTGTCCCAAGAATAATAAAGTTTCGCCCGACTTGTTGGCAATTTATTTATAATTGCATACAAACTTTCTGCATGAAAGTGTCGATAACTTCAAAACTTCATATTACCATTAAACTAGTTCCCTCAGCAAGATTTTGATTTAAGAATATTCGAATAAAAAATTTAAGGTATCCAACGGCTCCACTGCATTTTCACTTAAATAAGCGATTTCGTCCCGTTAACAGAAAATTGATTGAATTGATTTTCATTATTTATTTATTTTTCATAATTTATTTTTCAGTTATTAGCACAAATACGTAAACCATGTCGTAAATATGATGAAACTTATGCTGATGGCATCCTTAATCCGAATTTCCTGAAAATCAATGGCAAACTTCCGGACTATTTTGAATTTATTAAAAACAATACTGGATTTGTAATATTTCTTTTTTTTTCTCTCCAAAGAATTACGAATTTCGATCTCCTTAAAATTACAGGATCATGATTTCAATCTTCTGGAATTATTTCTCCTCAAAAATAATCTACAAGTACAAAAGGAAAACAGTTTGAAAATTCCCGATTGGGCTGAGAAAATCTACGAACCAATCTTAATACCATATTCGAAAATATTTTTCAATCTCTATTCGAAAACCAATTTCACTCTTGTTCGAGGCGGAGCATTGATGAGCAGTATTCTAGATCGATTGAGAAACGCAAAAAATGGTGGACCAAATGTCTTAATCGATTCAGCTCACGATATGACTGTTTTCAGTATTATAAGTGTGCTAGAAGCGATAGAGCCGTTGCGAGTTGAACAAGTCGAATATGCAGGAACCATTTCATTTGAGCTTTATGAAAATATGGAAATAAAAAATGATCTCGAAATTAAGGTATGTGAGCATAAAATTTGTTTATAAAATTTTCAAACTTTTTTTTTAATTTTTAGATTTTCTATTTTCGTAATTATGCCCAGAAAAATCCAATTGAATTCAAAATGCCCAATTGTACTGAGCCGTGTGCATTTGAGAAATTTGCAGAAATTTTAGAACCGAATTTAGTACATGACTTTGATAGAACGTGTAATAGATATTATTGAAATGAAAATGAAAAAAAAAAATTCGAATAAAGTTTTTTATTTCAACTGACTTTGATTTCGCAGTGTGCACTATTCCATACTTCTCATGCTCTGTGTGCTTGTACAGAAAAAAAATTGTCGCTCTAGTCCTGGAGGCACGAAATAATAGAACTTATTTCAAAACAATAATGTTTCATGTTTCTACTCTAATTGGTCAACACATTGAAAACACTTTCAAAATCGAAGGTGTGCTGACATAATTTGAAGAAGGAATCGATAAACAAATCACCGCAAAAAAAATACTTCACGACCGATTATGTGGGATGTTAATCTCGGTGACTACCTAAGCTACGATCAAGTAGCATCCGAATGAAATACCGTGCTACAATAAGAGCAGTTACTTAAAAATCTAATGCAATTCAAAATCCGCTAACAAACATACAAACAATAAGTTACGATGATCAAAATATATATTTCAAAATTCTCCAATCGAAGAAGAGCTTAAAAGAAGATGAATGGTCTTAAGTGGCAAAAATGCCAATCTTATTCATGATTACCTTGATCTTATTTAGAGGCAATTTTACATGCAAATAATGTACGTGAATCGGTTTGCCAAGAAATCGAAACCTGAAGAAAAATACATTATAGATATTATACTACAGATACTGGCGGTATTTTATTCATTTCATATAATTCTCATTGCAGGCAACATACCTATCTAGCTTCAATAAAAAAAAGATGAAATTCGTATATAGCTACAAGACAAGATATGCTGCTCTTGAGGAAATACGAAAAATTTTAAGCTTCTGAAAAGAATGAAAATTTCTTTTCTTTTCCGTCGTCTTTGTAATATAGGAAAGATTTTCTGAAAGCTAAGAAAAAAAAAGGAATGTGTGAGCCTTCACATTTGCGATTCTGATTCGCAAATTCGAATTCAAAGCTGATTTCCTTATACGAGTGTTATCTTAAATACTGACGTGGAATTATTAACATAATATTCTCCTATCACTTGGTTTATTTTGAAGATAAACTGTACTCTCATTTTTATATCCAGATGATATCTGAGAGAATATTATATATGTAAGCTCTATGGTTTGTAGTGCTAAGCAATAATGATCGTACGGAATCGCCTAGGATACGAAACTATTTTTTGTCGCTCTAAAACTTTGAGAAGGCTTTCGGCTTTGCGTAAGAGAAGTATTCCAGGTAAAATTATAGCTATGTTCAAAGAAGCCAGAAGTTTCAACATTCATCAAGCTACATAAATTACAGTGGGCTGGCCAAGTGGAGAAAATGGAAGATAAAAGAATCCCCAAATGTGCTCGTAAAGCTAGTAGTAAGAAACCATTACGCAAACCACGGAAGCGATGGGAAGACTTAGTAGATAAAGAAAGCAAAGCCATCTTAAAAACGTAACAGAACTATGATTGGGCGTAAAGCAGTAAAGGTTTGTATTTTCGTATATGACACCGAACATGGTATACTTACTTACTTACGATGGCGCTATAGCCCAAATCGGGCATTGGCCTCCTGAATGCTTTGCCTCCATCCACCTCGGTTCAGTGACCGCGTCCTCCAGTTTGAAAATCTTAGCAGTGATTTGCTGTCTGCGTCAATCGAATCCTCCCAGCGCTTTCGTGGTTTTCCAACCGGTCTTTGTCCGTTGACTTTCCCTTTTAGTGTGCGTTTGGGAATTCTTCCGTCTTGTTTCCCATAATTATTCTTCTTTTAATTTCGATGGGTTCGCTTCCATCCTTCGATAGGTTCGCCCCTAGGTATATAAAGTTGTCTACGTTTTCTAGGTTATAGTTTCCTACCGTAATATTTTATCTGATTGGCGTCTTTTTCCTAGATAGCGTCATAATTTTTGTTTTATTTTCATTAATACGTAGTCCAACTTCCCTTGCTACCGAGTCAAGGTTTACAAATACTTCCTTAGCACTCTCCAGGGATCTTGCAAGGATATCTATGTCGTCGGCATATGCTACGAGTTGTGTGGATTTGAAGCATAGTGTTCCCTTGGTGTCAAGGGGAAGTTTCCGAACAACATATTCGAGTGTTAAGTTGACAAGCATTGATCCGAGGCCGTCACCTTGTTTAAGGCCGTTATCTGTTTTAAAACTGGAAGTCAGATCATTTTCTTCTCTGACTTGTGACAAAGACTCAGTCATTGTCATTCTTGTCAGTCGGACCAGTTTCGTTGGGACTCCAAACTCCAACATGATTTTATACAGTACGCTCCTGTCGATACTGTCGTATGCTTGTTTGAAGTCAACAAATATCTGGTGCACATCAATATTATATTCCCAGCACTTTTCCAGCACCTGTTTAACTGAGAATATCTGGTCCGTGGTCGAGCGTCCAGCTCTAAATCCGCCTTGGTATTCACCAATTACTTTATCAGCATAGGGCTTAATTCTCTTTTCTAGAATTTTCGTCAAAATCTTATAAGACGTACACAACAGAGATATTCCTCGGTAGTTTTCGCAGCAGAGTTTGTCACCTTTTTTGTAAATTGGACATATGATGCTCTTGCGCCAATCTTCAGGAAGTATTTCCTACGTCGATATGTCTGTGACTAATCTATGTAGGAGATGCGCTATGCAGGTGTCGCCGGCTTTCAGAAGTTCAGCTGATCAGTGCCCGGCGCTTTGTTGTTCGGGTGGTTCCTTAGGGCTGTTTTTACTTCTTCGAGTGTGGGAGGACTCAAAGCGGATCCTTCATCAGCTGTTACATCAGTTATACCCGCTATTGTATCTGCTGCTGCTGTTCGTGTAGGTGATGGGCTCGGGTTAAGAAGGTGTTCAAAGTGTTGTGCCCATCTTAGTTTTATATCTTTCGCGTTACTTATAATGTTCCCTTCTGCATCCTTGCAGAGGGTCGTTTTTGGTTTATATCCTTCTTTCATCCTTTTAACAAGGGAATACGCGGATCTTGTGTTGTGTAATTTAAATTGTTCGTCCTTGTTTTTAATTTCGTCATTATTGTACTTCCGTTTTTTTTGTCTGCATATTTTGTTTGCAAATCGTCTAAGATCCTTGTATTTGTCCTGTTTGGCTCGTGTCGGCTGTTCCTTTAATATTTTGTAGGCTTGATTTTTTTGTTCTAAGGCATCTTGGCATTCTTTGTCGAACCAATCATTTCTTTTGCGCCGGGGTTGTTGTCCTATTACCTCCTCTGCGACAGATGTAATGCCATCTTTGATATTTTGCCACATTTCTTTTATTGACTTGCTGGCGGTGGTATTCAGCATTGTTGCGAAGTGCCTCTCCAAGGCTGATACATATTTCGCAACTATTTTCTCGTCTTTGAGTTTTCCTATGTTGAATTTAGGAACCGGTTGTGTTTTTGGGTGTCCTCGGTTTGCGATTCGACATCGGAACTTGGTCTTTACCAAATAGTGGTCTGTGTCGCAATTAGCCCCTCGACATGTACGCACGTCGAGAATGCAGGAGGCCGTCATTTTCTCTATTAGAACATGGTCTATTTGGTTGAATGTTCTTCCGTCGGGTGATGCCCACGTTCTCTTATGAATGTCACGATGCGGTAAGCATGTCGAGCTTACAATAAGGTTTTTGCTGCTGGCGAAATCAGTCAGCCTCTGGCCGTTGTCGTTACCAATATCATGGAGACTGTGCCTTCCAATTGTCCCTATGTATGTTTCTTCTTTGCCCACTTTCGCGTTAAAGTCACCTAATACTATTTTAATATTATTCGACGGAAGGGAGTCGAATGTTGATTCTAAGGTGCTGTTTAAATCGTCTTTAACTTCGTCGTCTTTGTCTTCCGTTCGGGCGTGGACATTAATAAGCCAAACATGAAAGAAACTTGTTTTGATGCGGATTGCACACAATCGTTCACTGATGGATTTGAAGTTGGTAGCTTGGTGTTTAAACTTGTTGTCGACGATAAGCGCAACTCCAAATTCCCGGCTTCCCGATGATTTCCCACTTTTGAAAATTGTGTGCGATCTAATGTCAGTAATCTCGCTACCTAGCAATTTAGTTTCTTGGAGTGCAATTATGTTTATATTGTATTTGGCTGCCTGTTCCAGAAGCGCTCTCACTGCTCCTGCTCTGTACAGGAATCGCACGTTCCAAGATCCGAAGAAATAGTCCATTTTTCGTTTGCGTGGTCGTTGCCGTTGAATCAATCCAGTCCGAGGCGTTGCTTCAGGTTTCGAAACGGGTGTGGTTTTTCCGAGGATGAGTTGTTAGCACATCGCCCAACCCCCAACTTGGAGGGCCATATTATTAAAGTGCTAGAATTTTTCTGTTTCATTAGCACTCGCGCCCATCAGTTCAGCAAGTCAAGTCCGGATGGACAAGACCAGTATCCGGTGGCTACCACGTGGAGGTATGATGAGCACAATTGATGTGTATACCTATATATGTGTATGACAGCAACAACACTGGGCATCGCCTAATGATGCCGATCAGATGCCTACCCTATCTATACCCATCCAACCACACCCGAACATGGTATGCAAAATGTTCTTTTGCTAAATTAAAAGTTTTTATTTTCATTATTTTTAAAGAAATTGGAAATACTTTTCCTGAAATTGGGGCATTTATATGGAAGGTGGCGGAGGAAGTGGTGCGTTTAAGATGATTTTGAAACTGCTTATCATCATCCTTATCACCATGCTTTGATTCAATTTCAAAGTCGATAGCTCTCATATACTTGAAGGAGAAATGCTTTTCTTGAATTTATAATACAGATATTTGTATGGGAGGTGGTGGAAGGAGAGAAGCGGAGCTGATAATTTTTTCTAACACTTATTTCAATTGTTAAGAAACAAATTCTGGCAAAATTTGAAGTTTGTACTTTTTCTAGTTTGAATGGAAATCGATAAAATTCATTTAACAAAAATTATGCATTTGTATGGGAGGGGGTAGAAAGAGTGTACAGATCTAAACAATTTTTTTCGCATTATTAATATTTCTATTTGTATACTTTATACAAAATATCAAGTTGATAGCTTGATAGCACTTTCGAAGAAAAATAATTGAATTTAAATTTCAAAATTTCGTGAAATTTGTATGGGAGGGGTTAGAAGGAGTGAGGTGAAGTTGATAATTCTTCTTAAGACTAATTGCAATTATAATAGAATTAATTTTGGCAAAATTTCGTTCAACTTTACCATTTTCAATGAAAATCGAATATATGGATTTTTCAAAATTGTCCATTTGTATGGGAGGGGGTAGATGGAGTGAGGGGTTAAAATCAATATTCCGTCGTATTAATGACATCTATATCCTTATTCTTTGACCCAAATTTCAAGTCGATAGCTTAAATAGTTTCAAAGAAAAATCAATTTCTTAATATTTTGAAATTTCATGAAATTTGTATGGGATGGGGTAGAAGGAGTGAGGGGATGTAGCCCATTCATGAACTTAAAGTTACTTTTTTGCTAAAAATGACACACAAAAAATGTTTAGCACTATAGCTCAAAGCTTCCGAGAGTTATGCTGTAGACAGACGCACAGACAGACAGACGGACAGACGGACACTCGGAATCGAGGTTTTTGAGCGACAACAAATATTTCTGTACCCTTAGCGGCTCTGTGCGAGCGTTATTTCTTAGCGTTATAAACGGTAAGGCAAACACAGTATACTCACAGATTTCATCTAGAGGATAAACATAACAGGGCTACGTGCGGTACTCTAGGTGAAAGAGAAATTTTTAGATTTTAAGGAAATTTTGTAGGAGAATTGGTGGAGGGGGTGACGAAATTAATCTAGTTTTTTCCCATTACGCTGGAGTTGCCATCAAAATGTCTTGTACAAAATTTAGGATTCAAAACTTTAATAGGTACTGAGAAAATTAGTTTATTAGATTTGGCGAAATTATGCAGTTCTTAATGACTTTTTCAGAAATAACTAAAAACGACACGTTTTAAATTGCAGATCAGATGTAAAATTGTGAAATTGTGTCAGATTGTATGGGAGGGGATAAAAGGAGTGAAACTAATCGCCTAATTTTTTTTTTGTTTTTTATATGCACTGAGTAAATTGGTTTAGAGCATTTCATGACAAAGTGCAGTTTGTATAGAAGGTGGTGGAAAAAAGGAGAGGACACAAATAATTTTTATACAGTAGATTGAAATCATCATTAAAGTATTACGTTCCAAATTCCAGATCAATAGCATTTATATTCTTCGAACAAATCCATTTAATGTCAAATTGCGAATTTGTGTCATTTTTATGGGGAGGGAGTAGAAGGGGTGGAACGATTAGGCCCGTTCACGAACTTGACCTTACTTTTTTGTCAGAAAAGGCCAGTACAAAATTTGAACCATCTAGCTCAACGCGTTCTCAAGCTAGAGAGGACACAGCCGGACAGACGAATAGACATACAGACGGACGGACAAACCGTAGGACGGACAAACCGTAGGACGAACGGACAGACATCCGGTGTTGAGATTTTTGAGTGATTATATGAACTTCTGCATCATTCATTTTTTTTCTCCGAGCCTTATTTCTTGGCGTTACAAACTTTGTGGCAAACTTATAATGTTCTCAAATTTCATCTAGAGTATAAATATGCAGCTGAAGGACATGGTCTTTGGATTAAGATGATTGGAGACAACAACTTCAGGAGGGCAGGGCTCGATTTGGGCTGTCGCACCATTGATGATGATGATAAATAAGGCTTGTCAGGCCATCGATGTCCATTCCCTTTTCTGGAAGAGAGAGAATCTCTCTTCGAGCGAAGCTACGAGTGTTTGACGCATTTATCAAATCCATGTTATTATATAGTTGTACTACAAGGAAAATGACAGTTACTTAACAAAAACCTGCCAACTTTCGTGAACTAATGCTTCAGGTGCATTTAAGTGATATCCTTGCTAAAAGTGATCTCCAACTACGAATTTTGGAGTACAGACTAAAATAGGCACTGAGATTTAAAGACGGAAAGAGCTGCGCATCGGTCACACTTTGAGGAAACTCAGGAAATGCAAGACAAACTCTGGCTTATAATCCTGAAGGCGTCGGATTGGTCGACCATGTTGTACATGGAGATTTCCTAGCGACAACTAAATGCCGATGCTCAGGATCGCTCCTTGTGGAAGAGATCTGTTTTTGTCCAATGCCCCTATAGGAGATCTTAACAGGAAATTAATTAATTGATTCAAAAACATCGAAATCAATTAACCCTCTATTCGTCTGTGGTCAGTATGCACAATAACGCTCGGACGATTCTGAGGAAAATGTCCTAATCATTTTTAGGATAAAGAAGGTTTAAGCTCATGAACGAGCCACGGCACTTCACCTCTTACCCTTAAAGAAACTGAAAACATTTAAGATAATAGCAACAAATATTGCAAAAATTATGAACCTACTCTAATCGGCCTAACGACGGGGCACAGTGGAGTAAACCACCACCTCAAAAATATGGGATTAGCTGAAACCGACATTTGTCGCCTTTGTCTCGAGGACTCAGAAATGACAGTACACATCCTATGTCACTGTGAAGCAGTAGCTAGGAAAAGACACAGTCTTCTTGGAAAGGGTTTCCTTTCTACGGAGGAACTAGCCAATACGGCTCCCTTAAAGATTCTCAAATTAGCTAAAGCTATTGAGATATAATAGGGTGAAGGGGCTATAAACGCACAATAGGCCAAGAAGATCGCAGTGCTCTCACGCGTTCCGCTAATAGTAATAATAATAATAATAATTATATGAACTTCGAACTTCTCCTTCTACACCCTCCCAAACAAATTTTTTAAATTTAAAAAAATTTACTATTCCTTAGCTCTGAAAATTAGTTTCCAGAATATTATAAAAATAGTGAATAGCGATTTCTTAATAGTCAAAATCGTTTTACTCCTCTTACCACCTCCCATATCCATTTTCTTGAAAATCTTAAATGCTAAAAATATGAAATTTGGTACGAAAAGTTTTCATTTCAAATAAAACTTTAGATATGTATACAATATAAATTATATGTAAGTTTCTCTGCACTGCCTTTACCACCTCCCATACAAATGTCACCATTTAGTAGTATGAAGAAAGTCATTTGCATTTCAAACCAAACTTTTCGGTTTAAACTACAACTGTTAAACCAGCCCTTTGAATTTTAAATTGTATTTTTGTTACTATTTACATCCTTCAATTCGCAATATTTTCTTTACATTTTAATGTGCTCAAGTTGTATAGAAATAATGCCGCTAAAACAACATCACATACTTTTGTATCCTTATTTTAATACACGTTACATCTAATTGAAGACATTCCTCAATGTGCACTAATTCCCAAGTAATGCCTAGAAATTATCTTATTCTCGACACGCAATTAACACCCACTTCACAAGGACTCCTCGTGCGAGAAAGACTAAACAAGGACAGAATTTATGTGCTATTCTTGGATCCAAGCGAGTCCTTGTATTTACTTATACCATATACGAGTATGTACCTATATCTAATAATACTCTAAGAAACTTGCTTACATTGTTTCGATTTATTTTATGTATCAACTTTTATGTATGTCACCGACATGAAGGCTCCAATTTGAATTTCCTGTCCCGAAAAAAAGTGAGCGGAAAAAAATTCAACTTACCAAGTTATTAACATTTTTGATGAAAAATGCCTGAAAATTACGACGCATATTACTCAAAACTCTTACTACGTAGGAAGTGATTTGCGAAATGAAATCTAATAACGTTGGATGGCAGGTGTAAACGCATGAAATCGTTCCGAACGTGACGTTTGACCTTCAATATAGAATCCTTTTGAGTAAGGTAAATCGGGACGATATTCTATATGCTTTCAGGATAAATTGGATTAATCAACTCCATCTAATCGCACATCTGTTGGAATTTCAATTAAATCAAGGCAGGTGTTTGGCGAAGGAAATGATTTATTAGGAAGTAGTTTAGTAGGCTTTACTGCCAATTTGTGCAGAACAATTAATCCATGGACAATTTATCTACAATAATTTTTCCATTGCACAATTTATCTTTGGATAATTCGTCCAATGGATAATTTGTTGATATCCATCAACATTTCGTGTTTGTAGAAACGAACTTCGAATATTGCTTATCAAATTGTTTTTTTTTTCTTAATAATTGAATAAAATATTATTTGTTTATTTAAATTGTTTTAAATAAAATAGGAAGTACGTAGCTACAAGAAAACAGATAGAATTCATTGATTTATTAATTTAATAGTTCTGCATTCATTTGGTTCCAAGGTTCAGATCTGGAGTAAAGAAAACTGATGTACTCGTACATACCTTCTTAATATTCGTATTCAGAATTTCTAGCTAGTGTATAGCCTAGTGAGTGCATGTTGGTCTACATTGCGAAGGTCGGAAGGTGGCTACCTCAATCGCGAAAATTAGAATTCATAGATAGGCGGTTGTGAGAAGGGCTAACAATTCTTTCACAATAACAAACAATATGTTAGGGAACCTGTTCCATTGAAGAAGAAAACGACGAATTTCTATTTACTCTACCCATTGCATATATGGATAAATTGTGAATAGTTGAATTATTAATGGATAAAACGAGTAATGTATAAACTAATAGATCAATTATCCAGCGGATGAATTGTCCTGTAAACAAATGTCCTGGATTTTTGATGGATAAATCGTCTGGAACTTTTCTTCTATATATGGTTTGGAAAGGCTAATAAGAGTCACAAAATAGTAGCAAAATAATTAACTTATAATGGAACCCTGAAAAGTCCTTTTACGAAAATTTAAATGCACTCGCATAAAATGAATACAGAAATTCACATCGATTTTTACCATCGAATTCCCATCGGAATAAAACGAAAGGTTTCCATCTTTCAGCAGCCTTGGTTCGGTATAAACTGACAATTTATTAAAATGATTAGATTGAGGTGCTTACGGTTGCATTGTGTTTCTATTTAGATCCAAATCCGCATCATAATCTCGAATCCATCGCATATCCATTCTGTGCATAAATGGTTTGTGCACCTCTAGGTCAAACGTAATCAAGTGAAGAGTCGTCTGCAATGAAGTGTGTTCCACATTTTGCGATGATGCTGGAGGTCATGCACTTGCATAAAAATCATAATAAATTAATGGAAAACGTATGATGAGCTCGGAAGTGACAGTGAACTTCTTAATAAAAGCACTCGCCAATGACCTCAGATCAGTGTAAATAATACGTTGCGGGGATAATAAAATGATGGAATTTAACACGAGATCACTATGAAATTGTTGATTGTCTCTGATTTCAATGTGAATTGGTAATTAGTGTATGGCAGGTAGATAGAGCTGTCATATCTATAGTACGGTTGAAATCATCGGATCTATGGCCGTTGCGGATTAATAATTAAAATTTCAGTTACCATTTGAAAAGGAAACCACAATATCGACGAAAATAATCGTTTCCTGGACGGTCCGATGCATTCGAAATGAAAATCTGACCATGACTTTCGCATAAATTTTCATACGTAAAAGTCTGTATCGAAGCAATTGCCAAAACGTAATTTATTTGGAAATTTATCGGCCTTTTTTCATATTTTATGCCCGTATTTATTTGCTACTGTTTTTATAGTTTTATTGTTGTGTTAATTGCATAAACATTTCTTTAATTAATGCAAATAACTGAGTCTCGCAGTAAGTACGCAATTTGAATTTGACGTTCCTTATGTAAAATAAGAATAATTATCTTTTTAAAAAATGAAATCTGAAATTTTAGTAAAAAGATAATTAGATAGAGTTTTGAATGATCGTAAAAGAAAAACATAACAGGGCTACGATTGCGCGTAAACCGCAATCTTACGATACTCTAGATGAAATAGAATTTTTTGTGATCCCAAGAAATTTTGTATGGGGAGTGTTACAAGGGGTGATAGCATTAAACTAATTTTTTCCCCATAAAGTAGCTATAAAAATGTTTTATACAAAATGCTTACTCCGAAAATTGAATAGAAGCTGAGAAAATTAGTGTGTTAGTTTAGTGAAAATATGCAGTTTGTATGGGAGGTGGTAGAAAGAGTGGGGGAATTTTAGTGATTTTTTCAAAAATAACTAAGAATATCATTAAATTGACATCTCTTAAATTTTAGACCAGTAGCATTCATACTTTTCAAGAAAATAGATTTTTTGTGAAGTTGTGAAACTGTGTCATATTGTATGGGAGGGGGTAGAAGCAGTAGAGCTAATCAAATATTTTTTTCTGATCTTAGTGATAATGCTAAATAAGTATTTATCACAAAATGTGAGCTCGATAAATGTTATATGTTCTGAGAAAATCGGCTTGGAGCATTTCATGAAAAAGTGTAGTTTGTATGGGAGGGGGTGGAAGGAGAGGGAGGATGCAAATAATTTTTATACTGTATATTAAAATCATTATGGAAGTAATATATCCCGACATTCAGACTTATAGCTTTTATGCTTTTCGAGCAAATCCTTTTAATGTTGCATTGCGAAATTGTGTCATTTTGTATGGGAGGGGGTAGAAGGGGTGAAACTAATCGTCTAATTTTTTTTTTTACCTTACTAACAATTTTAAATAAATATTTGGTGCACAATTTCAGCTCGCTAAATTTTATTCGCACTGAGTAAATTGGCTTAGAGTAATTCATGACAAGTACAGTTTGTATGGGAGGTGGTAGAAGGAGGAGAAGGACACGCATAATTTTTTTACGATAGATTGACATTATTATAAAACTAATATATTCTAAATTTCAGGCCAATAGCTTTTATACTTTTTGAGCAAATCCGTTTATTGTCAAATTGCGCATTTGTGTCATTTTGTATGGGAGGGGGTAGAAGCGGTGGAGCGATTTGGCCCGTTCACGAACTTGACCTTACTTTTTTTGTAAAAAACGACGTGTACAAAATTTGAATAATCTAGCTGAACGCGTTCTCAAGCTAGAGAGCGAACAGACGGACGGACGGTCAGACGGACGGACGGACGGACGGACAGACGGACAGACGGACAGACGGACATCCGGTTTGAGATTTCTGAGTGATAATATTAACTTCTGTATCATTAATTTTTTTCTCCAAGCCTTATTTTTTAGCGTTACAAACCTTAGAGCAAACTTATAATACTCTCAGATTTCATCTAGAGTATAATGACAATCAGTCTCATATGCGCTCGAAAATCGTTTCTCTGTCCACACGATTTATACTGACTTTTCTAAAGCATTTGACTCTGTTGATCACTCTATACTGCTTAATAAACTGCAATCGTTTGGAATATATTCTGCTTTGTTGCAATGGTTCTCTTCGTACGTAAGTGATCGTAAACAATATGTCATATTTAATGGTGCTCAATCCTATCCTTACTCTGCATCGTCTGGTGTTCCCCAAGGTTCCACCTTGGGCCCGCTACTTTTTGTTTTGCTTGTGAATGACCTTCTTATGGGTTTTCAATCTTATCATTTAATGTATGCCGATGATCTCAAACTATTCAGAGTAGTGAAGTCTATTTCTGACTGTAAAATCCTTCAAGATGACATTAATAAATTAAATGATTGGTGTAAGCTGAATAACCTCCGTTTGAATACTCTAAAATGTTTCAAAATGAAATATACATACAAATACGGATTGTAGCCTGAACTTTGACTACCATGTTGATAATGCTCTCCTCGTTGAAGTCTCACGCATAAAGGATTTAGGAGTAATGTTTGACAGCAGATTAAGGTTTGATCACCACATAGTCGAAGTCTGCAAACACGCATTTAGATTATGTGGTTTTATATTAAGAACTGCCCATACTTTCCATAATATGCATGTTTATACGAATTTGTTTAATAGTTTGGTTCGGTATCGTCTAGAGTATTGTTCTGTTGTCGGGAACCCTCACTACCAATATCTTGAGACTGCATTGGAATCAGTACAACGACGTTTTCCCAAATCTGTTTTCCGAAAACTGAACTTATCTGACACTTGCTACAAGAGTCGATTACAATTACTTGGCCTAACTAGTTTAAAGGACAGAAGAATTTATTTTGACATGTTATTTTTATTTAAAGTAAATTTCGTTTTCAATACTAATCTTCAACGTGAACTTCAATTGCGTTCTAATATAAGTAATACTAGATCACATACTCTATTCGTTGTACCACATGCGCGGCTGAACGTATATTTTCACTCTTCCTTACTCAGGCTGCCTCGAATGTTCAATCAATCTTGCCTTAGTTTTCATGACTTCAGTCTACAATCTTTCAAGGTATATTTAAAATTCAAGTTTTCTATTAAATAACTTTGTACATATATTAAATTTCTATTTATCTTTCATTTTTTCTATTATTAATATTGTAGTTCACTTATATTTGTTTTGGACCTCTTGTATAATTGGAATATTTTACTTTCTGTTCATCAAGTCCTTAAATAAATAAATCAGGGTTTCGTACCGATAATTTTTATACTCTAGATGAAATCTGAGAGTATATTGTGTTTGCCTTACCGTTTGTAACGCTAAGAAATAACGCTCGCACAGAGCCGCCAAGGGTACAGAAATATTTGTTGTCTCTCAAAAACCTCGATTCCAAGTGACCGTCTGTCCGTCTGTCTGTCTGTCCGTCTGTGCGTCTGTCTACAACATAACTCTCGAAAGCTTTGAACTATAGTGCTAAAAATTTTTGTGTGTCATTTTTAGCACAAAAGTAACTTTAAGCTCGTGAATACGCTACATCCCCCCACTCCTTCTACCCCCTCCCATACAAATTTCATAAAATTTCGAAATAATAAGAAATTGATTTTTCTTTGAAACTATTTAAGCTATCAACTTGAAATTTACTTCAAAGTATAGCGATATAGATGTCATTAATACCACGAAATATTGACCCGATCCCTTTACTCCTTCTACCCCCTCCCATGCAAATGGACAATTTTGAAAAATACATATTCGATTTTCATTAAAACTAGTAAAGCTGAAAAGATAAAATGTTGTCAGGATTAATTTTACTATAATTGCAATTTATTTTAAAAATAATTATCAACTTCACCTCACTCCTTCTACTCCCTCCCATACAAATTTCACGAAATTTTGAAATTTAAATTAAATTATTTTTCTTCGAAACTGTTAAAGTTATCAACTTGATATTTTGTATAAAGTATACGAACAGAAATATTAATAATACGAAAAAAAATTGTTTTCATCCGTACACTCCTTCTACCCCCATACAAATGCATTTTATCGACTTTTCATTCAAACTAGAAAAAGTACAAACTTCAAATTTGGCCAGAATTTGTTTCTTAATAATTGAAATAAGTATTAGAAAAAATTATCAGCTCCGCTTCACTCCTTCTACCACCTCCCATACAAATATCTGTATTATAAATTCAAGAAAAGAATTTCTCCTTCAAGTATATGAGAGCTACTGACTTTGAAATTGAATCAAAGCATGGTGATAAGGAGGATGATAAGCAGTTTCAAAATCATCTCAAACGCTCCACCTCCTCTGCCACCTCCCATACAAATGCCCCAATTTCAGGAAATCTATGACCAATTTCTTTAAAAATAATGAAAACTAAAAACTTTAAATTCAGCAAAAAACATTATGCATGCCATGTTCGGTGTCATATATGATAAACACAAACCTCCTCTTCTACTTCCACCATCTCCTATGCAAAAGTCTCTATTCACTATTCGAAAGAATTTGAGATGACATATTTTCCGGTATATTAAAGTCATTTCCATCTCATCTAGAGTATCATATGAATCATAATTCTGTTATGTTTATACTCTAGATGGAATCTGAGAGTATTATAAGTTCGCTCTAAGGTTTGTAACGCCAAGAACTAAGGCTCGGAGAAAAAATGAATGATGCAGAAGTTAATATTATCACTCAAAAATCTCAAAACCGGATGTCCGTCCGTCCGTCCGTCCGTCCGTCCGTCCGTGCGCTCTCTAGCTTGAGAACGCGTTGAGCTAGATAGTTCAAATTTTGTACACGTCGTTTTTGACAAAAAAGTAAGGTCAAGTTCGTGAACGGGCCAAATCGCTCCACCCCTTCTACCCCCTCCCATACAAAATGACACAATTGCGCAATTTGACAATGAAGAGATTTGCTCGAAAAGTATATAAGCTATTAACCTGAAATTTGGAATATATTACTATTATGATAATATCAATCTACCGTATAAAAATTATGTGTGTCCTATTCCTCCTTCTACCACCTCCCATACAAACTGTACTTTTCATGAATTATTCTAGGCCAATTTACTCAGTGCGTATAAAATTTAGCTAGCTGAAATTTTGCACCAAGTATTTATTTAAAATTGTTAGTAAGGCCAAAAAAAATTAGACGATTAGCTTCACCCCTTCTACCCCCTCCCATACAAAATGACACAATTTCGCAATTTGACAATAAATGGATTTACTCAAAAAGTATAAAAGCTATTAGTCTGAATTTCGGGATATATCGCTTTCATAATAATATAAATCTACAGTAGAAAAATAATTGGAGTCCTCCCTCTCCTTCCACCCCCTCCCATACAAACATCACTTTTTCATGAAATGCTTTAAGACGATTTTCTCAGAACATATAACATTTATCGTGCTCATATTTTGTAATAAATTCTTAATTAGTATTATCACTAAGATCAGAAAAAAATATTTGATTAGCTTCACTGCTTCTACCCCCTCCCATACAATATGGCACAGTTTCACAACTTCACAAAAAATCGATTTTCTTGAAAAGTATGAATGGCGCTAGTCTGAAATTTAAGGAATGTCAATTTTATAATTTTCCTAGTTATTTCTGAAAAAATCACTAAAATCCCCCCACTCTTTCTACCACCTCCCATACAAACTGCACATTTTCATTAAATCTAACTTACTAAATTTCTCAGTTCCCATTCAATTTTTGGAGTAAGCATTTTGAATGAAACATTTTTATAGCCACTTTAGCATGATGGGGAAAAAATTAGTTCAATGCTATCATCCCTTCTAACACTCCACATACAAAATTTCTTGGGGTCACAAAAAAATTCTATTTCATCTAGAGTATCGTAAGATTGCGCATTACGCGCAATCGTAGCCCTGTTATGTTTTTAATTCAAATTGAGGCTTGGATTTAATTTGTTAATTTTCAATGAGATTATTTCCGGTTTGGGGTTGGCATTAAAAATCGAGAAAGTTTCAATTAATATAAAAATTAAAACATTTTCGTTAATATTTTGTGATCTATAAAATGTATGTTAGCATATCAAGTATGATGCCCAGATTTACATTAGGTCTTTTATTTGCCAGCTTTTATAAGCCAGACTTATATGAGTCAGACTTTCATAATCTAGAATATCATTTATGAGTTTTACATTTTCTAGAGTAAGGTTACATATTTTCTTTTGTCCATTATAAATAATAGGGATCGAACATTAAAGCAATTTTGTGAGTATAAAATATTTGAAATACATTAAAGGCAGTGCTGAAGTCGTCAATGGATTAATAATTATTCCCTATACAATTAGAACAGGGAGACTAAGGGTTTTCTAGGGCAGGGCTATTGTGAATTATTTAATAGACAAATACATAAAATCAATGTTTCATTGGAAGCGAGCAGTTGAGCAGGAGGCCAGAGGAATAAACAAGTCCTGGCAACAGCTTAAAGCCGATGCGCAGGATCGCGCCTTGTGGAAGAGAGTTGTTTCTGTCCTATGCCCCTATAGGGGGTCTTAACAGGAATTTGACTGAATGTTTCATTCGTTTGTTTATGCAAGGCTTTGTTTGGCAGGGTGCGGGGCGATAGCAGAATCAAGAGGATCTTAATAATTGAAGGGTCAAGTGGATAAAGGGGTCATTCGAAATTTTTTGAATCACTATTTTTTTAGCCTGTTGAAACTATAAACTGATGAACTATATTTTCAACTGACAACCAGAACAATCTAGTGCTTAGAAACAGATATAAACAACAATACAAAGTTTGATTCGGATCACCAAAAGTGACATTCAAAAAACGTTTATCTCAAAACATTTGTTCAATAGCCCCTTTAGAACCTTAACCCTTCAATTGTTACATTGATTGCTTGAATAACGTTCAAAATTCTCTATGTAGATTGTTAGTTTCACAAACTAAGTAAATTTTACGATATTTTTTATTCATAAAATCTATACATTTGTATGGGAGGAGGATGAAGAGTTGGAGGCATCGTAAAAATTTGCCGAAATTGCTGGATGGGGTAGAAGAATTGGAGAGATTAAAAAACTTTTGATGCAACATTGTCTCCAATATTTTCCTAGTTAGTAGCTTCTTAAGTGTTAATGATAATTTATTTTCTAAAAATGGTTGAAGATGTTCGACCTGTTATTGGCTTCAACTTTTATGCAATTTTACTTCATTAGTCTAATAACAAAGTACTGTAATCGACACAGAAAAAAAAACAAATTAGCTACTCTGAAATATTGCTTTTCTCTCGCGTTTCTTGACTAGCCTAAAAAGACAAAAAAAAATCCGTCTTTCTGTACAACGCACAGTATGCCGTAGGCCGTACAAGTACGCCTCAAAGTTATTTAAAGACCCATATCTCCGAAACCCTTCTAGATAGAGAATTCACTTTTGAGTGAATTCTAGACCTGGTGGGAAACTTAAATTGCCCAAGTTTTGGGGAGTATAGAGGGTTAAGGTCGAAAACTGCGATTGCTAATATCTCAATTACCAATACAGATAAAAAGCTGAAACTCGACATTCGGGTATACTGATTTATGAGGGAAAAACCGAATACAACATTTTTTTTATACAGTGGAGTACAAAAAGGAGGGGCTAAAAACCAAATTTCGCCCGAATTTTTTATGAAATATTTAAAATAAAGTTGCATCAAAAGTTTTAAAATCCTCTCAGTCCTTCTACCCGCTCCCATACAAAACTATGATTTCGACCAATTTCCATAAATCAACAAATAACCAACAAATTAAAAGCTACGAACTTGAAATTTTTCACTAGTCTTATTATTCACTTACATCCTCTACGCCCTACCATACAAATGATTAATTTCGTGAATATAAAATACAACGAATTTCATACAAATTCTTCTTCTCATATGATATTTAAAAAAAAAAAAATTTTTGATAAGCAGGTAGGACTGTCCTTAATCATTATACCAAATAAACTGCCAACAAGTCGGACGAAACTATTATTTTTGGGACAAAATGCGCATGCGTAGAAAGTCAATATGCAGGTTCGAGTGGTTAGGGAAGACTAAGTGAAAGGAGCTTCTTGGGCAGGGCAGTTCTCACACTTTCCGGAAACGTTCAAAAGTTCCATATTTCATTGGTTTATTTATGCAGGTTTGAGTTTTCATGAAGGGAGGGTGATAGTAAGGGTGGGTGGATGTTAATAGTTTCTTAATTGATTGCTTGAACCAAATCCAATATTCTTTGTATAGAATGTCAGTTTCATAGACGAAATTGCATAGAATTTTCATTGGATTTGGTGTATTTTACATTGATGAAACCAAACATTTGTATGGGAGGGGGTAGAGGAGGTAGGGGAATCGTAAAATTTGTGATTTGTTTTATTTCTTTTTTCTTGCGAGGTGCTTGTACACAATTTCAAGTTTGTAGCTTTTAGTTTATTGGTTATTAGTTGATTTAATGAAATTGGTCGAAATCATACTTTTGTGTGGGAGGTGGTAAAAGGGCAAGTGCTATCTCAAAACTTTAAACGTAATTTTATTTCAACTATTTTTGTAAGTTCTTGTGCAAAATTTCAAATTGATAGCATTTAATAGTTAAGTGATAATTGATTTCTTAGAAATGGTCGAAAAAAAAATTTTGTATGGGATGGGGTAGATGTTTTAAAGATATTCGACCAGTTAATATTTTAAACTCTTGGAGATTTTTTATACTCTAGATGAAATCTGAGAGTATTATAAGTTTGCTCTAAAGTTTGTAACGCCAAGAAATAAGGCTCGGAGAAAAAAATGAATGATACAGAAGTTAATATTATCACTCAAAAATCTCAAAACCGGATGTCCGTCCGTCCGTCCGTCCGTCTGTCCGTCCGTCCGTCCGTCTGTGCGCGCTCTAGCTTGAGAACGCGTTGAGCTAGATAGTTCAAATTTTGTACACGTCGTTTTTGACAAAAAAGTAAGGTCAAGTTCGTGAACGGGCCAAATCGCTTCACCCCTTCTACCCCCTCCCATACAAAATGACACAATTGCGCAATTTGAGAATAAACGGATTTGCACGAAAAGTATAAAAGCCATTGGCCTGAAATTTGGAATATGTTACTTTTATGAAAATATCAATCTACCGTATAAAATTTATGCGTTTCCTCCGCCTCCTTCTGCCACCTCCCATACAAACTGTACTTGCCATGAATTACTCTAAGCCAATTTACTCAGTGCGTATAAAATTTAGCGGGCTGAAATTGTCCACCAAATATTTATTTAAAATTGTTAGTAAGGTCAAAAAAAATTAGACGATTAGCTTCACCCCTTCTGCCCCCTCCCATACAAAATGACACAATTTCGTAGTTCGGCAATAAACGGATTTACTCGAAAAGTATAAAAGCTATTAGTCTGAATTTTCGGATATGTTATTTTCATATTAATTTTAATCTAAAGTAGATAAATTATTTGCTTCCTCCCTCTCCTTCCAACCCCTCCCATACAAACTACACTTTTTCATGAAATGCTCTAAGCCGACTTTCTCAGAACATATAACATTTATCGAGCTCACATTTTGTAATAAATAATTATTTAGCATTATCACTAAGATCAGAAAAAAAATATTTGATTAGCTTTACTGCTTCTACCCCCTCCCATACAATATGACACAGTTTCATAACTTCACAAAAAATCTATTTTCTTGAAAAGTATGAATGTTACTGGTCTAAAATTTAAGAGATGTCAATTTTATGATATTCTTAGTTATTTCTGAAAAAATCACTAAAATCCCCCCACCCTTTCTACCACCTCCCATACAAACTGCACATTTTCACAAAATCTAACACACTAATTTTCTCAGCTCCTATTCAATTTTTGGAGTAAGCATTTTGTATAAAACATTTTTATAGCTACTTTAGCATGATGGGGAAAAAATTAATTCAATGCTATCACCCCTTCTAACACTCCCCATACAAAATTTCTTGGGATCACAAAAAATTCTATGTCATCTAAAGTATCGTAAGATTGCGCTTTACGCGCAATCGTAGCCCTGTTATGTTTTTTTTTTGCATTTTTCGGCTATTTTAGTCATGAAACGCGAAAAAAAAAATTTCAGGGTAGCAAATTTTTTTTTTTCCCAAATCGATCACAATACTTTATTATTAAAATAATAAAGTAAAATTAGCGCGGTCTGTTAATCAGTTTATTTACAGCAGCTGGTTGAATGGGTACATCTCAGTAGTCCACGGCGATTTTTGTATGTATGTATATGTCCTCGATTGACTGAAAACGGGTTCCACGGAGTAGTGATCTCAGTTTCAAAGAAAGGAATAAGTCACACGGGGCCAAATTTGGTAAATATGGTGGCTGATTGAAGCAATTTTTTGGCCTCAAATTCGGTCACAATTGAGGCTCAATGCGATGGCGCATTTTCATCGTGGAAAATCCATGACGGACTCACAAGAGATGTCGAGCTCTCCAGCTATCTCCTTCACTTTTTGAATATTATCGTCAGTTGATGAGGTTGAAGGTCATCCAAACTAGGCATGTCTTCAAGGATCTCTCGACTGTCCTTAAGGGCATTGAACTACTCGTAGGCGCGTGTTTTTATATTCTAGATGAAATCTGAGAGTATATTGTGTTTGCCTTACCGTTTGTAACGCTAAGAAATAACGCTCGCACAGAGCCGCCAAGGGTACAGAAATATTTGTTGTCGCTCAAAAACCTCGATTCTGCGTGACTGTCTGTCCGTCTGTCTGTCTATCTGTCTGTCTATCTGTCTGTCTACAACATAACTCTCGAAAGCTTTGAGCTATAGTGCCAAAAATTTGTGTGTGTCATTTTTAGTAAAAAAGTAACTTTAAGTTCATGAATGGGCTACATCCCCCTCCCATACGAATTTCATGAAATTTCGAAATATTGAGAAATTGATTTTTCTTTGAAACTATTTACGCTATCGACTTGAAATTTAGGTCTAAGTATTTTGATAAAAATGTCATTAATATCACGGAATATTAACCCGATCCTCCTGCTCCTTTCACGAAATTTTGGAATTTAAATTAAATTATTTTTCTCCGAAACTGTTAAAGCTATCAACTTGATATTTTGTATAAAGTATACAAATAGAAATATTAATAATGCGAAAAAAATTTGATTTGATCCGTGCACTTCTACCCCCTCCCATACAAATGCATAATTTTTGTTAAATGCATTTTATCGATTTCCATTCAAACTAGAAAAAGTACAAACTTCAAATTTTGCCAGAATTTGTTTCTTAACAATTAAAATAAGTGTTCGAAAAAATTATCAGCTCCGCTTCACTCCTTCTACCACCTCCCATACAAATATCTGTATTATAAATTCAAGAAAAGCATTTCTCCTTCAACTATATGAGAGCTATCGGCTTTGAAATTGAATCCAAGCATGGTGATAAGGCTGATGATAAGCAGTTTCAAAATCATCTTAAACGCTTCACTTCCTCTGCCACCGCCCATACAAGTGCCCAATTTCAGAAAAACTATGTTCAATTTCTTTAAAAATAATGAAAACTAAAAACTTTAAATTCAGTAAAAGACATTTTGCATGCCATGTTCGGTGTCATATACGAAAACACCCATGCAAAAGTCTCTATTCACTATTCGAAAGAATTTGAGATGACATATTTTGCGGTATATTAAAGTCATTTTCATCTCATCTAGAGTATCATATGATTGGGCTTTAAGCCAAATCATAATTCTGTTATGTTTGATATTACTGAATAAACGTAAGCCTTTCCCAACATTCGCAATGATCCCGAACACGAAATTAGGTTGGAAACACTAAATTTGAGACATTTTCTTTGTTTCATATTTTTATCCATTATAAATAAACTGCCAACAAGTCGGGCGAAACTTTATTATTCTTGGGACAAGTTGCGGACTGAAAAGTCAATATGCAGGTTAGAGTGGTTAGGGAAGGCTAAGTGAAAGGGAGTTCTTGGGCAGGACTGTTAACAATATTTCATTCGTTTCTGTAAGTTTGGTTTTTATGAGGGGAGGAGTAGGGGTAATAGTAAGGGTGGGTGAATGTTAATAGCTTTTTAATTAATTGCTTGAATCACGTTCAATATTCTCTGTATAGAATGTGTTTCATAGGCGAAGTTGCATAGAATTTTCATAAAATTCGGTGTATTTTACATTCATGAAACCGAATATTTGTATGGGAGGGGGTAGAGAATATAGGGGAATCGTAAAATTTGATACACAGTTTTATTTCGCGTCTATTGTAAGGTGCTTGTATAGAATTTCAAGTTCGTAGCTTTTAGTTTGTTGGTTATTAGTTGATTTAATGAAATTGGTCGAAATCATACTTTTGTATGGGAGGGGGTAGAAGCGCAAGCGCGATTTCAAAACTTTTAAAGCAACTTCATTTGAATTATTTTTATAAGTTTTTATGCCAAATTTGAAATTGATAGCTTTTAAGAGTTAGCTGATAACTGATTTCTTAAAAATGCTCGAAAAAATAATTTTGTATGGGAGGGGGTAGAGGAGGTAAGGGAATCGTAAAACTTGTGATGCAATTTTCTTTCATTTTTATTGTAAGGTGCTCGTACGAAATTTCAAGTTCGTAGCTTTTAATTTGTTGGTTATAAGTTGATTTAATGAAATTAGTCGAAATCATACTTTTGTATGGGAGGGGGTAGAAGGTCAAGCGCGATTTTAAAACTTTTAACGCAATTTCATTTCAATTTTTTTTATTAATTGTTATGCAAAATTTCAAATTGATAGCTCTTAATAGTTAGGTGATAGTTGATTTCTTGTAAATGGTCGAAAAAATAATTTTGTATAGGAGGGGGTAGAAGTGTTAAAGGTTTTCGACCAGTTAATATTTCGAATATTTAGGGATTTTTTTTAAATGCATTTTGCAAATTTTCAAATTTCTACCTTAAAATTTCACTCAAAAATTTTCAGTTTATGTGTTTTTTTCAATGCACATGAAACACCTTGTGCACGTTAGACCGGAGGGGTCGGTTTATAACAAATATGGATCAAGTTATTATTTTTCTATGTGGATTAAATATAGGTATTCACATGCAAAATTTTAACTTTGTATCTTTTACCAGAGCCCTAAAAAAATCACTCAAAGTTTTCAATATTTTTGCTTATTACCTCCCTCCCCTTACACCACCCAAATTAAAATTTTTATCAAAATTAACTATTATGTAGTTCTACAATCTGACAAATTTTTGATTTGATATCTGTACTATTTTTGGAGATATAAGAATTTGTAATTTTGAAAAGTGCGCCATTTTTGAAATGCTCCCCATTTCCCCCCACTACTATTATTTCAACATGTTATATTTTTTTTGTATTTGCCTAGTATAGCTTAATATAAGTTTTAAGTTTCAATTACATAGCTTAAGAGATAGTTGAGATATTAATTTTTAAGTGTTTTTCTTTGCACCCCCCCTGACCCTCCCCCTTACAATAATTAGCCGCTTTCTAAGCTGGTTCCGATGAAACTATATACCACCTTGACGGTCTCTAAATATGATTTTGTTACGATAAGTAATTTCGAAGATATAATCATTTGAAAAAAAAATTCGGCCGACAATTGGTTCTAAGCCCCCCCTTTTCGCACCCCAATGGATAAAAAAAATAAATTATTTTTAAAAGTTGTCATACAAACCCCTCTATATTAATGTTAAGTTTTAGCTTCCTAGCTGTTACCATGGTTGAGATATTTGAATTCGCATTTTTCGGTTTAAGCGCTCCCCCCGCCTCCCCCTGAACCCGTATACCCCCGAAAATGGGTATCCGCCTGAGATCCGCAACTATCTACAATCCCCCCAAAATTGAACTTTCTATCTTGAAGGGTTTGGGAGTTAATGTGCGCTGAGCGTACACGACGGCGTACAGACAGACGGATTTTTTTTTTTGCATTTTTAGGCTAATTTAGTCATGAAGCGCGAAAAAAAAAAATTTCAGGGTAGCAAACTTTTTTTTTTTCTTGTGTCGATCACAATACTTTATTATTATAATAATAAAGTAAAATTAAAAAGAAGGAGGTAGTAAGCCAAAATGTCGAAAATTTTGAAAAATTATGTACGGTTCTGGTAAAAGATACAAAGTTCAATTTTTTAGATACATACATCCATATAATATTTATTACACTGAATAAAAAATATATATAGTAAGCCAGAACTGTTATATACTGAAAAAGGGCCTTTACCTGAATTGTTTGTTATTTGTTTTGGCTTTGTGTTTCAGGTATAGGGCAAAAACAAAAAAACAGAAAAACGCAAAAATGTTGATCAATTTAATTATTTAACCAAAAAGTCGTAAGAGTTCATGAAAATATATTATTCATTTTATTATTTCTCTATATCTATGAAACAGATTTTAAACGTTATTAAAGTATTAAATTAACAAATTATTAACATGAACTCCTCCCATACGATTCTCAACTTGTATCAACAAGAGGTGTAGAATTTGATTTTTGAATAAAACGAACAATTTTTTGGATGTCTCTGAAATTGTACAATTTCATTGAAAGTGGACACACGGAGATTATGTATAGAATACAATATCTGTGAAATGGCCTCAATTGTTTGTTTTATTCAAAAAACAAATCCTAAACTTCTTGTTGATACACCCTGCATAAACGAATAAAATGTAGAATGTATGTACTGAATAATAATTGCTGTTAAACATATAATCATTAACAACATCCCTCCCTTAAGACCCCAATTACATCGTTCCTATATTTTTTTAGCACCTTAACCTGCTTATTAACTTCTAGCGTTCGGCTTTATATTTTAATTTCAATTCTAAAATTGCCAAAATATCTACTTCGTTCAGATTTTACAAATAAAAAACCAATTTCACTTGAACAGCGTACTAGTTTAAATATGCAATAGATTTTTTCGAAATATTTCACATAATAATAAAAACTATTCTCAATAATACCTTTCTGCAAATTTTGTTTTTACTTCATCAATACTATTCTTAAAAGGATATAAAAGAAATTCTTTGAATGATAAATATAAACATGCAGGTCGATTTACCTTACATCTGTATAAATATTAATAATAGCGATTAAATCGATCAATGTCAGAGAAAATGTTGGGCTAATTGTTTGACACAATTGTTTATGTAAGTCAGTTATACAAACTACTTAGGTATAAGCCAATAAACAATTTTTGAGAAATTATAATTTTCACGATTAACAATGCAAATTTTTGTTTATCTTCTAGCTTATGGCATTTCTTTTCTAAAATTGTTATTATCAATGAATTTCTAAAGCTAGAAATAAATGTGGTTATCAAGCAAAAAGCCTCATGACTTAATTTTTATATGCTGATTTATTCACATGGCTCATTTAAAACAACAATGTCAGAAATCAAAGTTGACCTGTTTTTAGTTAATGACTGAAAAGTTTACGTTCCTTCTTTTACTTTTTACTCGTTGGTAGAGTCGTGTCAATCGAGAGCAGGAGGTTGTCGATCCTTCGCATCCTATCTTTCCTTAACTATTTTCTGCATTGTACATAAAGATAGAATTGAATTGAGGTGGAAAATAGAAGAAATATAGGTTCACTCCAATGTTACTCCATAAGAATCGAATTTTGCAAATTTGCTTTGGCGTAATGGTCCACAGGAACAATTTCATTGATGTGATATAACACAATGTGACCGTTTTTTTTAAATTACTTTATACACTTTCATATTTCATTAAGAATGCTATTGCATGATTGGGGCTTTACCACGCTGTTCTGTTTTAATACGAGTATATAAAAGTTGATAATTTTTTTTGGAGCAATAGGAGAGAAAGTCAGAAGCAATTTATCTTTTTTGTCTAATCCGCCTCAATTTATGGACAAATGCATGAAAAATCATTAAATAATGAAAGGAAATTCGTTACATTATATCTTCAGTTTAAAGCAATTTCATCTTATGCAATTTTACATCTCCACTCTTTAATTGTAAGAAATCATTTTTTTTAATCAAGTCTTTCCTCAACGAAGATCTGTAATTTGATCAACACTTTCACTTTGTGTCATGTTGATCGTGTAGTTCATATCGATTGATTATTAATTACCATCTCCTTAAGAAAGAATCGATATTAAAACGATTTTTCACTATTACGTTAAATTTCGAACACGAAAAGAAATCGGCGTAATGCGCCAACATCTGCACTTAGCATCGACGACCGATATTTATTGATATCTCAATAACGATCTTCGATGCAATTATGATGTAAGTACTTAAAGCGATTATAGGTTTAAACAAAGATTAATATAATCATCGAACTTTTAAACGATAATCTTGTTCAGGGTATACGGACTGTAAATTGACCGCAAACCGGTCATTTCGCCTACGGATACAACAAAAATTCCGCCAATATTTCAAAAACTGCTGCAGTTTAATAAAATTTCGTATTTTATGCAAAAAGCATTTATCACTGCAAAATGTTGTAAAATCGCGACAGATTGAAGTCCGGTTATATTCGTACCTTTCGATTGATTGTACCATGAACTGCATGCGACCTTTGCTTTGTAACATTTTATTTGGATTTCTGTCTTATCGTGGCGAGAACTTCCTTTCGAAGTACATAATCGAAATAGTCTCAAATTCGGTACAATTAAAAAATGAAATTAAAATTCTGAAGCGGGTGCGCCACGGATGTTATCTCACACTTGAGCTCGAAAGTTGTTGGCATTGACCTTAACATTTTATGCTAAAGCTCGTTCGCATAGCCGATACTCGACAGTGTGTGTCGAATGCGTTGCGTTGCTAACGAAATTCCAAATTCGCTTAGACATCAAATATAGAGAATTTGCTATGCTGCAAGCGTGGGCGCGGAGGGTGTGTATAGTCTATTACAAACATTTTTATTATGCTAATCCATTATTTTGAGTTCCGTCAGAATTTCGTTCCGCCGAGTGGGCTTATAATGGGCTCAAACTTTTAGCGACATCGATCTTTTTATTAGAGCAATAGATAATTTGCAAGAAAATTTATGTCTAGAGAAATAAATTATACATAAATTATTTAAAAAAAAAGTTGATAATATGCGAAACAGATGTTTTAGATGCGAAATCAAGTGAATACCAATGTAAAATTTTAGAAAACATAACAGGGCTACGATTGCGCATAAAACGCAATCTTACGATACTCTAGATGAAATAGAATTTTTTGTCATCCCAAGAAATTTTGGATAGGGAGTGTTAGAAGGAGTGATAGCATTGAACTAATTTTTTCCCCATCATGCTAAAGTAGCTATAAAAATGTTTTATTCAAAATGATTCCTCCAAAAATTGAATGGGGACTGAGAAAATTAGTGAGTTAGATTTAGTGAAAATGTGCAGTTTGCATGGGAGGTGGTAGAAAGAGTGCGGGGATTTTAGTGATTTTTTCAGAAATAACTAGGAATATTATAAAATTGACAACCCTTAAATTTCAGATCAGTACCATTCATACTTTTCAAGAAAATCGATTTTTTGTGAAGTTGTAAAACTGTGTCATATTGTATGGGAGGGGGTAGAAGCAGTGAAGCTAATCAAATATTTTTTTCTGATCTTAGTGATAATACTAATTAAGTATTTATTACAAAATGTGAGCTCTATAAATGTTATATGTTCTGAGAAAATCGTCTTAGAGCATTTCATGAAAAAGTGTAGTTTGTATGGGAGGGGGTGAAAGGAGAGGGAGGACGCAAATAATTTTTCTACTGTAGATTTAAATCATTATGAAAGTAATATATCCCAAAACTCAGACTAATAACTTTTATACTTTTCGAGTAAATTAATTTATTGTTAAATTGCGAGTTTGCGTCATTTTGTATGGGAGGGGGTAGAAGGGGTAAAGCTAATCGTCTATTTTTTTTTCGTCTTACTAATAATTTTAAATAAATATTTGGTGCACAATTTCAGCCCGCTAAATTTTATACGCACTGAGTAAATTGGCTTAGAGTAATTCACGACAAGTACAGTTTGTATGGAAGGTGGTAGAAGGAGGGGGAAGACACGCATAATTTTTTGTCGGTAGATTGGTATTATCATAAAAGTAATATATTCCAAATTTCAGGCCAATAGCTTATATGCTTTTCGAGCAAATCCTTTAATTGTCAAATTGCGCAATTGTGTCATTTTGTATGGGAGGGGGTAGAAAGGGTGGAGCGATTTGGCCCGTTCACGAACTTGACCTTACTTTTTTGTCAAAAACGACGTGAACAAAATTTGAACAATCTAGCTCAACGCGTTCTCAAGCTAGAGAGCGAACAGACGGACAGACGGACAGACGGACAGACGGACGGACGGACAGACGGACAGACGGACAGACGGACAGACGGACAGACGGACATCCGGTTTTGAGATTTTTTAGTGATAACATTAACTTCTGTATCATTCATTTTTTCCTCCGAGCCTTATTTCTTGGCGTTACAAACCTTAGAGCAAACTTATAATACTCTCAGATTTCATCTAGAGTATAAAAATTCAAAGTAAATTTCTTAGATATGCTGCCTTCAAACGAGAATTCTTACCTTGATAAGTACTCGCGCATATTATCTTAATACACAGAACCTTTCGTTCCTTGGTACAAGTGATGCACCAGGGCGACAGATTGAAGCAGCTGCGAATTTCTTAAAAAAAATTTTAAAAAAGTCACATCTATAAATAAACATATCAAAGATGGTTAAATCTGTTAAAGAATCCGAAATCTCCTTCAAATAATTCGAAACCATTGCAGATGTTATTTTTAAACAACAACAATAAATTCGAAAACAAGCATAAATTGATAAATTGTTCTTTTCAAAACTGAACTGCTTTAACAAACTACAAAAATTTTAATTTTGATTTGCAGAAAACGAAATATCTAGCTTAGCCTAGTAGGTAGCGTGTTGGTCTACAATGCAAAGGTCGGGAGTTCAAATCCCAGTCGACGCATAATTTCAGCACGTTGCCTGCTTGGGTATATCTTGGCCACCTCAATTTGCGAAATTGGAAAACTCGTAGATAGAGCATTGTGTCAAGGGCTAACAACCCTTTCACAATGACGAATAACATGTTAAGACACCTGAAGGTCAGGAGGCCAAAGCCCGATCTGGGTTGTAATGCCGTCGAAGAAGAAGTGAAATTTTAGAAAAGCGCATCAAAAACTGAATAATCGATCATCTGGATAGTAACGATTTACGCCAATCAAATGGATTTAGACCGAGTAAAAGAACATCAACAATTGACCACAATTTAATACTGGACAAATTATTCTATTATGTAGATCTGCGACAAACTGCTCTATTAAAATTATATTTAAAAAATAGAACGTGTCAATCTTGACGATTGCCTCAAGTACTCGCTTATACATTAAATGTGTTGAACTTCAAGGTACAGTTCTTGGTTCACATAAATTAACCCTGTTACTTTTGCTAATAAATCAGTGATATTAAATTGCAAAGGCTGGAATAGGTACTTTTCCTAAAACGCAACAAGATTTGATCATGAATTATAATTGGCTTGCCATAAATTTAGATAAAACAAGTTGTTGCTAAAAATAGGGATCTCATAAATCATCCCTTACTAATAAATGATACACAAATGAACATAACAGGACTATGATTGCGCATAAAGCCCAATCATATGATACTCTAGATAAAATAGAAATCATTGTGATCTTAACAAATTTTGTATGGGGAGTGACCGCAATAATCAAATTTTTTCAACATCAAGCAGCTTTAAAATGTTTTATACAAAGTTTAAGGTTTAAAAATTAAATAGATACTGAAAAATTTGTGTATTTTATTTATTTATTTATTTATTATTAATGCTTTTTTTTTATAAATACAATATTATATAATTTTATTTTATTTTAATTTAATTAGCACTACTCCCCCTTTTAAGGTTATAACCTTGAGTTAGGGGTGAGGGGTCAATTCACACTATATTTATAGAAAATACTTAAAAACTAAATAATTGTTGCTATTTACAATTTTTGTGCTGCAAAAATAAAAATATCAATGTAAATAAACAATATCAATGTAAATGAACAATAACCATTGGTTTAAATATAAAACATCAATAGAGTATAAAAGTTATTTTCAATACCTCTTAATCAAAGGTTACCTAATTGTGATATATAATTTATAACGTGTTTAATACAGAATATCATAATTTTTATAAATGCTTAGCATAACGAAAATTCTTGTTATTATAATATAAATACCTCGAAAGATTTAGGTTGCCTAAGTGTAGTATAATTTCTTTAAATTTATTTTAAATTTATTTAAATTTCGACTTCCCTTAATTTCACTTGGCAATTCATTAATTAATTTGATTCCCTTATAAGTATAATGTCTTGGCCTATATTGGTCGTTCGTAATGGAAAAAATAGTTCTCCTTCTGAACCACCTCTTGTATTATTCTTATTAACTTCTATCAATCCGCTCTTATATTCCTTAAATATTTGGGTGGTGGCAATAATATCATAATAATATAATATTTTATCTACACTAATAACATTTATTATTGAAAATAGATCAATGGATGGAAATCTTCGGGGTTTATGCAGAAGTATCTTAAGCAGTAGTTTTTGAGCAACTAGCAAAGGTCTTAAAGTGGTGTAAGCCACTGATCCCCATGCAATTATACCATATTGTAATGTGGAATTGATCAGCGCAAAGTAGAATATTCTCGTAACTTTTTTGGTAAGGAATGTGCGAACTTGTAAACAGATTGGTATCAATTTTTTTAATCTGCATGTAACACTGTGTATCTGAAAATCCCACTTTAAATGCTGATCAAATATTACACCTAAATATCTTGTGTGATTAACTTGTTTCACAGTTAAGCATTCACAGTTTACTGTGCATTTGTTGTTATGAATTTTTAATTCTAATTCTAACGGTAATCCAGAATTTCTTGATGAAAAGGCAATAAAACAACTTTTTTTTATGTTTAATGTTAGAAAATTGCAGTTGAGCCATTCCTTTATATGTAGTAGACTGTAATTTGCTTTAATTTGTAGTCCTTCCCAGTTAGTGTCTTCAACAAACAATACAGTATCGTCAGCAAAACATAGCAATTTACACTCAAGTTGCAGATCATATAAATCATTTACATAGAGTAAAAATAGTATGGGGCCTAATACGGTCCCTTGTGGCACACCATAATCAAAAGTTAATGGATTACTGAATTCACGCTCGATTTTAACAATTTGCCTCCGATTTTCGAAATAGATCTTCATCCATTTAATCCAACTTAATTTATGCAATTTTACAATAATATCTTTTGCGGTATTGCATCAAATGCTTTCGCTAAATCCAAAAAAATAGCGCATGGTTTATTTCCTTTATCTATGGAATTGGAAATAAGTTCGCTTAACATAGCAATAACATCATGCGTACTTTTCCCTGTCCTAAAACCAAACTGAT
Source organism: Chorisops tibialis (assembly GCA_963669355.1). Classification (NCBI taxonomy): domain Eukaryota; kingdom Metazoa; phylum Arthropoda; class Insecta; order Diptera; family Stratiomyidae; genus Chorisops; species Chorisops tibialis. The sequence continues at coordinate 184,376,633 of OY770262.1, forward strand.
TTTCATGAATTATATTGCATTGATCTACATCATCCATAATGATTTTTTTTTGCAGCCTTCTCTATGATTTTACCTATATTTGAGATCAAGGAAATAGGCCGATAGTTACTAATAATTTTCTTATCTCCTGCTTTAAATACAGGGGAGATTATAGTCTGTTTATAAATGCTCGGAAATGTTGCAGTTTGAAAGCTTAGGTTGACTATATTTCTACTGTTTGATAAACTACTCCCTCATGTACCAGCATGATACTGTGCATAGGCATTCTTTCCCTTTTCATACCTATGACAGTGTTTATTGTTTTCCAAACTAGCTTACCATCATTTCCTGCGTTACATAACATTTTTCCGAAGTAATCTGATTTAATTTTTTATACTCTAGATGAAATCTGAGAGTATTATAAGTTTGCTCTAAAGTTTGTAACGCCAAGAAATAAGGCTCGGAGAAAAAAATGATGAATACAGAAATTAATATTATCACTCAAAAATCTCAAAACCGGATGTCCGTCTGTCCGTCCGTCCGTCCGTCCGTTCGCTCTCTAGCTTGAGAACGCGTTGAGCTAGAAAGCTCAAATTTCGTACACGTCGTTTTTGACAAAAAAGTAAGGTCAAGTTCGTCAATGGGCCAAATCGCTCTACCCCTTCTACCCCCTCCCATACAAAATGACACAAATGCGCAATTTGACAATAAACGGATCTGCTCAAAAACTATAAAAGCTATTGGCCTGAAATTTGAAATATATTACTTTTATGATAATATCAATCTACCGTATAAAAATTATGCGTGTCCGCCCCCTCCTTCTACCACCTCCCATACAAACTGTACTTATCATGAATTACTCTAAGCCAATTTACGCAGTGCGTATTAAATTTAGCGAGCTGAAATTGTGCACTAAAAATTTATTTAAAACTGTTAGTAAGGCTAAAAAAAATTAGACGATTAGCTTCACCCCTTCTACCCCCTCCCATACAAAATGCCACAATTTCGCAATTCGACTATAAATAGATTTGCTCGAAAAGTATAAAAGTTATTAGTCTGAATTTATAATAATTTCAATATACTGTGTAAAAATTATTTGCGTCCCCCCTCTCCTTCCAACCCCTCCCATACAAACTGCAATTTTTCATGAAATGCTCTAAGCCGATTTTCTCAGAACATATAACATTTATCGGGCTCATATTTCGTAATAAATACTTATTTAGCATTATGACTAAGATCAGAAAAAAAAATTTTGATTAGCTTTACTGCTTCTACCCCGTCCCATACAATATGACGCAGTTTCACAACAAAAAATCTATTTTCTTGAAAAGTATGAATGCTACCAGTCTCAAATTTAAGAAATGTCAATTTTATGATATTCTTAGTTATTTCTGAAAAAATCACTAAAATCTCCCCACTCTTTCTACCACCTCCCATACAAACTGCACATTTTCACTAAATCTAACACACTAATTTTCTCAGCTCCTATTCAATTTTTGGAGTAAGCATTTTGTATAAAACATTTTTATAGCTACTTTAGCATGACGGGGAAAAAAATAGTTCAATGCTATAACCCCTTCTAACACTCCTCATACAAAATTTCTTGGGATCACAAAAAATTCTATTTCATCTAGAGTACCGTAAGATTGCGCTTTACGCGCAATCGTAGCCCTGTTATGTTTATACTCTAGATGGAATCTGAGAGTATTATAAGTTCGCTCTAAGGTTTGTAACGCCAAGAAATAAGGCTCGGAGAAAAAAATGAATGATACAGAAGTTAATATTATCACTCAAAAATCTCAAAACCGGATGTCCGTCCGTCCGTCCGTCCGTCCGTCCGTCCGTCCGTCCGTCCGTCCGTCCGTCCGTCCGTCCGTCCGTCTGTCCGTCCGTTTGTCCGTCCGTCCGTGCGCTCTCTAGCTTGAGAACGCATTAAGCTAGAAAGTTCAAATTTTGTACACGTCGTTTTTGACAAAAAAGTAAGGTCAAGTTCGTGAACGGGCCAAATCGCTCCACCCCTTCTACCCCCTCCCATACAAAATGACACAATTACGCAATTTCACAATAAACGAATTTGCTCAAAAAGTATAAAAGTTATTGGCCTGAAATTCAGAATATATTACTTTTATGATAATATCAATCTATCGTATAAAAATTGTGTGTGTCCTCCCCCTCCTTCTACCACCTCCCATACAAACTGTACTTATCATGAATTACTCTAAGCCAATTTCCTCAGTGCTTATAAAATTCAGCGGGCTGAAATTGTGCACCAAATATTTATTTCAAATTGTTAGTAAGGTCAAAAAAAATGAGATGATTAGCTTCACCCCTTCTACCCCCTCCCATACAAAATGACACAATTTCGCAATTTGACAATAAATGGATTTACTCAAAAAGTATATAAGCTATTGGTCTCAATTTTGGGATATGTTAATTTTTTTATGATTTAAATCTACAATACAAAAATTATTTGCTTCCTCCCTTTCCTTCCACCCCCTCCCATACAAACTACACTTTTTCCTGAAATGCTCTAAGCCGATTTTCTCAGAACATATAACATTTTTTGAGCTCATATTTTGTAATAAACATTTAATTCATATTATTACTAAGATGAGAAAAAAAATATTTGATTAGCTTGACTACTTCTACCCCCTCCCATACAATATGACACAGATTCACAACTTCACAAAAAATCGATTTTCTTGAAAAGTATGAATGGCACTAGTCTGAAATTTAAGGGATGCCAATTTTATAATATTCCTAGTTATTTCTGAAAAAATCATTAAAATTCCTCCACTCTTTCTACCACCTCCCATACAAACTGCACATTTTCACTAAATCAAACTCACTAATTTTCTTAGTTCCCATTCAGTTTTTGGAGTAAGCATTTTGTATAAAACATTTTCATAGCTACTTTAGCATGATGTCGAAAAAATTAGTTCAATGCTATCATCCTTTCTAACACTCCCCATACAAAATTTCTTGGGATCACAAAAAAATCTATTTCATCTAGAGTATCGTAAGATTGCGCTTTACGCGTAATCGTAGCCCTGTTATGTTTTTTTTCTCATGTCGTCGTCCATTTTTTGTATTTTGTCATTATGGTACTTCCTTTGTTTTCGTCTGCAGGTCTTTTTCGCATATCGCCTAAGCTCGTCATATCTTTCTTTTTTGGCTCGTGTTGGTCGTTCAGTAAAAATTTTGTAGCTTCGTTCTTTCTATCTATTGCATCGCGACATTCTTGGTCGAACCAATCATTATTTTTTCACCGTGCTTGATATCCTAATACCTCTTCCGCGGAGGATTTGATGCCGTCTCGTATTTTCATCCACGTATTCTCCACTGGCATATTTTGGATATTTTCATATATTGGTGTCAGGTGATTATTACATGCTAACATGTTTCGTCGTTAAGCTTGTCGACATTGAATTTGCGAGCTCTACTCGTTTTCGAATATCCACGACAAGCTATTTTGCATCGATACTTAGCTCTGACTAGATAGTGATCAGAGTCACAATTCGCACCGCGGAGAGTTCGTACATCAAGTATGCTGGAAGCAGCCCTTTTCTCAATTAGAACGTGGTCTATTTGGTTGAAGGTGTGACCATCTGGTGATGCCCACGTTCGTTTGTGAATATCGCGATGTGGGAAGCACGTAGAGCTTACTATGATATTTTTGCTGCTTGCGAAATCAATAAGAGGTTGGCTATTGTCGTTGGTTATGTCACGGAGACTGTGCCCTCCTGTTGTTCCTCTATGAGCCTCCTCTTTTCCGACTTTTGCATTAAAATTCCCTAAGACAATTTTTAGGTCATTCGAGGGCAGTGAGTCATAGGTTGTCTCTAGGGTGGCATAAAATTCGTCTTTAGTTATATCGTCCTTGTCTTCTGTTGGTGCGTGAACGTTGATCAACCAAGTGTTGAAAAATTTAGTCTTTATTCGGATTGCACACAATCTTTCACTTACTGGTCTGACGCTCGTGACCTGCTGTTTAAATTTTTTGTCAACGACAAAAGCGACTCCAAACTCTCTGCTTCCCGACAATTTTCCACTGTTACACTTTATTATTCGTAATATATTAATGTAAAATTTTTAAAAATGAATCATTTTGTAGGGAGGGAGTGAAAGGGGCCGAGGGATTTGGCCCGTTTGCGAAATTCCCCTTACTTTTTCGTTAAACTGCGAAGTTCCCGTTACTTTTTCATTAAACGTTAACGAAACTTTAAATTTTTAGCTAAACGCGTTTTGAAGCTAGTAAGCGCACAGACGGATAGACGGACGGACGATCATCCGGTTTTGAGATTTTTGAGTGTTAATATGAACTTCTGTATTATTAAATTTTTTCTCCGAGTCTTATTTCTTAGCGTTACAAACTTTGTGGCAAACTTATAATACTCTCAGGTTTCATCTAGAGTATATAAAAACAAAAACAAATAGTGTTGCTTATTTTATCATCGGCATTCATTCTAAAGAAATACAGTGCGAGAATAAAGGATATTTAATTTTTATACTCTAGATGAAATCTGAGAGTATATTGTGTTTGCCTTACCATTTGTAACGCTAAGAAATAACGCTCGCACAGAGCCGCCAAGGGTACAGAAATATTTGTTGTCGCTCAAAAACTTCGATTCTGAGTTGCTGTCTGTCCGTCTGTCCGTTTGTCCGTCTGTGCGTCTGTCTACAGCATAAACCTCGAAAGCTTTGAGCTATAGTGCCAAAAATTGTTGTGTGTCATTTTTAGCAAAAAAGTAACTTTAAGTTCGTGAATGGGCTACATCCCCCACTCCTTCCACCCCCTCCCATACAAATTTCATGAAATTTCGAATTATTAAGAAATTGATTTTTCTTTGAAACTTTTTAAGCTATCGACTTGAAATTTATGTCAAAGTATTGCAATATAGATGTGATTAATGTCACGAAATATTGACCCGATCCCTTTACTCCTTCTACCTCCTCCCATACAAATGGACAATTTTGAAAATACATATTTTCGATTTTCATTGAAACTAGTAAAGCTGAAATGACAAAATTTTGTCAGAATTCATTTTACTATAATTGCAATTTATTTTGAATATAGTTATTAACTTCGCCTCACTCCTTCTACCCCCTCCCATACAAATTTCACGAAATTTAGAAATTTAAATTAAATTATTTTTTTCGAAACTGTTAAAGCTATCAACTTGATATTAATATATTAATAATACGAAAAACATTTGTTGTGATCCGTACACTTCTTCTACCCCCTCCCATACAAATGCATAATTTTTGTTAAATGCATTTTATCGATTTCCATTCAAACTAGAAAAAGTACAAACTTCAAATTTTGCCAGAATTTGTTTCTTAATAATCGAAATAGGTGTTAGAAAAAATTATCCTCCTTCTATCACCTCCCATACAAATATCTGTATTATAAATTCAAGAAAAGCATTACTCCTTCAAGCATATGAGAGCTATCGACTTTGAAATTGAATCAAACCATGGTGATAAGGATGATGATAAGCAGTTTTAAAATCATCTTAAACGCTCCACTTCCTCCGCCACCTCTCATACAAATGCCCCAATTTCAGGAAAACTATGACCAATTTCTTTAAAAATAATGAAAACTAAAAACTTTAAATTCAGCGTAAAACATTTTGAATGCCATGTTCGGTGTCATATACGAAAAATATAAACCTCCCTTTCTACTTCTACCACCTCCCATGCAAAATTCTCTATTCACTATTCGAAAGAATTTGAGATGACATATTTTGCGGTATATTAAAGTCATTTCCATCATATGATAATGATAATTCTGGTATATTTTTTTTTGGTCATATTCACTAACCCCGATCGAAACAAACTAACCTTTCCAATGGAAACACCCTTCATAAATCTAAACATGCATATCCTGTACCTATAGTTAAAAAAAATTAACACCGGAAATCGCACCGTAAACCAAAAAAATATATATATACGATTGATATAAAGTATCATAAACTGATGAACATAAACTCAAACACCACTTATTAAAAGTACTTACATATGTCTGTCAATTTTCCTTCCTTTCAACATTTTTTTTTTTTGCTATTCGTTATTATCTATGCAAGTAAAAACCAATTTAGTTACGTCTCAATAAATAAGACGCCAAAAAGAGTTGCCTATTGAAGTTGAAGGACCACTTAATGTTTAGGAATTTTTTTAAGCCGTGGTGTGTGCAGATAACGAAAAATTATATGAGATTTCTTTCAAGTATTTCTTTTGTTGCTTAAAAATTAAAAAAAAAATTAATAATAAAGCAAAAAGTGTTTCCAATTTTGAAACAATATTATTACTGCTGGTGTAGCAGGTGATGTACTCGTCAAATTCAAAGGAAAACAGGAAATGTTGCGAAAATATTCAAGTTTATTCTGGTAGCATCGATGGTTAAACTTCTGAAATGACTGGTAATATCTAAATATAAATTCTTATTGTTTTAGAATATTTTATAATATGAGTAAGTACTGTTTTTTCTAAGCACTTGCTTAGGAAAGGTCACAATTAATATTTTCTGGTTTTATTTATTTATTTGCTGTACATTTTAATTTATTATTCTACAATATTGTTGAAAAAAAAATTGCGATTCTGATCTAGATGAAATGGGAAAAAGCTTAATGCACCGGAAAATACGTGATCTCAAATTCTTCGAGGAAAGTGACTTTTGTGTAAGAGATTTTAAAAGGAGCGGGGGTACACAAACATTTTGTGCGGAGTTTAATATTTGTAGCTTTCTTAATTCTAGTATTCTGAAATTATGGTATTTGTGTGGGAGAAGGTCGAAGGAGTGGAAGACTTTGAACGATTTTGAAACTGCCTTTCCTAAAACATACAAATACATATTCAGATTCAGCTTATTCATTAATTTTAGATACTTTTTTATGCTCAAAGCTATATTAAATATGATTACACAAGGGTTTAAACATTTGAAATAGTCTTTACATCTTTGATTCTTATTTAGAAGTATGTGATTCAAATTTTGCGTAGTATACATGGTATATTATTTCAGAAAAAAACAAAACCTATTATATTCTTAACTTAAATATACCCTTTTTATTTCTGAAAGAAAAAAATAGTTTTGCGATTAAGTAGCATTAATCAATTCATGTAATCGATTGGTAGGAAAGTAAAAAGATTTATCCTAAATAATTTTGAGACATTTATTTTGTATTGTTTGAAGTTTTTGTCTCTGAACGCCTGCACAATCGATCCATGTTTGTGCGGCGTACAAAATAAAGAAAAATTATTGACTTGTTCTCTGTAGTCAACTGAAATTTTCGGTCTATAAAGTGATATGTTGGATGTATGCCTTCAGAGGCTTCCTACAAGTCTGGTTTGTATGCTCCTGGAGAGTAAACTAAGTGTAGTCCGAGTTATTTTTAATATATTTAGATCACGTAGTAGAGATGCTCAGTATATTAATGCAATGGTTTGGAAGAAACCTTCTTGCACGCCTTTAGTAAAAGAGACTACTTGCGTATTTGCCCGGTTAATTTTAGAGAGAATATATATTTATGGTATAAAAAGAGCGAACGTTCGTGAAAGGAACTCAGTCGAAATTTGAAAAGCGATTAAATTGTAGCGCAAATAGTGCAAATATTAAATATTGGGATCAAAAAGTGTTTAATTGATTTTTGAAAAGCGTTTAATTGAAGTTTGTCTCTACTTAAGCGAAATAGTTTAAATTATATTCCAGATTAATTCTGAAATAAGAAATAAGGCTCGGAGAAAAAATTTAATGATACAGAAGTTCATATTATCACTCAAAAAACTCAAAACTGGATGTCCGTCCGTGTTTCCTCCAGCGATTACTAATATCTCCACTATCAATATCGATAGAAAACTGATACTCGACATTCGGGTATATTGATTTATAATGAAAAAAGTGGAAATAAATTAATTTTTTATCCGGAGAAGTACAAAAACTAGAGTGGCTCGACTATCTCTCAAGCTATTTAATTGAAACTTGGGACATGTATTAAGCTTTACTAGCGAAACATGAGAAAAATGTAAAATAAAGTAGCGGAGAAAATGGCGAGCATTTTAAAAATGTTACACTTTTGAAAATTTCAAACCGGTATATCTCAAAATCCAATGCAGATATTAAGTTAAAATTTTGTCTGATTGTAGAACTATATTACCCATAATTTTTAAGTTGGGATATGTAAAGGGAGGGAGGTGGTGAGCAAAAAAGTCGAAAACTTAGAGTAATTTTCTTAGGACTGTGGTAAAATATATAAGGTTCTAATTTTGGATGTGCATACATCTATTTGATATACATAAAGCAAAAATAATAATTTGTAAGTAGTATTGTTATCCACCGAAGGAGGGCCCTAACCTGCAAGAGGTGTTTAATGTAAAATATTAAAAAAAGCCAAAAACTCAAAAATTTTGATTGAAATTTTAAGCCAGAAACTTGAAAATTTTGAAAACTCATTTAAAAAAGTACATAAAAGTTTGAAATATTATTTGGTAGAATACCTTTAAGTTTTTACCGCTCGCACACCCCTCCCATCTCGACCAATTTTAAGGAATCACATATCACCGAACCACTAAAGGCTATCTCCTTGAAATTTTGTACAAACACTTCTAAAAACATAACAGGACTACGATTGCGCGTAATGCGCAATCTTACGATATTCTAGATGATATAGAATTTTTTTGTGACCCCAAGAAATTTTGTATGTGGAGTGTTAGAAGGGATGATAGCATTGAACTAATTTTTTCTCCATCATGCTAAAGTAGCTATAAAAATGTTTTATTCAAAATGCTTACTCCAAAAATTGAATGGGAACTGAGAAAATTAGTGAGTTAGATTTAATGAAAATGTGCAGTTTGTATGGGAGGTAGTAGAAAGAGTGGAGGGATTTTGGTGATTTTTTCAGAAACAACTAGGAATATTATAAAATTGACATCCCTTAAATTTCAAACTAGTGCCATTCATACTTTTCAAGAAAATCGATTTTTTGTGAAGTTGTGAAACTGTGTCACATTGTATGGGAGGAGATAGAAGCAGTGAAGCTAATCAAATATTTTTTCTGATCTTAGTGATAATGCTAGTTAAGAGTTTATTACAAAATATGAGCTCGATAAATGTTATATGTTCTGAGAAAATCGTCTTAGAGCATTTCATGAAAAAGTGATGTTTGTATGGGAGGGGGTGGAAGGAGAGGGAGGACACCAATAATTTTTTATACTTTTTGATCAAATCCATTTATTATCGAATTGCGAAATTGTGTCATTTTGTATGGCAGGGGGTAGAAGGGGTGAAGTTAATCGTCTAATTTTTTTTGGCCGTACTAACAATTTTAAATAAATATTTGGTGCACAATTTCAGCTAGCTATATTTTATACGAACTGAGTAAATTGGCTTAGAATAATTCATGACAAGTACAGTTTGTATGGGAGGTGGTAGAAGGAGAAGGAGGACACGCAAATTTTTTTACGGTAGATTGATATTATTATGAAAATGACATATTCCCAATTTCAGGCTAATAGCTTATATACTTTTCGAGTAAATCTCTTCATTGTCAAATTACAAAATTGTGTCATTTTGTATGGGAGGGAGTAGAAGGGGTGAAGCTAATCGTCTTATTTTTTTTGGCCTTACTAACTAATTCAAATAAATATTTGGTGCACAATTTCAGCCCGCTAAATTTTATACGCACTGAGTAAATTTGTCTAGAGTAATTCATGAAAAGTACAGTTTGTATGGGAGGTGGTAGAAGTAGGGGGATGACACGCATAATTTTTATACTGTAGATTGATATTATGATAAAAGTAACATGTTCTGAATTTCAGACCAATAGCTTTTATACTTTTCGAGCAAATCCATTTATTGTCAAATTGCGCAATTGTGTCATTTTGTATGGGAAGGGGTAGAAGAGGTGAAGCGATTTGGCCCGTTCACGAACTTGACCTTACTTTTTTATCAAAAACGACGTGTACAAAATTTGAACTATCTAGCTCAACGCGTTCTCAAGCTAGAGAGCGCACGGACGGACGGACGGACATCCGGTTTTGAGATTTTTGAGTGATAATATTAACTTCTGTATCATTAATTTTTTTCTCCGAGCCTTATTTCTTGCCGTTGCAAACCTTAGAGCAAACTTATAATACTCTCAGATTCCATCTAGAGTATAAATATTTAAAACAAAGTTGCATCAAAAATTTGAAAATCGCCTTACTCTTCTACCACCTTCCATACAAACCAATTTCAATAAATCTACTAATAACCAATTAAAAACTACGAACAAATTAAAAGTTATAAACTTGAAATTTTTTACCTTTCAAAAGAAACTTAACAAAACTGCATCACAAGTTTTGCGGTTCCCTCAACTCCTCTTCCCTCCCATACAAATTTCTGGTTTCGTACATATCTTTTCTACTACACCTCCTTTCCACCATATAAACTTACAGAAATAAATGAATGAAATATTGATTATATTTGCTGGAGCTATTGATCATAATCGAATTAAAGTGTTATATAATTGACAACAGCCCGCCCCTTGACTCAGTCTTTCCTATCCATCCTAACCTCTATATACTTCCAACGCATCGTCAACTAATCCTAAAAATAATAAAGTTGCGCCCGACTTGTTTGCAGATTTTTATACTCTAGATGAAATCTGAGAGTATTATAAGTTTGCCACAAAGTTTGTAACGCCAAGAACTAAGGCTCGGAGAAAAAAATTAATGATACAGAAGTTCACATAATCACTCAAAAAAAGTAAGGACAAGCTCGTGAACGGGCCAAATCGCTCCACCCATACAAAATAACACAATTGCGCAATTTAATAATAAACGGATTTTCTCGAAAAGTATACAAGCTACTGGTCTAAAATTTGGAACATATTACTTTTATGATGATCTACTATATACAAATTATTTCTCCCTCTCCTTCTACACCCTCCCATACAAACTGCACTTTTTCATGAAATTTACCAATTTACTCAGTACGTTTAAAATTTATCGAGCTCAAATTGTGCACTAATAACTTATTCAGAATTATTAGTAAGACCAAAAAAAATTAGACGATTTGCTTTACCCCATCTACCCCCTCCCATACAAAATGACGCAATTTTGCAATTCGACAATAAACAGCTTTGCTCAAAAAGTGTAGATGCTATTGATCTGAAATTTGGAATACATTACGTTTATGATGATTTCCATCTACTGTACAAAAATTATTGAAGTCCTCCCCTTCCTTCCACCACCTCCCATACAAACTGTACTTTTCATGAAATACTCTAAACCAATTTACTCAGAGCATATAAAATTTATTGAACTAAAATTGTACGCTTAATATTTATTTAGAATTATTAGTAAGGCCAAAAAATAGACTATAGCTTTATCCCTTCTACCCCCTCCCATACAATCTGACACAATTTCAAAACTTTACAAAAGTCGATTTTTCTGCAAAGTAAGAATGCCACTGATCTACAATTTAAAACATGTCAAAAACATAATGTTTATAGATATTTCTGAAAAAGTCTTTAGGAACGCGCCCCTTCTTCTATCACCTCCCATACAAACTGCACAATTTCACTACATCCAATACACTAATTTTCTCAGTATTCAATTTTTGAATCCTAAATTTTGTATAAAACATTTTAATAGCAACTTTAGCGTGATGAGAAATAATTAGTTCAATGTCGTCACCTCCTTCCCCACTTCTCCTGCAAAATTTGTAAAAATCAAAAAATTTCTCTTTCATCTAGAGTATCGAACGTAAATCCCAATCGTAGTCCTGTTATGTTTTATGAAGATTTCAATCTACGGTATAAGAATTATTCGAATTTTCACTCTTTCTACCACCTCCCATACAAACTGTACTTTTTCATGAAATACTACAATTTAAACCGATTTTCTCAGTACGTATAAAATTGATCGAGCTGAAATTGCGCACGTCAATGTATTTATGTACACATATAAATTGAAATCCACCGTTTTCCAATAGATGGTGCTAGCAGTAAATGCTGGTCAAAAATGGCGGATCGGAAACGCTACATGGTAAGGTTAGGCATCCATCAACAACTCCTTATCATTAGATTTGTCAACTTTTATCGGAGTCATATTCTTTTTTGTGAGCGAATATGTCGAGGTTTGACCCGAATAAGCGTCACTTCCGAAAGGTTTTGCTTTTTTCCGATAATTTAAAAATATCTGCGGCTGAGGCACATCTAAAAATTGTTGAAACTTATAGTGAGGGTGCTATTATATTAGAACGTATCATGAGTAGTTTCAACGCTTCAAGAGCGGTGATTTTGACATAAAAAAAAATTTCCAATCAACTTCTAGCCCTCCAGCGAATCCAATGACGAAAGTGTCTTGTTGGTGCTCACGCCTTCTTACACTAATTGCTATAATGTAAAAATCTATTAGCTAGGGTCTAGGGCCTAGTGGGTAGCGTGTTGGTCTTGTAATGCGAAGCACATTACCTGATTGGATATACCTTGGTCACCTCAATCTACGAAAATGAAAAATTCGTAGGAAGAGGGTTGTACGAAGAGCTAACAACCCTTCCACAATATGTAATGAAAAATGCTAAGGAACCTGAATGTCAGGAGGCCACGGCTCGAATCGGGCTGTAGCGCCATTGTAGAAGAAGTAGAAAATTATATTTAGCTAAAAATAGTAATCATAACTTGACACGAACAGTTTTCAAAATTTACTTTTTATTGCAGTTCTTTCGGAAGTCATCGTAAGAAAGGCAAAAGGTTGAAACCATTTACCTAAAAGTTCGTTTCGAGAGATTTACGTAAAATTTCCTCACTCTATCTCGAAAATTAAACTTTCCAATTATGATATTGAATTTAATTTCAATGCAGTTTAAAGTAGTTACCTACCTATCTGGTAAATCTACCAAAGTGCTTTTATTGCAACTTTAAAATTTATATGTGTAATTTAAATTTAAAATAAATATGTAAAGCAATCGTGCATTTCAATAATAAATAACACTGTCAAATCAAAGATCTAGATAACATTGAAATGCGTTTAAAATTCTTTACACAAAATCTTTCCTACACCAATCAAAATAATATTGAAAAGCTAACCTGGACGGCAAATCGCTTAGGATAAATTGAAAGCGTTTTAGAGAGATAATGCGTTAAGAAAAGTAAGTAAAAAAAAATATTGAAAAGGTGTCGACTAGTCAAGGTGGTTCAGATGTATTAACAGCCGTTCGAAGTCACCCATAAACAACCTGTTACACTTCTTTTTGCACCTTATTTCATGCAATTTTCTGTGAGCTGAAATTTAAGTTGATCTTAGATTCTAAAAAACATGTCGTTTTCTGGAAAGTGAAAGTGGGCGAATATTTTGCTGATATTTTTTGGTGAATTAGTGAAAATATGTTATGTAAAGTTTTTTGTTTGTCTATTATCTTATAGATCATAATAATTTATGGACATTCTTTTGTAAATTAAAATATTTTTTTTTGAAAAGATTATTTTAATTAATTTGCTATAGGTATTATTGGTTCGGTGGAAATTGCGAAACATTTAATTGTATTGAAATGTATTATGTGCATTTAAAAGACAAAAATATATTATTTTGAATATGAATTAATTTATTAAAACTTTAGCAACAGTTTCACGGTGCATTTTAAGTTAATGAAAAGATTTCCGGAGTTCAGACTATTGTAATTTATTATTTGTGGCGTTTCAGACTGTGCTGAGGCCTTTATTAAACTGATTCAAAAAATCTTTGCAGAAATCGAAGCGTCATGAAAAATAAATTACAATATTGTGAACTCCAGAAATCTTTTTTTAATCCTAGTACGCTGTTCATATGAAATGACATTTTATACTCTAGATGAAATCTGAGAGTATTATAAGTGCGCCACAAAGTTTGTAACGCTAAGAAATAAGGCTCGGAGAAAAATATGAATGAAGAGAAAGAAAGAAGTTCATGTAATCGCTCAAAAATCTCAAAACCGGTTATCCGTCCATCCATCCGTCCGTCCCTCCGTCTATCTGTCCGTCCGTGTCCTCTCTAGCTTGAGAACGCGTTGACCTAGAAAGTTCAAACGGCGTTTTTGACAAAAATGTAAAGACAAGTTCGTGAACGGGCCATATCGCTCCACCCCATACAAAATGGCACCATTTCGCAATTTGACAATAAACGAATTATCTCGAAAAATATAAATGCTACTGATCTCAAAATTGGTATATAATACTTGCATGATGATTTCATTCTCTGTATTAAAATTATTTGTGTCCTGCCCTTCCTTCCACCACCTCCCATACAAACTGAATTTTTTCATAAAATTCTCTAAACCAATTTACTCAATGCGTATAAAATTTATCGAGTTGAAATTGTGCATTAATTATTTATTTAAAATTGTTAGTAAGAAAAAAATTTAGTCGATTAGCTTTACGCCTCCTCCCATACAAAATTACTCAATTTCGCAATTCGACAACAAACGGATTTGCTCGAAAAGCATTAAACCTATTAATCTAAAATTTTGAATATATTACTTTTATATTAATTTCAATCTACTGTCCAAAAATTATTCGAGTCCTCCTCTTTCTTCCATCCCCTCCCATACAAACTATACATTTTCATGAAATACTCTTCACAAATTTACTCAGCACTTGTAAAATCTATCGAGCTGAAATTATGCACTAAATATTTATTTAGAAATATTAGTAGGACCAAACAAATTTAAACGATTAGCTTCACTCCTTCTACCCCCTCCTATACAATCTGACACAACTTTACAAAAAGTCGATTTTCCTGAAAAGTATGTTTTTTTTTTACAGAATGACCTGTGTTATAGGCAATTTCGGCCTTTATGTGCAATGCACAAACACAGTCATGGAGTGAAGGAATGGGATTAGGAAGGTAGGGGAAGAGGAGTGAGAATGACCGTGTTTGCTATTGATCTGCAATTTAAAACATATCAAAAGCATGATGTTTATGGTTATTTCTGAAAAAATCATTAAGAACTCGCCTCCCCTTCTACCACCTCCCATACAAACTGCACAATTGCACTTTCCAATGCACTAATTTTCTCAGTACCTACTACATTTAAATTTTAAATTTTATATAAAACACTTTGATAGCAACTTTAGATTGATGCGAAAAATTTATTTCAATGTCGTCAATTCCTCTACCACTTCCCCTATAAAATTTCTTTAAATCAAAAATTTATAATTCACCTAGAGTTTTGGGCTTTACGCTCAATCGGAGTCCTGTTATGTTTATACTCTAGATGAAATCTGAGAGTATTATAAGTTTGCCACAAAGTTTGTAACGCCACGAAATAAGGCTCGGAAAAAAAAATGAATGATACAGAAGTTCATATAATCACTCAAAAATCTCAAAACCGGATGACCGTCCGTCTGTCCGTCCGTCTGTCTGTCCGTCTGTCCGTCCGTTTCCTCTCTAGCTTGAAAACGCGTTGATCTTGAAAGTTCAAATTTTGTACACTTCGTTTTTAACAAAAAAATACAGACAAGTTCGTGAACGGGCCAAATCGCTCCACCCCTTCTACCCCCTCCCATACAAAATGACACAATTACGCAATTTGTCAATAAACGGTTTTTCTCGAAAAGTATAAATGCTATTGATCTGAAATTTCATTCTACTGTATAACAATTATTTATGTCCTCCCCTCCTACTCAGTGCGTATACAATTTATCGATTTAAAATTGTGCACTAAGTATTTGTTTAGAATTATTAGTAAGACCTAAAAATATTAGATGATTAGCTTTACCCCTTCTACCCTCTCCCATACAAAATGACACAATTTCGCAATCCGACAATAAACGGATTTTTTCAAAAAGCATGAAAGCTATTGATCTGAAATTTAGAATATATTAATTTTATAATAATTTCAATCTGCTCTTTAAACATTATTTGAGTCCTCCCCTTCCTTCCTCCACCTCCCATACAAACTGCACTTCTTATACTCTAGATGAAATCTGAGAGTATTATAAGTTTGCCACAAAGTTTGTAACGCTAAGAAAAAAGGCTCGGAGAAAAAAATGAATGATACAGAAGTTCATATTATCACTCAAAAATCTCAAAACCGTATGTCCGTCCGTCCGTCTGTCATTCCGTCCGTCTGTCTGTCTGTCTGTCTGTCTGTCCATCCGTGTCCTCTCTAACTTGAGAACGCATTGATCTAGAAAGTTCAAATTTGTACACGTCGTTTTTGACAAAAAAGTAAAGACAAGTTCGTGAACGGGACAAATCGCTCCACCCTTCTACCCCCTCCCATACAAAATGACACAATTACGCAATTTGTCAATAAACGGCTTTTCTCGAAAAGTATAAATGCTATTGATCTGAAATTTGGATCGTTTTATGATGATTCCAGTCTACTGTATAAGAATTATTTGTGTCCTCCCCATCCTTCCACCCCCTCCCATACATACTGCACTTTTTCATGAAATGCTTTAAAGCAATTTACTCAGTGCGTATACAATTTATCGATTTGAAATTATGCACTGAACATTTATTTAGAATTATTAGTAAGATCAAAAAAAAATTAGACGATTAGCTTTACCCCTACTACCCCTCCCATACAAAATGACTCAATTTCGCAATTTGACATTAAACGAATTTGCTCACAAAGTATAAAAGCTATTGATCTGAAACTTTGAATTTATTACTTCTATAATAAATCCAATCTGCAGTACAAAAATTATTTGAGTCCTTCCTTTCTTTCCACCGGTTTTCTCAGTACGTATGAAATTTGTCGAGCTGAAATTATGTACTAAGTATTTATTTGGAATTATTAGTCAGACCAAACAAAATTAGGTGATTAGCTTCACTCCTTTTAACCCCTCCTATACAATTTGACACAATTCAACAACTTTACAAAAAGTCGATTTTCCTGAAAAGTATGAATGCTACTGATTTGCAATTTAAAATAGGTATGTCAATTAAATTATGTTCACAGTTATTTCTAAAAAAGTCATGAATAAAGTCATGAATTTTTGAATCCTAAATTTTGTATATAAAACATTATGATAGTAACCTTAGCGTGATGTAAGAAAAAGTTCAATGTCGTCACCCCCTCTACCACTCTACCCCTACAAAATTTCTTACAATAAAAAATTTGTCTTTCATCTAGAGTATCGCACGATTGGGCTTTACGCTCAATCGTAGTCCTGTTATGTTTTTACCTTAAACTTGAACAATTTTATGCTGCTAGCTATGATTTTTCATATAAAAATTGCATTTCCCTGAAGAACAATAACAAAATTGCTCAATGGAAACATTTACCAAACTTTGCAATACAGATACTGTTTTAGAATCGAAATGATGGCGAGCATAGATTAATACTTGAATTTTTCAAATTGACGGCATTTGTAACGAACATCGCAAAAGAGTTAAAAAATTTCAACTGGGATATTCCTCTTCATCAATGGCACTAAAACCCAAATCCGTCCTTGGCATCCTGACTTTCAAGTTCCCTTACATTTATTTGTTAGTGTAGAAGGGTTATTAGGACTTCGCTCAAAAACAACTCCTTTTAAATAGCCGCTAAAAAAAAAGAAAAGTCTTTCTCGAATTTAAAATACCCTTAGAATTCGACTTAAATTTTTTTGAAAAGAATATTGTTTACAAATTTTCAATAGCATTATAGTCTATTTATACTTATATTGTTTGTATACATTAAAACTGTAGATAAACCTAAAACCTAGTAGAACTACAATTGTGCGTACAACCCAATTGCCTTAGAGCCACTTTTAGAAATAATGTTACTTGGTATTTGAGGACTGCTACCAAAATAGTTTATATTAAATAAAAGTTTGATAAATTTGATACTACGGAAGCAAATTGGATTGTTTATTGCATATTCTGTTAAATTAATTTTTTTGATTTTTGGCGGAAAACAATATTATTTTTATAATAATAAGGCTTGCATTTACCAAGCTTAAAATTTATTTAATAAAAGTATTAAAAAGAATCATAATTATTTTCACATTTTTGTGTACGCTGGATTTCAAGTGAAAATGAAGCTGCGTCGCTATTGATTTAAAATCACAAAAAAACTTTATTTTTCGCTTTTAAATATTTACTTTAATATTTTTCGATCACTATACCGCTTTCCTTTTTCCAACTCTTTCGCTCTCCAAAACGTCGACTGACTCTATCGCGTTCTAATATTCAAATCCGTCTAACGCGACTTTACCACGCGATGACCTGATGTCGACTGCTATCGCTTTCCAATCTTGACTGCCGCTTGTCACAAACGCTCACACATCTTATAACCAGCACAACCGACGTGTTCGCTGACTGTCGACGCGTATTTGTTGTTGCTTTCATTCGAGGAAAAGAGTGCAAGTTGAAAGAAAAGATTTCCGGATTCTACACTGTTACGCTTTATAATTCGTGACGTTTCAGACTCTGCTGAGACCTTTATCTCAGCAGAGACCAAAACGTCACGAATAATAAAGCGTAACAGTGTAGAATCCGGAAATCTTTTCTTTGAATTCGAAATGCACTGTGAAAACATTCACCAAACCATTAGAATGCAAGTGTTCTTTCATTATTGCAGAATTGTTTTTGTTTGAAGATCTCGAACATCTGATGAGCTACATAATGTGGGAATGTAAATGATCAGAACTCGCGCCCGTGTGTATTTGCTATTGGTTGAGAATAACTGAAGACGCAATTATGCGGCGAGCGATTAGGGCCAAAATGTAACAATATGTACATATTGCTATTCTAGAACTTATTTAATCCATAAATTCTTGATTAGTTAATTCGCTGGAATATTTATTTTTAGTACATTACTTGCAGGATGCAGGCCTTCCCCATAGTTATCCAAATATTTCTGCTTATGAGCCGTTCGCATACACTCTTTACCTGCCTTATTCTTTATATCGTCCAATCAGCGTCTTCTTGGCTTCCCTCCCGATCTAAGTTTTTCTGTTTGATTCCTTTCTGTTACTCGCTTAATCCACTTATTACAACCGTATCCGGTTGGACTCCTGGTCTACTTTCATTTTAGAGGAGCTACTTTCTTTCTACAGCTCGTAACACCTAGAGTTCCTATATACAAGAGACAAACCACCTTTAAAAGTTTTTGAGCGTTTTGAACTCTAGGGATGAGTGGTTAAGATAATACATGTCATTTCTACATATGATCCAAAATCAGCAACCACATTCCACCCTTCCACCATCTTTACTCCACCTTTACTCCACCCTTACTTCACCCTTACTTCACTCTTACTCCACAATTACTCCACCCTTACTACACCTTTACTCCGATTTGGGCTGTAATGCCATTAAAGAATATGATGTATCGGAAATAAGGAAAATTTAATGGGCAAAGATTAAACATTTTTTAGTCAATTAAATGTTGCTGAATACTTGTCATCTTTAGGAATTCAAAGAGAATAAAACAAGGATATCTTTTATAGTAATAAATAGTGGTCTGGCATTGTTGGAAATAATTCGAAGCTCACTGAGTTTTAGTTAAGGGAGATTAAAGTATCTGAGCGGTATGAACTCTAGAGATGAGTGGTTAAGATATAAGTCGGAACTTTGTCATTTCTACATCTGATCTGAAATCAGTAGCTTCTTAGAATGCCACCCTTGCACCACCTTTACTCCACCCTTAATGCACCCTTACTCTACTCTTATTGCACGCTTACTCTTCGCTTACTCCACTCTCGCTCCACCCTTACTACACCTTTACTCCGATTTATGCTGTAGTGCCATTGAAGAAGATGACATATCGGAAATAAGGAAAATTGGATGGGCAAAGATTAAAATAAACTGCCAACAAGTTGGGCGAAACTTTATTATTCTTGGGACAAGTTGCGGATGTGTGGAAAGTCAATATGCAGGTTAGAGTGGTTAGGGAAGGCTAAGTGAAAGGGAGTTCTTGGGCAGGGCTGTTGTCAATTTAACAATATTTCATTCATTTCTGCAAGTTTGGGTTTTTATGAGGGGAGGAGGAAGGGTAAGGGTGGGTGGATGTTAATAGCTTTTTAATTGATTGCTTGAATCGCGTCCAATATCCTCTGTATAGAATGTGTTTCATAGACGAAGTTGCATAGAATTTTCATAGGATTCGGTGCATTTTACATTCACGAAACCAAACATTTGTATGGGAAGGAGTAGAGGAGGTAGGGGAATCGTAAAATTTGTGACGCAATTTTATTTCCTTTCTCTTGTAGTGTGCTTGTACAAAATTTCAAGTTCGTAGCTTTTAATTTGATGGTTATTAGTTGATTCAATGAAATAGGTAGAAATGATACTTTTGTATGGGAGGGGGTAGAAGGGCAAGCGCGATTTCAAAACTTTCAAAGAAATTTCATTTCAATTATTTTTATAAGTTTTTAGACAAAATTTGAAATGGATAGCTTTTAAGAGTTAGCTGATAACTGATTTCTTAAAAATGCTCGAAAAAATAATTTTGTACGGGAGGGGGTAGAAGAGGTAGAGGAATTGCAAAATTTGTGACGCAATTTTATTTCCTTTCTCTTGTAAGCTGCTCGTACAAAATTTCAAGTTCGTAGCTTTTAATTTGTTGTTTATTAGTTGATTTAATGAAATTGGTCGAAATCATACTTTTGTATGGGACGGGGTAGAAGGGCAAGTGTGATTTTGAAACTTTTAAAATAATTTCCTTGCAAATATTTTTATAAGTTTTTATGCAAAATTTCAAATGGATAGCTTTTAATAGTTAGGTGATAATTAATTTCTTAAAAATGGTCGAAAAAATAATTTTGTATGGGAGGGGGTAGAAGTTTTGAAGGTATTCGACCAGTTAATATTTTATACTTTTAGGGATTTTTTTTAAATGTATTTCCCAAATTTTCAAGTTTCTACCCTAAAATTACATCCAAAAATTTTCAGTTTTCGTGTTTTTTCGTTGCACATGAAACAGCTTGTGCCCATTAGACCGGGGTGGTCGGTTCATAACAATTGTGGATCAAATTATTATTTTTTTTCTATGTATATTAAATAGATGTATTCACATGTAAAATTTAAAGTTTCTATCTTTGAGCAGAGTCCTAAAAAATACACTCAAAATTTTCAACATTTTTGCTTACCACCTCCCTCCCTTTACACCCCCTAACTTAAAATTTTTATCAAAATTACAAATTCTATAGTTCTATAATCTGACGAATTTTCAATTCGATATCTGTACTCAATTTTGAGATATAATGATTTCTAATTTTGAAAAGTGCACCATTTTTCAAATGCTCCCCATTTCACCCCACTACTATTATGACCAAATTTTATATTTTTTTTGTATTTCGCTAGTATAGCTTAGTATATGTTTTAAGTTTCAATTACATAGCTTAAGAGATAGTTGAGATATTAATTCTTAAGTTTTTTTCCTTGCACCCCGCCCGACCCTTCCCCTTACAATAATAAGCCTATTTCTAAGCTGATTCTGGTGGATCTATATTCCATCTTAATTGTCCCAAAATATGAATTTTTTATGGTAAGTAGTTTCGAAGATATAACCATTTCAAAAAAAGATTCGGCCGACAATTTGTTTTTAGCCCCCCCTTTACGGACGCCAATGGATAAAAAAATTAAATTATTTTTGGAATATGTCCCACAGTTTTCTCTATACGTGTGCTGATTTTCATCTTTCTATCTGCATTCGTGGTGAAGATATTAGCAAGTGTATATTTCGACTTTTTCCATCCCCCCGCCTCCCCCTTCCACCCCACACTCCCCAAAATTTGGATAATAGAGCTCACTTACCAAGTTAATAACCCACCCAAAAATCAACATTCTACCTTTAACGGTCTTGGAGGTACGAGTCCATATGTACGGCGTACGGCGTACGGCGGGACGGATTTTTTTTTTTTGTTTTTTTAGGCTAATTTAGTCATGAAACGCGAAAAAACAAAATTTCAGGGTAGCAAATTTTTTTTTTTTTCTGTGTAATAATAAACTGAATTTCCTTGTATCTAATAAACATTTTTCCATTATTTGCCGGATGTTGGAACAATGGACCAATGATCAATAATTTTTATACATATAATAACTAAGTTTTATCTACTGTATTTTACACGATTGAAAATGAAATTTGAAACGAAAGTTTTATATCAAACTGTAGTTTGATAAAGGTCTCAGCATAGACCGAAATGTAGTGTAGAATCCGGAAATATTTTCTTTCAATTTGAAATACACTGTGAAAACATTCACCAAACCAAAATGAAACTTAATTATATTGATAGGGCCAGTCCTACTCAGGTGCAAATAGAGCAGTCATTTAATTGACTATACAATTTTACTTTATTATTTTAATCACAATACTTTATTATTAAAATAATAAAGTAAAATTGTATAGTCAATTAAATGACTGCTCTATTTGCACCTGAGTAGGACTGGCCCTATCAATATAATTAAGTTTCATTTTGGTTTGGTGAATGTTTTCACAGTGTATTTCAAATTGAAAGAAAATATTTCCGGATTCTACACTACATTTCGGTCTATGCTGAGACCTTTATCAAACTACAGTTTGATATAAAACTTTCGTTTCAAATTTCATTTTCAATCGTGTAAAATACAGTAGATAAAACTTAGTTATTATATGTATAAAAATTATTGATCATTGGTCCATTGTTCCAACATCCGGCAAATAATGGAAAAATGTTTATTAGATACAAGGAAATTCAGTTTATTATTTTATTTTATTATTGTTATTATATTCCACAGTTTTATAATTTTAGAAATATTTTTATGTTATTATTGTACATATATATATATGTATTTTCCCGCAAGGGGGTAGTTGTAGGATAAGGTTTTACCAATTCCTGCAATTATCTTTGGAGACTAGCGACTGCACGGACCTGAGCTAACTATCCCCCTGTGGGATGGGGGCTGTAGAATTCACCCACAGCCAGTCCTGCTTGCCCTTAAAATGACAAATGGACACTCACTGGATCATGGGCTTATCACCCGTGATCTTAAGACCTAACTGATACGAGAAACGGATACAGCGCCTTGGATACGGACTGATTCTACGGTAACTACTGTCGGCATTCGAAAACGGATTATGATTGGCTTCTGGAACGTTCGAACATTGAATGACGGGGGAAGAGCTTGGGTTACTCGGTCCTTGCACCGCCAATCAGTAATCGACCGTGAAATGGAGCACTATAACATCCAAATCTTGGGCTTGAGCGAGGTCAGGTGGACAGGATCAGGAGAAGAACGAACCCCTAGTAGAAACACTGTCCTGTACATTAGCCCTGAAAGTGAAGCCAAAAATGGCGTGGCGTTCGTCCTTACACCGAGAGCGAGAAACAGTCTCATTGGCTGGGAACCAATCTCGGATAGGACCAGTGTCAGAAAGGTCACAATTCTACAGTGCTACGCACCAACTAATACCTCAACATCTGCTGACAAAGAGGAGTTTTATAGCCAACTGAGTGCTTCCTTCGAACGTGTTCCAAGAGGTGATATTATTATCATCTCAGGAGAGGCAACACTGGACTAGAGCACGTCATGGAGAGGCATGGTGACCCTTGGGTCGACGCGTCACGACCTTGGATTAAGAAACCCGAAAATGGCGAATTATTTGTGGAGTTCTGTAGTACTCGGCAAATAGTCATCGGGGGGACCCTTTTTCCATACAAGAGTCATCATAAAACGTCTTGGGTTTCCCCTGATGATGTCACTCAGAATCAGATCGACCATTTGGCTACAAGTCGCCGATGGAGAAGATGTCTCCTCAATGTGCGAGTGAAACGTGGAGCTGACGTGGGGAGCGATCACCACTTGATGGTTGCCTGCTTGAGATTGTGTACAGCAGCTATCCGACGACCACAAATTCTTCAAATGAAGCGCAAGCTTAATGTGGATAAACTCAGAGATCCCAACAAAAAACGAGAATACACAACTATTCTACGCGAAAAGTCATCCACATTGGGTGAATATGAAATGCGCACACTGGACGCCAATTGGGAGGCAACCAGAAACACTTTTCTAACTAGTGCTGAAGAATTTATGGGATATGTGCAAAGCGGTGAGAAACCCTGGATGTCGCAAGACACATGGGACAAGGTTGGCAATCGGAAAAAAAGCCAAATTGGCAATCATCTCTCAACCCGAAGTCAACCAACGAACGCCCGACCTGAGGCAGAACTACCGCGATGCTCATATACAGTTAAAAAGGCTGTTAGACGCGACAAGAGAAAGGCCATTGAAGATCTGGCAAACAAGGCAGAATCTGCGGCTTACCTTGGGGATATGGGTTCACTATTCAAAATCATGAAACAGTTGACGAACAG
The DNA here is from genome assembly GCA_963669355.1 of Chorisops tibialis. Lineage (NCBI taxonomy): Eukaryota > Metazoa > Arthropoda > Insecta > Diptera > Stratiomyidae > Chorisops > Chorisops tibialis. The sequence continues at coordinate 184,400,854 of OY770262.1, forward strand.
GAATTTCACCGCCAACCACCTGGTGAGAGATGTCAACGGAACTCTCCTTAATATGAATGAACACCAGTTGCGGCGATGGAAGGAATACTTCTCTGATATTTTAAACATCTTGTCAAAGGAAGATATTCCAGAAACAGAATAACTACCAAACATCTAACCGCAACAATCCTCTATTAGGGACGATCCCCCAGATAAGGAAGAGATAGTTTCCGCCATTCGGTTAATGGCGGGAAGGAAAGCTCCAGGTATAGACGGACTACCAACCGAACTCCTCAAAGCGGACCCGGAAATAACAGCCGATATACTCCTCCCACTCTTTACTGAGTGTGTGGAATGAAGGAAGATATCCGACTGAATGGAAGGAGGGCGTCATTGTGAAAATTCTGAAGAAGGGCGACCTTCGGGATTGTGGCAATTGGCGTGGTATATGTCTACTTACTGCCGTGTCAAAAATTATGGCTAAGGTAATTCCCAAAAAAATTAGTGATGTCACCGAGAGCACTCTCGAAGTTTACTAGGCTGGATTCCGTAAAGGGTCGTCTTGCACCGACCACACAAATACCCTACGGATAATATTAGAGCAGTCAGCCGAAATGGGTTCGCAACTACATCTCATGTTTGTGGACTTCGAGCAGGCTTTCGACAGCGTTAAGCGAGATTACATAAGGAATCCTTTGCGTAGGAGAGGTATTTCCAGATAAGGTCATAGCTATGATTAAAGAATCCTACGAAGATGCAAGGTGTCGCGTCTTGCATAGTGCAGAGCTGTCCGAGAGCTTCCCTGTGCGAAAGGGTCCCAGACAAGGCTGCTTATTATCACCTGCCCTGTTTCTGGTGGTAATAAATGACATCTTGAAAGCTGTACTGGAAGGTGGGGAAGGTAAAGGTCTTCAATGGAGACTATTTAACATCCTAAGTCACCTTGATTATGCTGATGACGTGTGTTTACTTGCACCGTTCGGACTTAGAGTCAAATGTTCGCTCGTTGCATTCTAAATGCACAGAGGCGAGACTGAAAGTAAATGTGCGTAAAACCAAGTACATGCACATGAGTTTGAACGCAAGCACACCGATTGCTCTTAACGGACAGGATGTGGAAGAGGTGCAAGGTTTTTGATACCTCGGAAGCATTGTCAGCATGGACGGCGGAGCCGAAAAGGATGTTGAGGCTCGGCTAAATAAAGCTCGTCAGGCTTTCGGTATCCTTTCCCCTTTCTGGAGGTTAAGAGAGATCTCCCTTCGCACGAAGCTGCGAGTTTTTGACGCATGCGTCAAATCCGTGTTGTTATATGATTGTACTACGTGGAAAGTGACCGTTCGACTTACCAAAAAACTACAAACTTTTGTGAACCAATACCTCCGACGCATTTTAGGAATATTCTGGCCAGAAGTGATCTCCAGCGACGAACTTTGGAGTACAACTGGCCAGACTAAAATAAGTATTGAGATTCAAAGGCGAAAGTGGCAGTGGATCGGTCATACTTTGAGGAAACCAGAGCGAAACATCGCCTAACATCCTCAAGGAAGACGTCGGGCTGGTCGACCATGTAACACATGGAAGCGAGCAGTTGAGCAGGATGGCAGAGGAATAAACAAGTCCTGGCAACAGCTTAAGGCCGATGCTCAGGATCGGAATGATGCAAAGAAAAACACTTAAAAATTAATATCTCAACTATCTCTGAAGCTATGTAATTGAAACTTGAAACGTATATTAAACTATACTAGGAAAATACGAAAAAAATATAACATGTTGAAATAATAGTAATAGGGGGAAATGGGGAGCATTTCAAAAATGGCGCACTTTTCAAAATTACGAATCCTTATATCCCTCATATCAAATCAAAAATTTGTCAGATTGTAGAACTACACAATGGTTAATTTTGCTAAAAATTTTAAGTTGGGAGGTGTAAGGGGAGGGAGGTGATAAGCAAAAATGTCGAAAAATTTGAGTGATTTTTTTAGGGGTCTGGTGAAAGATACAAAGTTTAAATTTTGCATGTGGATACGTCTATTTGATGTATATAGAAAAATAATAATAACTTGATCCATAATTGTTGTTGTTGATTGATTGATTGACCCCCCCGGTCTAACGTGCACAAGGTGTTTCATGTGCATTAAAAAAAACACATAAACTGAAAATTTTTGAGTGAAATTTTAAGGTAGAAAATTGAAAATTTGCGAAATGCATTTGAAGAAATTCATAAATAAGCAAAATATTAACTGGTCGAAAACCTTTAATACTTCTACCCCTTCCCATAGAAAATTATTTTTTCGACCATTTTTAAGATATCAATTATCACCTAACTGTTAAAAGCTATCAATTTGAAATTTTGCACAAAATCTTTTAAAACTAGTTAAAATAAAATTACAGTTTTGAGATCGCGCCTGTCTCTCTACCCCCTCCCATACAAAAGTTTGATTTCGACCAATTGCATTAAATCAACTAATAACCAACAATCTAAAATCTACGAACTTGAAATTTTGTACAAGCACCTTACAAGAAAAACGAAATAAAACTGCATATCAAAGTCCCCTACGTTCTCTACCTTCTCCCATACAAATGTTCGGTTTCGTGAATGTAAAATACACCGAATTATATGAAAATTCTATGCAACTTCATCTATGAAACACATTCTATACAGAGAATATTGGGCGTGATTGAAGCAATCAATTAAAAAGCTAGTAATATCCACCAACCCTTACTATTACCCCTCCTCCTCCCCTCATAAAAATCCAAACTTGCAGAAACGAATGAAATATTGTTAAATTGATAACAGCCCTGCCCGAGAATTCCCTTTCACTTAGTCTTCCCTAACTATTCTAACCTGCAAATTTCATGAAATTTCGAAATATTAAGAAATTGATTTTTCTTTTCTTTTTTTTTTTTCTTAGGTCAAAGTATTATGATATAGATGTCATTAACATCACGCAATATTAACCCGATCCCCTTACGCCTTCTACCCCATTCCATACAAATGGACAATTTTGAAAAATACATATTTTCATTGAAACTAGTAAAGCTGAAATGACGAAGTTTTGTCAGAATTAGTTATTCTATAATTGCAATTTATTTTAAAAACAATTACCAATTTCACCCCACTTCTTCTACCCCCTCCCATACAAATTTCTCGAAATTTTGATATTTAAATTAAATTATTTTTCTTCGAAACTGTTAAGGCTATCAACTTGATATTTGGTATAAAGTATACAAATAGAAATATCAATAATGCGAAAAAAATTTGTTTTGATCCGTACACTCTTTCTACCCCCTCCCATACAAATGCATAATTTTTGTTAAATGCATTTTATCGATTTCCATTAAAACTAAGAAAAGTACAAACATCAAATTTTGCCAGATTTTTTATCTTAATAATTGGACTACCCCGCAAGGGGGTAGTTGTAGTATGAGGTTTTACCAATTCCTGCAACTATCTTTGGAGTTAGCGACTCCACGGACCTGAGCTAACTATCCCCCTCTGGGATGGGGGCTGTAGAATTCACCCACAGCCAGTCCTGCTTGCCCTTAAAATGACAAATGGACACTCACTGGATCATGGGCTTATCACCCGTGATCTTAAGACCTAACTGATACGAGAAACGGATACATCGCCTCGGATACGGACTGATTCTACGGTAACGACTTTTGGCATTCGAAAACGGACTATGATTGGCTTCTGGAACGTTCGAACATTGAATGACGGGGGAAGAGCTGGGGTTACTCGGTCCTTGCACCGCCAATCAGTGATCGACCGTGAAATGGAGCACTATAACATCCAAATCTTGGGCTTGAGCGAGGTCAGGTGGACAGGATCAGGAGAAGAACGAACCCCGATGGAGAAGATGTCTCCTCGATGTGCGAGCGAAACGTGGAGCTGACGTGGGGAGCGATCACCACTTGATGGTTGCCTGCTTGAGATTGTGTACAGCAGCTATCCGACGACCACAAATTCTTCAAATGAAGCGCAAGCTTAATGTGGATAAACTCAGAGATCCCAACAAAAAACTCGAATACACCACCATTCTACGCGAAAAGTCATCCACATTGGGTGAACATGAAATGCGCACACTGGACGCCAATTGGGAGGCAACCAGAAACACTTTTCTAACTAGTGCTGAAGAATCTGTGGGATATGCGCAAAGCGGTGAGAAACCCTGGATGTCACAAGACACATGGGACAAGGTTGACAATCGGAAAAAAGCCAAATTGGCAATCATCTCTCAACCCGATGTCAACCAACGAACGCCCTACTTGAGGCAGAACTACCGCGATGCTCATATACAGCTTAAAAAGGCTGTTAGACGCGACAAGAGAAAGGCCATTGAAGATCTGGCAAACAAGGCAGAATCTGCGGCTTACCTTGGGGATATGGGTTCACTATTTAAAATCATGAAACAGTTGACGAACAGGAATTTCACCGCCAACCACCTGGTGAGAGATGTCAACGGAACTCTCCTTAATATGAGTGAACACCAGTTGCGACGATGGAAGGAATACTTCTCTGATATTTTAAGCATCTTGTCAGATGAAGATATTCCGGAAACAGAACAACTTCCAAACATCCAACCGCAATAATCCTCTATTAGGGACGATCCCCCAGATAAGGAAGAGATAGTTTCCGCCATTCGGTCAATGGCGGGAAGGAAAGCTCCAGGTATAGACGGACTACCAACCGAACTCCTCAAAGCGGATCCGGAAATAACAGCCGATATACTCCTCCCACTCTTCACTAAGGTGTGGAATGATGGAAGATATCCGACTGAATGGAAGGAGGGCGTCATTGTGAAAATTGCGAAGAAGGGCGACCTTCGGGATTGTGGCAATTGGCGTGGTATATGTCTACTTACTGCCGTATCAAAAATTATGGCTAAGGTAATTCTCAATAGGATTAGTGATGTCGTCGAGAGCACTCACGAAGTTTATCAGGCTGGATTCCGTAAAGGGTCGTCTTGTACCGACCACACAAATACCCTACGGATAATATTAGAGCAGTCAGCCGAAATGGGTTCGCCACTACATCTCATGTTTGTGGACTTCGAGAAGGCTTTCGACAGCGTTAAGCGAGATTACATATGGAATGCTTTGCGTAGGAGAGGTATTCCAAATAAGGTCATAGCTATGATTAAAGAATCCTACGAAGATGCAAGGTGTCGCGTCTTGCATAGAGGAGAGCTGTCCGAGAGCTTTCCTGTGCGAACGGGTGTCAGACAAGGCTGCTTATTATCACCAGCCCTGTTTCTGGTGGTAATAAATGACATCTTGAAAGCTGCACTGGAAGGTGGGGAAGGTAAAGGTCTTCAATGGAGACTATTTAACATCTTAAGTCACCTTGATTATGCTGATGACGTGTGTTTGCTTGCACATACCCGTTCGGACTTAGAGTCAAATGTTCGCTCGTTGCATTCTAAATGCAAAGAGGCGGGACTGAAAATAAATGTGCGTAAAACCAAGTACATGCACATGGGTTCGAACGCAAGCACACCGATTGTTCTTAATGGACAGGATGTGGAAGAGGTGCAAGATTTTTGCTATCTCGGAAGCATTGTCAGCATGGACGGCGGAGCCGAAAAGGATGTTGAGGCTCGGCTAAATAAAGCTCGTCAGGCCTTCGGTATCCTTTCCCCTTTCTGGAGGTTAAGAGAGATCTCCCTTCGCACGAAGCTGCGAGTTTTTGACGCATGCGTCAAATCCGTGTTGTTATATGGTTGTACTACGTGGAAAGTGACCGTTCGACTTACCAAGAAACTACAGACTTTCGTAAACCAATGCCTCCGACGCATTTTAGGAATATTCTGGCCAGAAGTGATCTCCAACGACGAACTTTGGAGTACAACTCGCCAGACTAAAATAGGTATTGAGATTCAACGGCGAAAGTGGCAGTGGATCGGTCATACTTTGAGGAAACCAGAGCAAAACATCGCAAAACAGGCTCTGGATTATAACCCTCAAGGAAGACGTCGGGTTGGTCGACCATGTAACACATGGAAGCGAGCAGTTGAGCAGGAGGCCAGAGGAATAACCAAGTCCTGGCAACAGCTTAAAGCCGATGCGCAGGATCGCGCCTTGTGGAAGAGAGTTGTTTCTGTCCTATGCCCCTATAGGGGGTCTTAACAGGAATTTGATTGATTGAATTGGAATAAGTGTGAAAAAATTATCATCTCCGCTTCACTCCTTCTACCACCTCCCATACAAATATCTGTATTATAAATTGAAGAAAAGCATTTCTCTTTCAAGTACATAAGAGCTATCGACTTTAAAATTGAATCAAAGCATGGTGATAAGGATGATGATAAGCAGTCTGTAAATCATCTTAAACGCTCCACTTCCTCTGCCACCTCCCATACAAATGGTCCAATTTCAGGAAAAGTATGTCCAATATCTTTAAAAATAATGAAAATAAAAACTTTAAATTCAGCAAAAAACATTTTGTATGCCATGTTCAGTGTCATATATGATAAATACAAACCTCCCCCTCTACTTCTACCACCTCCCATGCAAAAGTCTCTATTCACTATTCGAAAGAATTTGAGATGACATATTTTCTGGTACAATAAACTCTTTCCTATTTCATCTAGATTATTATATGATTGGGTTTTACGCCCAATTACAATTCTGTTATATTTTCTTAGTGCATTAATTCCTTTAATAATTACAGGAAAACAAAAAGTTTAAAACTAAGAAAATTTGTTCTTATTTTGTACGTAATCAGACCTAAATCAAACATGAGTGTGATTAAAACGTGTGTACGCTAGAAAGTAGCGTATTGGTCTGCAATGCAAAGGTCTTGAGCTCAAATCTGGTCGACGTATGTATAATTTCAGAGCCCTGCATGCTTGGATTTACCTTGGTTGCCTCAATCTACGAAAATGAAAAAAAATCACAGATAGAGGGTTGTGCGAAGGACTAACAACCCTTTCACAATGACAAATAAAATGTTAAGGAACCTGATGGTGTTGAGGTCAAAGCCCGATTTCGGCTATAGTGCCATTGCAGAAAAAATTCTAAGATCTAGAACGGTGCATGCTATATTAATATTTCTCTGTTTTTCTCGCAGTGTACACTTATACGAAAATTAATCCGCTTAGAAATGGTTTGAAGCTTTGAATTCGAACGATATACATATGTACATACATTTTTCATTAAGAGTGCTTTTGGTATCATTGAAGCTGATGTCGTTATTAAAGTTTTGCAGAGAAGAATAAATTTAAAAATCCTAGTTAGAAGGGAAATGGAATTACAAGTATTAAGAATGAACATATAGTGAATTATACATTATGACCAGAATGTAAGGGCACTTTGTAAATAAAATTACTCTGGGAATGATATTTCAAACATTTTTGTCTTGGTAAGCAGGTAGGACTGTCCTTAATTATTATCCCAAAAATCGGCGCGGTTTGTTAATCAGTTTGTTTTCAGCAGCTGGTTGAATGGGTACATCTCAGTAGTCCACGGCGATTTTTGTTTCATGTCCTCGATTGACTGAAAACGGGTTCCACGGAGCGTTAATTTCAGTTTCGCGGATAGGAAAAAGTCACTCGGGGCCAAATCTGGTGAATACAGTGGTTGATTGATGGAATTCATTGCTTTTTGGCCTCAAATTCGGTGACAATTGAGGTTCAATGCTATGGCGCATTTTCATCGTGGAAAATCTATGAGCTCTCATTCCATAATACCTGCAGTTTTTTACGAATTTGCTCACGCAAATGCTTCAATACGGTCAAATAGTTCTCCTTATTGACCATTTGTCCCTCTGGAACGAAATCATGATGGATCAAACCTCGAATATCGAAAAAAAACAATGAGCATCATCTTGATTTTTGACGTGTTTTTTCGGTTTCGGCTCATTTTTTTGCCTCCATTTCGATGATTGTTGACTGGTTTGCATGCCAAACTCACAGACCCATACCTCATCACCAGGTATGATGCGCTCCATGAATGTGGGTTGAAAATTCGCACGATCAAGCATGTCTAAAGTGACATGTTCGCGCAACTTTTTTTAAAGAAATTTCAGCTTTATTGGAATGAGTCGAGCAAGGACGCGTTTCATGGCTAAAGCATCCACTAAAATCGAACGAACGGACTTGTAAGAGCTTTCGAGCTCCATGCTACCTCCCTAACACTGGCATAACGATTTTTGAGCACCATTTCCTTATTTTTTTAATGTTTTCGTCAGTTCAAGAGGTCGGAGGTAGTCCAGAACGAGGCATGCCTTCAAGGATCTCTCGACCGTCCCTAAAGGCATTGAACTACTCGAAGGCTCGTGTTTTTGATATTACTGAATCACCATAAGCCTTTTCCATCATTCGCAATGATTCCGCACACGATATTTGGTTGGAAACACAAAATTTAAGACACATTCTTTGTTCCATATTGTAAAAATCGCCGTGGGGCACTGAGGTGTACCCATTTAACCAGCTGCTGTAAACGAGCTGATTAATAGACCGCGCTAATTTTTTGGGTACTAGTTAAGGACAATTGTACCTGCCTACCAACAAAAAAAAATTTTAGAATATCATTTCCCTTACTTTATCTCAGTATCTCTTGCATATCTCAGTGTTTTATTTAATTAGAATTTAACAGCGTAAAAACGCGCCTCACCACCCTTTTGTTAATGTTTTTTTCGAAAACTAGTTCGAATCCATATGTGATAAAACAAATCAATTCTGACTGTATTATTACAAAATCTAAGTTCTGTTGAAGTTCGTTCGCGGAAGTAAAATAAAAACTTGTATGTTTTATAATTAACAAAACACAAACCTTTTTCTTTTGATTCATAATTCAACATTAGTGTACAATAGTTTTGAAATAGCTGAATTGCTAGGGTCTGACCCGAATTAAATTTATCCCGAAAATTGAATATGCCATACCAGAGTTCTAAAATCAAATTGATTAGCAATGTCCGAACTTTAAAACATTTACTAGGAATTAAAAAAATCACAAAAAATTCGAAGTACTTGGAATGGGCAAAATATTTTAAATTTTATAAAACAAAGAAAAAAAACTTTTTCTTAAACTATAATGTAATTAATAATAAATTCAAAATCTATTCTGGGCATTCGAAGGAACCAACGAATCAAATATTTTACTTGAAAAAATACCGAATTTAACCATAGTTTTAATATATCCTAAGTTCATGCAGCGAGAAATGTTAATAATTCTGAGCTTGTAAGTTATTTTCAAAATGTTTTCTGAACAATCGCTAATAACTAAATTTCACAAATCATTGGTATGGCAGATAAATATAAATTTTTTTTTTTTTGTTCATTTAAATTGATTTTTTTGTCTTGAAAAATACCCAATTTTGCAACCCAAATTAGTGGCTCTACGTTGCTGTTATTAGACTCATGTTATTTTATGGTGTGATTGTGTGGTGGACTATGCTAAAAACAGAGGCAAACCGCACTCTTCACAGCAAGGTGCAGAGAACAGCATGTGATGCATAAGTGGATCTCTGAGAACAACCCTTTTCGCAGCATTAAAAGTACTGTTTCATCTGCTACCTCTCGATATTATTGGTAAGCAGATGGCTGCAAGTGCAGTCGCCCGCCTTGAAAAAACTCGTCAGTGGGCCTGCATTTAAACTGGTCTCTCCTTAATTCTGGAAGATTTCGAAAATTTAACCAAAAACACTGACTACACTCTTCCAAGTTTTCATTTTGATACTGATACCGTCATCCCCTCGAAACAAGAGTGCGAGGCAGATAAAATACGGAAGGAAGAGTCCATATCCTTCTATACTGATGGCTCCAAAACTAGAAGTGGAGTTCGATGAGGTGTTTTCTCCGCAATGCTTAACTTAAGCATATCTTTCTGTCTTTCGGATCATTGTAGTGTGTTCCTAGCTGAAATAATGGCGATAAAAGAAGCCTTGGCATGGCTGAAGTGTAATGAAATATCGACTAAGGATATTGGCATCTTCACTGATAGCCAGGCCGCTATTAAATCCCTGGAATCAGTCATGTCTACATCCAAGACTGTTCTTGATTGTCGCGCGTCTTTGAAGGAGATGGCTGGACAATTTATCATTTGCCTGTGCTGGGTACCAGGGCATAGAGCCATTCTGGGGAAATGCAGGGCCAACGAACGACCTTGCAGATTCAATCTGAGAAAGAGAAGTTGAGTATGCCTCTCGCAACTTATAACCTGTAGCTTAAGTAGGATGTGATTAGCAAAGCCAACAACAGATGGGCAAACGATTTTACATGTAATACGAGACTTCCATGGCGTAGTGGGCAGCGTGCTTGCTTCACAGTCAATAGGTCGTGGGTTTGATTACCACTCTAGACAGTGGGATTTTTTTAAGCACAAATTTTCAGTTGCTAATGGCAATGAAAAATTATTCAAAATAAAAATGGGCAAACGGTTAAAAAGTGAAACAGTTCCACTTCAAGAAAGTTTGTATACTCAGTAGATGATTTCTGTTGGATTTCTATCATTCAGTCCCCCATAACATTTGCAAATATTTGTCAGTAGCAGCCAGTACTATTGAAAAATATACCAGCTTCTCCACGTTACGTTCGTTCTCACTCCCCTTCCCCTACCTTCCCCATCCCATTCCTTCTCTCCATGACTGTGTTTGTTCATTGCACATGAAGTCCGAAATTTAAATTGCCTATAACACAGGTCATTCTGCAAAAAAAAAAAAGAGACACCAGACAGATTTGGCCTGTGCTGGATCTAAGACACTTTGGTAAACTGATCTTACTATGCACGCAGAAGATTAGCTCTATAGTAGGTGTCGTTGCAGGATACTGCCTGATAGGAAGACATGCTCAGAGGCTTGTCCTTCCATTTAATGATTTTCGCAGGAGCATGAGGAAGAAGAGCAGATGCAGATGATTCTTCATCTATTATGTACTTGCCCTGCTCTTTCTATAAGAAGGAAACGCCACCAAGGCGCACACTTCTTCGATAGTCTCGTTAATCTTGCAAATGCGGAAGCCAGGAGCCTTCAACGCTTCATGGAGAGCTCCGATTGGTTCACCAAGTAGGAGTCTATGCTGAGATCCTGTGGCATCACAACGGACAACTTCTTGGTCTATGTGCGCTCGGACTTCACCTCTACCTCCGCCACGTGGATTTCACGCGGTATTTTATAATCGGTCGAACGGAATTTTTTTTGTCCCGCAGTTTTCTCACCCAATAGATCGCGCGAGTAACACCCCGGAAAGAAATTTTGACTCAATTTGAATTTAATTGGATTGTGGTTGTGAATTTCGCTATCATTTGTGCGTCCGTTCCTATAAGTTATTCAATTTCCCAAAGAGTTATTTAAATTAAACAACACAGTTTGAATTTTAGTCAGATTTTTTTTTTCGCAAGCGATAATGTCCAAAACAAAGGGGAGAGAAAGATTTTCTCCATTAAATTTTCGAATACACCTACGCCATTCGGAAGCCCGCTTTCCGCATTCACATTCGGAGTACACCATATAAAGCGTGTTAGTGTCGTTTCCTTCGAGAAAACAATTCAACAAATCATGTGCGAGCCGCGAAAAGTGGTTGTTAATAAGAATTTAAATATCCTAGAATTTTTTTGAACGCTCCTTTTTGTTTCCGATTTCAATTCGTACAAAGCTTAAATGAAAATGGTAGGCAGTAAAACCAAATTGCGATCACAGTAGCAATCGGCAACGAAAGTGTCGTGACTTTTCCGAAAGTGTGAAGATCTGCGAGTTTCTGATCGCCAAAGATAAGAATTTTCTTGTTTGTCTGAAGTTTTCGCATTTTTCCGTGTTATTTCATGCGGTTTCCGGTGTTTCGACCGTCGAACTTACAAACCGGTCTCATCTCTTACTAACAAAACAAAAAAAAAACAAAAAACAAATGGCAGCCGACATTGTTAATGTTCCAGTGCCGCGGAAGCGACCAAACCGTCAACGTGCTCATATCTTTCCATCATGGATTTCGCCACGGAGAATTTAGAACGTGCTGCATCCGACCTAAGGCATCGCGTTGTGGAATTGCACATCCCTTGAAGATCATTACAACCGTTTAGAGAAATCTTCAAATCGGACGAAATTAGATCGGCTGAGAAAAGCAAGCACAGAAAGGAAGGTAACAAGAAATAACATTTTACTAGCTTTTCCGTATTATACAAAAGTCTGAAAATTCGAATTGACGAAAATAAGAAAAGCAACCAGACGTACACATGGATGATAAACAATAAACAAGCGGGACACTTACAATCAAATTCGTAACTAATGCATTCATAATTTTTTTAATTTTATTTCTTTTTATTTCACAATTTCTTTCTTAATTTTTTTTATCTTATATATTTTTACCTTAATTTTACTAATGTAATAAAATATCGCCAGAAAGAAGATAGTCGATAAAATAAATTCAATCAAATTTTTTCGGTGAGACAATGTAAATACTTAACTGCAGTTAAAGTAAAAGATATCTAAAATACAAAAATTATTCCTTAAGACACGCGTAATAACCAGAGAGATGATAATTTTTATTAGATTGTGCCTAAGAAAAAAAAAGGGAAATGAAGAAGAAAGCTGTAATAAAAATGCAAGTCTAACTGAAACACTGTCAAGTTATATAATATATATTTAACGAAACTAGAAGAGAAGAACACAAAGTGGAAAAGAATTTTCAAAATACCTTCACGACTCTTTTTATCTCAATCGAATTTTTTTTTGATATTAGTAATTAATTTAGATGATCAAATAAATCTACAAAACTTAGATAATAACTTATGAAATTCTATAAAAAAAAGAATTCGTAGCAAGGAACATATACTAAATATTTAAATACAAAATACGGTTGGACTTTAATTTCAATGCTAGCAAAAAGAAAACAAAAACAAATTTTCATTCATCATAATCATGCTCTTGTTGCGTTAATAATTTTCGAATTCCATTTCTTTTTTTTTTCTGCTAAGCTATTTCAATTTCATAGAATTGATGACCATAAATAAATTTATGACTGGGGAAGAAATATGTGAAAGCTTCCTTTTGGTTCCGATATTAAGATTTTAGTATTATTATAATTATAATTTTGTAAATAGTTTTTATAATTGCGCATATAAGTATGGAAAAGAAAATATAGAAGACAAATTGAATTAGAATGAGAAACTAAACTTTCAGTGAAGAGCCTTCTCTAACCTCCACGAATCCTCCTCCTCTCTTCTTGGGGCCATACAAAGAAGATTTAGTGGAAGATGTATGGCTAAGGTTGGGTGGGCAGGTTGGCGTCAAACCATCTGACGCCGTCGTCAAAACATCCATGACCAGTTGCAGTTCCTTTTTTTTTCGTTGTCCTTCCGACTTGGATAAGTCGACGCGGCGAGCTAACTACTCGCGATTTTTTTTGTTATGACAGGCCAATTGGGTTTCATGACCTTCTTGTGCAGCAAACCCCCCTACACGCCTACTGCAGCTAGACCCGGCATCAAGCTAGCGCGTCGTACCAGCACACAGAATGTCACTGAGATGGATGTAGGTGAAGATGGATGTAGGTAGATGGATGTAGGTGGCCCGTCTATTTTTTCCTTCAGAATTATTTTGGCTTTAGGGTCAAAATAATTCACTCCTAGCCTCCGTTACATAACAACCTACACCCAATTTTGGCCAATAATGGTGGGTTGATGATCAAGTCCGTGCCGAAAAACTATTCCTTCTTCCTGTGGAAGTACGGGCTACTTCGAAAGGGTGAAATATCTTGAAAATTTGCCAAAGTGCAAAAAATTAGTGAAAACCGTTTTTTTTTTCTAAACATTGTTAAATTCGTCAATGGGACCAAGGTACAATAGGTCCAAGATACATGACCTTCCTCTACATTTAAATAGTCATAAAATCTAATTGATTGCAGAGTTTTTATTATTTTTACCTATTTTACTTTATTATTTTAATAATAAAGTATTGTGATCGACACAGAAAAAAAAAAAATTTGCTACCCTGAAATTTTGTTTTTCGCGTTTCATGACTAAATTAGCCTAAAAAAGCAAAAAAAAAAATCCGTCCCGCCGTACGCCGTACATATGGACTCTTCCCTCAAGACCGTTGAAGGTAGAATGTTGATTTTTGGGTGGGTTATTAACTTGGTAAGTGAGCTCCATTATCCAAATTTTGGGGAGTGTGGGGTGGAAGGGGGGGGCGGGGGGATGGAAAAAGTCGAAATATACACTTGCTAATATCTTCACCACGAATGCAGATAGAAAGATGAAAATCAGCACACGTATAGAGAGAGCTGTGAGACATATTCCAAAAATAATTTAATTTTTTTATCCATTGGCGTCCGTAAAGGGGGAGGCTAAAAACAAATTGTCGGCCGAATCTTTTTTTGAAATGGTTATATCTTCGAAACTACTTACCATAAAAAATTCATATTTTGGGACAATTAAGATGGCGTATAGATCCACCAGAATCAGCTTAGAAATAGGCTTATTATTGTAAGGGGAAGGGTGCAAGGAAAAACACTTAAGAATTAATATCTCAACTATCACTTAATCTATGTAATTGAAATTTAAAACATATACTAAGCTATACTAGCGAAATACAAAAAAAATATAAAATTTGGTCATAATAGTAGTGGGGTGAAATGGGGAGCATTTGAAAAATGGTGCACTTTTCAAAATTGGAAATCATTATATCTCAAAATTGAGTACAGATATCGAATTGAAAATTCGTCAGATTATAGAACTACATAATTTATAATTTTGATAAAAATTTTAAGTTAGGGGGTGTAAAGGAAGGGAGGTGGTAAGCAAAAATGTCGAAAATTTTGAGTGAATTTTTTAGGACTCTGCTCAAAGATAGAAACTTTAAATTTTACATGTGAATACATCTATTTGATATACATAGAAAAAAATAATAATTTGATCCACAATTGTTATGAACCGACCACCCCGGTCTAATGGGCACAAGCTGTTTCATGTGCAACGAAAAAAACACGAAAACTGAAAATTTTTGGATGTAATTTTAGGGTAGAAACTTGAAAATTTGGGAAATACATTTAAAAAAAATCCCTAAAAGTATAAAATATTAACTGGTCGAATACCTTCAAAACTTCTACCCCCTCCCATACAAAATTATTTTTTCGACCATTTTTAAGAAATTAATTATCACCTAACTATTAAAAGCTATCCATTTGAAATTTTGCATAAGAACTTATAAAAATATTTGCAAGCAAATTATTTTAAAAGTTTCAAAATCACACTTGTCCTTTTACCCCCTCCCATACAAAAGTATGATTTCGACCAATTTCATTAAATCAACTGATAACCAACAAATTAAAAGCTACGACCTTGAAATTTCTTACGAGTACGTTACACGAGAAGAAAAAGAAAATTGCTTCACAAATTTTGCAATTCCCCCACTTCTTCTACCCCCTCCCATACAAAATTATTTTTTCGAGCATTTTTAAGAAATCAGTTATCAGCTAACTCTTAAAAGCTATCAATTTCAAATTTTGCTTAAGAACTTACAAAAATAATTGAAATGATATTCCTTTAAAAGTTTTGTAATCGCGTTTGCCCTTCTACCCCCTCCCATACAAAAGTATCATTTCGACCTATTTCATTAAATCAACTAATAACCAACAAATTAAAAGCTACGAGTTTGAAATTTTGTACGAGCACACTACATGAGAAAGGAAATAGAATTGCGTCACAATTTTTATGATTTCCCTACCTCCTCTACCCCCTCCCATACAAATGTTTGGTTTCGTGAATGTAAAATACAAAGAATCTTATGAAAATTCTATGCAACTTCGTCTATGAAACTGACATTCTATACAAGGAATATTGGACGTGATTCAAGCAATCAATTAAAAACCTATTAACATCCCTCACCCCTCCCCTCACAAAACTCAAACTTTCATAAATAAACGAAAGAAATATTGATTATATATACTGGAGCTTTTGAACGTTTCTACAAAGTGTTAAATTGATAACTGCCTTGCCCAAGAACCACCTTTCACTTAGTCTTCCCTAACCACTCTAACCTGCATATTGACTTTCCACTTTCTGCAACTTGTCCCAAGAATAATAAAGTTTCGCCCAACTTGTTGGCAGTTTATTTATACTCTAGATGAAATCTGAGAGTATTATAAGTTTGCCACAAAGTTTGTAACGCCAAGAAATAAGGCTCGGAGAAAAAAATGAATGATACAGAAGTTCATATAATCACTCAAAAATCTCAAAACCGGATGTCCGTCCGTCCGTCCGTCTGTCCGTTCGTCTGTCTGTCTGTCCGTCCGTGTCCTCTCTAGCTTCAGAACGCGTTGAGCTAGAAAGTTCAAATTATGTATACGTCGTTTTTAACAAAAAAGTAAGGTCAAGTTGGTGAACGAGCCAAATCGCTCCACCCCTTATACCCCCTCCCATACAAAATGACACAATTTCGCAATCTGACAATAAACGGATTTCCTTGAAAAGTACAAATGACATTGATCTGAAATTTGAAATGTGATACTTTTATGATGATTCCAATCTACTCTATAAAAATAATTGGTGTCTTCCCCCTCCTTCCACCACCTCCCATACAAACTGCACTTTTTCATGAAATGCTCTAAGCCAATTTACTCAGTGCGTATAAAATTGACCGAGCTGAAATTATGCACTAAATATTTATTTAGAACTAGCAAACGCCCGCGACTTCGTCCGCATAAAAATCGCATTAATAAGCAATTTTTGAGAATGTAGTTAGTAATACATTATATGGGATATATAATCCGCTTACTTTAATGGCTCTTTGAACACAATGTTTTGTATTTTGTTGGAGTCAGAACCATAAATTATTAAGAATGATAGGATGACACTCGCATTTGTATGGGAGAGGCTCGTGATCAAATCAAACCCGTGATTCGAAATCATATGTATACGTGTTAAGGACATGTGAATAGTTCTAGCTTGTGTTAATTGAAAAAAGTCCAAATAAAATGACATTAAGCTTAAAAACTTCGATTGTGCGTAAAGCCCCATTATATGATACTACCGATGAAATCGGAATTTTTTTAATCTTAAGAATTTTTGTGTGGGGGGTGATAGAAGCGATGACAGTACTAAATTAATTTTTTTCACACCATGCTAGAGTAGCTATAAAAATATTTTGCACCAAATTTAAGCTTGAAAAACTGAATAGGTCACTTGAGAAACTTAGTGCATTGGATTTAGTGAAATTGTGAAATTTGTATGGGAGGTGGTAGAAGGAGTGGGGGGTTTTTGGTAATCTTTCTAGATACAACTTTCATCAACATGCAATTGATATCTTTTAAATTTCAGATCAGTTAGATTCACACTTTTCAAGAAAATAGAGTTTTTGCAAAGTCGTGAAATTGTGTCATATTGTAAGGGAGGGGGTAGAAGGAGTGGAGCTAATCGGTTAATTTTTCCCGATAATAATAATAATACTAATTAGGGATTCATTAGAAAATGTTAGCTCGATCAAATTTATACGTACTGAGAAAATTGGTTTAGAGTATTTCATGAAAAAGTGCAGTTTGTATGGGAGGTGGTAGAAGGAGTGGAAGGTTGTTGGTAATTTCTCTAGAAACAACTATAATCACCATGCAATTGATGTGTTTTAAATTTTAGATCAGTTAGATTCACACTTTTCAAGAAAATCGAGTTTTTGCAAAGTCGTGGAATTGTGCCACATTGTATGGGAGGGGGTAGAAGGAGTAAAGCTAATCCGTTAATTTTTCCCGATAATAAGAATTATGCTAATTGAAGATTTAGTACAAAATTTTAGCTCGATTAAAGCTTTACGTACTGAGAAAATTGGCTTAGAATATTTCATGAAAAGTGCAGTTTGTATAGGAGGTGGTGCAAGGAGTGGAGGGTTTTTAGTTATTTTTTGAGAAGCAACTACAATTATCATTGAATTGATATATTTTATTTTTCAGAACAGTAACATTCACACTTTTCAAGAAAATCGAATTTTCGCAAAGTCGTGGATTTGTGTCAGATTGTATGGGAGGGGGTAGAAGGAGTAAACCTAATTGGTTAGTTTTTTCCTGACACTAATAACAATGCTAATTAAGGATTTAATACAAAATCTTAGCTCGATCAAAGTCATACGTACTGAGAAAATTGAAGTATAGTATTTCATGAAAAAGTTTAGTTTGTATGGGAGGTGGTGGAAGGAGTTGGGAGATTCAAACTATTTATATACTTGAAGATTGCATTTATAATAGAAATAATATATTTTAAATTTCAAATTAATAGCTTTAATGGTTTCCATGAAAATTTGATTATTATAAGTTTTTGAAAATGAGTCACTTTGTATGGGAGGGGGTAGAAGGCGTAAGAGGAGAAAAATAACACCTAAAGTAGATTACTCCCAGAGGCAGACCTAATAATCTGTGAAAGTTTCATTGCAATGGGTGCAGCCGTTTTTGCGTGAATGCCGGAAAGACAGACAGACAGAGACATTTTTTAAAATCGTTTGATTTTGCTTAGTTATTGCTAAAATGAAGCGAAAAACTTATTTATAGCCATTTATAAACAAAGCACAGACAGACACTACAATTATATTTATATAGATTATTAGTAAAACCAAAAAAAATTAGGCGATTAGCTTTACCCCTTCTACCCCCTCCCATACAAAATGACACAATTTCACAACTTTATAAAAAGTCGATTTTCATGAAAAGCATGAATACTACTGATCTGCAATTTAAGACATGTCAAAAGCATGATATTTATAGTTATTTCTGAAAAGTCATTAAAAACTCGCCCCTCCTTCTATCACCTCCCATACAAACTGCACTACTTCACTACATCCAATACACTAATTTTCTCAGTACCTATTAAATTTTTAAATCCTAAATTTTGTATAAAACATTTTGATAGCAACCTTACCGCCATGTGAAAAAATTAGTTTAATGTCGTCACCCCCTCTACCACTTCCCCTACAAAATTTCTTAAGATACAAAAATTTCTCTTTCATCTAGAGTAGGATTGGGCTTTATGCCCAATCGTACTCCTGTTATGTTTTTTTTTTTGCTTGCTAACAATAAATCAATCTTTATACTAATAAAGAAACATGGCCCAAAAACTATTTCAATTTCAATTAATTTTTTTAATTTTCAATGAAATTCAAATTAAAATGAAGCATTTTAAGTAAAAAATGAGATATTTCAGTGTGCAGTATTGATAATAAAAATTGTAAAATTTGTAAAACTTTGTAACCAGTTTCCAGTGAAAAGGTTTATTTTCGGTTATTGAAATTAGCACTTTTTCGCAATATACCAACCAATCACATTGTCATTAAACCAGTTCTCTCACTAAGGTTTTTATTTAAGGATATTCGGAAAAATTAAGGTTTCGAATGGCTTCGACAAAAAGTTTGTTTATAAATTACTTCATTTTTACTTAAATATGCGATTACCTCTGTACACCCCGAGACAAAATTATTTTATATTTTTATATAATAATTATTGTTTTCATTTAATTTTAAAGATACGAAGCTAAAAATAAAATTATCTTGTTACTATCTGCAGAATAATGTTTTGCGCAAATGCTATCAACTGCTGCATTGACCTTTCATTCAAATTTTAATCAGTTAGTACAGAACAACATACCATACGAAAATCAAAATCAATCAGTAAGCTAACTCACGCTTACTAAATAGTAGTAAGTCGTTCACGAAAGAAGTTATATAAATAAGTTAATGTTCTCATTCTCCAAAATAAAATTCACCGAATTTTTGAAAAAAAAAAATTAATAATATCGTTTTTGAGTCGTGTAAAAAAATATTGTTATATTTTTATGAAATAACTAATAAAAAAGAACTTTGGATTGGACAATCCTCAAAGGTTAGTTTAAATGTGTGATTAAAATGTTCCATTAATGCCATAATTAAAATGTTCGATCAACTTCATTGACTAGTTTAAGCAGCCATGAGCACTTAAGTGTTATTTTTCTCAAAAATTAAGAAGCCTTTTCGATACAAATAAATTCCGTTTAAATTACAGAAAAGGAAATAAATTTTATTCCAATAATTTGTGCAATATATTCATAAGCGATTGTCTAGGAAAAGTTTTGAAATTAGTTGATAAAACCTACATACATATGTATGGAAAAAAATAAGCATTTTTCTGTTTTGTGTAAAAACATTATAGCCCAAATTAATGATTCAAAATAAATAAATGAAATACCATTGGAAAGGTATTTTCGTCAAGGTATGCCTATTCTGGGTTTCTGGTCTCTACCTATTTTGGTATTTGGAATTACGGCAACATGATGAAAAGGTCAAAGGAAAATTTCAAACTCCTCCCGTAATCTGATCACGACAAGCGTCCGAGAACTTAAAGCCGGAGCGGGACAGAAACATAAGCACAAACGCCATTCAGTGGTACCGCCTAGCGATCTATCAATTCATATCTATACATTCGACAAGTACACAATCGCTACCCCCATCACATCTGCACATACATATTTATCAGTAGCAGCTAGTACAACTGCAAAATATACTTACTTTACGAATCATTACGATTGTTCTCGTTCTCCTTCCCTCATTCCCTACATTGCACATAAAGGCCGAAATTGCCTATTACAGCAATTATTCTGCAAAAAAAAGCTTGAAAAAAAGGGGGGGGGCGAAACACAACATTTTGTTTGAGCACTCCAATGTTATATATGTTTTATATATATTTATAGAAGGTACAGTGATCGACATCTAGAGTTAGACATTTCGAGTTCTTTCTTTGTTGTTAGCATATAACGTTTCCTACATAATACCTTCGCGTCTTTATTGACTCACAAAAAACATTACTATAACCGCTATTCTCTATAACGGCACAGTTTTATGTTAAAAGTCTGTTTCGAATCTACCTAATATCTAATCTAATATCTGTCCAACATTTTATAACGCGTACTGTCCATTTGTTCGCCATGCTTTTTTTTTGCTATATATTTATAGATACAAGAAACCATGTAAGCCCAAATGAAAATAAAGCACTTCAAAATCATCAATGAAATTCGGTTGTAGTTGCATTGATTGCTTTCTTTTGGATGATCCCAATCATTTTATTCATTTGTTCCAATTTTTTGTAGACGCCATTTAAAAATTGCGCCATTTACTTTTTTCCAGCTAATAAGAGCGCCTTGATTTTAAATTTCTTACTGCAAATAAGATTTTAATTTGGCAATAGTGAAGCACTTTTCCTCACTTTCAGAGTTTTATAATTTTTTCCCACTGGTTAGGATGAATATAAAACCACTCTGTCACAGTATATGCAAGCGGGTCTTACTAAGTAAATATTTTCCCCCATATTTCACTCTTTCAGTATCCCAACGGGAAAAGCGCGATTGCGAAGTATTTTAAATGCGCTTCATTTGTCGCGAGAAGTGCTTAGAACTTGCTAACATACATTTTACGGACATACATTCGCTTCTGAGATATTTCAGTGATAATATTAACTTCTGTTTCAATCATTCATTTTTTTTTAAAGCCTTTTTTCTAAGCATTACAAACTTTAAAGCAATTAAATAAAATAAATACAATAATTATAATTCTCTCAGATTTCATCTAGAGTATAAAAACAAAAGATAGATTTGGTCGATAGGGTTGAATCCAATGCGTCTGATACTTCATGCCTTATACAGGGTACCTGTACCCAATCCTGAGGTATTTCCTTCAGACCACAAATTTTTGATACTTTGACCCTCAAAATTCTGTGATCAATGTAGTTTTTCTCAAGAAAACGCATTATAAAAATGTCATTTTAATGTTGTTTTTTTATGTGCCATATTATTGCCTACAAAAGATGCACACATACTTATGACTTAGGTTTTCCCGTTTTCCAGGTAATAAGCGAAAATACATATGGCTTAAAAATAAAATATGCCATAAACCAACCCTCGTTCTAAAAAAACTACCTGAAATGTTGTTAAACTGAAATATTCTTTGTGTCCTTTAATTACTATTTAAATTATCAATGAATGTCCTTTAGGTAGTATTAAAATTATCGAGAAAATGAATTAAATTAAAATGAGTTTCAACACAACTAGGTGCAGCACTTTGCCCTTTTTAATGGGCTACCTAACAAAATGAAAAGCCTATAAAAGCAAACCATACTTCATATTTTTATCAGTTTTAGTTAAATTTGTAAAAGAACAAGGTGTCACTAAAATTTAGAAAAGAATTTCGAAATGCCTGAGTTCACGAACGAAGAATATGCAGACATAATTTTCCTCTATGGAGAGTGTCAGGGAAATGAGCAAGCGGCGCGATCTTTGTATCATCACAGATTTCCCAATCGTCGAATACCTTACGCGAGAGTATTCCAAGACGTTTACAGAAGGATTAGGGAAACAGGCAGTGTTAGGACAAGCAGAGTGAATGCAAATCCTGCGCCGGTAATCGCTGTTTCAATTGATCAACGAATCCTAGCTGCAGTTCAAAATGATCCATCAACTAGTATACGACGCTTGGCATTGCGGTTTAACGTCTCTACGTGGAAAGTTTGGAGTGTCCTGAAAGCAGAACGTTTGCATCCCTACCACCACACACCAGTGCAGGAGCTGTTACCCATTGATTTACCCAAAAGGATGGAGTTTTTCAATTGGCTCCTTGAACGACAAATAAGTGACGAGAATTTTATCAGCAACATTCTTTGGACGGATGAGTCCCAATTCACCAGGGACGGTATCACAAACTTCCACAACTTTCACACATGGGCTGAGAGCAATCCACATACAAGAAGAGAGGCATCATTTCAGCACAGATTCAGTGTCAATTTATGGGCAGGTGTGATTGGCAACGATTTTATTGGTCCTATTAGGCTTCCGCCTACCTTAAATAGTTCCAATTACTTGCATTTTTTGACAAATGATCTACAGGAGTTATTGGATGATATGCCACTGCAACGATTGGCTTCCATGTTTTACCAACACGATGGTGCTCCAGCTCATTACGGCCGACAAATCAGAGATTGGTTAAATTCCAATTATAGCAATCGCTGGATCGGTAGAAATGGACCGATACACTGGCCTGCAAGATCCCCTGATTTAACTATTATGGATTTCTTTGTATGGGGATGGATGAAGGACCTTGTCTACGCAACGGAAGTAGTAACGTTGCAGGATCTAAACACCAGAATCGATGCGCCAGCAACAGAAGTAAGGCAGCAGTTGAGGAGTATGAACACAAAGAGAACACTGGCAAAACGAGCTTTAGCGTGCATTCAAAATGAAGGTAGCCATTTTGAACATTTATTGTAATTAAGGAAATTTGAAATAAACCGTAAAAACCATTCTTAAGTTCTTTTAGTTCAAGCGGAGAGTGTTGATCAACCTATTCTTGCTTTTTTGACAAAAGTGCTAAATTATTGGAATGATAATTTCTTCTAAACTATAAAACTTATGCAATGCAAGTGTATGCGTCTTTTGTAGGCAATAATATGGCACAAAAGAAAACAACAATAAAATGACATTTTTATAATGGGTTTTTTAGAGAAAAACTACATTGATCTTAGAATTTTGACGGTCAAACTGTCAAAAATTTGTGTTCTGAAGCAAATATCTCAGAATTGGATACAGTTACAATGCGGACTATTACACCAAATGAAAGGTAATTTGATTCCCTAAAAAACAAGCTATAACACTTTGAATTGTGATTATTAGTTTTCAAGATATAGCGTTTTGAGTGAGTGAGGGTACAGGTCCGAAGGACTTTTCTTGATCACCCTGTATCTCCGTGGATATTGAAAATTGACCATCTCCGTAGAACAATTTTTTGCTCAAAATATATCCAGGAATAACCCCTTACAAGGTTATGTACGGAGTACCAAACACCCTGTATACAAAGTAGTGGCATTCGTTGTATTAACATAACGGAATTATACGATACTCTAGATAAACTAGCATAAAGTTGATAGCACCGGAAAATATGTCATACCAAATCTATACATATAAATATAATTGTAGTGTCTGTCTGTTATTTGTTTATAAATGGCTATAAATAAGTTTTTTGCTTTATTTTAGCAATAACTAATCAGAAACAAACGTTTTTAAAAATTTTCTCTGTCTGTCTGTCTTTCCGTCTTACACGTAAAAACGGCTAAGCCGATTGTAATGAAACTTTCACAGTTTATTAGATGTGCACCGAGATGTAATCTGCGTGTGGTCTTATTTCAATACCCCCACGCCTTCCACCCCCTCCCATACAAAATGACTCATTTTCAAAAATATATAATAATCAAATTTTCTTCAAAACCATTGGAGCAAATTATTCAAAATTTAGATCATACTATTTTTATCGAAAATGTGATCTATGGTATACAAATTATTCCACCACCTCCCACACAAATTTTTTCAGTACGTGTAACTTTCATCGAGCTTAAATGTTGTACTTTACCCTTAATTTGCATTATTGTTAATATTGGGAAAAAATTAACCGAGTAGCTTCACTCACACACTAAGTTTCTCAGTACCTACTTAATTTTTGAAACTTAAATTTGGTACAAAACATTTTTATAGCTACTCTCGCATGATGTGATACAAATTAGTTCAGTGCAGCCACTTCCCATACAAAATTTCATAATATCACAAAAATTTCGATTTCATCTATAGTATCGTATGATTGGGCTCTACGCACAATCGTAGTCCTGTTACGTTTTCAAGTTTAATGTTATTTTATTTGGTTTTTTTTTTAATTAACATGTGGAGAGTTGGTTGAATTTTAAGAAATCAACCAATTAATTCCACTTGCAAATATACTTTACACTTACAAATATACTTTACAATTTCACTGACAGAAATATACTTTATATATTTTTAAATAAAATCAAGTCAACCGATAAAATGAAAAATATAGAATTAATTGTTTTTTATTTTAGTGAGTTGGAAAACATTATTCACACAAGGTGATAGTAATTTGTAAAGGTTTAAAAACATCATTATAATTAAATGTTATTAAGTTTAATATAATAATATATAAGTTATAAAATTTTATGTGGTGTATTTATTAAACAATAATTAGTTGCACCACAAACACAAGCTATAATTATTCACATGTCCTTAATGCTCTTCAATACGTATATGATCTCAAATCACGGGATTGATTTGATCACGAGCCCATTCAAATGCGAGTATCATGGCATCATTCTTAATAATTTATGGCTCTGATTCCAACAAAATACAAAACATTGTGTTCAAAGAGCCATTAAAGTAAGCAGATTATATATCCCACATGATGTATTACTAACTACATTCTCAAAAATTGCTTATTATTGCGATTTTTATGCGGACGAAGTCGCGGGGGTTTGCTAGTTCTTAATAAAAATGAAAGATGAGTTTTGTAAAAGAAATGGTAGAGGGAGTGGAGGTGGGTTTTAAATTGTTGATTATGACACTGAAGTTGGTCTTGTGCTGAATTTAATTTTTATAGTTTTCATAGCTTCTAAAATTGATTCATTGCATTTCTTATAGATGTTCGCATTTGCATGAGAGGTGGTAGAATGTGTGGAAGATTTAAGACGATCTTAAAACTGCTTATCAACATTTTTATCGCCGTGCTGTATTTTAATTTTAAAGTCAATGATTCTCGTATGTGCGAACAGTAGACGCTAATCTTAAATTTAAATTGGAAAATTTGTATGGAAGGGCGTAAATGGAGTGAGGCGAAGTTGATATTTGTTATTATTTTATGTTTAATATACAATATTTATACTCTAGATGGAATCTGAGAGTATTATAAGTTTGCTCAAAAGTTAGAAACGCCGAGAAATAATGCTCGCATAGAGTCGCCAAGGGTACAGAAATATATTTTGTCGCTCAAAAATCTCAAAACCGGATGTTCGTCCGTCCGTCCATTCGCTCTCTAGTTCGAGAACGCGTTGAGCTAGAAAGTTCAAAGTTTATTCACGTCATTTTAATGAAAACGTAAGAACAGGTCCAAGGAAAGGCGAAATCGCTCCACCGCTTCTACTCCCTGCCATACAAAATGACTCCTTTTAAATCTTTTACAATAATCAAATTTTCTTGGAAACCATAAAAGCTAATAATTTGAAATTTTGAATATATTATGTTTATCATAAATGCAATGTATGGTATACAAGTTATTCGGACCCCCCAACTCCTTCCACTACCTCCCATAAAACTGCACTTCTCATGAAATACTCTAAGCCAATTTTCGCAGTATCGTGCTCAAATTTTGCATTTAATACTTAATTAGCATTATTATCAAGATTCAAAAAAATTAACTGATAAGCTTCACTGCTTCTACCCCCTCCCATATTATATGACACAATTTTACATCTCCACAAAAAATAGATTTTCTTGAAAAGTATGAATATTGCTAGTCTAATATTTGAGTAATGTCACTTACATTATATTCATAGTTATTTCTGAAAAGATCACTTAAGACCCCCTACTCCTTCTACCCCCTCCCATACAAACAGAACAATTTCACAAAATCTAATACACGAATTTTCGCAATACCTATTAAATTTTTAGCTTAAATTTTAAAACATTTGAAAACTTCTGTCTCATCTAGAGTATCGTATGATTGCGCTTTGCGCGCAATCGTAGCCCTGTTATATTTTTATTTTACTTCTAGCAATATTTAAATTTTCTATATTACCAAGTTTTGAAAAGAAATGGAATTAATGAATTTTTCACAATTACATGGAGTGAGTTGAACAATTTTTTTTCCCAGTTCGTTAAATATCATCTTATTTATAAATTTGATTCCGTTTATTTATTTCTTAACTCCTTTATTATAAATAATGATAATGCAATTTCTTTTAAATTTTCAGACACATTATCAACTTTAACAAGGAATTTCTATCACAATTTACGGATTCACCATCAAGTGAAAGACATTTAATCAACCCATTGCTATTATTGCAAGAGACCAACATACAATTCCTCGACAAATCATTTCTATAAAAAAAAACAGGAAGAAAGTATATAAAATATGAACAAATTAGTTATTTTACTAGGCGCTATGGCAATCCTAAGCACTGCCATTTCAACAACACCAAACGCAGAAAATCCTAATCGAAATTCAGAAATAAAATTAACCTTCAATTCAGAAAATTTAAATAGAAATATTAGGCAAGGATACGGAAGGAAAGAAAACATTGCGGACTATATTACTAATAGTAATATAGGTGATTTTTCTAAAACTCCTTCAGATGCAGAAATCATAAACAGAATGACGGAAAGTTTTGGTCTTCCGGCTGATTTAGTTTCTCGAATTCTAGTTACTTCGCGTGGGTCAGGCTTTGCTAGAGTTTCTGCTCGGCAAGATGATTTTCGTTTTACAGGGCAAGTTGTAGTTAGCTTTGCAGTTGGTTCAGCATTAGGTAATAGACCAGTGCAAGTTGCCGATAAGCCTGAAGCGACTCCATTTACTGATGTTGTAGATATATGGAATTCAAATTCGGATCTAGGTAATATTAGAGGTAATTTAAGAAGTGGAATCACCGACGAGTCGATTATAAATAGATTCTTAGCCTTTAACCGAAATTTGCCAAAAGCTTTAGCACCACACTTAAGAGTTACTGGAAGACATAATGGCGGAAGACCAAACAGATTAATGGTTGTTTCAGCGGATGGTTATGGTCAATCAGTTGTTATAAGGGGCGTTATGTATAGCGGTACCAGAGATATTGATTACCGTGTTCATGACGAATAATCTCTAAAATAATTTATTTTATAAGCTGGAATGTTTTGCAAATTTTTATATGAAATAAATCACAATAAACATAATTTAACCCAATTTGCTGTTGAAAATATTTTCCATTTTTAAATCGATAAATATCATTAATTATTGTAGGCCGAGAGTCAGTGAATATTCCACTTACGTCATCATTTCCTTAGTATATGTGTATATTACAGAAATTTCTACACTAAAATATTGACATTTAATAAAAAATATGATAAATGTGTTGAATGAGCGTTAAAGAAATGTAAACGGCTGTCGCTTGTTCTAATCCTAAGTTGAAATAAAAACATAACAGGGCTACGATTACGCGTAAAGCGCAATCTTACGATACTCTAGATGAAATAAACTTTTTTGTGATCCCAAGAAATTTTGTATGGGGAGTGTTAGAAGAGGTGATAGCATTGAACTAATTTTTTCCCCATAATGCTAAAGTAGCTATAAAACTGTTTTATACAAAATGCTTACTCCAAGAATTGAATGGGAACTAAGAAAATTAGTGAGTTGGACTTAGTGAAAATGTATGTTTGTATGGGAGGTGGTAGAAAGAGTGGGGGGATTTTAGTGATTTTTTCAGAAATAGCTAAGAACATCATAAAATTGACATCTCTTAAATTTTAGACCAGTAACATTCATACTTTTCAAGAAAATAGATTTTTTGTCAAGTTGTGAAACTGTTGTCATATTGTATGGGAGGGGGTAGAAGCAGTCAAGCTAATCAAATATTTTTTTCTGATCTTAGTGATAATACTAATTAAGTATTTATGACAAAATATAAGCTCAACAAATGTTATATGTTCTGAGAAAATCGTCTTAGAGCATTTCATGAAAAAATGTAGTTTGTATGGGAGGGGGTGGAAGGAGAGGGAGGACGCAAATAATTTTTCTACTGTAGATTTAGATTATTATAAAAGTAATATATCCCAAAATTCAGATTAATAGCTTTTATACTTTTTGAGTAAATCCATTTAATATCAAATTGCGAAATTGTGTCATTTTGTATGGGAGCGGGTAGAAGAGGTGAAGCTAATCGTCTAATTTTTTTTCGCCTTACTAACAATTTTAAATAAATATTTGGTGCACAATTTCACCCCGCTAAATTTTATACGCACTGAGTAAATTGGCTTAGAGTAATTCATGACAAGTACAGTTTGTATGGGAGGTGGTAGAAGGAGAGGGAGGACATGTATAATTTTTATACGGTAGATTGATATTATCATAAAAGTAATATATTTCAAATTTCAGGCTAATAGCTTTCATACTTTTCGAGCAAATCCGTTTATTGTCAAATTGCGCATTTGTGTCATTTTGTATGGGAGGGGGTAGAAGAGGTGAAGCGATTTGGCCCGTTCACGAACTTGACCTTACTTTTTTGTCAAAAACGACGTGTACGAAATTTGAGCTTTCTAGCTCAACGCGTTCTCAAGCTAGAGAGCGAACAGACGGACGGACAGACGGACAGACGGACATCCGGTTTTGAGATTTTTGAGTGATAATATTAACTTCTGTATCATTCATTTTTTTCTCCGCGCCTTATTTCTTGGCGTTACAAACTTTAGAGCAAACTTATAATACTCTCAGATTCCATCTAGAGTATAATAACATTAATACTCAAAAAATGTCGAAACTTTATACTTTTGCCTACCCCAATGGAAAATCACAAAAACAAATGAACATGCTTGAAAGGGATTCGAGTTTCTTGACGATTTGACTTCAACCACATTAGAAATATACAACTCACGAAACGTTTCACGGATCAAATGGAACTAGGTTGCGCTAGAGTTACTCTATGAAAAAGAAAGAACAAGACGTACTAGAGTTCGGCCAAGCTTTTCCGTTAAATTTGAAAAAGCGCACTGCTATTTTCCAGCGTGCGATAAGTAAGCTAATGTGATTGCAATCCGTTCATTAGAACGTGAAACCTACCAAATTAAATTTCCACCACTTAAAAGTACTGCAAATTAAAGATATTCTCGAGTTAAAATCAGGAAAAGTTGCACGCACACGTATCAGGCCTGTTATTTCGAAATTCAAACTTTAGTTTTGTTCTTTTTTAGTAAAGAGAAATCAAGAGAACTGTCACGATGACAATTCATTTTGTACATTCGGCGAAGGTGAAAAACTTTAATTATTTCCGTAAATTTTCATAAATTTAAACATTCCAGGAAACCGAAGTGGAGACCATCCGGAATTGATGGGGATCACCCCGCGAAATTGGAAATCTGCAGCTGCGAAAGAGGAAATCTACATCGCGTCGAAGCTTCTCGCCGGTGAATCGACAAGTGCAAAATATTTTGGTTTTGGTATTTAGCTCGCGATGTGTGATATGATATCTTTCCTTTAATAAATGTGTTGTAAATTCAGAATAAGCCTTTTATTAAAAAAAACCCTCTATTGTACCCAAAATAGTTCATTAGTTTTACAGGTAGTGTTGTCTTAGACATCTCAATGCTGGAAATCGAGACGTTTTGGCCGTTGGACTATTTACAAATTAAACCACTAAGAGAACGTCACTAAGAATTTTCCGAAGCCTAGTGGCATAACCGATCCCAGAAATATGAAGCTTGTGTTCGTTGTGCTAAAATTCGATCCGCGAGAGATCGAAGAGCCATCCTTTTTGTAACGAGTAACGCTCTAGTATGCAGAACTCCCAAGGATGCCATCCGAACCGATTAACTAAATAAATAAATAAATATTAGACGTATGTTAAAGTAATATGTGATGTGTTCTCTAATTTCGTCAGCAATATAACTCTAATTCAGGAAAAAACAACTAACTAATTGCATAAACCCTAACCCTAGTTGAAATGATTGAAAAAGCCTGCCAGATGTCAAATTTCGAAATTGCACCTATGCCAGCGACATTTGCGTCGAAATAAGGAACTACAAATAGTACTACATGCATTCTCACCCACACTTAAGTATCGGTTTTCGAACTCGAAAATATAAAGCGCCCCATGATGGGGCGAGAGTTGGGCCACCTTGTCGGATGGGGCCCCATCTGACAAGGTGGCCCAACTCTTTTACCAGGTGCCTTGTTCTTTCTTTTTCATAGAGTGACTCTAGGTTGCGCCATGTAGCGGCATATTTGAAGATTTAAACATCAACTGACGTGTTTGTTTACTCCGACCCAACGCTAATAGTGTTCTGGAATTCAGTTCTGCCCTCCGCGAGGACATTATTCTTGCAGTTCTGTACTTAATTTTTTCAGTTCCGCACTCAGATCAGTCAAGAAAGAAACGAGAAAAGGCCAGAAAATTTAACTTTTTTTTTCATTATTGTTTTTCTAGCCCTAATTCGATTTTCTACTGAAACGAATCGACTAAATTACCATTTCAGAAGCTTCAGTTGAACAATTAATCATTCAGAAAATGGTTCGAATCACTTTTTATAACTTTTTTAATTGAAAGATCTTTTCGACTAATTTTTAAAAACTGTTCACAACCCTAGCAGGTCAATCAAGTTGCAATCAGAACAGTAGCGTAGTGGTTTATTTAAAAAAAAGTCTAAAATTAATAAATAGTGAGGAATATAATTTTAGTGGTGCTACTTGCCTTATATTACATTTTTGTACTGAAAATGATATATATTTTAAATTAAATCAATATACCTAGTCGTGCCATAAGTTCTGTCACACGTATATGGGCAATTTTTGTATAAATGAAAAAGAGTTTTTGACAAAGGAAAATATATTTTATTTTGGCATACTAATGGAAGTAAAATAAGCAACAAATTATTCAAAGTGGCCGCCTTTAGCCTTAACACAGCTCTTTAATCTGTTGGGCCAGTCATCGATAGCAGTACGCACTGTTTCTAGCGGAAAATTAGCTACTGCTTCTGTCAAAGATCGCTTAAGGCTCTCGATATTTAGGTGTCGTCTCGTGCACACCATGGACTCTAACTCCGCCCACAGTTTGTAGTCCAGGGGATTCAAATCTGGGCTCCCAGAAGGCCATTCCGTCGCCCTTATAAACTGTGGAATATTGGTTTCCAACCACGCTTGTGTGGTTCGAGCTTTGTGGGCTGGCGCAGAATCTTGCTGGAAAACCCAATGTCAATTGTTGAATAGCGTAGAGTTCAGCGGCTTCACACATCCCTCCAGGATGTCCGTTTGATAATTTTTCGCTGCAGTTTTTACGCCTTTTTCGTAAAAATGAAGCTCGGTGACCCCTTCGTAGCTGACACCCCACCATACCATGACTGATGCTGGATGATGTCCTCGCTGTACCCTAGTGGCAACTTGTCGGGCTTCTATGGAGCTATGGGCATACACCTTATCATTTTGGCGGTTGAAATGTTCCTCCACCGTAAAAATTTTTTCATCGGTAAACAAAATTTCTCGATGTTAGTTGTTGCCGTACCGCCGAAGGAGCTCTTTCGATCTGGTGCTCCTAATTTGCTTCAACTGCTCAGTCAGCAAATGTCCCGTTGATCGCCGAAAGGCACTCATCCCGAGGTCAGATTTTATGATGCGAGACATACTTCGGGTGGAGATGTTCATCTCTCGAGCCATGATTCGTTGTTTACGAAGCGGATTTCGACGAATTCGACTCTCGACCGCTTTGATGGCAGCAGAAGAACGTACATCACGCGGACGTCCAGAACGAGGTCGATCTTCAATAGTCTGGATCGCGTTATATCTCTGGATCGCACGATACACAAATCTTTGCGTTATTTTTAACGGGCACAACAACTTGAAAATTTCACTCGCGGATTTTCCACACTTATGTAGTGCAATCACTGCAGTTCGGTTTTCTATTACACCCCATTCCATCTTCACACGTTAACGAACACACTTTAAATGACCATCAACTGTCAACAACATTATGACGTTTATAAAACTGGCCGATATTGAAATGTCACTCATAAAATAAAGTTGTTGCCAATGTGAGAAATTATGTGACAGAACTTATGGCAGGACTAGGTATAGATCGCCTAGCTTTTGCGCAGACACTTTTAATATGGAATTAGAAAGATTATTTCACAGTGTTAAGGGGGATAATATAATATTCACAGGCGATATCAATATTGATCTAATTGCAACGACAAGTAGAGAACGAGATGACTATGTTAATGTTCTAAATGGAAATGGTTTAATATCAGTTATTAATTCTGAAACTAGAGAGCGAAGTTGTATTGATCATATTTTTGTAAAAATAAAACAGAATACTTTTAGTAAAGTACAATCTGCCATCATTGAGACAAATATCACTGATCATAAGAGCATAACTTTAGTTCTACAAACGAATCTCCGATCTTGTATAAAAAAACATAGTAATACTGGTTTAAAAAAAAAAGTAGATTTTAATCTACTTACTGAAAAAATCAAATTACTTACATGGAATAATGTATTATCTTTAAATAATGTTAACCACTGCGCGAATAATTTTCATTATGCTCTAGGGGAAGTAATAGAGGATAGTACGATAACAAGTAATATTGCGAAGCCAAAATTTGTGAAATTGAGGCCTTGGATAACACAGGGTCTCATAACATCAATCCGAAGAAGAGATAGATTAAGCAAAGCCTTAAGAAAAAACCCTAACAACGATAAACTAAAATCTTACTTAAAAAAATATCGCACTAAATTGACCTATATTATCAAAAAAACTAAATATCAATACTTTGAGAATATGTTACAAGGAGCTGAAAATAATGGAAAACAGGTTTGGAAAACAATCAATTTAGCTATTGGGAATAAAAGACAAAATGCAAATTTGGAAAGAATAAACCATATGGGTGAGGTTTTAGATGTTAACAATAACGCTAAAAAAATTGCAAATATTTATAATGAATATTATACAAATGTGGGAAGTAATTTAGCAAAAAATATAATAAATAGTACAAATACTACGCAAACTGAAACATATATAACTACAAATAGTTCAAACATTGATGTAGTGACGGAAGAAGAAATAGCCTTGGTTATTGCAAAAATGGGTGGAGGAACATCTCCTGGGTTTGACGGATTAACAATTGAATGCATCAAACATATTAGCACCTATATCACAAAGCCCCTTTGTCACATAATAAACCTTAGTTTTAAGACAGGACTGTTTCCTGATATATATAAAAAGGCAATAATAACTCTTATCTTCAAGGCAGGAAACAAAGAGCTCATTACTAACTATCGTCCAATATCTATCATTTCTAATATAGGAAAAATAATTGAAAAAATAGCCAAAATAAGACTTGTTACTGAAATAGAAGAAAAAAAATTGTTGGCAAATAACCAATTTGGTTTTAGAGCGAATCGCAGTACTCATGATGCCATTGCACTTTTGAGTAAATATATCGCCTTGGCTTTAGATAAAGAGTTGAAATCTTGTGCTGTTTTTTTAGATCTAGCCAAAGCTTTTGATTCGATTCCACACACAAAAATTATTTGCAAGCTTCATAAAATGAACGTAAATAAATCATTAATAGATTGGATATTAAGCTATCTTACAAAAAGAACACAAGTAGTTAAAATAAATAATGTTCTAAGCAACGAGCTGACTTTTGATTTTGGTGTACCACAGGGGACTGTTATGGGGCCTATATTATTTTTACTATACGTTGACGATCTACATTCACAAAACATAGACGGCCAACTTATCTCATATGCTGATGACACAATTCTTTTCATTGAGGATAATACCTGGGAAGGCGTAAGTGTTAAAGCTAATTACAGTCTATTACTATTAAAAGATTGGATGAATTTTAATATATTGACATTGAATACACAAAAAACTAACTACATCACCTTTTCTCCAAACAAATTTGGACAACCCACCAATTTAGCTTTGTGCATTCATTCAAGTAACTGTTCTTCAAACTGTCACTGTCAGCAGATTGAAAAAGTAACTCATTCAAAATATTTAGGGGTAATCTTCGATCAACATCTCAAATGGGATATTCAGATACAAAATGTGATAGCTAGATTAAAAAAACTAATACCAATATGTTTCGAAGTAAGAAATTTTTTAACCAGAGTTGCAATAAGATCTTTTTATTTTGCTATCATCCATTCGGTAATTCAGTATGGTATTATAGCCTGGGGGTCAGCCTCACCTTCAATAATAAAACCATTAGAGATTATACAAAAATTACTTATAAAAATCCTATTGCACAAACCGGTAAGATTTCCAACAAATAGCTTATTTCCCTTGTTGTCTGTTCTCTGCATTAAGAATGTTTTTAAACTTATAACAAATATCCAAATTTTCAAAGAATATACAAATGGAGTAATTAAAGTTAATTCAAACTACACTAGAGGTGGTAGTCGTACTGAATTACTGTTGCCAAAGCGGAAATCATACATAGGTCAATGCCACTATACTTACATTGGAATCAAATTTTTGAATGATCTACCAAGTACAATTAAAGAGGGTAGGAATCTGGCCATTTTTAAATCTAATATCAAAAAATTGTATTATTCGGGCTAATCAAAGCGAATTTTTCTGATACTTTCGAGTGTTCTTTTGTTCTTTTCTTTACTTACATTTGTAATACCTACTATTTACATACTTATATTTTGTTTGTCATAATAATTGTATCTCTATATAGCGTCTTCATTTTTAATCTGTAAGCCATTACTCCTCACCCCTACCACAAGAATTATTCTTACAAGGGGGAGTAGTTCAATATTTAAAATGTTCAAAAAAATTGTGTTAAAATAAAACTTGAATTATTATAATAAAAATAAAAAAATAAAAAAAATGACCGAAAATTTGGTGTAACAAATGTGACTTTTTGGGGGCACCTTTAGTTAGAGGGCAGACATTTTTTTTTAATAGAACCTAAAAAGGAATGAACACTGCTAGGGAAAATTTAAGTACATTTTTTCCTAGAATAGGAATCACTATAAGTAACAGCGATTATTGTCTGAGACTGCACTATCTAATGTAAAATTAGTTGTTTTTGGCGAAAATGAAGTGCTGCGCCCGCAAGGGGGTAGTTGTAGGATGAGGTTTTACCAATTCCTGTAACTATCTTTGGAGACTAGCGACTCCACGGACCTGAGCTAACTATCCCCTGTGGGATGGGGGCTGTAGAATTCACCCACAGCCAGTCCTGCTTGCCCTAAAAAATGGCAAATGGACAATCACTGGATCATGGGCTTATCACCCGTGATCTTAAGACCTAAATGATACGAGAAACGGATACATCGCCTCGGATACGGACTGATTCTACGGTAACGACTTTTTTCATTCGAAAACGGACTATGATTGGCTTCTGGAACGTTCGAACATTGAATGACGGGGGAAGAGCTGGGGTTACTCGGTCCTTGCACCTCCAATCAGTGATCGACCGTGAAATGGAGCACTATAACATCCAAATCTTGGGCTTGAGCGAGGTCAGGTGGACAGGATCAGGAGAAGAACGAACCCCTAGCGGAAACACTATTCTGTACATTGGCTCTGAAAGTGAAGCCAGAAATGGCGTGGCGTTCGTCCTTACGCCGAGAGCGAGAAACAGTCTCATTAGCTAGGAACCAATCTCGGATAGGATTATCGTCGTCAGGCTCAGGACCAGTGTCAGAAACGTCACAATTCTGCAGTGCTACGCACCAACTAATACCGCAACATCTGGTGACAAAGAGGAGTTTTATAGCCAACTGAGTGCCACCTTCGAACAAGTTCCAAGCGGTGATATTATTATCATCTCAACACTGGACTAGAACACGTCATGGGGAGGCATGCTGATCCTTGGGTCGACGCGTCACGACCTTGGATTAAGAGACCCGAAAACGGCGAATTATTTGTGGAGTTTTGTAGTACTCGGCAAATAGTCATCGGAGGGACCCTTTTTCCACACAAGAGTCATCATAAAACATCTTGGGTTTCCCCTGATGGTGTTACTCAGAACCAGATCGACCATTTGGCTATAAGTCGCCGATGGAGAAGATGTCTCATCGATGTGCGAGCGAAACGTGGAGCTGACGTGGGGAGCGATCACCACTTGATGGTTGCCTGCTTGGGATTGTGTACAGCAGCTATCCGACGACCACAAATTCTTCAAATGAAGTGCAAGCTTAATGTGGATAAACTCAGAGATCCCAACAAAAAACGCGAATACACCACTATTCTACGCGAAAAGTCATCCACATTGGGTGAAAATGAAATGCGCACAATGAACGCCAATTGGGAGGCAACCAGAAACACTTTTCTAACTAGTGCTGAAGAATCTGTGGGATATGTGCAAAGCGGTGAGAAACCCTGGATGTCGCAAGACACATGGGACAAGGTTGGCAATCGGAAAAAAGCCAAATTGGCAGTCATCTCTCAACCCGATGTCAACCAACGAACGCCCTACTTGAGGCAGAACTACCGCGATGCTCATATACAGCTTAAAAAGGCTGTTAGACGCGACAAGAGAAAGGCCATTGAAGATCTGGCAAACAAGGCAGAATCTGCGGCTTACCTTGGGGATATGGGTTCACTATTCAAAATCATGAAACAGTTGATGAACAGGAATTTCACCGCCAACCACCTGGTGATAGATGTCAACGGAACTCTCCTTAATATGAGTGAACACCAGTTGCGACGATAGAAGGAATACTTCTCTGATATTTTAAACATCTTGTTTAGGAAGATATTCCGGAAACAGAACAACTTCCAAACATCCAACCGCAACAATCCTCTATTAGGGACGATCCCCCAGATAAGGAAGAGATAGTTTCCGTCATTCGGTCAATGGCGGGAAGGAAAGCTCCAGGTATAGACGGACTACCAACTGAACTCCTCAAAGCGGACCCGGAAATAACAGCCGATATACTCCTCCCACTCTTCACTAAGGTGTGGAATGAAGGAAGATATCCGACTGAATGGAAGGAGGGCGTCATTGTGAAAATTCCGAAGAAGGGCGACCTTCGGGATTGTGGCAATTGGCGTGGTATATGTCTACTTACTGCCGTATCAAAAATTATGGCTAAGGTAATTCTCAATAGGATTAGTGATTTCGTCGAGAGCACTCTCGAAGTTTATCAGGCTGGATTCCGTAAAGGGTCGTTTTGTACCGACCACACAAATACCCTACGGATAATATTAGAGCAGTCAGCCGAAATGGGTTCGCCACTACATCTCATGTTTGTGGACTTCGAGAAGGCTTTCGACAGCATTAATCGAGATTACATATGGAATGCATTGCGTATGAGAGGTATTCCAGATAAGGTCATAGCTATGATTAAAGAATCCTACGAAGATGCAAGGTGTCGCGTCTTGCATAGTGCAGAGCTGTCCGAGAGCTTCCCTGTGCGAAAGGGTCCCAGACAAGGCTGCTTATTATCACCTGCCCTGTTTCTGGTGGTAATAAATTTCATCTTGAAAGCTGCACTGGAAGGTGGGGAAGGTAAAGGTCTTCAATGGAGACTATTTAACATCTTAAGTCACCTTGATTATGCTGATGACGTGTGTTTGCTTGCACATACCCGTTCGGACTTAGAGTCAAATGTTCGCTCGTTGCATTCTAAATGCAAACGGGGGGAACTGAAAATAAATGTGCGTAAAACCAAGTACATGCACATGGGTTCGAACGCAAGCACACCGATTGTTCTTAATGGACAGGATGTGGAAGAGGTGCAAGATTTTTGCTATCTCGGAAGCATTGTCAGCATGGACGGCGGAGCCGAAAAGGATGTTGAGGCTCGGCTAAATAAAGCTCATCAGGCCTTCGGTATCCTTTCCCCTTTCTGGAGGTTTAGAGAGATCTATCTTCGCACAAAGCTGCGAGTTTTTGACGCATGCGTCAAATCCGTGTTGTTATATGGTTGTACTACGTGGAAAGTGACCTTCGACTTACCAAGAAACTACAGACTTTCGTAAACCAATGCCTCCGGCGCATTTTAGGAATATTCTAGCCAGAAGTAATCTCCAACGACGAACTTTGGAGTACAACTCGCCAGACTAAAATAGGTATTGAGATTCAACGGCGAAAGTGGCAGTGGATCGGTCATACTTTGAGGAAACCAGAGCGAAACATCGCAAAACAGGCTCTGGATTATAACCCTCAAGGAAGGCGTCAGGTTGGACGACCATGTAACACATGGAAGCGAGCAGTTGAGCAGGAGACCAGAGGAATAAACAATTCCTGGCAACAGCTTAAAGCCGATGCTCAGGATCGCGCCTTGTGGAAGAGAGTTGTTTCTGTCCTATGCCTCTATAGGTGGTCTTAACAGGAATCTGATTGATTGTTAAGTGGTGCGTGTGTGGGTGAAATTTTGTGTTAAACTCGGTCCCTACAGAAATAAACCGTAAATAAGGAGTACTACCTAGAATTTATGAAGAGGCTGGGAGGCCGGAAATGTGGAGTCTTTCCATGACAACGTTCCAGCTTACACGGCGCGGATTGTAACAGAGTTTCTTGCCACCCACTAATGTCATCTACAAATCTTACATCTTTGCCATATTTTCCTAGAATATATAGCATAATATTATGTTACAATTATTAACAACATATCTTGAGAATTAGTGTTTACACTTGTAGTAATATTGTAGGACACTGTCAGAATTAAACAACCGCTGTAAATGTTTACGTGGCCGGAAGACATCTCCCGCCACTGAAGCTAGGTTAGATTGTTAAATACGACGGGAGCGTTCGTTCTTCTGTTTCTGGAACTTGTCCCGAGAAGTTGTGAATAAAGTTTATAAAATAAATGTAAGAAGTCTATAATTTCTGAAGTGGGATTTGCAATCCATCCAGTGTAAACTTGTGTGATAGAGTCGCGTTTTTTTTTCGAAACGAAAAGGAAAAATGGCAAGCGAGCATGTGGCCACGCCTATTTCCCAATTTTTGGATCGCGCAAAAGTCTGTGGGCTTAAACACAAGCTGAAAAAACTGAACAGGAGCAGAAGTGGTACAAAAGCTGTGCTAAAAGTGCGACTAGAGAACGCATTCAAAGAATTATCGGACGCTGAAGTGTTGAACCTCATGGCCGACAATAATTCGGGCGATGGTGAGGCCGCAGATCGCATTCAAGATCCCGGTGAATTTTTTTTTTTGTTTTACAGAATGACCTGTGTTATAGGCAATTTCGGCCTTTATGTGCAATGCACAAACACAGTCATGGAGGAGAGGAATGGGATTGGGAAGGTTGGGGAAGGGGAGTGAGAACGACCGTAGCGAGTGGAGAAGCTGGTATATTGCTCAGTTGTACTGGCTGCTTACTAACAAATATTTGCACATGTTATGGTGGACTGAATGATAGAAAGCGAACAGAAACCATCTACTGAGTATCTAGGCCTTCTTGAAGTGGAACTGTTTCACTTTTACACCGTTTCCCCATTTTATTGCGAATAATTTTTTATCACCAGTAGCAACTGAAAAAATTTGCGCTTAAGAAAATCCCGACTGGAGTGGGAATCGAACCCACGACCTATTAACTGAGAAGCAAGCACACTGCCCACTACGCCACGGAAGCCTGAAGTTGAACGGAATGAGTGATTCCGAAACAATTGAAGACTTGGAAGATGAGGTATCTTCCTTGCGGAAGATTATAGAGAACAAACAGGAAATTTCTAACCTAAAACGACAGCTAGCGGAACTCAATTCAGATGACGACGTGGCTCGAAAAACTCATGTAAATTTTAAAGAAGTAGAAGATTCCATACCGTTATTTTCGGGAGATGATAATCTTGCAATCCGCAAATGGATTCCAGATTTCGAAGAATCGGCAGAAATTTATGGCTGGGACGTACGGTAAACATTCATTTACGCCAAGAAATTGTGTAGTAGGACTGCAAAACTTTTCCTCCGAACAGTTCGCTCAAAATCGTGGCCGGAATTGAAGGAAGCTTTGATCGTCGAATTCGACAGCAAAGTTACACGAGCGGATTTTCATTGGCAGCTGCAAAATCGGAAAAAAAAAGGAAAATAAAACATTGCAACAATACGTCCTAGCAATGCAAGAAATATCATCTCTATCAGAAGTTGAAGAAGATGACGTAATCCAGTACATTATCAACGGTATCCAGGACTTGCCAACAAATAAAATGATTCTCTACAGCGTCAATACTATCAAAGACTTAAAAGTCGCTCTGCAAAAGTACGAAAAGATGAAAACAGCAAACAGCCTCAATACTAAGCCATGTTTCACACCACCAAATACGGACAGAAAAAGTGCAAGCAGCTCTAAAATTAAATGCTATAATTGTGGTCTCATCGGTCACATTAGTACAAAGTGCCCTAAACCAAAGCGAGAAAAAAATAAGTGCTTCTCATGTGGTTCTCCTGATCATCGTGCCAACGAATGTACAAGTAAAACGTCAACAGTACATGTCGTCAAGGCAGACAGCTCCAACATACACGATTTCGAATGCGAGGTTAAGTACACTTTTACCAAAGAAGAAACAAATGCGACGGGTACGTGTTCCCTGTCACTCCTTACATTACTGGATTCTGGATCGCCGATAAGCTTCATTCAACGGAGATATGTTTCAACGTTCTACGTCAACAGTGCTGATGCAGACAACGTAAAATATTGCGGCCTAAATGACAGTCCTCTTCGCATCATAG
Source organism: Chorisops tibialis (assembly GCA_963669355.1). Classification (NCBI taxonomy): domain Eukaryota; kingdom Metazoa; phylum Arthropoda; class Insecta; order Diptera; family Stratiomyidae; genus Chorisops; species Chorisops tibialis. The sequence continues at coordinate 184,441,970 of OY770262.1, forward strand.
GTACTTCTAACTGTATCGTTAATTATGTTAATAAGTCATTTGATTTTTGTATATTTGTTGTAGATGATAATATTATGAAATACCCAGTTGTTTTGGGAAGGGATTTCATGAAAACCTGTAACCTAGGATTGTTATTAAACACAACAAAAGTAAAAAGCGATAATCCAGATTTTGATGTGAGTTCCGGTGAAAATGTCCAAAGCGCTAATCTCGGTCATGAAGAAGTGAATTTCGGTGAGCAAATTTATGTAATTGATATGAACGCTAACTGTAGTAATAAAACATCATTGCCTGACTTAAACATAGCGCACAATGTTCCCTATCAAGTGAAAGAAAAAGTGATTAAAATAGTATGTCAGGGAATTACCAATAGTAACAAAGTTCATAATGAGATTTGCCCAAAATTCAAACTAAGTATCAAATTGATGAAAGATATTCTATTCTCTTGTACTCCAAGGCGGTTAGCATACTCCCAAAAACTTGAGCTTAAAATTATTATTAATAAACTACTAGAGGAAGGAATAATTCGCGAGAGTTCATCCCCATATGCGTCTCCAATCGTTATGGTACGCAAGAAAAACGGTGAGTCGCGCTTATGTGTTGATTACCGCGAACTTAATAAACTTACGTTCCGCGACAATTCCCCACTTACTCTCATTGACGATTTGCTGGATCGGTTGCGAGGGAAAACTATTTTTACTATTTTGGATCTTAAGAGCGGATTCCATCATGTTAGTGTAGCAGAAGATTCAATTAAATATACATCCTTTGTAACCCCTATTGGACAGTTTGAGTACCTTAAAATGCCATTTGGTTTGAAAAATGCACCTAGTGTATTCCAGAGGTACATAAATGGTATATTTAAGGATCTGATTGATGCAGATCGAATTTTACTTTATTATTTTAATAATAAAATATTGTGATCGACTTGGGAAAAAAAAAAAATTTGCTACCCTGAAATTTTGTTTTTTCGCGTTTCATGACTAAATTAGCCTAAAAATGCAAAAAAAAAAAATCCGTCTGTCTGTACGCCGTACGCCGACGTGTACGCTCAGCGCACATTAACTCCCAAACCCTTCAAGATAGAAAGTTAATTTTTGGGGGGATTGTAGATAGTTGCGGATCTCAGGCGGGTACCCATTTTGTGGGTTGTATGGGTTCAGGGGGAGGCGGGGGGAGCGCTTAAACCGAAAAATACGAATTCAAATATCTCAACCATGGTAACAGCTAGGAAGCTAAAACTCAACATACATATAGAGGGGTTTGTGGGACAACTTTTAAAAATAATTTCATTTTTTTATCCATTGGGGTGCGAAAAGGGGGGGCTAAGAACCAATTGTCCGCCGAATTTTTTTTTCAAATGATTATATCTTCGAAATTACTTACCGTAAAAATTGATATTTTGAGACCATTAGGATGGTATCAAGTTCTACTAGAATCAGTTTAGATAGAAGCTAATTATTGTAAGGGGGAGGGTCAGGGGGGGTGCAAAGAAAAACACTTAAAAATTAATATCTCAACTATTCCATAAGCTATGTATTTGAAACTTAAAACGTATATTAAGCTATACTAGGCAAATACAAGAAAAACATAACATGTTGAAATAATAGTAGTGGGGGGAAATGGGGAGCATTTCAAAAATGGCGCACTTTTCAAAATTACAAATCCTTATATCTCAAAAAATAGTACAGATATCAAATCAAGATTCAGATTGTAGAACTACATAATGGTTAATTTTGGTAAAAATTTTAAGTTGGGAGTGTAAGGGGAGGGAGGTGATAAGCAAAAATGTCGAAAACTTTGAGTGATTTTTTTAGGGCTCTGGTGAAAGATACAAAGTTTAAATTTGCCTGTGGATACGTCTATTTGATGTATGTACATAAAAAAATAATGATAACTTGATACTTAATTGTTATAAACCGACCCCCCCGGTCTAACGTGCACAAGGTGTTTCATGTGCATTGAAAAAAACACATAAGCTGAAAATTTTTGAGTGAAATTTTAAGGTAGAAACTTGAAAATTTGCGAAATGCATTTAAAAAAAATCCCTAAGTATACGAAATATTAACTGGTCGAAAACCTTTAACACTTCTACCCCCTCCCATACAAAATTATTTTTTCGTCCATTTTCAAAAAATCAATTATCACCTAACTATTAAAAGCTATCAATTCGAAATTTTGCACAGCAACTTACAAAAATAATTAAAACGAAATTGCGTTAAAAGATTTAAAATCGCGCTCGCCCTTCTACCCCCTCCCATACAAAAGTATGACTTCGACTAATTTCATTAAATCAACTAATAACCAACAAATTAAAAGCTACGAACTTGAAATTTCGTACGAGCACCTAACAATAAAAATGAAAGTAAATTACATTACAAGTTTTACGATTCCTCTACCTCCTCTACCCCCTCCCATACAAAATTATTTTTTCGAGCATTTTTAAGAAATCAGTTATCAGCTAACTCTTAAAAGCTATGAATTTCAAATTTGGCATAAAAACTTATAAAAATAATTCAAATGAAGTTGCTTTAAAAGTTTTGAAATCGCGCTTGCGCTTCTACCCCCTCCCATACAAAACTATGATTTCGACCAATTTCATTAAATCAACTAATAACAAACAAACTAAAAGCTACGAACTTGAAATTCTATACAAGCACCTTACAAGAGACGCGAAATAAAACTGCGTATCAAATTTTACGATTCCCCTATATTCTCTACCCCCTCCCATACAAATGTTCGGTTTCCTGAATGTAAAATACACCGAATTTTATGAAAATTCTATGCAACTTCGTCTATGAAACACATTCTATACAGAGAATATTGGACGTGATTCAAGCAATTAATGAAAAAGCTATTAACATCCACCCACCCTTACTATTACCCCTACTCCTCCCCTCATAAAAACCAAACTTACAGAAACGAATGAAATATTGTTAACAGTCCTGCCCTTTCACTTAGCCTTCCCTAACCACTCTAACCTGCATATTGACTTTCGACTCATCCGCAACTTGTCCCAAGAATAATAAAGTTTCGCCCGACTTGTTGGCAGTATATTTATTTACATGGATGATCTGCTTTTGGCTTCCGACGATGTTGAAACGCATTTAAAATGTTTGGAAGAAGTAATGCGAATTGTAGAAAAGAATAATTCAGAGCTCCGTTATGATAAGTGCAAATTTTTACAGGATCAGATTGTTTTTCTGGGTTACTTGGTAGGGTCGGAAGGCATAAAACCAAATTTAGAAAATGTGGAAGCTATTGTTTCCAATACCTAATGGTACGAGGGCAGTACATAGTTTTATTGGACTGTGTTCATACTTTAGAAGATTTATTAAAGACTTCGCTCTTCTCGCGAAACCACTCTACGATTTATTGAAAAAGGATGTTATATTCAAGTTTGGAAGCGAAGAAAGGCAGTCTTTCGAAACACTTAAAGCCAAATTGATAAATGCACCTATACTAGCGATTTACAGTCCGTTGAACGAAACTGAAGTACACTGTGACGCAAGTGCCATCGGTTTTGGATCCGTTTTGTTCCAACGCCAAAGCGACGGAAAGATGCATCCAGTATTTTATTTAACATACAACGGAGGTAGAATCGCGTTATCATAGCTACGAGCTCGAGACGTTGGCAATAATCTATACTTTACGTCGATTCCGCATTTACCTGTACGGTATAGAATTTAAGATTATTACCGATTGTCAATCGCTGACGCTAACTCTTAGCAAAAAATTGCTAAACCCAAGAATTTCGCGTTGGGCACTTGAACTGCAGGACTATAATTATAAGATTGAGCATCGAGCTGGAAGTCGTATGACTCATGTAGATGCACTTAGTCGTGCCCATAACATCTTATTTATTTATTTATTTATTTAAAGTTCATAGAAAACGATTCATTTGAATTCGCTCTTGCTGCCGCCCAACACAAAGACGAAGAAATAATAAGGATATTAAGAGAATTAGAGGAAAAGGAAAGTAAATTCTATACTTTAATAAATGCATTAGTCTATAGGAAAAATAAAAATATTGTGGTATTTTATGTTCCTAAACAAATGGAACAAAGTGTAATTCAAACCCACCATGAAGCCATGTGTCACATTGGTACGGACAAATGTTACATGCATTTGAAGAAAACCTATTGGTTTCCCCATATGAAACAAAAAATTCAAAACTTTGTTAACAATTGCCTGAAATGTATCCATTTTTCTCCAGTTGCTGGAAAAGTAGAAGGGGAATTGCATAATATTCCAAAAGGCAATATACCTTTTGAAGTTGTGGATATCGACCATTTGGGTCCTCTTCTTCGGACACAACATAAAAGACAACATATCTTTATCGTAATTGATGGATTTACTAAATTCGTCAAACTCTACGCAGTCAATTCTACTAAAACGCAAGAAGTTATCAAATGTCTTAAGTCCTATTTCGAGACCTACAGTAGACCTACGAAAATTGTTTCGGATCGTGGAACATGTTTTACTTCTGAAGAGTTTTCTGAATTTCTTTCCGAAAACAATATTCAACACGTTAAAATAGCGACAATGTCTCCACAATCAAACGGACAGGTTGAGCCCGTTCAATTATACCGATGTTATCCAAAGAGTGTGATTCTCAAAGCACTATCGCTTGGCACTCCCATCTTCCAAAAGTGGAGCACGCTATAAATAATACGGTGTGCCGTAGTACAGGATACACTCCAAGTACGTTACTTTTTGGAGTAAATCAAAAAGGTGAAGTATGCGACAAAATCCTAGAACATATTTTAGGAAATAGCGATATAACTAACCGTGATTTAATCGCTACAAGGGAACATGCTTCCGCAAACATAAAAAGAAACCAGAACTATAATAAAACATACTATGACAAAAGGCATAAAGCGCCACATCAGTATCAAGTAAATGATTATGTCATTGTAAGAAACGTATCAACTACGCCAGGGGTTAACAAAAAACTGCTACCAAAGTACAGAGGACCCTATGAGATAGTTCAGATTTTAGGAAATGATAGGTATATTATTAAGGATGTAGAAGGACTACAGTTATCGAGATTACCTTATAAGGGAATTTGCTCACCCGCGAATATGAAAATGTACATATCAAATGTTAACTGAAGGTATCCGGAGTTATTACATATTAGTTGAAATAAGCTTTGGACATGATTAAAAGGAACATATTTAGTTTACTTTTATATATACAGGGTGTTTGGTACTCCGTGTGCCACCTTGTAAGGGGTTATTCCTAGATATATTTTGAGAAAAAAATTGTTCTACGAAGATGGTCAATTTTCAATATCCGCGGAGATACAGGGTGATCAAACGCTATATCTTGAAAACTAATAATCGCAATTCAAAGTGTTATAGCTTGTTTTTTAGGAAATCAAATTACCTTTCATTTGCTGTAATAGTCCACTTTGTACCTGTACCCAATCCTGAGGTATTTGCTTCAGACCACAAATTTTTGATACTTTGACCCTCAAAATTCTGGGATCAATGTAGTTTTTCTCAAAATAACGCATAATAAAAATGTCATTTTAATGTTGTTTTTTACGACCCATATTATTGCCTATAAAGATGCACACATACTTATGACTTAGGTTTTCCTGTTTTCCAGGTAATAAGCGAAAATACATATGGCTTAAAAATAACGCAACCCTCGTTCTAAAAAAACTACCTGAAATGTTGTTAAACTGAAATATTCGTTGTGTTCTTTAATTACTATTTAAATTATCGAGGAATGTCCTTTAATTAGTATTAAATTATCGAGGAATTGAATTAAATTTAAATGAGTTTCAACACAACTAGGTGCAGCACTTTGCCTTTTTTAATGGTGTACCTAACAAAATGAAAAGCGTATAAAAGCAAATCTTACTTCATATTTTTACCAGTTTTAGTTACATTGTTAAAAGTAGAAGGTATCACTAAAATTTAGAAAATAATTTCGAAATGCCTGAGTACTCGAATGAAGAATATGTAGACGTCATTTTAATTTATGGAGAGTGTCAGGCAAATACACGAGCGGCGCGATCTTTGTATCATCAGAGATTTCCTAATCGTCGGATACCTTCCAGGAGAGTATTCCAAGACGTTTACAGAAGGATTCGGGAAACAGGCAGCGTTAGGACAAGCAGAGTAAATGCAAATCCTGCGCCGATAATCGCTGTTCCAACCGATGAAGGAATACTACATGAAGTCCGGAATCATCCATCAATCAGTATCCGACGCTTGGCATTACAGTTAAACGTCTCTACGTGGAAAGTTTGGAGTGTCCTAAAAGCAGAGCGTTTGCATCCCTACCACCACACACCGGTGCAGGAGCTATTGCCCATTGATTTACCCAAAAGGATGGAGTTTTGCAATTGGCTCCTTGAACGACAACTAAGTGACGAGAATTTTATGAACAACATTCTTTGGACGGATGAGTCCCAATTCACCAGGGACGGTATCACAAACTTCCACAACTTACACACATGGGCTGAGAGCAATCCACATACAAGAAGAGAGGCATCATTTCAGCACAGATTCAGTGTCAATTTATGGGCAGGTGTGATTGGTGATCACACGTCATCGACTTCAAGCCAATTAACGAACGGATGTGTGCGATCCGCATCAAAGCGAAATTCTTCAAAATATGGCTAATAAATGTACATGCCCCGACGGAAGAAAAAGATGAGGAAACGAAAGATGCCTTTTATACGAGCCTTGAAAGGCTATTCGACTCATTGCCCTCAAACGACGTTAAAATAATACTTGGCGACCTCAACGCTAAGGTCGGGAATGAAGAGACTCATCGTGGAACAACTGGAGGGCATAGCCTCCACGACGAAAGTAACGACAACGGCCAGCGCCTGATAGACTTTGCATGCAGCAGAGACATAGTTATAAGTTCGACATGCTTCCCACATCGACGCATCCATAAAAGAACATGGGCATCACCAGATGGCAATACCTTTAACCAAATAGACCATGTCCTTATACAGCGGAGATGGGCCTCCAGCATCATTGACGTTCGAACATTCAGAGGAGCAAATTGTGACTCGGACCACTACTTGGTCAAATCCAAATATCGATGTCGTATGTCAAAGGCGTATCAAACAAAGACCAGCCCTCTTCGTAAGTTCGACATCGAAAAGCTCCAAACGGCGTCAGTTGCGGAAAATTACGCAGCAGCACTTGAAAGAGAGCTCACTCCGATTCTGCAGGATGACATACCGAAGCCTGTGAACCAAGTTTGGATGGATATAAAGGCAACCATAAAGACCGTTGCGGAACAAGTGGTTGGGTATGAAGCTCGGCGCAAAAGAAATGACTGGTTCGACGACGAATGCCAGGATGCGTTAGATAAGAAAAATCAGGCGTACAGACAGTTTCTCGAAAGGAATACCAGAACGAAGAGAGAAAAATACGAAAATCTCCGACGAGTAGCAAATAAGGTCATTAGATGTAAGAAAAGAAAATATTATGACGACCAATTGAGAAATATCGATGACAATCTTGCGAGCAATAAAACAAGACAAGCCTACAAAGTAGTGAAAAGCCTAAGACGTGGATATCAGCCTAAGACAACCCTCTGTAAAGACAGAAATGGCACTATCATCGCCGAGGATAATCAGATTAAGGAAAGGTGGGCGTCATACTTTAAAGAACTCCTTAATCCCGCACACGGCTCCCGAACATCGGAGCTGATAGGTCTCCAAACCTCCGACGAATGTCCACTGGATCCTCCAACGTTGGAAGAAGTCGAATTTGCCATCAGAAGCCAGAAAAGCAATAAAGCGCCGGGCATCGACGAAATTCCAGCGGAATTAATTAAATATGGCGGAAGCTGCACCCGAAATGCCATCCATAAAGTGATTCAGTACATCTGGAATCAGGAGCAAATACCGGAGGAGTGGTGCCAATGCATTATTTGCCCTATCCACAAAAAGGGAGACAAACTGCAGTGCGAAAACTACAGAGGAATCTCACTACTTTGCACGTCATATAAGATACTGACAAAAATATTAGAAAATAAGATTAAAATTTACGCTGACAATGTGATTGGGGAGTACCAAGGCGGTTTTAGAGCTGGTCGATCAACGACTGATCAACTTTTTACGGTCAAGCAAGTGCTTGAAAAATGCTGGGAATTCAACATCGACGTTCACCAGGTTTTTGTGGACTTTAAACAAGCATACGACAGTATTGATCGAAACGTACTGTACAAAATAATGCTGCATTTTGGCATCCCAGCAAAACTAGTCCGACTGACCAAAATGACGATGACATCAACAACATCACAAGTCAGAGTCAACAACCAACTAACTGATGCCTTTGACACAAATGTCGGACTAAAACAGGGTGATGGGCTGGCCCCTCTGCTTTTTAACCTAGCTTTAGAATACGTCATCAGAAAGTTACCCGTTGACACAAGAGGTACGCTGCTTTATAAATCCAGCCAGATAGTGGGTTATGCGGACGATATCAACATATTATCACGCTCTTTCACATCCGCAAAAGAAATTCTACTAAGCCTCGATCAAGCAGCAAAAGAAGTTGGCTTGAAAATTAATGAAACAAAAACGAAAATAATGACACAAACAAGGAAAAGGACCCCCAATAGACAAAACATTACAATTGACGAATATAATTTGGAAAATGTGGACGAATTCATATATTTAGGCACAAAATTGACAAAGAGTGGAAATGAAACGAATGAAATAAAAAGACGAATCCAGCTCGCAAATAAAACGTATTATTCAGTCTTAGCTATTCTTAAGGCCAGCTGCGTACACAGGAAGACCAAACTCCAAGTTTACAAATCAATAGTAAGACCTGTGCTTTGCTACGGATGCGAAACATGGACCCTTACACAAGCATCCGCAAATATGTTGAACGCTTTCGAAAGACGGGTCCTGAGACGAATAATTGGAGCGAAACGTGATGGTGACCGATGGCGAATTAGATACAACAGTGAGCTGTATGATATATTCGACGAACCGGAGGTTTCCACTATCATCAGACTGCGGAAGCTGCAATGGGCTGGCCATGTACAAAGGATGGACGAAACTCGAATACCTAAAAAGGTATTCGAGGGAAAAACGGAGGGCCGGAGGCCAGTGGGAAAACCCAGGAAACGCTGGTCCGACTCTGTTGACGAAGACTGTTCATCGCTCCTCGGATTTCAAAATTGGAGGACGCGGTCACTGGACCGAGATCGATGGAGACTTCGGTTACGGGAAGCCAAGGCCCGAAAGGGGCTGTAGCGCTGCGACGACGACGACGTGATTGGTGACGATTTCATTGCTCCTATTAGGCTTCCGCCTACCCTAAATAGTTCCAATTACTTGCATTTTTTGACAAATGATCTACAGGAGTTATTGGATGATGTGCCACTTCAACGATTGGCTTCCATGTTTTACCAACACGATGGTGCTCCAGCTCATTACGGCCGACAAATCAGAGATTGGTTAAATTCCAATTATAGCAATCGCTGGATCGGTAGAAATGGACCGATACACTGGCCTGGAAGATCTCCTGATTTAACTATTATGGATTTCTTTGTATGGGGACGGATGAAGGACCTTGTCTACGCAACGGAAGTAGTAACGTTGCAGGATTTAAACACCAGAATCGATGCGGCAGCAACAGAAGTAAGGCAGCAGTTGAGGAGTATGAACACAAAGAGAACAGTGGCAAAACGAGCTTTAGCGTGCATTCAAAATGAAGGTGGCCATTTTGAACATTTATTGTAATTAAGGAAATTTGAAATAAACCATAAAAACCATTCTTAAGTTCTTTTAGTTCAAGCGGAGAGTGTTGATCAACATATTCTTGTTTTTTGATAAAAGTGCTATACTATTGGAATGATAGTTTTTTCTAAACTATGAAACTTATGCAATGCAAGTGTATACATCTTTTGTAGGCAATAATATGGCACATAAAAAACCAACATTAAAATGACATTTTTATCATGCGTTTTTTTGAGAAAAACTACATTGACCCCAGAATTTTCAGGGTCAAAGTGTCAAAAATTTGTGTTGTGAAGCAACCTACCTCAGGATTGGGTACAGTTGCAATTCGGACTATTACACCAAATAAAAGGTAATTTGATTTCCTAAAAAACAAGCTATAACACTTTGGATTGCGATTATTAGTTTTCAAGATATAGCGTTTTGAGTGAGTGAGGGTACAGGTACGAAACACTTTTCTTGATCACCCTGTATCTCCGCGGATATTGAAAATTGACCATCTTCGTAGAACAATTTTTTTCTCAAAATATATCTAGGAATAACCCCTTACAAAGTGGCACACGGAGTACCAAACACCCTGTATAATTAAAAAGAAAAGAAAATTAAATGAACACTAATTGTTATAAATTTTGTATTGTCACAAAAATACGAAATGTTTTCAACATTATAGCATCAGTTTTACGAAATGTACCTATATATGAAAAAATGTCAGATTGTATTGTAATATTACTTGTACTCATAAAAGTTTAATTTAGTGCTTTACTATTTTCGATGTATAGACATTCATAAATGTAATTTTAAAATGAGAAAAGAACGAACACAGAATGTTATCAACATTGTATTATTAAATTAGTTTTAAACAGGTCCTAATAATTTGTAAAGATTGATGTAAATAATCAGGATGATTATATGTCAGGATGGTCGAATCCTGTAGTAATATTGTAGGACACTGTCAGATTAAACAACCGCTGTAAATGTTTACGTGGCCGGAAAACATCTCCCGCCACTGAAGCTAGGTTAGATTGTTAAATACGACGGGAGCGTTCGTTCTTCTGTTTCTGGAACTTGTCCCGAGAGGTTGTGAATAAAGTTTATAAAATAAATGTAAGAAGTCTATACACTATTATAAGTTTGCTCTAAAGTTTGTAACAGTTTTTTTCGAACAGAAAGACATCTTAAAAATTATCTTTCAAACAGAAATCAGGCGAAAACCCAAAATTATAAAAAAAAACTTCAACATAGAATATAAAGGGTTTTCCAATAAGGACTTGACAACTTTTTTTCAAAATAAAATGCAAACCATTTGAGACGTTGTTCCTTCGTGTACTTTACCATGATAAAAATGTTAAGTTTACTGAATAAATTGACAGTGACAGTTCGATGATTAGTGAAAGGGTGCGTTCACAAATTGAATTCAAAGTTGTCAAGTCCCTATTGGAACCGTTTCAGTCAGTTTTATAAGGGTTTTCCAATAAGGACTTGACAACTTTTTTTAAAAATAAAATGCAAACCATTTGAGACGTTGTTCCTTCGTGTACTTTACCATGATAAAAATGTTAAGTTTACTGAATAAATTGACAGTGACAGTTCGATGATTAGTGAAAGGGTGCGTTCACAAATTGAATTCAAAGTTGTCAAGTCCCTATTGGAAAACCCGATACTTACACAAATTTTATAATTTTCAGACAGCAAACGCAGTGTAACGACTACTACCGATAGTAAGTACCGGCTCTATATCGCTCTCAGATATAGACAATAAATGAAAGCTGAAATATTGTATACAATTATTTTATATTTATATATATTTAATTGCCCCGTCTTTTTTCGTAAATAATTTTTTTCCACAACATGTATTTTCACGTTATCATTTTTCTTCAATTATAATTAAAAAAAAAATACTAAATTAAAAAAAAAAATGTCTTACAAAAATGTTTACATCGGTACAAATCTAAAATTCGCCATTCAAATAATTGTTTTCTCTTCAATTTCCTTTTTAAAAAATCCTGTTTTGTTAAGCACTTTTTATTTCAGCGATTAAAAATTTAATCTATTTCATGCACAAAAAAAGCCAACTGTTTTAAAAAACAAAATTTACAAATCTTCTCTTTGATTTTCTGTCTGATTTACAAAAAAGTCGATTAAATTAAAAAAAAACACTTAAAAGCTATCTAATTTGGAGGAAAATGTGAATTAATTTCATAACAAAATCTAAGGTGTTGACGGTGAACAGCGAATTTGAATTTACTTCTATTTGTATTTTATTAGATCGTTTTTTTTTACTATTTTTTGCGAACTAAATTAGTTGTTTAATTTCAATAAAATTTACAATTCTTTACCTTAAAAACTAAACAAAGCAAAGTAAATAAAAGCGAATTAGCTACAGAAAATAAAAATTAATAATTTAAATTATACGAACCAAAACTATTTTTTGTTGCAATATTGGCAAAAATATTGTTTTCTTTTTTTATGGATAATACATCAAAACTGATGTAGTTTTAATTTGTTTTAAATATGAAAGACGAATAAATTCGTTTAAAACATTGTTTATGTACAATAAGTGTTGAATAATTTTTTTGTTACTGCTGCTATACGATTAGAACCGTGAAAGAAAGCAAGCAGAAAAATCGATTAAATGGAAAAGGAGCAACAATAACAGGACAAACTATAAATTTGCAGAAGCGAAGATGTTAATCTCAATGCAATATTGCGTTTCATTCTTTCCAATCAATCTTCATCTATAAGCTCGTGTTGGAAAAAAATAGAATGCTACTCTTATTTTATTAATTGATCATTAAAAATGTCTTACAAGTTTAATCACAAAAATCTATTTCTATTACGATGTCATCTAATAATTATTTTTTTCTTTCACTACATCACAGTGCTTACTCCCCCCGGTTTGATTGGGTATTTCGTAAATAGTTCAACAATAGTGTCAATTTTTTTCTATCGTTTAATTCAGTTGTCCTGCTACTTGCTAGATTCTTGTTTGCTATTTAAGAAATTACTATGAAAAATAATCTCAAGATAATTGTCGATTAACTATTGAAAACAAAAAGAATTGATAATATTGTGCTTGCTTTATGACTATGAAAAATTTAAATTACGTTCTACAGATTGGCGAAAAGAAAATAAACAAGTTTTTAATAAATTTGAACAACAGCAACTTGTTTTTTTTTCGGGTTTGTTTAGTTGACGAAACAGTTTCTATTTAGTATAAGGGTATGTTTATTTTTTTTTTTTATTAATTATAAAACTTATTTTCCATGTTTTTCGTATTCTTTTGTTTGGAAAAAAAAATTAGGTTTTGTTTTCTGTGATCTTCCAAACATCTCCCTTGCGTATTGTTTTTTTATTCAATGTAAAGTCCTTAAAAGTATTTGGAAGTTGTTAATCTTTTTTTTGGTTTCTTTTACAACTATCTTAACAGCAGCCACCACTTGCCGGTCCACCCTGGCTACCGGCACCAGGTAGTGATGGATTTGTCGGGGAATGTTGTTGTCCAATTTTAATTCCGTTCGCCTGAAAATTATATCAATTCTAGTTGGAAGAAGCAATATTTTATGTATTGGTGTTTAGCTTTACCTCATTGTTAATATCGAAAACACCTTCTTGTATTTTCTCGTAAATTTCTTTGGCTGTATTGATAAATGCCTCTTCGACATTAGCAGCCGTCCGAGCTGAAGTTTCCATAAAAACTAGACCATGTTCACGGGCAAAAGCTTCACCTTCTTCTTTTTTCACTTCGCGTCTTGAATCTAAATCGCTGTTCCAGAAAAAAATTCACGTAAAAATTCTAATTACAAGGCCAAACATTGATAAATAAGATTGTCAATTACCTTTTATTGCCAATAAGCATTATCACCATATTCGAATTTGAATGTTGTCGGGCATCTTCGAGCCATGTGGTCAAATGGTTGAATGTTTCTCTACGCGTGATGTCGTAAACAAGAAGTGCTCCAGCTGCACCACGATAATAAGAACGTGTAATTGATCTGTGAAATAATTTGAAAAAATTAATATGATGTAAATTCGAATTAAATTAAGAAATTAAAAAAAAAAAAGAGTTTGTCAATTTAAGACGTGATCTTTCGGTATCGAAAAGATTACACTTTTTTCGTTGAGGATATTGAGAAGAGAAGCGATCTTTATTCACTCAAAATTATGTTCTTACATCAATCTTTGTTTTGTAATAATCATATAAGTATAATAATAAGAAAAAATGTTAAATATTCCGCCTAAAGTAATAATAATAAATAAATATAACCATTTAATTTGTTTAAGTGTTTTCTTTGTACCACCCTGACTCTTGGCCTTACCACTATTGGCCTACCTCTAAGTTGACTATGGTTGATCTATGTGTCAGCTATTTCGTTCTAAAATATGAACTTATTGTGTTAATTTCGAAGAAATAATCATTTGAAAAAAATTCGACCGACAATTGGTGTTTAACTTAACTTAACCTACCTTAACTATTAATTTATCCTATTGTTAGAAATAGTAATAACTAGTTAATCTGAATTGCTTCGAATTAGAGGGTTATCGCAAAACTCTACTCCAGATTTGAACTTTTCGGTAAGTTCATTAGCTACTTCGTGGATCAGTTTCATTTTCGCTAATTGGTGTAATTTGCTTGTTGAGAAGTGCCAAGGTTTATCTAAAAGAATTTTTAGCCATTTGTTTTGAATGACCTGCAGTTGTTTCTTGTGGACATAAAAACAAACTGGTGCACCGTATGTGATGCCTATTTGGATAACAGCTCTATATAACAGCAACTTATTTTCGGTAGACATCTTCTATTTATCAATGGATATAGGATGCGAATTGATATTGAGGCCTTGGATACTATCAAATCTGCGTGGGCGTGGAAAGTACGGTTAGAATCGAGATGAATACCTAAATATTTGATAGTTTTCTCCCAATGGATTTGTTCTCCCATTACATTTAATGTAGAATTTGGAAGAAACTGTTTTGCTCTCCGTTTTGTAAAAAAGATGCATTGAGTCTTACTTGCATTTATTTTTGTTTTCCAGCTGAAGTAGAAGTTGTCGATATCATAGTTGAGCTAAGAGATTATTGATATTAATAATCGGATAAGAAGAAGCAGTGTAGCTAGACGTGTCATTCGCGAAGGTGGCAATTCTGCATTCAGGTCATTTAGGAATATCTGCCGTAAAAATATTGTATAATGCCGGAATTAAGCAGGAACCTTGACGGCAGTGATATTATGCGAGTTCGAGAATTGGTTTTTTATCTTTACTTTAATGTTCTGTTGGGAATAAAGGATCGTGTAAGGTTTACTAGGTATGGAGAAATACCAAATTCAGCAAATTTATAGATTAAACCGTCACGCCAAACACTGTCGAATGCTTTCTCGATGTGTTTTTTGTGTAAAGGCTTCAGAAATATCGTTTTTGACTTTGGATAACTGATGAGTGGTAGATAGTTTAGGTCTAAAACCGAACTGAAAACGGGGTATAATACATTTATGCATTTAGACGAATTAAGATATAGTGTTGGGTTACTCATACAAGAAGTGGTACAAATGTCCCATTCATGCACGTCAAAATGTCCCATCACTACAAAAAATATTGTTGTCCCACTTCAAAGTTTTTGTCCCACTTCAGAGCTTTTGTCGCATCTGAATTAAAAACATGCATTTGTAGGGATGGCAAAATGTGCTCTTTTCCAATCGCAGTGATCCACTGCGGTTGCTCTTTTTCAATATCTGTGAAAAAGAGCAGCTCTTCCAATAGCAGTGATTTTTCCACCTCTATTATCCATGCTAGTGCGCAAATAAAAAAAAAGAGACAAAATAGTAATTTTCTGCGAAATCCTGCATCTAACAATCAGGCAGACCCAATCTCTCAGTACCACCAGCTCAGTGCGCATAGTGAACACTTCCCCCATTTCCTCCTGGGAATGAAAAGGTTTTCTTTTACTATCCAATGTACGAAAAAACGATCGAGCGCAATGGAGTCAGGATGGAAAAAATGTCAATCGCATTTCATATACACAAGCCAAATAAAAAAAACACCCGGTCATCGATCGCATCGCATATAAACAAGTCAAATAAAAAAAAAACACCCGGTCATAGAAAACCAAACCAAAAGGGTCTACTGTTTACTTTTTTCACACATTACCTCACACAAGCAATTTCATCATGAAGAACGTAAAGCTCTTATCGACATGGTGGACTGCAACATAAATCGGCGAAACTTGCGATAGCCGCAACATGTCCTACCAACCGACCAGATCGAAACTCAGAACAAAAACCGCCAAAAAAACTCTAGCAAAGCGCATCATTGACCACTTCGGACGTTCCACACCTCACCTATCAGATCAGATCCCACCGACCAAAATATCGCTAAACAAATCCCTTATCATCGGACGTTCCACACCTCACCTATCAGATCAGATCTCACCGATCAAAATATCGCTAAACAAATCCCTTATCATCAGACGTTCCACACCTCACCTATCAGATCAGATCTCACCGATCAAAATATCGCTAAACAAATCCCTTATCATCGGACGTTCCACACCTCACCTATCAGATCAGATCTCACCGATCAAAATATCGCTAAACAAATTCCTTATCATCGGACGTTCCACACCTCACCTATCAGATCAGATCTCACCGATCAAAATATCGCTAAACAAATCCCTTATCATCGGACGTTCCACACCTCACCTATCAGATCAGATCTCACCGATCAAAATATCGCTAAACAAATCCCTTATCATCAGACGTTCCACACCTCACCTATCAGATCAGATCTCACCGATCAAAATATCGCTAAACAAATTCCTTATCATCGGACGTTCCACACCTCACCTATCAGATCAGATCCCACCGACCAAAATATCGCTAAACAAATCCCTTGTCATCGGACGTTCCACACCTCACCTATCAGATCAGATCTCACCGATCAAAATATCGCTAAACAAATCCCTTATCATCAGACGTTCCACACCTCACCTATCAGATCAGATCTCACCGATCAAAATATCGCTAAACAAATCCCTTATCATCGGACGTTCCACACCTCACCTATCAGATCAGATCCCATCGACCAAAATATCGCTAAACAAATCCCTTATCATCGGACGTTCCACACCTCACCTATCAGATCAGATCTCACCGATCAAAATATCGCTAAACAAATTCCTTATCATCGGACGTTCCACACCTCACCTATCAGATCAGATCCCACCGACCAAAATATCGCTAAACAAATCCCTTATCATCGGACGTTCCACACCTCACCTATCAGATCAGATCTCACCGATCAAAATATCGCTAAACAAATTCCTTATCATCGGACGTTCCACACCTCACCTATCAGATCAGATCCCACCGATCAAAATATCGCTAAACAAATCCCTTATCAAATCGCAATCGTTTCATCTACATAGCTCCAATTCATTCATTCATTAGTCTAAAGCAACATCACTGAGAGCAGACACTGCTCGTGCTCTCAGTGTCAATATCAATCACCAAATATAGGTTTGGGATAGCTTATATGATTGATAGTCTTTATATCACAGAGCTGATATATCGCTGATCGCAAGCGATATAACAGCAACGAAAGAGCAGTCGAGAGCAATCGGAATAACAACGTTCAAGCGATATAACAGCAACGAAAGAGCAGTCGAGAGCAATCGAGAGCAATCGGAATAACAACGTTCAAGCGATATAACAGCAACGAAAGAGCAATCGAGAGCAATCGGAATAACAACGTTCAAGCGATATAACAGCAACAAAGGAGCAATCGAGAGCAATCGGAATAACGACGTTCAAGCTCTTTCTTCGCGCGATTGATATTTAGCGGTGGGACTTGGGTAAAATTCGACTTCCATGGGTTTCGGGATCTGATAAGAGCTTTACGTTGTTCATTGTGTGTGAGGTAGTGTCGTGTAAAAAAACAAAACAAAAGACCCTTTTGTTTTGGTTTTCTATGACCGGTTGTTTTTTTTTTTGTTATTTGGCTTTTATTTGTATATATGCGATGCGGTTGTATATATGCCATGCGGTCGATGACTGGGTGGTGTTTTTTTTGTCTGGCTTGTGTATATGAAATGCGATTGACTTTTTTGCCATCCTGACTCGATTGCGCTCGATCGTTTTTTCGTACATTGGATAGTAAAAGAAAACCTTTTCATTCCCAGGGGGAAATGGGGGAAGTGTTCACTATGCTGAGCTATGAGATTGAGTCTTGCCTGATTGATAGATGTAGGAAAATTACGATTTGCTTAGCGATCGATGTGGAATGCGTGGGGGGACTAATATGCGAGTGCGAACAAAAACTCTGGAATTTGTAGCGATGATCATTGCGGCAATTTTATTGGTGATAGAACGTAAGCAGTGTGCATTTGCTCTGCTCTTCTAATCGCAGCTCTTTTAAATTTTGAATCGCAATATGCGATTGCTCTTTTCAAATAGCAGTGAAAAAATCGCAGGTATGTGAAATAGCATACCATCTCTATGCATTTGTATGGCTGCTGTACCAATACATTTGTAACACTCAAATCACACTCACTTCACCGGGTTTTGTCCCATGCATTTGTGTGGCTGAAAGCAAAGCTCTCAGCACGGAAATATTACGAACCGGAGAACTCTGCACATGAATGACAGATTCTCTTCGATGGGAGAAACCGAGATTTAACTTTCATCGCACTTTTTTCGATTAAAAATCTATTGCACTGATATCAACGTGTAGTAATTACATGCTGAGCACTATTAATAAATTATTTTGGAAAACTGAACTATTTTTAACACTGCATTTAAGAATAAACGCGATTCTTACGAAGCCCGCCGTGTCCGCTACTTACAAAAGCTGGCGAACGGAACTGTCATTTTTATTGTGACTACAACTTGTTGTTGTTGGATTGACTTACATGGCTAGTATATATTTTAACCCTAGTGAAACCGAATAAGTGTAAATAAGAATAACTGAAATAAATAAGAATGTATTTTTTTGAGAGAGATTGAGAGATTTTGTATTTTAATTTTTAAAATTAAATAAGAATAAATAAAATAAAAAAGAATGTATATTATAAACACAACCCACAAATGCCACACCTAATAATACGTCATTTTACTACCGCATCTCAATAAGAAACGGTGTTAGTAGGGTTAAAATACTCTACGCGCACACATAAAAACGCAATATACGTCATTTTTCGCTCATTTGCTACCATTGCTCCTCAAAAAGGCAAATTGTATGAATGGGACGGACATTGTATGTATGAATGGGACATGGAGCTTTTGAATGGGACATTTGAGGTGGGACATTGTACCACCTCAAATTTCAAATGAGCCCCTCATACAAAGATGGGACAAAAATTCTTGTCCTACCCAACACTATTAAGATAACCTTTTCGAATATTTTGCCCATAACTGGAAGTAGGCTGATTGGTCGGTAGCTTGTGACTTCTGTGGGGTCTTTCCCTAGCTTATAGATAGGAACAACTACAGCTTACTTCCATGTTTTTGGAAAATAGCCAATCTTCAAGCTGTAGTTGTATATGAAATTCAGGAATACGAGTGCTGTCTTCGGAAAATTTTTAACGATAAGGGTTAAGATATTATCCATTCATGGGGCTTTCTTAGGCCTGATTCTGCGCAATATATCCCGGACTTCTTGAGGTTTGCTTAGGTCAGCAGGTTGAAGTTCTTGGATACTATTAATTGAAGCAAAAATATACGCTTTAACTGCAGATTCTGTAGATTTATAATTTTTTGCCATTCTGTTTGCACAGCTTCTTTAAGCTGGCGGACGGTGTCTCATGCCTATCAATAGCCCGCAACTTGCCATTATAGACGGATTTGTGGCATTTTTGAAAAACTCGTCGAGTTAATATTGTCCAAGGTTTTCAATCGAATTAATATCAAGGCTGCATGCAAACCAGTCCAATAAAAGGATACCACGAGAGCTCAAAAACTGGGTGGTGAACTTTGCAGATTGAATCGCAGCGATATCTTGCTGAAATATCCAATCAGCTGCAACGATTTAACCACCAAAGTGTACTAAAACTCCATCCAGAAGCTCAACATATTATTGTGACCTCATTTTTGTTGGAATTAAATCGGAAATCGGAGATCTTCCATGATATCCAATTGCACTCCAAATCATTAACGATCATCCGCGAAAGTTTCGTACCATTCGTTCCTGTTTTTTTTACTGTTGTCATGCCAATATTTTTCACAACCGACCGGTAAGATTAAATTTTTTTTTTTCGTCTGAAAAAATAGATCGTTGCCATTCATCTTCTCAAAATTGGTACTTTTCCGCAAAATACAATCTGTAACGTTTGTGGTGTATTTCCGACCTGGGAACGTACTCCGACGTTTATCATGTTAGAAGTTTATGTCGGCTCTTAAAATCTATTGGACTCGTTTCACAGAAACATTAAGATTAAGCAAACATCGAATGTGAGAGGGAATTTTTGATTCAGTGGTTTCTACGCGTGTTAATCTTTTTACTTCACGAACGTGTCTCTTGCAAAGAACGATCTTTCTTCCGGAACTTTCTTTTCTCCTGTACTTTTATCCTAGTTTAAGACAATTTATTACTGCTGTTTTAGTCGCACGCGTTCTTCACTTTTTGTTCTTTCTTGCATAATACTCTCTCTCTCTCTTTTGCATCAGATCTCGTCGAGTGCGGATAGTTTTGGCGTTTCCTTTTGCTAATTAATCGAACAGACTTTTCAACATCTTCTAAAACCTCCCATAGCACACTAAATCCAATACACTTATTTTCACAGTACCTGTTAAAGTTTTGAAGCTTTAATTTTGTGTAAGGCATTCTGATAGTAACGTGACTACTCCCCATACAACATTTCCTAAAGTTACGAAAATTTATATTTCATCTAGAGTTAGGACAACCTGTCATATTAGGCGCTTTCAAAGCCCTCTAAAGTTTAAAGCCATGTAAGTCAATCCAAGAAGAACAAGTTGGAGTCATAACAAAAATGACAGTTTCATACAAATTCGCTCGCTTTTGTATGGAGCAGACACGGCGGACTTCGTAAGAATCGCGTTTATTCTTAAATGCAGTGTTAAATATAGTTCAGTTTTCCAAGGTACTTTAATAATAGTGCTCGGCATGTAATTATTACACATTGATATCAGTGCAATAGATTTTTAATCGAAAAAGGTGCAATCAAAGTTAAATCTCTGTTTCTCACACCGAAAAGAATCTGTCACTCATATTGTACAGAGTTCCCCGGTTAATTTTCACACAGAAAACGGTAGAATTTTAGTTATTAGGAAAAAGTATTGTTGAAATGTATCAAATTTCATGTAAGAGTCACTGTAATCTATAACTGTAACCTTAAATGTCAAATCAATTTGTTGAATCACGCTCACTCTGTTTTACACTCTCGAAGAGGACGCTTGTGTTAAATAAAACTAAAATAAACAACAGGTTATGGACCCAGGTACACTTCCACTGCGCCATACAGTTTTTTCGCCATAAAGTGTTTTCGTGGTCAACATAAATTGAAATTGTTGCTCGCTATCTTTTGTGAAATACCAAAAGAACAACAATCCGAATTTCGCAACGACATTACGGAGTTGCATCGCCGGCAAACGCGAGTGTGTATGTGTGTGCGGTGTAAAGAAAAACAAAAAAAACGTCTAGTGTTTTGTACAATGAGCTACGCGAACATAAAAATTGATCCCCTCGGACGGGATAATTACGACACTTGGCGGATCAAAGTACAAGCATTGCTCATTAAAAACGATGTCTGGAAATACGTGAATGGGAAGTGTGTCAAGCCCGACGCGAGTGCACCTGAAAAAGTGGCAGAGTGGGAATCAAATGATTCTAAAGCCAAATCGGACCTTATTTTGTCGATAGCAACGTCGGAACTTCGGCAAATAAAACATTGTGTAATCGCGAAAGATTTATGGGACAAACTCGAAAGTGTATACATGCCCAAGGGCCCCGCGCGTAAAGCCCATTTGTTAAAATCTCTAATACTACTGAAAATGCAAAATGGCGGAGATCTGGTTAGTCATTTACAAACGTTTTTTGACATCCTCGACCAGATTCGAGAAATGGACATGGAAGTGACGATCTCATCACAATTTTGATGTTGTACAGTGTGCCGGAAGAGTACGAACAGTTCAGAGTCGCGACCGAAACACAAGATAAATTACCAAACCCGGAATCGTTAAAAATCAAAATGATCCAAGAGTACGAGGCGCGAAAACGAAACAACAGTGAAAAACGAGGACGCGATGTACACACACAAACATTATAAAAGAAATCAAAACAAAGACCAAAGTGAGAAGTTCAAGTTTGCGTGTCATAATTGCGGGAAAATCGGTCATAAAGCGAGAGAGTGCAGGTCGAAACCGAAAAACAAAACAAAACAAAAAGTGTGGAAAATAGTGCACCCAAAAGTAACACAGCAGTTGCCATGCAAGTATTTGGCGAAAAAGGACAGCGGTGTCTCGATTCGGGAGCAACGTCACATATGTGTTCTCAGAAAGAAAAATTCGCTGAATTTAAGAAAGACGCGCAGACATTAAAACTTGCGAACGATGAATCGGCAAAATTTATCGGTAGTGGTGAAGTACTTTTGAAAACAAAACATGTGACGGCGAGTCTAAGTGAAACTCTCTATGTTCCCGATCTCAGATCGAATCTAATGTCAGTGTCGAAAGTAACGGACCACGGTTTTGAAGTAATTTTTCGGCGCGATGGTGCAGAAATAATAGATCCGAAATCTGGCGATAAATTAGCAACAGCTTCGCGAAAGTCAAATCTGTACTACATAAATGAAACGAAAGAGCATGGAAATCTTGCACAGTGTCCAAAATTGAGAAGTGACGACTTGCAAGAGTGGCATAAAGTGCTAGGCCATCTGAACGAAGCCGATCTGAAAAGAATGATTCGAAATCAACCTGTCGTGGGAATAAGAGCTGATACTAATAGCAATTTGCCACAATGTGAAATATGTATTCAGGGGAAGCAATCCCAAAGACCATTTCCGAAGTCCGAATCGAAGTCTACTGAGATACTGGAACTTGTACACTCGGACGTTTGTGGACTAATGCGCATCCAATCACACGGACAGTCGAAATATTTTGTCACGTTCATAGACGACAAAACAAAATGATGCGAAGTATATTTTTTGAAACGAAAAAGTGAAGTGATGGAAAAATTCAAAGAGTATAAAAGTATGGTCGAAAATCACACAAGCAGAAGAATCAAAACGTTACGCACAGACAATGGGAAGGAATACGTTAACAGCAAGATGTCAAGCCTCCTAAAGCGTGATGGCATTAAGCACGAGTTAACTGTTGAATATACGCCTCAGCAAAATGGAACCGCTGAACGAAAAAACCGCACGTTGGTTGAAACTGCACGTTGCATGATGCTCCAAAGTGGTTTAGCTGCAAATTTTTGGGCAGAAGCCATCCTGACAGCAAATCATGTAAAAAACCGATGCCCATCACGAAGCCTAGAGGGAAAATACCCTATCATCTGTGGACAAAGAAGAAGCCTGATATCAGTTACCTGCAAAAATTCGGTACTGTGGCATACATGTTGAATAAAACACCCGGAAGGAGTAAATTTGCATCGAAATCGAAGAAATGTGTCTTCATCGGATACGAGCCACAATCCAAGGCATATAGACTTTGGAGCCCAGACGAAAATCTACAAAAGCCGAGATGTGAAGTCCACTGATAAGTTCCAGCAGAATGACCAGATTGAAAACTTTATCGACGAAAATATTTTCGGAAAGTCCAATCATGAAATAGAGATTCAACTTCTAAACAAGACAACGGAGAGAGAATCACAACCAGAAGTCATCAAACAAGAAGATGGAAAGAAGCCGTTCAAAATATCTTCTGAGACCACGAAGGTTTCCAGGCGAAAAGGTTTAAGGTCACGCAAACCACGTCGAATAAGTGATGGAAATACTACTCCAGAAGCTGAAACAAGCAAACATACAACAATTCTCATCGAACAACACGATCCACAAACGGCTGACACTGCACTCAGTTGTCCCGAACGCGAAGAATGGAAGGCTGCAATGTTGCAAGAATACGGAGCTTTTCAGAAAAACAACACGTGGGTCCTAGTAGATCGATTGCCAGATACGGAAGTCATCAAGACAAAGTGGGTTCTACGCACAAAACGAAATTTAAATGGATCAATCGAAAGGCGAAAGGCAAGGCTCGTTGCGAAAGGTTTTGCTCAAACGCCAGGAATAAGCTACACCGAAACATTTGCACCTGTAGCACGCATGAGCTCTATACGAATGCTCATGGCTCTATCTGCTGAATTGGGAATGGAAATCCACCAACTCGATTTCATCAGCGCATATCTAAACGGTGAAATAACCGAAGATATCTACATCGAAGTACCAAAAGAATTCCACGAAATCTTGGACGAAGACGAACGAAAGCAGTACAAGCCTGAGAAAGAATGCAAAATTCAAAAGCTCTCTACGGTCTTAAGCAAGCAGGCAGAGAGTGGTATCGAAAGTTGGACAAGAAGTTGCGTGAATTAGGTTTGAAACCACTCAGCGCTGATCCTTGCGTATACACAATGCACAACAATGGAAAACTTGTGGTAGTTTTGATATACGTAGATGATTTAATGATTGCATCAAGTGACAAGGGGTCACTCAACGCACTCAAAGCCGAACTCGCCAATATCTTTGACATGAAAGACATGGGTCTTTTAAGGTATTGCCTTGGAATTGAATTCAAGCACGATCCTGAAAAGCACGAAATAAAGATGTATCAAGATAAGTACGCGAACGAAGTCATCAAACGCTTTGGTATGCAGGATGCCAAAACAGTATCGACGCCGATGACACCGAACGAGAAGCTTACGAAGGAAATACCACCAAGAAGCCCCGAGGAGATGTCCAAAACGGAAAACATCCCATATCAGAACTTAATTGGTTCGCTGACAGTACCTGGCAGTATGCACAAGGCCAGATATATCGCATGCAGTAAGTTTGCTAAGTCAATTTAACACTAACTTTAATCAACAGCACTGGACAGCAGCCAAGAGAGTTCTCAGATATTTGAAAGCAACAAAGGTTTGGTCTTCAAAAAGACTGGAAGAAGCATCTTCGGCTACACCGATGCCGATTGGGGTTCGAGCATCGATGATCGAAGGTCATACACAGGCTACGCATTCATGTTTGCAAATGCAGCATTCAGTTGGGGGTCGCGTAAACAGCGTACAGTAGCTCTATCAACCACGGAGGCTGAGTATATGGCGATATCCGATGCAGTGAAGGAAGCAATTCACCTGAAGCTCTTCGTCAAGGAAGTCTTAGACAAGCAGAGCACCGTTGTAATTTTCAACGATAACCAAGGAGCCGGAGATCTGACTTGTGTGAATCCCGTGTACCACAATAGGACGAAGCACGTTGACATTCGCCATCACTTCATCCGTGGACTAGTAGAAAACAAGGAAGTCACGATCAAATATATTCCAACCGATAGAGTGTGCGCAGACGTATTAACAAAGGGCTTGTCGACACCAAAACACAACGAATGTATTTTAGGTTTAGGAATGAACTAAAATGTAAAATTAAACAATATAAAATTTGAGGGGAAGTGTTGAAATGTATCAAATTTCATGTGAGAGTCACTGTAATCTATAACTGTAACCTTAAATGTCAAATCAATTTGTTGAATCACGCTCACTCTGTTTTACACTCTCGAAGAGGACGCTTGTGTTAAATAATACTAAAATCAACAACAAGTATGCACTCGGGTAATATTTCCGTGCTTAATTTGATTTAATTATGCTTTTGTATTGTTTCGATAAATCGTGTTTTACTACAAGATTGTACAAAAATAATACAGGTGGTCTTTTGAAATAGAAAAATCCATGACGTCATACTCACTGGAGTTATATTGGCCGCTACGTCAATTGTGCCTAGCCAAATCTTTCTACATATCAAGCTAGGCAGAACTGACGTAGCGGCCATCTTGAATGACTCCAGCGACCGTGACGTCATGGATTTTTCCATTCCAAAGGACCACCTGTATTATTTTTGAGGAAATAGTCGTAAAAACACGTTTTACCGAAAACAACACAAAAGCATAATTAAATCAAATTAAGCACGGAAATATTACGCGAGTGCACACTTTTTCGCAAAAACAAAAATTTTACAATTTTCTGTGTGAAAATTAACCGGAGAACTCTGCACAATATGAGTGACAGATTTTCTTCGGTGTGAGAAGCCGAGATTTAACTTTGATCGCACTTTTTTCAATTAAAAATCCATTGCACTGATATCAACGTGTAATAATTACATGCCGAGCACTATTATTAAAGTACCTTAGAAAGCTGAACTATCTTTAACACTGAATTTAAGAATAAACGCAATTCTTACGAACCTGGGGCTCGGAAAACCCAAGAGTTATTGTTGAAAAGCCTCTCCATCGTCAACGTGTGACTGTTTGGTGCGGTTTATGGTCCAGCGGGTTCATTGGACCTTACTTTTTCGAAAATGAGGCTGGAGCAACTATTATTACGGTGAATGGATTGCGCTATCGAGAGATGATTAATGATTTTTTATGGCCGGAATTGGATGATATTGATCAACGTTTACTTTCAACAAGACAGCGCTACGTGCCACACAAGCACCGAAACCATTGATCTTTTACGGGAAAAGTTTCAAAATAACACCTCTTATTGGATAACCCTATACTTTAGAGGGCTTTGGCCTAGCTTGCGATGTAGAAAGGTTTGGCGCTTTTTATTTTCATATGTATGCGTGCAACGTGTAACTTAGTGGTTTTATTTGGCAAATTTCTTTTATTTTGATTTGGTAGGTTTTACGTAGTAATGAACGGTCTGCAGTCAAATTTGCGTATATACCGCAAGCTGATAAATAGGTGAGCGCTTTCTCATATTTAACGGAAAAGCTGGTTATCACCTTGACCGAACTCAATTACCAAGTGTCTTGTTCTTTCTTCTCCATAGAGTAACTCTAATCTAGAGTATTGCATGATTGGGCCTTACGCGCATCATAGTTCTGTTATGTCTTTTCCCTAAATTCTTTGCAGCATTTGATCGTATTTTTCATTACTCTATTTTCTTGTTTAATCTTCGGTAGAGAGAATCGCGCCACTCAATATTATTCACAGTCCAAATTAGAGCGAAACAACTTTCTCTTTTAAACTCCAGAAAAACGGTGTAAAAAAAATCGGAAATTTTGCCACAAGACATTTCTTCCTAAGCCATTAAAATTTCTTCAACTTGAAACGTAGTCCTAGTCCGATATTTATAGCTTTTTTTTGTCTGAAAATAATTCAATTAGTTGTAGTGGGCCGTTCCACGAAAATACCATAAGCTGATTCTTTAGTTTACCAAATATTAACTCTACAAATAAAATTAATCACGTGTTAAGAGAGAGATTCAATGAGTTTGTAGCATCACTATAATCACGTTGACAGGCATACTCAGCATCTCTTATGAATGAAGCGAAGAGTTTTATCATTCGGAATACCTAAATACCAAACTAATATGAGTAATTCTGTGACAATTTGTTTTCGGTTATTATTACAATACCAGAAAATGTTTATTTTTATAATAAGGAAGGCAAAAACAACTCCTCGTCGTTGCCGATAAAAAGTTGTGACCACAATTTCAATCAAATTCGGAGCCTTATTATGGCAAATTAATGGACCCCGAGTGCTTTACTACTAAACAAACTAACCACAAAGATAACGGGGGTCAAACAATCTTTCACTCTTCTGATAAGCGCACTAAAATGGTTCCAAGGCAATCGGCTTATCCCTTTTCGCCTAGTACACCAAACTAATCAATCAGATATAAAAAGATAATTAAAATCTTATCTTCGACGAGGCGGACTGTTCCCGAAATTCGGGATTAGTCATAATAATAAGCAGAAAATCAATTGAAAAATAAACACAAATCCTTAAGACTAATTACAAAGCCCTCACCTAAAAGCTTCCTGGCCAGCCGTATCCCAAATTTGCAGCTTAATCTGTTTGCCATCAATTGTGATCATTCGAGCGCCGAATTCAACGCCAATCGTCAGATCATGAACAGGTTGGAAACGCTTATCGGTGAACTGCAGAAGAAGGCATGATTTTCCGACACCTTGAACGAAAAAAAAGGAACATAATAACATTAAAAACAAAAGCCACAAATATTTTTATTGATTTTTGCGCAACAACGCATCGCTGATGATGACACTCGATCTGCTCCGTCATTGAAGAGGCATCGGCAGTCAAAAGCCAGCGAACTGTCCCATATGTTACGCTTTCACAGCTCACAATCGCGACATTCACGTCCTTATTTCATTTCTACGCTAGATTTAGTTTTCTTGCAGGTTTCTTTATCATTTTTATCGGAAAAGCCTGGTGGAAGACGGATTCGTGTGTGGGCGTCAAGTTTTCAAGCACGAGATTACGGAGAAAAAAGGGAACTGTTGCGCTGCTCAACGACTAAATTTAGCCTTTGTCGTCGCATCGAAACCTTGAGAAAATCTATGAAAATCTCGGAATCGAGCTCCCGACTTTTCGCGATGGGGACACAAAAGTCCGGAGACAATGACAGTTCGCTGCTTGGCTCTGCCCTGGCTGCGGGCGTTCCGTCCGCCACCCCAACCGTATCGTCGTAAAACACAAAAAATCGATTTTACCCGTGTCTCCGATGATGATGTACTTAAATAAATAAGCGTACGACATTATTCTCGATTATTCTTCTACGTTTCGATTTGACACACGAACAGCAGGAATTTTCACAATTTTTTGCAGGTTTTCAAATTTCTAATTACGCACAAACAAAAGCAGAAAAGCACTTTTTTCCGTCGCTTATTTTTTCCTTTCTTCGTCTCTTGTAAACACTTGTCTGGCAAATTTTCTTCTTCTCTGTTGGTTCTTCGCATCGACAGCACAGGGTGACTGATAATCGAATTTTTGACGGCTTATTGATTTGGTAGACCACTGTGTGGTGGGCGACATCTGGTGGCAGTTTTTTTATCGAAGCGAATCTAGCAACATTAAGGGAAAATTTTATATGCGAACGGATTCAAAATGGTATGGCGGATTCGTATTGCAAACGACACACTTGTCCTGAAATGCGTCTTTTATAAATGCCATGACCTTGGCGGTGATATTATTGTAATTGAATAGCGATTCTTATGTTCTTTTGAGCAAAAAAATGGAATAAGTTTTTGTTATAAAATCACATTAAAGCACAGCGAGCTTAGGGTGTCCCAATTAGACCGCCTATTTTGAAATTTGAAAAAAAACGCAGTGTTTGTTTGAAAACCTTCGATCTTTTTAGTTTAATAAAGAGTGTAGACATGGAGTTTATGTATGGAACAAAATGTCCTATGAATGGCCGCCTCGTGACTTATGGCACTTGTTGACGAAATTTACGATGACTTTTTGGCATAGTACCTCAATTTCATCAATGGTGCGACAAATTTTTACTTTCAATTCAGGAATCGTTTTAGGGTTATTGGCATACACCTTTGATTTAAAAAACCCCAAAGAAATAAATCCAATAGCGTCAAACCGCAAGATCTTGGTGGCCAATTCACATCGTTGCGGCGCGAATATAACTCTCCCTTCAAATTTCGTCTTCAACAATTCCATCGTTTCGTTCGCTGTGTGGCAGGTCGCAAAGTCCTATTGAAAGCACTTGTCTTCGAGATCCATTTCAGCAATTTGAGGTCAGAAGAAGTTGCTTATCATCTCACGGTAAAGAACGCCGTTGGCGGTGACTGCATTGCCGTCCGCCTTCTCCAAGAAAAACGGTCTAATCATTTCCTCAACCCAAAATGCGCACCAAACAGTGACTGTGGATGCATGGGACGTTCAAGGATCACTCTAGGATTCTCAGCTTCCCAAATGCAACAAATCTGCTTGTTAACATAGCCATTAGCAAAATGCGCCTCATTACCTTCTACCACCCCCTCCTACACAATGTGACACAATTGCACAACTATAGAAAAAATCGATTTTCTTGAAAAGTATGAATTTTACTTGTCTGAAATTTGAGAGAAGTGAATTGCATAATATTAACAGTTATTACTGAAAAAAACCACTGCAAACCCCGCACTCCTTCTACCACCTGTAACGAAATGGAGCCACATTGCTGCGACTGCCAAGACGTTAACAGATAATGGACAATACAATTTGCCGGCAGTTAGGGGCGTGGGCGTGGGAGAAAACGACCCAGAAGAGCACACCATCCTTGAAAGTGCTGCAGAAATATAGGGAAAAGAGAAAGGATCTATGGCATTCTGCAACTATTGGTACTTCAGGTTCCGTAGGAGTTGCAAAACAACGGCTCAACCATTTCCATACGGAACCTGAAACCTCGATACTTTCTTTTCTCTCCCGGATCCCGACTCACTCCACCTTTAGGATTCGTTCCGTGAGCCTCCTCTGCTCTCTCTACTCCATCATCCTTGGAGGCAAAGAAAACCTATAGAGAAACGCTTCGTTGCCTCCAATTGCGTTATTTCGTTTCTTTTTAATTCTATTCTTTGCAGGAACAATAATCCAGTTAAATATAGTGTAGTTGGATAGTTGTATAAATAAATAAATGTTCTTTTTTTATGTTTTACCGAATGTTGTAAGAATTTTTAATTTCTTTGTTTTTCCGAGAAAACGCGTGTATGACGATATTTCTTTTTATTCCGGCACGAAAACGTTTTAATTTTCAGTCCTAAAAGAAAATCCTCTTCTATTTCTGTATATCACTAAATTCACTTTTCTTTGTTTTTCCCGAGAAAATGCGTGATCTTTGTTATAGGCAATTTCGGCCTTTATGTGCAATGCACAAACACAGTCATGGAAGGAAGGAATGGGACTGGGAAGGTAGGGGAAGAGGAGTGAGAACGACCGTAACGAGTGGAGAAGCTAGTATATTTTTCAGTTGCACTGGCTGCTTACTGATAAATATTTGCAGATGTTATGGGAGACTGAATGACAGAAAGCGAAGAGAAACCATCTATTGAGTATATAGACCTTCTTGAAGTGGAAGTGTTTCACTTTTACACTGTTTGTCCATTTTATTACGAATAATTTTTCATCGTCAGTAGCAACTGAAAATTCGTGCTTAAAAAAGTCCCACTGTCTGGAGTAGGAATCGAGTCCACGACCTATTGACTGTGAAGCAAGCACGCTGCATACTATGCTACGGAAGCCTCTGATTGATGGTCTTCACAAAAAAAATTCTATTCCATAGGCCACTTAACGATTTAATTTTTCTTTTCTTATCCAGTTTTACTTTTCATTCCTTTTTTTTTAATTTTAACCGCCGTCGTACACTTTAGCTCTAATTTGTTTCATTTTCCGTAAAAAAATTAAATCCGGTGTTCTTTCTCTATATCACAAAACTCAGAAGAAAAAAACCAAATGAGTCCCGCTCTGTCAAACACAATAGCTTCGTCGCTCGAGCCCTGCTCCTCAACTGTCCTCAACCCAAGGAGAATATATAATATGGAGGAGAGGAGACATGAGCTTCTGAAAAAGATAAATATCTGCTGTCAAATACTCATCAACAAGTTTGTGTCGACAGACTGATAATCGAAATAATTTTTTTCTTAAAATGGAGCTGACCGAAGACATTTCATTCGAGAATAGTTTTATTATTAAAGTGCAAGCCAATAGTGTACTTTACGATAAATCAAACAAAAAGTACTTTGACAAAACTTACAAAAATAGGATTTGGAAGCAAATCGCTGAAGAGCTGAAACAAAACAGTATGTGTTTTTCGCTATTTTGATGAGTTGAAGTAATAATTTTGGTTTATTTTTCAGCTAAAGACTGCAAAAAGAAATGGAAACATTTAAGGGGAACATTCGTACAAAAATCGAAAGCGCTGCCTACAGGGAGTGGGGCAGAATATAATAGTTGGTCTTATTTCGAGAGCATGATGTTTTTAAAAAATTTCGTGGAACTTCGAGCGTAAAAACACTACATAATTAATTTAAAAAACATGAAAGATAATTCTTATATTTGCAGGGCTAGATGCAAAAATATTGCAATAATATAGCAGGAGGATGAGGATATACCCGAGGGCCGTGAACAAAGTTCGCCAGGACCCAAATCTCCGCAAACTACGAGTTCAAGCGCGTCAGATGCGTTGCAACGACCCCCCGAAAAGAAAGAATACCATTGGATCCACGTTGAAAGCGATTGAAGACGTGGCGGCAGCAGCCGTTAAGAAACGAGCACAAGGTCGAGATAGTGAAGATATTGATGCCTTACTGTGCAAACTCTTATTTCACTGTTAAACGAAATCCCCGCTGAGAAACGAGACGAAGGCAGGGCGGATCTTTTCCAAACTGTGTTTCAGTTGAAGAGAAAATATGTCCTTAACCTTTTATAGAGTACAAACTGAATACCTGTGTCGTGGACTCTGAACCGAACGTTCTACATAAAATTGCAATACCTGTCACTTATAAAAATATCTGCACTGAATTAAATTTAAGGTCTGGATGAATGAAAATATATATTCTAACTGTTGAAATAATTACATAATGTGTTTCTTAATTCTAAGGCATTCGAGCCGTTAAATCTATGTTGGCATGATGACGCGATTGCGCGGGAAATTTCGTCCGAAATTTGAATTTTCTCCATTCTTTTTCTTTTATGAAGTAAACACAATCACAATGAATTGTTATTTATGAAAGTCATATTTATTTTCGGTTTTGATGAGTATTATATTCAAAAACTTGTAGTTTAACGCAAGTTTGTGCTCATGTCCGTACATGTGAATACCTTCAAACTCAAGTTTGGCGTTTTTTTCATATTTCTTATGTTGTCTTCTTGTGCTTCTAAACTCACGCTGAACAGTTGGTATTATAGCATTGTCCAAACTCTATTAGGACAGAAGTGTCAGTGTGTATCGAGTATCTCTAACTTAAGCCTATTGTAACTAGAGATACTCGATACACACTAACACTTCTGTCCTAATAGAGTTTGAACAATGCTATAATACCAACAGTTGAGAATGCGATTAAAAGCACAAGAAGACAACATAAGAAATGCGAAAATCCGCCAAACTTGAGTTTGACCAATTTCAAATGTACGGACACGAGCACAAACTTGCGTTAAACTACAAGTTTTTGTATAGATTACTCATTAGAATCGAAAATAAATATGTCTTTCATAAATAACAATTCATTTTGATTGTGTTTACTTCATAAAAGAAAAAGAATTGAGAAAATTCAAATTTCGGACGAAATTTCCCGCGCAATCACTGTCCAAACTCTATTAGGACAGAAGTGTTAGTGTGTATCGAGTATCTCTAATTGTAACTAACTCTGTCCCACTTTAAATTGTCCGAAACAATTGTCAAATTTTCGAAAGAATTGTTTCGCTATCCTTGTCTGGCCTACTTAAGCTGAATGCAACTATCTTTGTCCCGCGTTAAATTGTTGTCCGTTGCTAAAAAGATTAGCGTAGACATGAACCAAAAACTAATAAAATTGAAAAAATAAAGATTTCTGAAATAAAGCAGCAAACTACATTGTGCTGAATATTAGCAACAACGAGAGAATACAAATTATGGTATTGTTTTTGTAAAAGTTTGAAGCCAAGTTAAGGTTGGACACAATTTTCGAAAATTTCCGAATTAAAAAGTATTCCCACATGAGACAGCCTATCAGGCACTCCTCCATGTTATATATCCTCCTTGCCTCAACCGTACCGTCTTATTCGTCGTCGTCGTCGCAGCGCTACAGCCCCTTTCGGGCCTTGGCTTCCCGTAACCGAAGTCTCCATCGATCTCGGTCCAGTGACCGCGTCCTCCAATTTTGAAATCCGAGCAGCGATGAACAGTCTTCGTCAACAGAGTCGGACCAGCGTTTCCTGGGTTTTCCCACTGGCCTCCGGCCCTCCGTTTTTCCCTCGAATACCTTTTTAGGTATTCGAGTTTCGTCCATCCTTTGTACATGGCCAGCCCATTGCAGCTTCCGCAGTCTGATGATAGTGGAAACCTCCGGTTCGTCGAATATATCATACAGCTCACTGTTGTATCTAATTCGCCATCGGTCACCATCACGTTTCGCTCCAATTATTCGTCTCAGGACCCGTCTTTCGAAAGCGTTCAACATATTTGCGGATGCTTGTGTAAGGGTCCATGTTTCGCATCCGTAGCAAAGCACAGGTCTTACTATTGATTTGTAAACTTGGAGTTTGGTCTTCCTGTGTACGCAGCTGGCCTTAAGAATAGCTAAGACTGAATAACACGTTTTATTTGCGAGCTGGATTCGTCTTTTTATTTCATTCGTTTCATTTCCACTCTTTGTCAATTTTGTGCCTAAATATATGAATTCGTCCACATTTTCCAAATTATATTCGTCAATTGTAATGTTTTGTCTATTGGGGGTCCTTTTCCTTGTTTGTGTCATTATTTTCGTTTTTGTTTCATTAATTTTCAAGCCAACTTCTTTTGCTGCTTGATCGAGGCTTAGTAGAATTTCTTTTGCGGATGTGAAAGAGCGTGATAATATGTTGATATCGTCCGCATAACCCACTATCTGGCTGGATTTATAAAGCAGCGTACCTCTTGTGTCAACGGGTAACTTTCTGATGACGTATTCTAAAGCTAGGTTAAAAAGCAGAGGGGCCAGCCCATCACCCTGTTTTAGTCCGACATTTGTGTCAAAGGCATCAGTTAGTTGGTTGTTGACTCTGACTTATGATGTTGTTGATGTCATCGTCATTTTGGTCAGTCGGACTAGTTTTGCTGGGATGCCATTTGGCCACCACCGTCTTATTCACGGAACTAAAATTATTAATTATTTTGAAAATCGAACACGATCAAAGTTTATCCACGGAACTAAAATTAAAAGTGACTAAAAAAAATCTTCTTTGTTTTATATATATATAGAACCTACTCGATCAAAGAATTAAAATTATTCACTCCAGTGAATTTTGACGGAATCCTTTAAGTTGCTCGCAATTATGTATTATTAGCATAAACATCAACCGAAACAACAATCATTTTGTTCCTGAATAGTTATTATTTAAATAATTATTTATTGCCGGTTCTAATATATTCGCACAATCGAGGAATATTTCCAATCTTTTTCTCTGATCAATCTTAAACAAAATTACGTTAGAAAAATTCAATGAATCCTTTTAAATAATTACTTACATTTGCAATACTTTTAATTTTCCTATGAAGATCAGGAAACATTTCTTTCGATGCAATCGCACCATTTTTATTCTCAATTTCTAATAGTTTAATCATTAAATACAGTACAAGTACATAATATATCCGTTTCAATTTATTTGGATGTTCGTCAATGGCAAATGATTGCCGATAATTTCTTGCCAAGTATCGAATTTGAAAACAAGGTAAGTGCGGTAATGGTCAAGTGTTAGAACGCTCAAATTGTAGAACGCTCAAATGGTAGAATGCTCAAATGGTAGAACGCTCAAGTGGTAGAACGCTCAAATGGTAGAACGCTCAAATGGTAGAACGCTCAAGTGGTAGAACGCTCAAACGTTAGAACGCTCAAATGGTAGAACTCTACTTTCGCAGCAATTCGAAGAAAATTGGAAAAGAAACGGCCAAAGTCGGCGGCACGGCGAACGGTGGTGTCTGTACTACGGACTAGAGACAAAAAAAGTTTGATACAAGTTTGGATGGAGGTGAACATTTGAGAGAAAGAAAACTATGTTCTTGTTCCTCAACGGTACGGTTACACACTATTGGTTTATGATTTATGTTTTTTTTTTGTATATAGAATAACTTTAGCACGATAAGTCTATAATGTCAGCTGTCTGCTACTCGTATTATTATTGTTGTTGTTGGCTGTAGTAGCGCTATAAAAACCGCAGCCATCCGAAAGCATTGCATTGCGCTTTGGCTAAGGATAACCGCTTGACTGGCCTGTTCAATGTATCGTACTAGGCACTCGATAACGACGGCTGATGATGAATTTGCTGATTGCAATATTTGTTGAGAATAGTGTTGTTGTTTTTTTTTATTCTTATTTCTCTTCTATATAAAAAAAAGTTAATTATTTCTTTTCAGGTGCGTTTTGCCGAGCGCGATCGAACGTAACGATACATGATGATAGAGTTAATTTCAAATAGTTCATTTTTCTTTTTCTCTAACTACTAGCTGCCTAAAGTGTTGCTACCTCGTTTAATTTCAGATTTGCCAGGCAATTTGTACCCAGAGGCGTTTCGCCACATACCTCCTCTCCCATAAAAACTACACAATTTCACCAAATCTAATACACTAATTTTCTCAGTACCTATTCATTTTTTAAAGCTTAAATTTTGTATAAAACATTTTTATGGCAACTCTAGCATAGAGTTACTCTTTGGAGAAGAAAGAACAAGACACCTGGTAATAGAGTTTGGTCAACCAGCTTTTCTGTTATATGTATTTGAAAAAGCGCCCACCTATTTTCTAGCATGCTATAAATAAGCAAATGTGATTTCAACCCGTTCATTAGTACGTGAAACCTACCAAATCAATTTTCTATCAGTTAAAAGCTCTGCAAATAAACGATATTTGCAAAATAAAACCACTAAAAAGTTAAACAGACACGTTGCACGCATACATATAAAAATAAAAAGCGCCCAATCAGACAGGTTGACATAATTGTTTCACGTGCCTTCTTCTTTTTTCTTCAACTCTACTCTAGCCTGATGTGAAAAAATTGGTTCAATGCCGACACCTCTTCTACCAATCCCCATACAAAATTGCTTCGAATCAAAACTTTTCCCATTCATTTAGAATATCGCATGATTGGACTTTACGAGCAATCGTATTTCTGTTATGTTTTTTAAATAACTTCAAGGAAACGCCAAAATCATCAATTTTTAAATCTAATTCTTCTCCCATCCATACAATCCAATTCTCAAGCACCGAACGCACCCCTTTGCGATTTTTGTACAGCCCTGACTTATTCTTAATTTTTTTGATTGCTCGCAAAGTCAGAAAATCAAGTGAAGTCGTCTGGATTTTTTCTTTCGTAATTTTATGAGTAAATCTTGAAGAAAACAGTGCATTAAATTTACATAAAATCGCCGGCAAAACAGTTTATGATGTCCACACCAGAAGATTGTGAGTACATTTCCGATTATTACGCTACGAAATTGGCAACGAATGGATTCTTTGACATTTCATTTCACTGGAGGTGGAGGGAATTTTATGGCCCTGTTTTTGTTGATATTCTTTTTGGAAAATTTCTAATTTCTTTTTCTTTCGGATCGTGATTTGTCGCACCTGAACAGCATCAGGTGGTTAACTTCAATTTGAAAAAATTGAAATAAAAAAGATTTGTGTGGGTAGTTGCACATCACGAAGCAAAAAAAAAAAACGAGTTAAATTTTCACACCATTCTTTTCCGATTGGAACAAGTTCGGTTTGCTTTCGGCTGTAAAAAAATCTCCACAATTTTTTTTTGCAATAAAACTGAATTGTTTAATTTTCCTATTACAAAACTTTTATCTCCCGCAATTATTCGCCGATTTTCTCTATTGTCGGCTTAGCGCGAGTGCAAGCTGCAACTCGTGCTGGAGATACGTGGCATTGGAGGAGCATGGAGTCCAGATTTTTCAAAGTCGAGAGGCGGTGTTCCATCGATTGGCCCATTACTCTTGGGAGCAGTGCCGGTTCTTGTAGTCGCACTGCCTGTGATCCGAAACGCCAATTACATTTTACATGGAATAAATTAGCAATTTTTTTTTCATATTCTTTCTTTTATCGCAATTTTGCATCGACTGAAGCGGTTTCGGTTGAATGAATCTCTTGGTCATGTTAGCTTTGCGAAGAAGTCACCGCCATCTGAAGATCACATCGATTTTATTTTGTCCGATTGGAACTGGAAGCCAGCCGTCTGGCTGACTGAAAATTATCGGTGATATCTTTGATTTGTAATCGGGGTAAAAAAAAATCAATTGAAATTGGGAATCGTATTTTGTATGAGTCACGTCGCTTAATTATCGTTTTTGTTTTGATAAAGTGTGGCGCAACAGATTTGCTTTTAGACTTCGGAAGTCGATTGGAAATGTGAGGTATATTTTGAATATGGTTTTTCGGATGTCTGGAGATGCTCAGGAAATGAATTAAAGCGGAATATTTCGATAGATAAAAGTTTCAGATTTTTGCTGGGGCACCTATACTAATTACGATGGCACTACAGCCTAAATCGGGCCTTTACCTCCTGTGTAATACGCCTCCGCCCTACTCGGTTCAGTAACTGCATATTCCAGTTTGATAGCGACAAGATTTTCAAAAATCCTTAATCAGTATTTAGAAAATTCAACTTCGAGTTGGGCTTTAGAGAAAACACCCCGATTAATGAGTTGGTCAGAGTGACCAATGACATCAAAAAGAGCTAAACAAGGAATCGGCAGAAATGGTAGTTCTTGACGTTGAAAAGGCATTTGATTCAGTATGGCATAAGGGCCTAATATCCAAACTTATAGAATTCAAGTGCCCAACTTACCTCACTAAACTAATTCAATCATTTTAATCAGACAGATCATCCAAGTCAAAGTCCAATCAACACTCTCTTCTAAGCGCTTTATCCCAGCTGAAGTTTCTCAAGGATTTTGCCTCAGCACGACTCTACACCATCTGTACTTCTGACTTGCTTCTTTTGCTGACGACACTGCTGCTTTTACTAGCGCCACTGACCCTTCTGTCGTAACTAATAATATTGAATTACAACTTGAGAAATTTCACCAATATTCACAGACTGAGATTAAATTAAATGCCTCTAAAACAAAATTGTTTTTTTTTTCACAAAGCCAAGAGCCAGATGCAATAGTCAGCTGGTCAAGTGAAATTGAATATTTAGGAATTCACTTAGATAAAAAATTAACATTGAAAAACATCAGGATCGTATACCCTCTCATCAATAGGAAATTAGTGCTCTCCATTGATAATAAGCTTCTCACGTACAAAATGGTAATGCAACCAATCTTCCATTATGAAGTATCTACCTGGCAAACTTGTGGCCAAACACACAAAAAACCCTACAAATTATCCAGAACAAACGTATGAAGATAATTTTGGATAAGCCGTGGCATCATTCTACTAGACTACTGCATGAAGAGGTCAACATCCAAATAGTAGTTTTTGGATCTCTGTAGCGGGAACTGGGATGAAATTTTGACCCGGATTTTTACTGGGAGACGAAACTTGGGTTCATCATTATGAGCCTAAATCAAAGCCGGAGCCAATGCAGTTGCTGCGTTAAGGCGCTTCACCCCCAAGTTCACAATCCGCCTGAAATATCATGGCCACTATTTTTTGGGATACAGAGGGGGTTTTGATGATCGACTATTAAGAAAAAGGTCAAAATATCACATATATATATTATGCCAACCTGCTACAAAAATTAAAAGATGCTATCAAAGAAGAATGAAAAGGAAAGTGGACTCGAGGTGTGCTGCTTTTGCACGACAACGTACCTGTACACAAGAGTAACGTTGAAATTGCTGCCCTACAGAAATGCGACTACGGAATATTGAACCACCCCCCTTATAGTCCAGATTTGTCCCCTTCTGATTACTATTTGTTCCCAAAACTGAAGAAAGTACTTCGAGAAAGAAAATTTACCAACGATGAAGATGAGAAGTAGACAATTTCAGCCTATTTTGAACGCCTGCATAAGACATTTTTTTAGAAGGAATTCATAAATTAATACGAAAGGCGCGTAATATATATGTATATATACACTGGTGGTCAAAATCATAAATACACCCCTAAGTTTCCTGTAAAACATCTATTTTTTCAGCTGGCAATGCTTTTCAAGTGACGTAATCAACTGCAATGAACCATTAGATTGGGAAGCCATTGTCTTAAGTAGCAAGCCTGTTCGTATTGTTGTGAGCTAGGAGTTCGCCGGATTTCAAGAAAAACACAATTCGTTTAAAAACAATGGATAATTTATTTATTTTCACTTTAACTAATTCACACTTTTACTTTATTCGCTCTATCTGGCAATACTACCGATATTTCACTTTCTATAGCTTTCGCTACCGTTCGCTTTCAGATGTCGCTGAATGACGTTTTGTATTTTGGTTCAGTTAACTAAGAAGTTTCTGTTCTCAGCTCCGTCCGTGTTGCTCTGATTGTTTTGCCGTTTTACATTAATTCCGATTGATAATTCGGTGCATAACTTTTTTCATCATCGAAATGCAGTGCAAAAAGTGCAGCGTCACTATAAACAGCTCAGCTGTTGCTGCCCGTTGCGGTGGTATTTGTGCGTGCGCTTACCATCATAGTATATACATAGTAGGAACATTCAGCTAAAAATGCGACCCGGCTCCGAAAATTTGCCGAAAACACACTCGTGTTTCATCGCCGATACGTGTGCTTCTTCTCTCTCACGCTTACAGTGAACATTTAATCTGATCTTTCCATTTCATTCTCGCAAAGACTTTTTTTTATTAGACAAGAGCAAGCGAAAAATATCGAAAACATTGAGCGGAAGGAGAATCGTCGATCACCCGCCGACCATGACCCGCGCACCCGCCGTCCATGTTGAATACGACGCGAGCAAAAGCTGTAAGAACGCCATGTACTAGAATGAGAGATAAGAAGTGTCGCGTACTCGGCGGGACACGTTGCTCTCTTTATTTTCAGAGGGAAAAACCGGATTTTTCAGAGGTAGCACGTGACAAACATGTTAACCCAGGCAATATACAAAATGTTCTTACTCTTTGTTGTACTCTGCTTACCATATCGGCTGCATTGACGACGGTTTGACATCTCCGAAGTTCGTTGCTGCGATGAATTTACCGGGCATGTCGTGGAGTTGTGAGGAGTGTCGAGCTACCGGTCTGTCTGTCATCAATCGTAAGCTAGACGAACTTACGTCTTCCGTGTGTGGTCTGATAGCGAGGGTTTCATTGATTTTGAATCAACCTGCATGTCCCTCGTCTATCGCTGGATCTCCTGCGTCAGTGTATTCAGCTCCCTCAACATCATCGTCTAATGTTAGACTCATCGATAAATCTGGCATAGCTAAACGCCTTCGATCTGCTGTGTCATCATCACCATCTGAAAGCGCAACCATTACATCTCCGTCAGTTCCATCGAAATTAGCGACTCGTGATGTTCATCCTAAGAAATCTCATGATACCAAGTCTGTACCTAAACGTATCGACAAAGGCCTCGGGCCTAAGCTGAACTGTCATCTTGACCAACACTCGGATGGTCTTGATAAGCTTCAGCCAGTTTTCTCGGTTCCTGTCGAGGGCCAGAAGCAGGAACTACAACAACAACAACAGCAATCTGAGTCGGATGAAAGTGGTCCGCCTTCGGTATATCACATTGCGTCTAATGAAGGCTGTCCGCCTTCGGTATTAACTGCGGCACCGCCTAATGATGATATCTGGCTGTGCGTATCCAAATGTCACAAGCTTACTACTGGTGATACAATTTTGAACTACCTGCGGCATAAATTGAGCATCAGTGAGAGTAACGATTTTGTTTGTTACCGGCTTACGAAGAAGTCGGCTGTTATCGATAACCTCAACTTTGTTTCATTTAAACTCCGTGCTCCACAGGAATATCTTCCCCGCTTGTCGGCCGATGGATTCTGGCCTGATGGTATCACGTGTAAGGACTTCAAACATCGTAGAATTAGTACTCTTTCTCCAAATTTTCGTCTATCTCCTGTTCAAGGCCATCAAACGTAAATTCTAATACTTGCTCTTTAAATTTATTATATCAAAATGTGCGTGGTCTAAGGACCAAGTTGTCGGTCTTTCTTTGTGCGGTATTAGAGGACTCTCCTGACATTATTTGTGTTTCTGAATCGTCACTGATTCCCTCGATTTTCAACTCTGAATTGTTTCCATCATCTTACACCGTTTACAGAAAGATCGTGATCTGATGCGAACCGGTAAAAAGGGTGGAGGTGAGGTTCTAATTGCTGTTAATAACGACTTACTATCTTTACGTTGTCCGGTCTTCGACTCTCATCCCATCGAAAGTATTGTGGTGAAAGTTAGACTTTCTTATAATAGCTTTCTCTACCTTTGTTGCGTTTACATTCCTTGTAGTTCTAATGTAATTTCACTTGAGCACTTTTTTGATGATCTTTCTATCTTCATTAACAACATTGATCTGGATTCGAAATTTTTGATCTGTGGGGATTTCAACTTACCTATGGTCTCCTGGAACAATAGTGCTACTCTTCCTGTGTCTCAAAACTCATTCTCCTCCTGCATTTCCTCCTTCATGAGCCTTTGTAGCGTTTCTCAGCATAATTTTATCAGAAATTATAGAGATACATTATTGGACCTGGTATTTTCTAATATCCCTTTACCTGATGTGAGCGTTTTCTCGACCTCTGGTTTAGTCCCTCCCGACCCTTATCACCCGCCTTTGAGAATATGGATTAACATCTGTAGGCGAAACAGTACTGTTGCTTCTCCGACATCTAAGCTCAATTTCCTAAGGGGAAATTATTCGGAAATGAGTCGATTGATGGGTGATATTAATTGGGTGGAAGTGTTCTCTGGATTTTCTGTAAACGCTTCGACATCAATTTTTTATGATTACATTAACGACTTCATTCAGAATCATGTACCTCGCAAGCACTTTTCTTCAAAAAACTATCCTGTTTGGTTCACTCCTGAAGTTATCAGGAGCCTACGTCTAAAAAACTGCTTACACAGGAAATTTATTCGTTCACAGCTACAATCTGACTACGAAAATTTTTCTAACCAGCGTTCCATTGTTAGAAAGTGTATCAGGTCTGCCTTCTCTTTTTATGTTTCTTCACTGGAGTCTAGTTTAGCTCGTAATGAAACGAAACCCTTCTGGGCTCATGTTAAAAGATGCAAAAAAACTCAGGA
Organism: Chorisops tibialis; assembly: GCA_963669355.1. Lineage (NCBI taxonomy): Eukaryota > Metazoa > Arthropoda > Insecta > Diptera > Stratiomyidae > Chorisops > Chorisops tibialis. Next base: position 184,484,530 of record OY770262.1, read on the forward strand.
ACCTCAATCTGCTCTTAGATATCATAATACTGTAACCACCGATAGCCAAGCTATATGCAACCTTTTTGCTGAATATTTTGCTTCTGTGTTTAAAAACTCGGGCACTGAACTTGATTATACTTTTAATGTTTCCAGTCATAGTTCCATTAGTTCTATTTTTGTATCTTCAATTGATGTTTTAAATGTTATTTGCTCCTTAGATCCTAAAACAAACGGTGGTTGTGATGGCGTTCCTAATTTTTTCGTAAAATCATTAGCTGTTGAAATTTCTTTTCCCCTTTCGATTATCTTCAATAAGTCCTTAAGGGAGGGTGTTTTTCCTGACGTTTGGAAACTTGCTAATGTAATACCTATCTTCAAGAAAGGTGACTCGGAGGACGTCTTAAATTATCGCCCTGTTTCTATGCTTACTTGTTTTAGCAAAATTTTTGGACGGCTAGTGCACAATGCTATTAGCGACAAGCTAGGTCACCTCATATCGTCCTATCAACATGGCTTCGTTAGAGGAAGGTCTACCACTACAAATCTTTGCGAGTTCACAAACTTCATTGCTAAATCTTTCGAGATCCGTCAGTCTGTTCACACTGTTTATACTGACTTTGCAAAGGCTTTCGACACTGTTAATCACATTATTCTAATTGAAAAACTTGAACTATATGGGATTTCAGGCAAGTTACTCGACTGGATATCTTTCTACTTATTTAATCGTAGTATGCGTGTTACTTTTAAGGGTCATACTTCTTCTGTATTTTCGTCCACGTCTGGTGTTCCTCAGGGGTCAATTCTCGGTCCTCTTTTGTTTCTTTTTTTTATAAATGACTTGCTCCAGTTTTTGTCTTCTTCTTGTCTCCTTTATGCTGATGACCTCAAAATTTTTCGTGTGATTAATTCCCCTATAGATCGCAATATTTTACAATCTGGCCTTGATAATCTTCATATGTGGTGTTCGTTAAATGACTTAGATTTAAACATTGATAAATGCTGCGCTATGTTATACTCACTTAAAATTGTACCTCCTGAGCTTTCTTATAATATTGATGGAACTAGACTATCGGAAGTGTCGATAATGAAGGATCTTGGTGTGACATTCGATGGTAAACTGAGTTTCACAGCTCATTACGAGCAGATAAACAACCAAGCTTACCGTCTCTCTGGTTTTGTCCTTCGATTGTCTTCAACCTTCTCTAGTACTGTTGTTCTGCTGTTTACGTCTCTAGTTCGAAGTATTTTAGAATACTGTTCTGTTGTTTGGAATCCTCACCATATGTGTCATTCTCTCGCTATTGAATCCGTCCAACGTAAGTTCACGCGATCTTTATTTTTTCGTTTTAAAAAACCTTACGCTGACTATTCCTCTAGGCTTTCCGAGCTTCATCTTCATCCTTTATACGTTCGCAGAAGTTATATTGAGGAATGCTTTCTTTACAAGGTTGTAAATGGTTTGGTCATGACTAATTTCGTAGATGAGCTTACTTTTAGAGTTGATAATGTTAATACGCGTTGTTTGAATATTTTTTATCCTACACGCGCTTTACTTGCGGTTTATTTCTACTCTCCTGCAGTGAGACTTCAGCGCAATCACGACAATTTACAGCTTGGTCCTTTGAGCATTTCTTTTAACGCTTTTAAAGAAAAACTTAAAAATTTATTTTTTCATTAATTTTTGGTGAATACTTTTTGTTTCGATACTTTGAGCTTTTTGGAAATTTTTTATTTGTTTTTATTTTTTGTAATGTATTATTGTTATCATTTTTCACTTTTCTTCCTTCTAACCTCCCTAGCTATTGTGTAATTGAAATGTTTGTTTTGTTCAATGGCTAATAAATTAAATTAAATTAAATTAAATTAAATTATAAAGGTGTATGGTGTGGGCAGCATTCTCTTGGTATGGTGTAGGCCCAATTCAGTTGATTCGATGGACATTTCAACACGGTAATGATCCGAAGCACACTGCAAAAAAGTGAAGGAGTGGTTGTGGTGTAAAAAAATGTCGGTTCTCGATTGGCCAGCGCAGTCACCGGACTGTAATCCTATTGAGAATTTGTTGAAGCAAGTCAAGGATAAGGCTTATGTACATAAACCCAGAAATAAGTTCGAATTGTGGAACGCAGTAAAAAGAGAGTGACACCAGATTTCAAAAGAAAGTTGTGAACGTTTAGTGGATTCGATGCCGGCTCGTTGCAAAGAAATTCTTAAAAATAAGGGTCACGCAATAAATTACTAAGTTGAAATTATAAAAAAAAATAAACTTCTCTTGAAAAGAATTAAATTTTTCAATACAATTTCTCATACTGTATTTATTATTTTGTCCACTCTATAATTAGGACAATATATAAATCGGAATATATCAAAAACCCTTAACAGGTTAGACGCTTTTTTTCCTACTACTATGTTCTTCACATTTCAACGTATCGTTTCAATAGACTGCCTTAACTTACAAGGTATTGAAAGCTGAAAAAAAAGATGTTTTCCAAAAAACGCAGGCGTATTATTTTGAACACCAGTGTATATACAGGGTGTTTGGTACTCCATGCGGCACCTTGTAAGGGGTAATCCTAGATATATTTTGAGAAAAAAATTGTTCTACGGAGATGGTAAATTTTCAATATCCGCGGAGATACAGGGTGACCAAGAAAAGTGTTTCGGACCTGTACCCTCACTCACTCAAAACGCTATATCTTGAAAACTAATAATCGCAATTCGAAGTGTTATAGCTTGTTTTTTAGGGAATCGAATTACCTTTCTTATGGTGTAATAGTCCGCATTGTAACTGTACCCAATCCTGAGGTATTTGCTTCAGAACACAAATTTTTGATACTTTGACCCTCAAAATTCTGGGGTCAATGTAGTTTTTCTCAAAAAAACGCATTATAAAAATGTCATTTTAATGTTATTTTTTTATGTGCTATATTATTGCCTACAAAAGATGCACACATACTTATGACTTAGATTTTCCCGTTTTCCAGGTAATAAGCGAAAATACCTATGGCTTAAAAATAAAATATGCAAAGCAGCCCTCGTTCTAAAAAAACTACCTGAAATGTTGTTAAACTGAAATATTCTTTGTGTCCTTTAATTACTATTTAAATTATCGAGGAATGTCCTTTAATTAGTATTTAAATTATCGAGGAATTGAATTAAATTAAAATGAGTTTCAACACAACTAGGTGCAGCACTTTGCCTTTTTTAATGGTGTACCTAACAAAATGAAAAGCGTATAAAAGCAAATCTTATTTCATAATTTTACCAGTTTTAGTTACATTGTTAAAAGTAGAAGGTGTCACTAAAATTTAGAAAATAATTTCGTAATGCCTGAGTACACGAATGAAGAATATGCAGGCATCATTTTCATTTATGGAGAGTGTCAGGGAAATACACGAGCGGCGCGATCTTTGTATCATCAGAGATTTCCTAATCGTCGGATACCTGACAGGAGAGTAATCCAAGACGTTTACAGAAGGGTTCGGGAAACAGGCAGCATTAGGACAAGCAGAGTAAATGCAAGTCCTGCGCCGATAATCGCTGTTCCAATCGATGAAGGAGTACTACATGCAGTTCAAAATGATCCATCAATCAGTATCCGACGCTTGACATTGCAGTCAAACGTCTTTACATGGAAAGTTTGGAGTGTCCTAAAAGCAGAGCGTTTACATCCCTACCACCACACACCAGTGCAGGAGCTGTTACCCTTTGATTTACCCAAAAGGATGGAGTTTTGCAATTAGCTCCTTAAACGACAACTAAGTGACGAGAATTTTATGAACAACATTCTTTGGACGGATGAGCCCCAATTCACCAGGGACGGTATCACAAACTTCCACAACTTACACACCGGGGCTGAGAGCAATTCACATACAAGAAGAGAGGCATCATTTCAGCACAGATTCAGTGTCAATTTATGGGCAGGTGTGATTGGTGCCGATTTCATTGGTCCTATTAGGCTTCCGCCTACCCTAAATAGTTCTAATTACTTGCATTTTTTGACAAATGGTCTACAGGAGTTATTGGATGATATGCCAATGCAACGGTTGGCTTCTATGTTTTACCAACACGATGGTGCTCCAGCTCATTACGGCCGGTAAATCACAGATTGGTTAAATTTCAATTATAGCAATCGCTGGATCGGTAGAAATGGACCGATACACTGGCCTGCAAGATCTCCTGATTGGATTTCTTTGTATGGGGACGGATAAAGGACCTAATTCTACGCAACGGAAGTAGTAACGTTGCAGGATCTAAACACCAGAATCGATGCGGCAGCAACAGAAGTAAGGCAGCAGTTGAGGAGTATGAACACAAAGAGAACACTGGCAAAACGAGCTTTAGCGTGCATTCAAAATGAAGGTGGCCATTGCGAACATTTATTGTAATAAAGGAAATTTGAAATAAACCATAAAAACCATTCTTAAGTTCTTTTAGTTCAAGTGGAGATTGCTGATCAACATATTCTTGTTTTTTTGATAAAAGTGCTATATTATTGGAATGATAGTTTTTTCTAAGCTATGAAACTTATGCAATGCAAGTGTATACATCTTTTGTAGGCAATAATATGGCACATAAAACAACAACATTAAAATGACATTTTTATAATGAGTTTTTTTTGAGAAAAACTACATTGATTCCAGAATTTTGAGGGTCAAAGTATCAAAAATTCGTGGTCTGAAGCAAATACCTCAGGATTGGGTACAGGTACAATGTGGACTATTACACCAAATGAAAGGTAATTTGATTCCCTAAAAAACAAGTTATAACACTTTGAATTGCGATTATTAGATCTCAAGATATAGCGTTTTGAGTGAGTGAGGGTACAGGTCCGAAACAATTTTCTTGATCACTCTGTATCTCCGCGGATATTGAAAATTGACCATCTCCGTAGAACAATTTTTTTCTCAAAATATATCTAGGAATAACCCCTTACAAGGTGGCGCACGGAGTACCAAACACCCTGTATAAAGAAATTGGTTTTTCTTTGAAACTATTTAAGCTATCGACTTGAAATTTATGTCAAAGTATTATGATATAGATGTCATTAATATCACGGAATATTGATCCGATTTCCTCACTCCTTCTACCCACTCCCATACAACTGGACAATTTTGAAAAATACATATTTTCGATTTTCATTCAAACTAGTAAAGCTGAAAAGACGAAATTGATTCTACTATAATTGCAATTAGTTTTAAAAAGAATTATCAACTTCACATCACTCCTTCTACCCCCTCCCATACAAATTTCACGAAATTTTGAAATTTAAATTAAATTATTTTTCTTCGAAACTGTTAAAGCAATCGACTTAATATTTTGTATAAGAATAAAATAGAAATATCAATAACGGAAAAAAAATTGTTTTGATCCTTACACTCCTTCTACCCCCTTCCATACAAATGCATAATTTTTGTTAAATGCATTATATCGATTTCCATTAACAGTACACTTAATGGCCTTATAAAATCAATCAACGGAAAAAAATCTTCAGGTCCAGATGAAATTTCAAATTTCATAATAAAAAAACTTCCCGAAAATGCTGTAAAATTCCTACAAATTATATTCAACAACAGTCTAAATTTGGGGTACTTCCCAAAAAACTGGAAAATCGCAAAGTTAATTCCAATACAGAAATCTGCAAACTCAAACGAAATTTCAAACTTCAGACCTATTTCAATGTTATCAAACCTAGGAAAATTATACGAAAAACTATTAGCAGAAAGGCTAGACCAATTCTGTGAAGAGAACGCCATTATTCCAGATGAACAATTTGGCTTCAAGAGATTCCACTCGACGGAACACGCTCTACTGAAAGTACACAACGACGTAACGAATGGTCTAAGAGAAAAAAAATGCACGGTTCTCTGCTCGCTCGATATACAGAAAGCCTTCGACTCTGTATGGGTAAAGGGACTACTTTATAAATTAATTTCCCTAAACACTCCTCAATACCTCCTAAGGGTTCTACATTGTTTTTTCCAAGACAGGAAGCTAAAGATCGAATTAGACAGAGAGTTCTCGAATGAGATCGAAGTTTGTAGGGGTGTGCCGCAAGGCTCCATCCTAGGCCCGAAATTGTACAATATAAACATGCACGATTTTCCTCACTACGAGCAAAGGTCTTCGTCTTCCATAGTATCCACCGCGCTACTCTACGCGGACGATACCGTAATCTACGCCAATTCTGGGGATCCAAAAACTGCTCTGGCTAAGGTGGCCAAACATCTAACCAACATTAACCTGTTTTATAAGAAATGGGGTTTTGAAATAAATCCTAACAAATCAGAGTTTATATGTTTTAGAAACTCCAGCGGTAAAGGTAGAAGGCAAGTACCAAGAAAAAGCAAAAAGCTTCGACTGTTATTGGACGGAAAAACAATTCCTCTGAAAGATAATATCAAATACCTTGGTGTAAACCTAAATAACTTGTTCAAATTCAACAGACATATTAAAAGCCAGCTTGTGAAAACTAATAAGGTTTTTCTCATGCTCTCGTCCTTATTTCACTGGAGGAGTGCTTTACACAAGAACACAAAGTTTCTTCTATACAAACAAGTAGTAAAGCCAATACTAACATACGGTTTTCGTTGTCTACAACGATAGCGAAAAAGATAGAAATATTCGAAAGAAAGATCTTAAGACAATGCTTGGCAATGCGTTTCCGCGAAAGGAATAAATATTTTTCTAACGAGGTAATTTACAACTGTGCTGGAATCACTCCTATCATGACTTATCTCATTAATCTTTGGGGTAAGAGACTGGGAAAGCTTGAGTCTCATAGCAACATACTTCTAAGGCAATTATATCTCGAAAATATTGATGCAGATCTCAATGATCAGTTCTACCTATCACCGATTAGTCTTCTAAACGGTAACTTAACAGACCCCGTACAAGATATGAAAAGAATAATTGGTTTCTACGTCGGTAGGGACTCTGTTCTCTTAGGGTAATCGGAACGTTTAGTATATATACATATAACAAGGCCTTTAATTTTTGAAAAAATAACGCTATTAATCTATTGTATAAAATAAACTTTAATTTAAGATCAGCACGCAATAAAGCAAATCTGTATTATATTTGTTATGTGTTGTCCGTCCTTTTTTTCCACTATTGTACCTGAAAAAAATAAGATGAATGGAAAATGTACATTAATAATTGCCAATGTACTTTTAGAATTAGTTAATAATAGATATAGATAAAAATTATTAGTTTAGGCGTATAATTAGAACACGCATGCAATAAGAATTATATACCAGAAGGATACTGAAGTATCAGGTAATAACGGAACTCCGTAGAATGTAAGCGAATCAAGTGTAAAACCAAATATGTGCAAATCGCTTTTTCTTTTTTTAATTGGCAATAAAAAAATCTTGAATCTTGAATCTTGATTTCCATTAAAACTAGACTAAGTACAAACTTCAAATTTTGCCAGAATTTGTTTCTTAACAATTGAAATAAGTGTTAGAAAAAATTATCAGCTCCACTTCACTCCTTCTACCACCTCCCATACAAACATCTGTATTATAAATTCAAGAAAAGCATTTCTCCGTCAAGTATATGAGAGCTATCGACTTTGAAATTGAATCAAAGCATGATGATAAGCAGTTTCAAAATCATCTTAAACGCTCCACTTCCTCTGCCACCTCCCATACAAATGCCTCAATTTCAGGAAAACTATGTCCAATTGAAAATAATGAAAGCTACAAACCTTAAATTCAGCACGAAAAATTTTGCATACCACATTAGGTGTCATATCCAAAAATTACAAACCTTCCTCCTCTCCTTCTACCACCTCTCATACAAAAGTCACTATTAAAAGAATTGGAGGTGACATATTTTCCGGTACATTGAACTCTTTCTCATTTCATCTAGAGTACCATATGATTGGGCTTTACGCCCAATCATAATTCTTTTATGTTTTTTATTGCAATTTTTTAATTAAATTTAGAGCTTCATAAGCTTTTGTATAAATCACTAACAAACTGAAGAATAGCAGATCTAAACATTTTTGAGCATTTTGAAGCTGTTTGATCTAATAATATTTATTTAATATTTTTAAAAATTATTTGGCGTCTTCTTTGTCGGTATGTCTATAACCGCAGAAGGTTTTAGTAAAATGATTGATTTGCGATAGTTTGTAATATATCACATATCCGATAATTTTTCTTGTTTACCTTCTAATATGGTTGCTATGTTTTGCTGACAAAATATTTCTGTGGTTTGCATAATTTTGAAATATTCTAAAAGTATGTAATCATCTTTTAAGTACTTATTAAAGTTTTTACATAATTTTTACTGCATTCAATTAAATGGAGTAATTTTCCCTAATCGACTAATGCAAAATGTTCCCTTCGAATACCAATTACTCATATAACGAAAGTTCTTGATGAAAGACTTGTATAATTAAAACCTGTTGCGAGTTTTCTACCCCTTAACATAATCTACGAAACATGTTATTTAACCGCCGGATGACCAACAAAACAAGCCAAAAGGCACGATCAGAATGAACTTGAAGAAGGGCTTGATTTTATAATGAAACAACACAAATTTATGAGATGAAATATTTAGTTACTGAGATTAGAGGCCCATCATAGGGCAAAGTTAATTTCAATTTTAAGTCGCAGGATTATTATGTATGATCAGATAAGGAAAAATAGGGCCTTTGCACTTGTTTTTCGTTCAAACGATAACAAGTTTTGACTAAACAATTTTTTCATCTACAACACTTTCAACCAGATTAACAATGACTTGTTTCTTTGTTCCCGAAACATTACTTTACAAGTTTTATACGATAATTGCAAAGAAAAAATGTGCATTTTCACAGTCTAATCAATTTTGCCGAATTGCAATGATTTCTCTCCGCCGCGGAATAGGCTTTGTTGGTTAAATCGTTGCAATTAATTATCGCAATCGCTTGGACTAGAAATAAATTTACATAATAACTCTTAGAAAGTTCAAACCCCAATTACAATAAAAGTTTTGTATTACAACCAGAGTATATAATTCAAAGCCGAGCTCAATTCGAACATTGTTCGTCCCATACTCTTAGCAAGACCTCTTTCTTTGTGATGTTGTCTCCTCACCTGGCTGGAATATACCCATTCACCTGAGCGCCGCGTTGTTATGCCGTACCTTATACTTGGCGGTGTGCTGTATATTGAAAGAAAACCAGAAAAAAACATGGTCAGCCGCAGTAACAGCAGTCAGCAACACAACAGTTACTTTTCAAGTTTCGTACCTGGGCACCACCGCGTATTATAAGTCTGACGCTATAAACTTTTACTGACACGCGTTAGTCTTTCGCATGACGTGATACTACCAGGTGAATAAATTCACCTTTGCGCGTTCTCCTATAATTGAACTTGAGTCCTTCTTTATCGCGCCAATATAAACAATAAACATCGGGCAAAATAAAATGCTCAGATTGCAATTAGCTAGTGTGGAACTTGTTCGGAAATCCATCTAAAAAATCAACTGTTTTAAGATCTTTGCAGCTAGCCTAGATTCGATAGAAATCAATTACGTTACGCGAATAATACTTGTTAAAAAAAAAATTATGTGCGAAAATGAACCAGTGAGCTTAGAATACATCGAAGATCCGTATATACCAAAATTAGATAATTGCCTAACACCGTCTTTAGATGAAATCACCGAATTCGATCAAAGATACTCGGACAGTTGTAATAATTGTGATTGGTCGGATGAGACCGAATTATATTTACGGTCGCTTACCTTAGATCAAATCTTTTTCGATATTCCAGAGTATGATGACGACTCGTTGGAATTGCAAACGGTCGAAACCGAATTCGGTAAAAAAATCTCAAACAATAACGATAAATCGTTTTCGATAGCGAAACGTTGGCGTTTAAAGTTCTTTACAAAAAAATCTATGCGTGATGTTAAAGTGACCTTTATCGATTTCTCAAAGCCGTATCTAGCGAAAATTTCCAGTAGTGATAATTATAAAAAATTTCTACATTTCGGCAGTCAAGGTAAGAAAGAAATTGGAAATGTTCGTAAACATAATTACGTTGAAAAATTTCATTGTATTACGTGTGTTGTGTTGTTTTTTGCAGCATATACACAAGCAAAAATTACAATCGTAGTCACTATTGGATCGTATCTGTTCTAGCTACTACATACAATCAGACAGATCAGCATAATGTCGATTTTTCAATCATAACATTCATGATTCGAACCTATTATTTCCGCCTAAATTTTTGTTTTGGCAACATGACATGGTTTCGCAAATGACAAAACAAGTCCTCGATTCATCACTTTTTTTTTGAATTATTTCAGTCTAAATAATTTTAATATTTTCTCAAATAAATAAATCGGCGTGTGGGGTTTTTTTTTAGTTTTCGATGTCATATTAAATCTAAATTATGTCAGAGAGGCATTTCAAATTGTTGGTTGGTCGGTCATTACGGTATTTTAATATTAAATGTGTAGAGAAATGTTTCAAACGAAAAAATTCTGACAATGATTTCTCTAGATCAATGTTAAATAAACTTTGTAGTCCGTTTCAATCATTTTCAATTGATTTATAGCTTAATAGATAACTTATGACATTACTGAAGTAACGTTGTTAGAATTGAATTGATTTGTTTTGGAAATATTCATCGAGCTTATCTATATTGTGGTAGTTGTATGTTTTCCAGACCGAGAATCGAAACTAAAAACCTATTTGTGTTGGTCAGTATTGCTTAATTGTGCATTCCAACCACTTATGACTTTCAGGGTCTTAGGAGATTAAATTGCCTAACATTTATTTGATTGTGCAGGATGAATAGGACTGTATTTAGTTCAACGTGAATGCTCATACCGAGCCATTCCTCCATTATAGATTTACTTCACGGTTGTCTTTAGCAACACGGATTGTTTTAGAGACGCCCCGGGCTCGATAGCAGTTTGTACCTAGTTGCAGTTCGGCATTCATACTGCTGGATACGAGACCTATCTAACATCTCTGGGTATCTGAGGATCAACTCGCCCGGATGTAATGCAACTCCACATCGAAAAACGAGGAACAAGCTCCAAGCTTGTGGACTAACCATCACCAGTACGTGTACCCCGAAGGGATCTCAACCATGGAAGTGCCAATTCACCCAAACTATGTCGTATCAGTTTCTGATTCCACTCCGCAATGTACGACGTCAGATGTTCCATCGTACTACCATTTTCGCTTCGGATATCGATCCCTTCGTTGCACTACTTTGTCATCTGCATCTCGAGCAGATCATTTCGGTCCCATCGTTCGCTACTCTCTTCCGCATGTCTACCATGTTCTACCAATATTGCCATGTATTACCATTCAGTCTACTCTTACATCACTCCTATGTATGACCACCAACTGTTCGGTCCATACTACCAATTTGAGCATGTAGTCCCTACTCTACAACTGTCGGTACATGCAGTATATTTTGATCTCCTCAGCGCTACTCTTCTCAGATTTCGTTCTTGGGGTCCCTACTTTACATTGTCGGTACACGTAGTATATTTCGATCTTCTAGTCACTACTTTCTTCCACGTATCTGCCATGTTTTACCATTCTCATTTTATTTGCATCAGTTTTCTCTTCCCCCGAAGGTTCTGATCAGATCGTTACTCACTTCAGCATTTACCATGTATCACATGTTCAACAATAATAACGTTTTCCACTGGTTGTACTAGTTAAGAACTTTTTTAGTTTTTCGCTTTTTTGGGGTGGTATTTCGCTCATGTTATTCCGCGACTAATTTTGTGAAAACTCCTGCTTCTTCTATTTTGCTCCCCTTATTTCGTGTTAGGCACCACTCCTTTCGGTTCGCCAATTTCATCATCGATTTATTGTTTCGCCAGTTCACTATTTTCTTCCATTTTTCCGCAGCTCATCCTCACTACACCTCTTTTCCCAGCCAGTTATGCTGTTCCATTCGTATTCGCATGTCTATAAGACTATATGCCTATAACCCCACATAGGCCGTATTGCACTTTTGCGACATGCCTTGGGGTCCTCGACACCTCCGCCGGAGTATCAGGTTTTAAGCCTTTACTCCGGCTTTCGTGATATCACCACCCACTTCAGTCTAAGCTCTTGCATCGCTTTGATACTGATGGATCAGCTGGGATCCGCAATATTCCTCGAATCGCCGAAGCTTTCTAGACCAGTAACTACCCTACAAAAATTCTAGTGGCAGATCGAGTTCGAGCAACAAATCAAATTCGGGTTACACATTTTCGTATTTTTCGCTTAATTTACGAAAAAAAGCAAATCTAATGGTTTGGTGAATGTTTCTACAGATCATTTCGAGTTGAAACGAAATATTTCCGGATTCTACACTGTTACACTTTATTATTCGTGACGATTCGGTCTCTATTGAGATAAAGGTCTCATCATAGACCGAAACGTCACGAATAATAAAGCGTAACAGAGTAGAATCCGAAAATCTTTCCTTTCAAAGCAAATCTACTTTCAAACATAACAGAAGTACGATTGTGCGTAAAGCGCAATCTCACGATACTCTAGATGAAATAGAATTTTTTGTGATCTCAAAAAATTTTGTATGGGGAGTGGTAGAGAGGGTGATAGCATTGAACTAATTTTTCCCCATCATGCTAAAGTAGCTAAAAAAATGTTTTGTACAAAATGCTTACTTCAAAAATTGAATAGGAGCTGAGAAAATTAATGTGTTAGATTTAGTGAAAACGTGCAGTTTGTATGGGACGTGGTAGAAGGAGTGGGGAGATTTTAGTGATTTTTTTCATAAATAACTAAGAATATCATAAAATTGACATTTCTCAAAT